>JAQQAF010000007.1:22323246-22923246 GCA_029747655.1 Ensete ventricosum | reverse complement strand
TGGTAGCCAGCCTTACGAAGGCAATTGAGTATCAATAGAGGATCATCCACTCTCGGTATCCTGAGAGGAATATCCTATATATACATGATCATTCAGATTCAGAGAGAAAGAGTTCTCCGATATAATCTGATTATACCAAGATAAACTAATTCTGTATGTAACCTGATAGTAGTACCATGTCCAATATACGGTCTTTAGGATACTAGTTGGATGAGAGATTATAGATATACGGTAATTATCGACAGACAGGTCCGATTGATTTGATCCCCTTGTACTGTCTAGGGACTATGGCATAATAGCCTAGTATGTCCATAGTCGAAGAGTCGAGTAAATTATTATAGGAATAATAATTCACTATATCAGAAGGAGATCTGATGGAAGTGACTCACGGCCAGCTCGGTATCGGGCCTAGAGGGTCATACACATATAGCGGATGCTTCAGCGAATAAAGGATTTGATGGAGATCCAATTAGCCCCTATTTATATTAGATGAGACCCTATGCTAATGAGCTCCTTGATTGAGGCTCAATTAGAGGCCTAAGGAGATTACTGGATAGAGATCCAATAATGTAAGATTAGTGGATAATTATTGGATGTAAATCTAATTCCTACTAAGGCAAGAGTCCTAGGTTTTTTGGTGGCTCTATAAAAATATGAGGGGAGACTCATGGTTGATAGGTTATAGCTTTGGCCTCCCCCTCCTATTCTCCTCACAGCCAGCTCGGTATCGGGCCTAGAAGATCATACATATATGGTGGATGCTTCAACGAATAGAGGATTTGATGGAGATCCAATTAATCCCTATTCTTATTAGATGAGACCCTATACTGATGGACTCCTTGATTGAGGCCCGGTTAGAGGACTAAGGAGATTATTGGATAGAGATCCAATAATGTAAGGTTAGTAGATAATTGGATGTAGATCTAATGCCCACTAAGGCAAGAGTCCTAGGATTTTTTTGCGGCTCTATATAAATATGAGGGGAGACTCATGGTTGATAGGGTGCAGCTTTGGCCTTCCCCTCCTATTCTCCTCCCTCCCTCTGCGCAAGAGTTGCAAGATCGGATTGGAGGAGTTTTACTACAGAGATCTATCATGTGGATACTACTAAATAGGAGGATGCTTTACCTCCTTCATCCTCTCCCTCCGGATCTAGAATATAGGGATATACGATCTCCCTAGGTAAAATCAATCTCTCACGTATCATGGTTTTTTCGATTTTTACATTTTTCTCATGATCCTAATCTTTTGCACGACGATTTGATCTATGTGGAAAATCAGTTTTTTATTTTAATTTCTGCTGCGCTTGTGATGCTCTCGCTAAGGTTTCCCAATAAGATTTACGAGACTTTAGGCTAGTGATACATCGTATGGATATCGCTAGATAGGAGAATGCTTGACTTCCTTCATCTTCTCTATCCGGATCTAGGAAACAGGGATATACGATCTCCTTAGGTAAATAATCTGTCACATGATATATTTTTTATTTTATAATTTTTTAGGATCCAATCTTTGCACAATGATTTTGATCTACCTAGGAAATCGATTTGTTTTGACCTTCTACTACGCATGTGATGCTCACACTTGATTTCCCAGTATCAAGATCATAGTAAAAGTCCTCATTAGGTAGATCCCCATCAGAAGAAATCAATACACATGCTCTTGCAAAAGATAATCTCGTTTGGGCAACTATTGCCTTCTCGATATATAATGGTTGTCCCGTAGTGCTGCATAACTTTACAATAAAACAGCTACTCCAGAGATGCAGCAGAAGTCCATGGAAGGATACCCATAAATGAACAAACTGTAGACTGTTTAACTCCTATTATATGTCAGGGGCCCAATGTCGTAGGATCATTGGATGGTCACAAATAGTCCAAAATCCTTCAAGAACCCATTGTAAATCTTCTTTAAAGTAGAGCATACACAAAAAAAAACCATTCTCCAACATATGGAGATCAAGGCCGATGTTCCCCATCAAGTCTTGATGAATGAGAATAGCAGAAAAAAAGGAAGTTTTGAGACCGACCATGTAGCCAACAAGCGCCATGGACCATATCTCAATCAGCTCTTCCGAATCAACAGTCTCATACATAGTAATCTTTTGATCAACTTAGACTTTTGGAGTAACAAAATCCAAGCAAAGATCCAGACATCCAACCGAAGCATTAAAGAGGCTATTCCAAGGTCGAGGATCTCAAAAAATGGGAGTAGGAGGTCATGATCTAGAGCGTGAATTACCGCTGAGTTGGTTCATGGCATGGAAGGAGCATCCCGTTGGGAAGAAACCAGCGAAGGAGCATCCATTGGAAGAAAGCTAAGGCAGAGTGCCTCACCGTCAGGCCGCTCGCCTCCATGGTGGGGAGAGCCTGCCACCACTGTCTCGCCCTAAGGTCTATCGCTCACCCTAGGAACCATCATCGCCCAAGGGAGAAGCAGTTGAGAGACCGTCACCGAAGCTTGCCCTAGGAAGAAGCAACTGTCATCCCAGCATCATCACCTTAGAGAGAAAAAGTTGTCGCCCTTCCCACACCTTAGGGAGAAACCACCGTGTACCTAGCACTGATCGCAGCCGATGCTCCAGTCACCCGCCCTAGGGAGAAGTAGTTGTTGCCCTTCCTTCAGTAAGGAGAAAGAGAAGCCACCGTCTCTAGCGCCAATCACAGTCACGAGTGCTAAGGAGTGATGCCCGAGGGAAGAGGCCTTCACCTTGAGGCCCCGAGAGAAGCACCCTTCACAGTTGTCATCACCCATTACAACTATATGATAATGAAGATGTTCATCATAAGATTTCATTTGACTAACAATTTTAGTTACTCGAGAAAGAAAATCTTGCACCAATTCACTATTTTTTCATGAACAAAATTTCAAACCCATGATAAAGGGTTTAAAGTTTTACCATAATCACCCTCGATGAGTTTTGAAATTTATTTTGAAGTATTAACTAAGCTTGCTTTAAGGTTGTCACTGCTACAATTTTTGAGAAGATTGTCTCATGTACAGCTTGTTGAATGAAAAATATCTTTAAGTCCTTTTTATTCTTCCTCAGGGTGGTCTTTTCATATGGATCTCCATATCAATTCTCTATTAAGTCCCAAAGATCTTGAGACTTGAATAGAGTCTTCATCTTAATACTTCAAAATTCATAGCATTTGCTTGAGAAGATAAGAATAAGGGGTTGAGATATAGAGTTGCCATTGAGAGTCATAATGTCTAGTTCAGATTGAAACACAACTCTAATACCACAAATGTTGGGGATGGAGGAGCAAGCAAATGACAAAAACAGAATACTACGATGTAATTAAATGGGAATGCTTTCAACCATGAAAATGACATAGTATTATATAGGAGGTAATAGAACACTTACGAGGTATTCTCCAAATGCATACACCTTTCTCCTTGTTTCATAAACCATGGTCTTATTTATAGAACCTAATAGTAACTAGCCTCACCACACTATCTCACCCATGATTGGGCAAGTGTAGCCACTTCCCCTACTTAGAACATTAAAGAAGTTATCATAGGAGAAAAACAAACCCGTTGGATGAGTTAACGTGGGCATAAAGAAGGGTAACCACAAGTCTGTCCCAAGTGGACCCTAGGGTTTGAGTCATTAGATCTGATCTTTGTTCCCGCAGGTTATTATCTCATTTCTCTCTTTTTTTGTATTAGAATGTGGCTTGAGTGAAGGCGCCATGCCAATGTTTTCTCTTGCGTGTGTGCTTGTCGAGTATGATTCAGTTGCAAAACCTACAACTGATGCTGATTTCACTACTTCTGATTCCAGTTTTTCTCCCCTTTTAAGCTGTTAGAACAAATACATCTTCTAAATAAATCCCTGAAGTTAGTTGCATTTTTCAATTGGAAAAGGAGCCATTCTCTATATTTTTATCTATATTCAATTCTTGCGTATGATGATGCTTGGTCTCTTTATTTATCACATTAGTCGTGTTCAGAGATGTCCTTTTTTATAGGGTGGTGTTAGCTTTCTTATCTTTCTTTCTTTCCTCTTTCGCTTTTCATTTAGTTATAGCATGTTTAGTTCTTCACAATAAGGTAGTCTGGTTATGTAGAGGAAATAGTATAATGATATTGTCGAGAAAGGCACTTCAAAAAGGGAATAAAAAGCATTAGGCCCTGACTAAAAGGCCCATAGGATAGGGTTTGACTCAAAGAAAAGTATGTACTACTGAGCTTTTCTATTTTAATGAAGGCAAGGGCTTATTCCTTGATTGATATGATAGGATTCTAAATAGTAGACGCTAACAGATTATATTATGGATTGGGCGAGGAAAGGACAATGTCGAAAGAAATGCACCCAACCTACAAAAATACCTATAGACCCGAGTACCAAATCAGAAAACAACACTATTATCAATCTAAAAATAACCAAGACCTCAATCAAAGTAGCATACCAACAAAAATAGGTAGAGGGCCTCAATCAAAGTAGCTTCCAGCCTTCCTTTAGAAGAACGATCCAAAGGTTCAAACAAAGTTAGACTGCTTGTTTATTAAATTAAAGAAAGTAGTGCTACTATAAATAGGGGCAAGTGGCGATTGACTTTAACCAAAACGATCAAACTACTAGTGACCATCACACACACCTTAAACATGTCGAATATTGTTGCAAGCTACTCTTTCTAGTGATTCCGATGTGGACTCAGTTTTGGCTCTTTACTTATTCCCCCTCGAGAGATGGTGAATCAATGAGATGCCCAGCTTATGGAAATGGAAGAGACTGCCTTGGAGCTTCAATATCCAATGAGGGGTAAGAGAATAAAGAGGTAGTTGAACCATCAATTAGTTAATAAAGTAGAGTTCTCTTTCAGAATAGTTTTATGGAATGGAGTAGCCTTATTGGATTTTGTAAATTGCATTGGATACAAACTTAGGAAAGAAAAGATTTATAGTTTGTTTGCCCAGTGGAAGAGATAGCTACTTCCTAAAAGTGAAAGCTCATTTGCTTTCTGCTATGTTCACCTAGGTCAAATGCTTCCATGTCATTTTCGGAAGTGGAGCTAGGATAGATTCGTAGATGCTCGAGCAAAAGCGAGAGGAGATCGAGATTTGTTGACCTTCCTTGGTTGGAGAGATAGGAAAATAGAAAATAGAGTGCGAAGTCAGTTTAGAAGATTGCTTTGAATGCCCGGGTTGAAGGCTAGCTTTTCAAAGTAGAACTGGCTAACGAAGCCTAGCTTTTCAAAGTAGAACAACTAGCTAATGGAGGCTAGCTCGTATATGTCTTGTCATTCCAACCTATCTATGTTTACATCTTGCCATTCCAACCTATCTATCATTAGTAAACTCGGGAACGGGAATAAGCTAGACCTCTCTTTCAAATGAATTGATTTGCCAGAGCTCACTAAGTCGGAAAGCCAACGCAATATCTCTTGCTATAGTATTTATATTATAAATCGAAGTTCTCTAAGTGGTAGGTCTTCTTGGTAAACTTCCTATGATGGATAATATAAAGCGAAAAGGTATTTATATTGTAAATCAATGCTCTCTGTCTATGCAAAAAGAAGAAAGTGTTGAACATCTCTATTTTGCTTGTGATTATACTTCTTGGATATAGAGGAAAATCTTGAAGCGATTTGATCTTCATAGGCTATCACAACCAAACTTACATCATAAATTAGAAATGCTTATGCAAAACTTCTCAGGAAAGGGGCCTCTTACAAAACTAGTCAGGGTTACTTTCAGATATGCTATTTAGTAGATTTGGAAGAAGAGGTGTGGCAAAATCTTTGAGTGTCACAACATAAACAAAGCTCAACTTCTGACAGAGATTTTTTCAGATTCACGTTCATGTGTGGAGCAAGAACTGAACACTAAGTACTTAACAAGAAAAGCAAGGGATCTTCACAAGATTCAACTTGACCATTAGTTAATAATCTCAAGAATGATGATGAAGATTGTAATGTATTCAATAGTATAAAGCTTTCATTATGTGATACATTCACAAGTAGTTTAGGACTGTCTAGATATTACAATTTATTATTGTTGACTACAGTATGGCGTCATAGTTTACAGTATGTGTAGGCTTGACTACATTTTAGTTTGGCTACTCTTGAAGAGTTAGATGGAGTGAGCTCACCATCTTTTTAAGGCCGGGTGCAATCTTCTCGATTGCTCTAAGAGAATTCCAGCTTTAGTCTATGGCTTGTGTAGACAAAGCTATTTTGTCCAAACTTCATATATAATACATTAACTTACCAAAAAAAGATTGTAATAAGTAAGTAAAGCAATTTGCAAACTAATTAAACAACAAAGAAGAGAAGATACACCAATTTTATAGTGGTTCGGTTGTCATGACCACTCTCGATTCCTCCTCTATTGAGGTCACCGGCATCCACTAATGATCTTCCTTCAATGTGCAAAGATCAACTATCCCTTTTTATAACCCTTTATCCTTTTCACAGGTTTAGGAGAGAACATTCACAAGACTCACACCTCCCTTAAAAGAAAACCTAGACTTTTTAGGAGGAGGAGAACTCTCAAGAGATTACAACATCACTTTCACACTTAGAATCACAAGTATTTCGATCTTAAATCTTTCTCTTTTCGTACTCTTGCAAGCAAGAATGGGTGGGGTATTTATTTATAGGCCCCAAATGATATCAAATCTTAGAGCTAAAATTCAAAATTTTGAATTCTTAGAGCCATAATTTAAAATTTTTAAATTCTTGGAGCCGAAATTAAAATAATTGAATTCTTGGGGTCGAAATTCTAAATTTTGAATTCTTGAAGCTCAAACGCAAATTTTTGTACCTCCTCCCAAGTCAATGAAATGAGCCTCATAATGGTCTCAAATCAACTTTAATTAAGGCTTAATCAAGGCCCAATAAGCCCTTAATTGAGTTAATAGGATTTCTCCCAAAACTAACTCAGATTGAAACCCTAACTATGACAATTAAGGCTAAAACAATTAGATTGCAAGCAAACCTAGTAATCCAGCATGTTAATTGTTCACTCGAACTTTTGGTAAACTCCTGGCGATCTTCTTGCGAACTCCTGATGAACTTCCACTGCATCGTCTATACCTTCGGCGAACCTCGACTCTAGTCCAACATTCGATTCTTCTTTAATTATTGTTACTTTTTCACGATCGTAATTAGTCCTATATTATTTTTCTCAATACATGGGTTAGATTATAAATTCATCAATTGATTTCATCATCAAAATTCGAGATTCAACATGAAGTAGTGATATTGACAATGATTGGAAAGAGAGCTTTTTAGTATCATTTTTTATCCTTCTGTTGTCACACATGAATTTCTTCTTATTGAATGAGCTCTAATCAAATTCATTGTCATATAGGAATAGCACAAATTCAGGCTCAATAGAGGTGGCTTATTTGTTGTTGCTGTTGTTTCCACTATTGTCGAATAACCATTTTTGGTGATACAGGCATGGCTCCAACCTAGGGTGAATCTAATCATTCCTCTTGTTTAACTAGTCTACTTCAAAGAAAGGCTTTGTCAGCTACGAAAAGGGATAAGTCAGTCTTTTTTGCTAGTTCTGTAAACCAGATAAAAGAAAGAAATGCATTTATTTAGGTTACTTAGCATAGCAGTGAAACACAAGAAGCATAAGAAGGAGATCAAGTGAGTTGATATTATCTTTGATGTGGTTCTAGTTTTTTTAAGTTTTCTTCTTATAAGCCGATTAGCTAAATGGAATAAAAAAATAGATTAGTGGCAGCATAGAGACTTGATTATAGGTATCTACCTCTAGGGGTGTTTTACACTATTTACAAGTGCCCTATAAGCCAATCACAAGAGTGATGACACGTGTGACATACTGCATAATCTTTTTGTATTATTATTATTGATATTTTAGCACATGATATTATCTATTGTATATATTATGATATCCTTGGTTCTATGCAATGAGAATCAGATCATGATAATGAGACTGATTCACCTTTAAACATAGACCCTAAATACTCTCGATCATAGTTACTCGAGAGGAGCATCACTATAATGATCCACCATGTGGATAATGCTAGAGAGGAGAACATCTTACCTCCTTCATCCTTTCTAATTGGATCTAAAAGTTTTAGGGATATATAATCTCCCGAGGTAATCAATCTGACACTAATCAATGTTTTCAGGTTTTATGATTTTTCACGCACCAATCGTTGCATGACAATGTAATGAACATGGGAAACCAGTTTTATGTTATTTTTTTGCTTCGCATGTTATCTCATAGTTTCCCAGTGGTATTAGAGCCAAATTGTTCATGCAAAGATTAGCTTTTAAATTGCATTTGATGAGATTGAAATGCTTAAATTATTTTCTACATATCTTGCTGTGTGTGATTCTTTCATAGTTTTTTAGATATGCACAACATCTTTTCTCATTATAGAGAGGTGCTATAGAGAGGTATTTTGAGGGCCTTTAACGTCAAAATTATTGACATGAAAAGGAAGGAAAAGGGCAACAACTACTACTGTTCTATGGCATGGCCATAGGTTGCTTGCAACCTTAGCTGTGAGCAGGGTGTTGCTCTCGGCCTGATAGAGGGCTGCATGGTTGAGAGCAACAGACTCTCAACCATTATAGCAGCCTCCCTATGCGGCCAAGAGTCCTGATTGTTCCCGCTGGATTTTCCAATAGTGGTATTAGAGGTAGGTTGATCGTGTAACATATTAAAATTTTAAACTACGTGTGATAAGATTGGATCACATAGAACTATTTTAAGTGTTCTTGCTACGATTCACAGTGAAGGCAAAGCGGAGAGGGCAGCCACCTGTGAGCTGGTTGCCAACAAGGGTGGTCATAAGTGACCAGGCCATTTGCAGGGGCAGTCATCCACCCGCTGGGGTGGCACTCTACAAGGATTCTCTACGGGCAGGCCTTTGCAGGGGCGACGCTCGCCCATTGGGATGATGCTCATCCATAAGGGTGGCCGCTAGAGGGCCGCGACGCCCGCCCGCCCACTGGGGCAGAGGCACCAACGCTTGTGTAGGGGCGACGACGATGGCCTGCTGGAAGTGGGCAGATGACTCATGCTTCTTTTTGAAAAAAGGATAAATATGCCCCTCGAAATTTAAAATTTTCCTAGATTTATCTTTTTTTTCCAGAATTTGAAATTGCCCTTAACAATTTTGGAAATCCTAGCATGTCTCGATTTCTAAAAAATAATTAATTAAATAGTTTCATTAATTACTAGTAGTCCTACATGATGATGTGTACATGTGATGTTTGACGTGGATGGATGATCATAAGCCGTGTGTTGTGATGTGTGTAAATATTATTATTATTATTAGGGCCTGCGAGCCTCCCTTTTTCTCATTTATTATTGGGCCTGTGTGCTTGTGATTATGTTGTAATTACACAAAGAGGCACGATAGGAGTGTGGAGGTGTCAACGGGACCCTTGATACCGTGATGGGTGATAGCGACGCATGGAGATGCGCCGAGGATCCGATGGAGCCGATAATGACGAAAAGGATGATAATAGGGCATGGAGATGTATAAATACACACATAGATCCTATTGGGCCTAATCACATTAGTTGATGGCTCATGATCATCCGATGTGATATACATATGTGATATGTGATTATATATATATATATATATATATACATGTGATGTAGATATATATATTATACGTATGTGTGTGGCACGACTTATTAGGAGATTGGTACAAAACAAACAAAACATCTCCTAAGATAATATTAAGTCGGTAAACATGAGATAATGAGATTGACCTACGTGGCTTTCTATCATTATAGGAAGAAATTGAATCATGTTATAGGTTGAATTGATCGAGTCACTCGAGGCTCACCTATCTACATGATCGAGATCTTGCCTATGACATAGAGATGTCACCGTTAACCTGAGGATATAGTATGCTTTGTCGAGTCACTCGAGGGCATATCATCAAACCAGACTCATCTTTAGTGATGAAGATGACTTAACTAAATAAACTTCATGGTTGGTAGAGCAATCGAGACCATGATGATTCAGAGGCCGAACATAACGGGAATCATAAGGAGTTGTGATTAGCAAGAGTTGCCTACAATTTTGGGCTTTGTACAATTGGTCGAGTCACTTGAGGTGGTGCTAAGATGCCAATTGAATCCTGATCCCCACTAGAAGTCTGTCGAAGACTTCCGTTTCATGTATCGAGGGTGTCACATGATTCGCTAGGACAATAGTAGGAGTACATTAAGATAAAAGTTCATATCTTATTTTTTTTCCTAAAAAATCTCTATTCTTTTCATTTATGCTATATTTTGTTTGTTAGAAACATGTCGCTCGCAAACCTCTTATGTGGCATACATGATGCCAACCACCTCACTAGTGAAAACTACACGGATTAGCTCCATAATTTGATAATTATTCTCACGACAGAAAAATCATGTATGTCCTTGATACGATTGTGCCCATGCCAGAGGATGGGGCAATCGAGGATGAGATTGCTCGCTTTGTAAAGTATATAGACGATTTCGCTTTAATAAAATGCTATATGTTGGCCTCCATAACTCTTGAATTACAGAGGCAAAATGAGAGCATGGATACCAATTCCATCCTTCTTCATCTTCGTCATATGTTTCATGAATAGATAAGAACTCAAAGATATAAGATATCCAAGAGTCCCTTCTAAGCCAGGATAACAGAAGGGGCACCAGGTCATAACCATGCCTTGAAGATGATAGATTGGATCGAATAACTCATAGGTCTAGGAATAGTCCTAGAGAATAACTTGTTTGTTAATCTTATACTTTAGTCCTTGCCAGATTCTTTTTCTCACTTCATTATGAACTTCAATAGGAGCAAGTTTGAGGTGATTCTTCCTGAGCTCCTCAATATGTTGAGGGAGGCTAAGAGTGCTATCAAGAAAGAGAATCTAGTTCTCTATATTAGTGAGACTAAGAAGAAAAGGAAGGGTAATAAGACCCTTAAGAAGGACAAGGGTAAGAAAAGACTGAGTAAGGTAAAGATTGCTAAGAAAGACCAGATAAAGGACAAAGGATGGTGCTTCCATTGTGATAAAGAGGGGCACTGAAAGAGGAACTACAAGGATTACCTTATAGAAAAGGTAAAGTAGAATCTTGGAGAAGCTTCAGGTACATTAATGATCAGTCTCAATTTGTCAGATTTCATAATAACACATGGGTATTGGATACTGTGAGCGCTTATCATATTTGAATTTATCATAGGTTCTGACAAGACCTAGGAGACTGGCTAGAGTTGAGATGGACCTCCAGATGGGCAATGAAGCAAGAATTGCTACAGTTGGCATTGGCGAGGTCCCCCCACATCTTTTTGGTGGAGCTACCATTGTATTAGATGCATGCTTTTATGTTCCCTTTATTATCAAAAATATTATTTTCATTTCTTGTTTGACAGTTTGTAGATATAAATTAGTTTTTGAAAATAATAGTTGTTCACTAATTTTGGATGATGAGATCATCACAAAAGGGATCTTGATTAATGGCTTATATGTGTTACATACTTCTCTGTATATTATGAATACAAACATGTCCAAGAGAAAACGAGATTATGTGAGTCAGGCATACTTGTGACATTGTAGGCTAGATCATATCCATGAGGGAAGAATTCAAAAGTTACTGAAAAATGGATACTTAGATCCATTTGACTATGAGTCATATGCAACTTATGAACCTTACTTTCGTAAAAAGTTGAGCAACTCTCCTTTTAGTAGAACTAGCGAGAGAGAGCCACTGAGTTACTGGAACTCATACATTGTGATGTATGTGGTTACTCATACTTCATTATATTCATTAATGATTTATCTAGGTATGGATACATGTACTTAGTGAAGTATAAGTCTGAGGCTTTTGAGAAATCCAGGGATTATAAGAATGAAGTAGAGAACCATATTGGAAAGAGTATTAAGACTCTTCGATCAGATCGAGGATGAGAGTACTTGAGTACAAAGTTCACCCATTTCCTCAAGGACTATGAGATTCTATCCCAATGGACACCTTCTTATACACCTCAGCTTAATGGTATATCAGAAAGGAGGAATCACATGTTGTTAGACATGGTGCAATCCATAATGAGTTTGTTGACCTACCCGTCTCATTCTAGGGATATGCCCTAAAGACTGTAGCTTACTTTCTAAATACAGTTCCATCTAGGTCGGTAGTGTCTATGCTTTATGAGATATCGAAAGGGAAGAAGACCAATCTTAAGGTGGTTAAGATTTGGGGCTGCCCTGCCCACGTTAGAAGATACAACCTCGACAAGTTGAAATCAAGGATAGAATGGTGTAAGTTCATCGAATACCCAAAGGAAATTTTGGGGTATTATTTCTATCATCCCAAGGACTAGAAGTTCTTTCTTGCCAAGAGAGTTGTATTCCTTAAGAAGGAATACGTTCTTGGTGGAAACAATGGGAGTGTGATAGAGTTGAGCGAGGTTGGAGAACCTAGCTCAAGCACCATTCTAGAGCTTGAGTCTATTTATGTACCTATAACACAATTTCCAACTTTGCACAGGTCTAACAGGGTGCCTCACCCTCTTGAACGATATATGAGACATATTAGTAAAGATGATACTCAGGATGTTGATCCTCAAACCTATGAGGAGGCTATTATGAATATAGACTCCGGGAAGTGGCAAGAAGCCATGAGTTATGAGATGAATTCCATGTACTCAAACAATGTTATGAACCTTATAGATGCACTTGAGGGTATCGTACCCATTGGCAGCAAGTGGATCTTCAAGAAGAAGATCAGAGTAAATGGAAAGGTAGAGATATATAAGGCAAGGCTGGTGGCTAATGGATGTCATTAAAGGAAAGGAGTTGACTATGATGAAACATTTTCACCTGTAGCCATGCTAAAGTCTATCAGAATTCTTTTGGCTATTGCAGGACACTATGATTTTGAGATCTGGTAGATGGACGTGAAAACCATATTCCTCAATGGTAATCTCGAGGAGGAGGTATATATGTATGATATAGCTAGAGGGATTCGTATCCAAGGAGAGTCCAGATAAAGAGTCCAGATAACTGAAGCAAGCTTCCCGAAGTTGGAACAAAAGATTTGATGAGGTGATCAGATCTTATGACTTCATTAAGAATGAAGATGAGCCTTGTGTGTATAGGAAGGTAAGTGAGAGCGCTATCACCTTCTTGGTGTTATTTATGTGTGACATCCTAATTATTAGAAATGTGTAGGAATGCTCTTAATAGTAAAGGCTTGACTATCTAAAATCTTCTCCATGAAGGACTCAGGGGAGGCATCCTATATTTTAGGGATCTAGATCTATAGAGATAGATTCTTAGAGAATGCTTGACTTGTCTTAGTCCAAATAATATACTCGAATGTCAAAAGGTTTGGTATGGAGAATTCCAAGAGAGGTCTCATACCACTGAGACATATAATATCACTTTCTAAGATTATATCCCTAAAGACTCCTGATGAAATGATAGACATTGATCGGATACCCTATGCCTCAGCAATATATGATCTATTATAGCATATTCTCACATTATATTATATGTTGAATATATATATATATATATATATATATGTGTGTGTGTGACATCCTTTATTATGTGTAATGGGAAATCAAATTGTGATGAGATCACGATAATAGAACTGATTCGGCTTTAAACATAGATCCTAAATAATCCCGATCATTGTTAGCATCAAATGACACTAAGAGGGCGGGGGAGGGTTTGAGAAAAAATATTTCATGAGAATCAAAACCGAAAATCAAAAGTGTTTCATTGAGCAATAAGCTATTGAACGAAGCTAAGTTATGATTATGCTAAAAGAAAGCTTCATATAAGAACATGCATAATCAAAAACAATAAAGTAGAGATATGCTCACAGATTTATAGCGGTTCGGCCTCAAGCTGACCTACGTCTACTCCTGAGTCCTCTTCTCCGAGGTCCACCAGTGTCCACTACCGATCTTCTTTGGGTGAAGACCAAACCCTTACTGGCTTTTAACTCAAGGGAGACTTCTTACAAGAAATACAACACTTGGCTCACTCCCTTCCCCCTTTTCTTTTTCTTGCACACTTTTATCACCCAATTTTTCACACAATTTTTAGCCTAATTGTTGTGTAAAAACTTGTGCTAAATATAAGAAAACTTGGGGTATTTATAAGCCCCAATTGGCTTCAGAAGAATGGAGCCAAAATTCAAACTCACCTGAAAAATTCGGGTATGGGTGGTACAACCATCAAAAGCCGCCCTAAAAATATGGTACATGTGATACATGAGTGCATGCATCAGGCCGGGGTTCAGACGATATGGTTGGGAACTCGCCAGGAGTGCGTCGGAAGCTTGCTGAGGGTATCAGGAGCTTGTCAGGATGGTGCAAGGGAGTTCGCTAGAAGAAGACTGAGACACATTAGAAGATTATCAGGGGTATCCAAAACGCTTGTCAGGAGTTGGGAAGGTCATAACGTGGATGTGTTGGCCATTATGGTTGTAATTAATTAAGTCATAATTAGCATCATGCAGGTTTAACCATGACGGGATAAGGAGTTATAGATCAGACATGAACCTAGGATCAAGCTTAGGCATCGGGCCAAGGATTGGATGACGCAGTGGGAGCTCACCGGGAGTTCGCTAGGAGATTCGCCGAAGGGATCAGGAAGCTCGCTAGGAACATGCCGAGAGATCACAGAATGAAGACCGTGAGACTCGCTGCCGAAGATTCCAGAGGTTGCCAGAATGCAGGAGTGAGGTCATTAAGCTTGGTGGTCATGGTTGATTGTAATATTTAAGTCGTAAGTGAAGTGTGAGTCCGATTTGAGTGTGATTTAGAAATCAACTCAAAGAGGCAACCGGATCCATTATGGGGTTTGATTGAGCTCAGGTTAAACTCAATTGGTTGACCAAAGAGTTGGTCAACATCAGGTTCAAGCCGAAATTCGAAAAGTGAAGGGAACCATTTTTTCGGATATTCCGACGGGTAAACCGTCGGTGAGCAACGATTTAACCGGTGCTACCTAGGATTTAAGGCAGCTGCCAGTGGCTGAACCGCCCAGGCTGTGTGGCTGAATCGCCCGTACCCAGGAATATTGACACTTTCGGCGGTTGATGGGGCTCGTACCCAGATTTTTTGAGTGAATTTGATTTTTGGCTCCAAAAATCTGAAGCCACTTGGGTTTTATAAATACCCCAAGCTTTCTTGTATTCCATACAATAATTTAGGGGATAAAATTATATAGAAAACTTGTGTGGATTATAAGAAAAAGAAAAGGGATAAGGAAGAGAGCTTAGAGTTAGAAAATTCTCAAGTCTCCCTTGTAAGCTAAGTGTAAGGGTTTGGTCTTCACCCAAAGAAGATCGTTAGTGGACGCCGGTGTGCCTCAAGAAGGAGGACTCAGGAGTGGACGTACGCCATTGGTGCCGAACCACTATAAAACTTGTGAGTTCTTTATTTGCTTTCATTGCTTACGAATTTTGTATTGACACTTCTGATTGAATTCACTCTTTGAAAGTAAAGTTTCACATCAAGCGCTTCCTTTCAACATTGCTAATCTTTCATGTTTGGTTATTAACTTAGCAATTTTCTCACTTGTTTTACTTGAATGAAAAGCTCTGGATTTCCTATCGTGCTTTAAGCGAAAAACTTTTGTTTTAAACGAAAAAACTTACAATTGCACTAATTCACCCCTTCTCTCTTTATGCCAATTGATCATAACAATTGGTATCAGAGCAAGGTACTTACTATTTGGATTAACACCCACCCACTTGAGTAAATGACTTGTTTTGGCATGAATGAGGAACATTACATCTCATGTCCTCCCATGTTCAATAGGACGGATTACACATAATGGAAGGCACAGATGCGTATTTTTCTTATCTCTCTAGATCTTTATTTATGAAATATTGTTGAGAATGGATTTGAAAAATCTTCCAAGCCAATGAATGAGCAAAATGATTTAGAGAGGAAGAATTTTTCTTTAAATGTAAAGGCTATGAATGTTTTATTTTGTGCTCTTGATAAGAATGAGTTTAATCGAGTTTCCATTTCTGATTCGACTTTTGAGATTTGACATACATTAGAATTAACACATGAAAGCATACTAAATCTCAATGAATCATTAAATAAAAAGACTTACAAAAATAAATTTGAAGAACACCTTCCAAAGAACAGGAAGGAATTTGAACTAAGCTTGACATATGACTCCTCGAGTGATTAGGACTCTGGACTTGAACTATTGACAAATAAACCGAATAAATTAACAAATATGAACCTTAAAAATGATCTTAAAATCATAGACAATAACTCTTGCTATGAACGCAAGAAGCTGTGGTGCACCGAAGATGAAAAGCACAATCAAGAAGAAGTGGAAGATCTCGCACTCGTGGCCAACCACGATAAGGTAAGTAACCCACCCGAAAGTTCTTTTACTTATGATGAGTTATTACTTTCTTTTTATGAGCTTTATGATGAATTTAGAATGATTAGCAAATCCTATAAATTACTTAAGGAAGAGCATGCATCACTAGTTAGTAAACTTTATGAAATACATGAAGTAGTACCATCACACAATATATACACCAAACATGAAAACTTGCATAATACTTTACCATTATATAATGCTTGTTCTAATGTGAAATGCTAGACAACATTAAAGAAGAAAATGTCATGCTTAAGACAATGTTAGAAAATTTTAAAATAGGGAATAATCCCTTAATATGATTATAGGACTCCAGCAGGGTTAAATCCTAATCACCCTATAAGTAATCAATAAGAACCCTGTGAGATTGTAATCAAACCCCACCTCTCCACTTCTATCCTATAACGAAGTGTGGCTAGGGTTTAATTTGGGCCTTATGGCTTCCTAGCCGCCACCCCCCTTACTGGGTTGGTCGACTAGGGTTTCTAACAAAGGGGTGTGGCTTGTGCAGCCACTTAGGCCGCCGACCCCTTTATTTATGCATGATAGCTATAGGAGGGGCAAAAGGGAGAATTTACTTAGGAAGCGCCCCCTAGGGCTAGGTTTTGGAGCTCTATATACGCATATAACCTTCACCTCTTTTAATAAAGCAAGATCAATCTACAAGTCAACCATATGGCCGACTACTAGGAGGGAGGAACCCCTATAGCGTTCCAAGGGTTGATCTCCCTCAAAGATAAAAATCTATAGAGCTTCATCTGAGTTTCTATCATCTGGTATCAGAGCAACGATCTTGCTACCCCTATAGCTATCTCAACCGCCTCAACCTTCCTAAGCAGTTCGCACAATTGCTGCGTCACGCGCCTCCACCTTCCACCCCAGCTGTAGATAAAATCAATCTGCCACTAGACGTTTGATCTGGAGATCTAGTATATTTTTATCACCCACGCCTCTTCAATACTCTAAATTCCTTTACCTTATATGTTGAAGAGTTTTTCTATACTTTCACTGCTATAAATTTCGATCGTCGCAAACGTTATCGTTATTGTGAAGGCGAAACGCAACAGAAATTTTTAGCCACCTATTTTCCTCGTAAAACCGGTTTATTGCTGCTCCTTTTTGTCCAAAATTTTTACACAATTTTATAGATCATCTTAGCTTTCATCTAATATTGATCTTACAACGAAGAATCTGCCTTTCGACGAAGAATTCTTTTTGAAAAATTCTTCATGCGCAGTGCTGAAATTTTACAACGAAGAATCTGCCTTCCCCTTGTTGGCCTCTTGAAACTGAAATTTTGTTCATCCTTTTTCAACTGAAACATTTACACAATTTCATAGATCATCTTAGCTTTCATCTAAGATTGATCTTTGGGAAAAATTCTTTCTGAAACCGGAATTATAAAGCTGCAATTGTTCATTGCGTAGTGCTGGGAATTTTACGATGAAGAAATGCCTTCCACCTTTTTCCCTATTTTCCTACCGTTACTCTGCCGATATTTTATCAAACTTTTTACTGATATCAACCACATTTGAACCGAGGATTTCTCATATTTTTCTTGAGTTTTTCTCTAGAATTTACATCGAGAACTTATCGTTTCTCCGACGTAAATTTTGTTCAGAGAACTGCATATATGCAGTGATCTTTCGTCGAATCCTATCAAATTTCATAATTTTTGGCTATAATTTTTGTTGAGAAACTGTTATTTCTTCGACGATAATTCTGCTTCTGCAATGCAGCATACGTTGCAGCGAACTTTGTCGAATTCTATCAAATGTTCGCTACCATCTCTTCCAGATCTGAAACCATCTTTCTCTAACCTTCACCCTGTAATGTCACCACCCAAAAAACCTATCAAACCGTAGCCAAAAATCCAATCAGCCCTAAAAATAGCCTTAACCACAGCCTACTTCCTTACCGATCCACCTACCATTTCCCCCACCTTCGTTATCGATCCACCTACCTTTGCTGCCATCTATCCCAGATCCAAAATCTCTTTTCCTAACCTTCATCCATCGCTATCATAGCCCTAAAACCACACTAAATTGTAACCAAAACTCCATAAAACCGTAGCCCATAACCACACCAAAATTGCCATAAAACTAGCCCATCCACCAACCTTTCATCCAACCAACCTCCCTTATCCCTTCAATCACAGCATGCATCCCTCACTGCACAATGCTACCAATAGTGATCTCTCATTGTCATCCTCCTTAATCGCAGCTAGCAGTGATCCTTTACGGCAAAAAAGCTACTAGCTGTGATCTTTTGCTGCTGCTTTCCAACTTAGATCTCGTGGCTCCCATCTTCCGATAGATATCAGCCACCTGAAAAATTGCAGCCTCGATGACATTGTAGCATCACCGCAGAACCGCAGCTGATGTTACTGCTGCCATCTTCTTCCTACACCATTGCTGCTACCCTTGGCTGCCATCCTCCACTTTGAGACTTCACAATCACAGCCCAACATTGCTACCTTTAACCTGAAGATTGCAGCTACACTCTCTAGTCGATTTATTTGACAGGTGGGAGATCCTTACGTCATGAAATCAGTGGGCTTATTCGAAGCCAAGTTGGAGGCCTTCGAGACAAATATGGATGCTAAATTACATGCTCTCTTCGAAGAGTTTAGATTGGGCCAATCACCGAGCAAATTCAGATTGTAAAGAACCTTGATGAAGAACTAGCGATGATCCATCAAACCTCCACCATCCCAGAGTACCAAACCATGTTTGAAAGATTATCTAATCAAACTTATGATTGGTGTAAAAATTAGATATTGAGAACTTTCATTGAGGGCTTAAAATTAAAAATTCGGGAAGAAGTTAAAGCATGATAGCTGTACACACTTAAGACAGCCATCTCCTTCACATGACTACACGAAGACAAGCAAAAACTAAGATGCTCAGAGGACCAAAGCCATCACACGACCAGCAGCACAGAGACCCTCGACCCCATCTACCACCAGCCAGTCACTTCAGCCAAAAAAGTTAATAAGAGAAGAGCTTTGTGACAGATTGATAAAGGGCTTATGTGGGAATTATGATAAATTATAGAACCTAGAACACCAATGTAAAAAGGAGACACCACTAATAATTATGCTCATTGAAGAACCCAAATTTGAAGATACGACTCTCGAGCCCAAGGAGAAGGATACACCACAACCGGCCACTTGCATGATCCCTACCTTAGCTGGCTACACCAACCTACAAAAATTGAAGATCGAAGGGTTTCTCGA
Organism: Ensete ventricosum; assembly: GCA_029747655.1. Lineage (NCBI taxonomy): Eukaryota > Viridiplantae > Streptophyta > Magnoliopsida > Zingiberales > Musaceae > Ensete > Ensete ventricosum. Next base: position 22,903,654 of record JAQQAF010000007.1, on the reverse strand, counting down.
TCAATAGTCCGTCATCATCCTCATCGACGCCGGGAGCACACACAACTTCGTGAGCAGTAAGGTTGCTGCCCACTTAATGCTCCAAAAAGAAGATTACAACGAGTTTGAAGTCAAGGTGGCTAACGGTCAAATTCTAAAGTGCAACCAGAATTGACCACGTGTTAAACTGATCCTATAGGAGCAAGATGTAGTTGCTGAGTTTTTCCTCCTCCCTCTCAATGATTTTGACATGGTGCTTGACATTGATTGGTTGTCCACCATTCGAGACATTTTTTAAAAATTTTCAAAGCTAACCATAAAATTTTTTAGCAAAGGAAAATAAGTGGTTCTACAAGGGAGCCAAGCGACTACAACCACAACGCAACACTTGAAGAGGTTACCAAAAAAAGAATCCAATAGTTTCCCAATTCAAATTCAAGAGTTTCATGAGATTGAAGATAAGAACCCTCTCCCACATCTTGCTGAAATTTTGGACGTCTCCACCAAACCAAGTCGACTTGATAGGGCTCCAGTAGGGTTGAGTCATAATCACCTAGAAGTAGTCAAATAAAACCCTGTGAGATTATAATAAAACCCTACTTAGCCACTTCTACCCTATAAAGAAATGTGGTTAGGGTCTAGATTGGAGCCTTTGGGTTTAGTGGCCTCCGCCCCCTTTACTAGGCTGGTCAGCCAGGGTTTCCCCATGCTTATGTCAGCTATAGAGCAAACCTAGCCGCTACCTGTTCTCTCTAAGCCAAGTAAGCTATAAAAGGGCAAAAAGGTAATTTTAGTTAGGTAAGCACCCCCTAGGGCTAGGGTTTGGAGCCCTATATAAGCATGTAGCCTCCATCTCTTTTTATCAAGCAATCATCAATTTTATTTCAGTCTTGTGTCAAATCTAGGAGGGAGGAACCCCTACAACGTTCCAAGGGTTGATCCCCCCTAAGGGACAAAATCTATTGAGCTCTTCTGGGGTCATATCATCTGGTATCAGAGTAGCGATCTTTTTACCCCTGTAGCCGTCTCAACTACCTCCACCTTCCCAAACAATTCCCACAATCACTGTGACACACACCTTACTTTACACATTGATAATTTTTCCCAAATTTTATCCACTGCAAATTTCATTTGTCGCAAACGTTATCGTTGTTGCGAAGGTGAAATGCTGCAGAAATTTTCAATTGCATATTTGGCTTTTGAAACTAGTTTTTCCTTTTTCTTTCTAGCCAAAATTTTTACACAATTCTAAAAATCAACTTGGCTTTCATTTGGGATTGATTTCTAGAAAAATCTCCTCCTGGAACCAGTTTTCTTGTGCAATCTTTCACCATCACATAGCATTGGAATTTTTACGATGGTGAATCTGCCCTCCGCATATTGGTATCTTGAAACCAAACTTTTGTTCATCCTTTTTGGCCAAAAGTTTTATACAAATTCATAGATCATCTTAGCTTTCATCTAAGACTAATCTCTAGAAAAAACTCCTTCTGAATCCAGACTTATAGACTACAATCCTTTGTCATGTAGTGCTGAAATTATACGACGAAAATTCTATGATCTTGTTTGCAACAATTTTTCTACATTATGCTGCCAAAATTTTCTTGATCCACATTACTACTACTATCATCATCTGAACCAAGATTCTGTTATTGAAATTCTCCATAAGTTTCTCAAATTTTTGCTGGAATTAACGTCGAGAAACTATTGCTTCTTCGACGAGAATTTTGTTCGGCAGTATAGCGTATGCCGCAGTGATCTTTCATTAAAATTTTATTGGATCTTACTGCCATCTTTTCCAAATTTGAGACTCCACCTTTCATCTTCAATTCCTACTATTACTCCCCAAAAAACCCTAACAAAACCGTAGCCAAACAGCCATCCCAATCAACCCTAACTTTAGCCTACTTCCTTATCGATCCACTTACCTTTTCAGCCAATTTTCCATACCGATACACCTACCTTTCCTGCCATCTATCCCAGATCTCAAATCTATTTCCCTAACCTTCATCTTGCTATCACAGCCCTAAAACCATACCAATTCATAGCCTAAACGCCACAAAATCGTAACCCAAAATCGCACCCAAAATAGCCACAAATCGCACCCAAAAATCACAGCCTTCAGTCCACCAACCTTTCAGCCACAAATCGCACCCACAAATCGCACCCAAAAATCACAGCCAGCAGCGATCCTTGTGGCAAAAAGCAACCAACAACGATCTTTCGCTGCAATCTGTTTACATCACAGCTTGCAACAATTGTTCGCTGCCAACTATCTTGATCGCGACCATCAATAAATTGAACACAACAGCAGCTATCTCTCGCTCCATACTGCTACTGCCCTCCTCTACAATAGCTTTGTACATCGTTGCCCCGTCTTCCTCCTATTGTAGCCACACCCTTGCTGCAACCAACGCCACCTACAGCCACAAAGTCGCACCACAGCTGCAGCCGACATTGTTGCTGCCCTCTTCTTCCTCCACCATCGTTGTAGCCTTCTAACTCAGACTCTTAGCTGTCATCTTCCGACAAATATCAGCCACCTAAAAAATCACAGCTTCGATGATATTGCATCGTCAACATTGCAGCATCACCGAAGGACTGCAGTCGATGTTACTGCTGCCATTTTCTTCCTCCACCATTGCTGCTACCCTCGGCTGCCATCCTCTACTGGGAGACTTCACCACCGTAGCCCCGACATCATTGCCATTGTTGCTTTCAACCTGAAGATTGCAACTACACTCTTTAATCAGTTTGATTTGACAGGTTAGATATCCTTACGTCATGACATCGATGGGCTTATTCGAAGCCAAATTAGAGGCTTTTGAGATGCGTATGGATGTTAAATTATGCGTATGGATCACCGAGCCCAATAAGATTACAACGTGGTGCACATTTGGATTTTATAAAGAACCTTAGCGAAGAACTAGCGATGATCTGTCAAACCTCCACCATCCAAGAGTACCAAACCAGGTTTGAAAGGCTATCTAATCAAACTTATGATTGGTCTAAAAAATAGACATTGAGGACTTTTATTAAGGGCCTAAAGCCAGAGATTCAAGAAGAAGTTAAAGCGCAACAGCCGTACACACTTAAGGCAGCTATCTTCTTTGCGTGACATCAACAGGAGCGATTGAACTATGAAGCTCGGAAGACTAGAGTTGCTCCCCGACTAGCGACACCGAAGCTTTCACCTCCTCCTATTGTCAGCCGACCCCCTTAGCCACAAAAATTAACAAGAGAAGACCTTCATGAAGGATCGACAAAGTGCCTATGTGAGTATTGTGATAAACTATGGAGCCTAGAACATAAATGTAAAAAGGAGACACCGCTGATGATTGCGCCCACTGAAGAACCCAAACTTGAAGATACAACTCTCGAGCCCAAGGAGAAGGATACACCATAACCGGCCACCCTCATGGTCCCTACCTTAGCCAGCTACACCAACCTACAAAAATTGAAGATCGAAGGGTTTCTCGAGCAGTAATCTGTCATCATCCTCATCGACGCCGGGAGCACACACAACTTCATGAGCAGTAAGGTTGGTGCTCACTTAATGCTCCAAAAAGAAGATTACAATGGGTTTGAAGTCAAGGTAGCTAACGACCAATTCTGAAGTGCAACTAGAAGTGCCCGCGGGTAAAACTAATCCTACAGGAGCAAGACGTAGTTGCTGATTTTTTCCTCCTCCCTCTTGATGGTTTTGATATAGTGATTAGTATTGATTGGTTGTCCATGATTGTAGATGTTTTCTGGAATTTTTTGAAGCTAACCATGAAAGTTTTTAGAAAAGGAAAGCAAGTGATTCTATAAGGGAGCCCAGCGATTACAACCACAATACAATACTTGGAAGGGGTACCAAAAGAAAATCCTAGTGGTTTCCCAATTCAAATTCAAGGGTTTCATGATATTGAAGATAAGAACCCTCTCCCACAGCTTGCTAAAATTTTGGGCATCTTCACGAAACCGAGTCGATTACCTCTTCTAAAACTGTCTGACCCCCCTATGTTGAACAGGCCAAAACTTCTTCCAGTTATTGCTCGACTAGATTGCTTCCTACAACCTTAGAAGGTCGAAGAGAAAAGGGTCGTCCAAGAGATAATAGAGACATGGATTATTCGGCCATGTTTATTTCCCGCTATGACATATCCCTATATCCTTTTCCCTGGAGATAAGCTACTTCTAAAGTATTATATCCCGTCGAACTCACCATGATTGCTGATCTCAAGTGACTACGACTTTCCCCAGGATCGGACCATGATGCTTAAAGACTTCCTTGATGATGACCTCTAATCTATGGCCTAAGACCGCGACAAAATTGAGCCCCTCCAGTGGCGAAATCAGAAAAGGGGAAGGATCATTCACAGGACTCAACGAAGAATAAACATCATCCCTCTCATTATAAAGAAAGATGCACCACCTTGGCCGAGTAGAACTATAGCCCTAACAACCACGATGCCATCCACACCAAATCGTGACCATATGTTTATTATTGGAGTAGACATATCCAGAGGGGGTCAGCACCATCCTCATACAAGATGGTCAACAAAATAAAGAAGTGAAAATAGGCCCCAAAAAATCACCACTCCTAGCCACCTCAGACTCAAATCAAGCTCACACCACTAGAGATTTTATTAGAGGACAACCCTCACTCCAAAAGAAGGCACGACTACTATTACAGAGTAACCACGTGGCAGCCCATGCAAGGAAGAAACTTCCCTCTATCAAACGCTAGAGCAAAAGAAAGTTTCCTGAGAAAGATCAAGTCCCCCTTCATCTCCAACTCCACCAGCACAAAATTCAAGCCTCAAGAAAGTTGTCTCCCTATTTCTTTAGGCCTTGCAAAATTGGGGATCACATTGGGGCCCTAACCTGGAGATCAGATCCGCGCACCAAATCAAGATTATAGTTGATCCTCCATGTATCCCACCTCAAATAGAAATTTAAAGATGACGACTCAGCCCAAATTCGTTCGATTGACACCCAACCTGATGAGGAGCTGAATACCCAGTTCCCTGAGTTCATGAAACCTCAGTCTTAAGGACAAGACTGATTTTAAGAGAGTGGGTTTGATCGAACTCTAGCAGGGTTGAGTCTTAATCACCTAGAAGTAGTCAAATAAAATCCTGTGAGGTTGTAATAAAACCCCACCTAGCCACTTTTATCCTATAAATAAGTGTGGTTAGGGTTTAGATTGAAGCCTTAGGTTTTAGTAGCTGTCGCCCCCTTTACTTGGATGGTCGGCCAGGGTTTCCCCCTGCTTAGGTCGGCTATAGAGCCAACCTAGCTGCCACCTATTCCCTCTAAGGTAGGTAGGTTATAGAAGGGGAAAAAGGATAATTTTAGTTAGGCAAGCACCCCCTAGGGCTAGGGTTTGGAGCTCTGTATAAGCATGTAGCCTCCACCTCTTTTTATCAAGCAATCATCAATTTTATTTCATCCTTGTACCGAATCTAGGAGGGAGGAACCCCTACAGCGTTCCAAGGGTTGATCCCACCAAGGGTCAAAATATATAGAGCTCTTCTTGGGTTCTATCATGACTACCTCTCTGAAGCTGTCCGACCCCCCTATGTTGAACTGACTGAAACTTCTACCAACTGTTACTCGGCCAAATTGCTTCCTACATCCTCAGAAGGTCGAAGATAAAAAGGGTCACCCGAGAGATGAAAGAGACATGGATTGTTCGACAATGCTTATTTCCCACTAATTATGACACATCCCTATATCCTTTTCCCTGAATATAAACTACTTATAAAGTTTTACATCCTGCCGAACTCACCATGGTTGCTGATGCAGCACTTCTTATCCCTCTCATTATAAAGAAAGATGCACCACCTTGGCTGAGTGGAACAATAGCCCTCACGATCACGATGTCGTCCACACCAAATCATGACCAGATGTTTATTATTGGAGCAGACACATCTAGAGTGGGGGTCAGCACCATCCTCATGCAAGATGGTCAACAGCATGAAGAAGTGAAAATGAGCCCCGAAAAATCACCACTCCCACCCACCTCAAACTCGGATCAGGCTCACACCATCGGAGATTTTATCAGAGGGCAACCCTCATTCCAAAAGAAGGCACGACTACTATTACAGAGCAATCACGTGGCAGCCCATGTAAGGAAGAAACTTTCCCATGACAAACATTAGCACATAAGAAAGTTTCTTGAGAGAGATCAAGTCCCCCTTCATCTCCAGCTCCACCAGTACAAAATTCAAGCCTCAAGACAGTGGTCTCCCTATTTCTTTGGGCCTTATAAAATTAGGGATCACATTAGGGCCCTAATCTGGATATTAGATCTACGCACCAGATCAAGATTTACAATTGATCCTCAAGATATCCTACTTCAAATGGAAATTTAAATAAGACGACTCAGCCCAAATCCATCCAATTGATACCCAAGCTGATGAGGTGGCCAAATTTCAATTAATGATCGCATGGGAGGAGCTGAAGACCCGGTTCCCAGAGTTTATGGACTCTCAACCATGATGACAAGACTAATTCAAAGAGGACGGGCTTGATAGGACTCCAACAGGGTTGAGTCCTAGTCACCCTAGAAGTAATCAATAAGAACCCTATGAGATTGTATTAAAACCCCACCTAGTCACTTCTATCCTATAGAGAAGTATGGTTAGGTTTTAATTTGAGGCCTTAGGGTAAGCCCCCATACTGGGTTGGTCGACTAGGGTTTCTAGTAGAGGGGAATGGTTTGTGCAGCCACTTAGGCCGCCTTTCCGTTTATTTATGCATGGTAGCTATAGGAGTGGCAAAAGGGGGAATTCATTTAGGAAGCACCCCCCAGGGCTAGGGTTTAGAGCCCTATATAAGCCAGTAGCCTCTACCTCTTTTAATACAGCAAGATCAATCTATAATTCAGTCATATGACTGACAATTAGGAGGGAGGAACCCCTATAGCGTTTCAAGGGTTGATCCCCCTCAAAGATCAAAATCTATAGAGCTCCATTTGGGGTTCTATCATTTGATACTTGGTAATAAGGGTCATGATAATATAAGAAAGGGTATAGGCTATGTTGGTAACACAAAACAAAAGCCAACCATTTTTGTTAAAGGACATACCTTCAATTTGCCATCGAAAATTAAATATAATTTTTGTGGTAGATTAGAACATATGGGTTACAAATGTTCATTCAAAAACTATAGTCCTCATAAATTAGTTTGGGTTCCTAAGGGAACAACAAATAACAAAAAACCATTAGATAAAAAAGACAAATTTATTCATATAGGTCTCAATGTAAAATGGGTACCTAAATCATTCTTATAGGTTTGTCACCAAACTAAGGCTAGAAGCAAAATACAATGATATCTTGTGGATGCTCAAGCAAGCCATTTGACTTGAGATCTAACTTACTTATCAAGCTTTCTAGCCAAAATATCAAAAATAAGGAAAATATTTGAATTAAGATGTTTGAAGCTTAATGATCCTTGTTTCTCTTATAACAAATCATTTTATTAAAAATAATTCATCATTATGCAATTATTCTTGATGATGCATAACTAGAACATATAAGTTTGAAAATGAACTAAACCAAAGAACTTTAGTTATTGAAAAATATGTTGAAATTTGCATAAATGAGATTTTGATTATGATTAAATGATAAATCAAAATCAGTGTCTTGAATATTTGTTGATTTAAATACAAAGGTAATCATTAAATGACTTAAATATTATAGTGTTTTTGGCTAAGTAAAATATCATTGTTGAATGATTGATTTAAATATTATGATTATGTATGTGTTGTATGATAAATGATTTTTGCTGAATGATAGAATTTGAGCATAGAACAATACAGAAAGGGGAGAAAAATCATGCCTTATTTTCTAGGGATTTTGAAAAATTATATTGATCATGAAAATTGTATGTCTTATGATAAAGGAACAAAATGTTAGACTTAAATGCTTAAGATAAATCCTATGATAACTTTTAAGAAATAATGTAACTTATATCTTGATGATTTTCATATTACTTTTTGATTTTGATTGAAGATGCTTTATGTTCAATGAAATCATGCTTGATAATGTAATGATGTATAGTGATCATGCTTAATAAATTTATATTTCAAAATTATGCATGATGATTGTTATGAGTTACGGATTATTGATCTTTGTTATAATGAAAGCTCCATTTCAATTTTAAATTAAAATATATTTTTTATTTGGCTTCAAAGACAAAGGCATGCTTGTATGAAAGAAAAAGGGAATACATTTTTCTTGAAAATTTCTCTATCTTATAAATTTTTCAAAAAGAGATTAATGAATCAATTATGTTATTTTTATGAATCTCTTGATCTATGAAAGTGATTTTGACAATTTGATGATTTGAACTTGAATAATTTATTATCATGATTTTGGTAATTTTAGAAAATGAAACTTGAAAATCTTCTTATGAACCATATTCTTGAAAATTTGAAGTTTCATATATATAAATCAATATCTTCTACTTTTTTCTTCCTAAAAATTAACTCACGATCTTGATATCTATAATATGATATTTTTATGAATGAAGACTCTTCTTTGATCTCTTAAGATTCTATTTTGTCATCTAAGCGGAGATTTATTTAATTAAATCATATCTTTTAGTATTCATGAATGTCTTTTAATATCAATATCTCTCTTGAGATGACTTATTTTAAGACTCATGAATAATATAACTTATCACCAAAATTAGTATTTCTTAAATTTATGATAAATTAAAAATTAAAAGAGATTTGTGTTATCATGAATATTTCGATAATTTCTTGATTTGACTTACACATTATGAGAATCATGTTATTGATTTCTATGATTTTCTCTTTTTAATAAAAAAAAGATTTATGATCTTGATAATTATAAGTTAGAATTTTTTATCAAGATCTCTCTTCCATTTTATTAAAAAATTGAATCTATCTAAATGAATTATATGTCTTAGGATTTATGAATTAAGTTTATTTGATCCCTTAAGACTCATTTTTATTATTTACAATCAAAAAGGGTAGAAAGGAAATCACTAGTATTTCAAGAGATCGATAAGTATATTTATTTCATTTCGAATCCCTTGAAAGTAATTTTGATTATTTTGAAATTGAATCAGTTATTTACCTATATCGTGATTTTGATTTTTTGGAATTATAACATGAAATCTTTTATGAATCAAAATATTTGGTTATGTGTTCTCATATTATTTAAAAGGAGATTTTTATATAAATCTTGAACTTGACAACTTGATATTTCTTATGAATGAATCAAGAGATTTTATTTGTTTCTCTTATGATTTGTCTCTTGATAGTCATAATTTGTCTTCATAAATTGTATATCTCATCACTATGTTAATTTTTCTTGATATATTTCACGTGATGATTTGAAAAATAATGTAATGAGAAAATTTTGTACTATTGTAAACATCCATTCTTTTTGACAATGACAAAGGGGGAGCAAAACTTGTTAACTTGCATGATGTAAAATTACTAGCTTGAACATTACAAAGGAAGCAAAAATTTACTAGCTTGCACTTCTCAAAAGAGAAGAAAGAACTCACTAGCTTGTATGTTCTAAAGTGATGAAAATTTTGCTAAATTGCTAAAAAAACTTGCTAATTGCACTTCTCCTTTTTGTTGATGACAAAGAAGGAGAAGGTATGATGATGCGAAATCATGTATGATGATCATGTATGTAATAATGATTTTAAAAATCTACATGAAGATAATGATTTATTATTGTTCAGATTTATTTGTTATATTTTCTTGAAATTTACATGAGAAAGATTTGTTGAGCTCATATTCAAAATTATATATATATAAGATTGAGGTTGATTCCTAGAAACGCTAAATCATGAGAATATATAAATTATTATTAATATAGATTTCATAAAATGAAGCCTTTTTGTGATAATATTTTTGAAAACTTTCTCGATGATTTTATCTTATTGTTTCCAAAAAAAAAGAAAAATTGCTTGAAGATGTGCCTGCCACATTTGAAATTTACAAGAGATAATTTTTGGTATAAAGAGATGACTTTTGCTACATTTGAAATACATAAGTAGTCTTTAAATCTCTTAAACTTTTGAGCTCATCTTAGTATTACTTTAAAATTTTATTAAGAGCTCTTCTCTATGATGAAATAATTCAACACCTCCCTTATATCTCTCCTTATTAATCATAAAGGGGAAGAAAATTTTATAATGCATTTACTAAGGGGGAGTAATGTCACCACGTGCTTTGAAATTATTAGCTATACATTTCACCTTTTTGTTGATGATAAAAAGGAGAAATATACATTAATGACACATGATATTAATTGATGAATACATTAATAACACATGATATTATTGAAATATATGGATATGGATTGATATATCTTGGATATGGATATGAGTGCATAATTATTTCTACTCATGATTTGATGACTTGATACAAATTTATGTTGAATGTTGATTGCTTGAATTTAAGAGTATGTGTTTCGCTTAAATTTAAGTGGCATGGATTTAGGAGGAGTTAGGATTAACTCATGTTATCAATTGATTATCATCATCAAAAAGGGGGAGATTGTTGAATCTCAGATTCTGATGATGAAATCAATTGATGGGTTATTCATCTAACATATGTTGTTAGAGTTGATTGATGCAGGATTAATTACGATAGAAAGGTTATTACAATCAGGATTGTCTAAGGTCAAGTTTATGCATCGGACCGGGGTTCGGACGATGCGGTTGGAAAATCGTCACGAGTGCGTCGGAAGCTCGTCGAGGGTATCGGGAGCTTGCTAGGATGGCACAAGGGAGTTCGCCAGAAGAAGACTGAGACTCGCCGGAAGATTATCGGGGATAGCTAAAACGCTTGCTAGGAGTTGGGAAGGTCATCACATGGATGTGTTGGCCATTCTGACTGTAATTAATTAAGTCATAGCTAGCATCATCAGGTTTAACCATGGCGGGAGGAGTTACAAATCAGAGATGGACCTAGGATCAAGCTTAGGCATTGGGTGAAGGATTGGACGATGCGGTGGGAGCTCGTTGGGAATTCGCTAGGAGATTCACTAAAAGGATCGGGAAGCTCACTAGGAACATGCCGGGAGATCACCGGAGGAAGACCGTAAGACTCACCACTGGAGATTCCGAAGATTGCCGAAATACGAGAGTGAGGTCATTAAGCTTGGTGGTCATGTTTGATTGTAATATGTAAGTCATAGGGTAAGTGTGAGTCTGATTTGAGTGTGATCTAGAAATCAACTCAAAGAGGCAACCGAGTCCACTATGGGGTTTGATTGAGCTCGAGTTAAGCTCAATTGATTGACCAAAGAGTTGGTCAACTTTAGGTTCAAGCTGAAATTTGAAAAGTGGAGGGAACCACTTTTCCGGAGATTCCGACGGGTAAACTGTTGGTGAGCGATGATTCAACCGGTGCTGCCCAGGATTTCGGGCGGCTGCCAGCAGCTGAACCGCCTAGGTTGGGCAGGTAAACCGCCCGCACCCAGGAATCTGGGCACTTTTGGTAGTTGACCCGCCTAGGCTGGCGGGTGAACCGCCCGTACCCGGATTATTCAAGTGAGTTTAATTTTTGGCTCAAAAAATATGAAGCCACTTGGGGTCTATAAATACTCTAAGTTTTCTTACATTCTATATAATAATTTTGGGGATAAACTTCTGTGAAAAACTTGTGTGGATTGTAAGAAAAAGAAAAGGAGTGAGAGAGAGAGCTTAGAGTTAGAAAATTCTCAAATTTCCCTTATAAGCTCAAGTGTAATGAAGATTGGTAGTGGATGCCAGTGTGCCTCAAGAAGGAGGACTAGGGAGTGGATGTAGGCTATTGGTGTCGAACCATTATAAAACTTGTGAGTTCTTTCCTTGCTTTTATTGCTTACGAATTTTATATTTACGCTTCCGATTGAATTCACTCTTTGGAAGTAAAGTTTTCACATCAAGCACTGCCCTTCAACATTGCTAATCTTTCGGGTTTGCTCATTAACTTAGCAATTTTCTCACTTATTTTACTTGAACAAAAAGCTTTAGATTTCCTATCTTGCTTTAAGCGAACTCTTAGTGCCAATTGATCCTAACACTGATGCCATCCTGGCAAGCTCCTAGCGAACTCCCAACTAACTTCCTATACCTTTGGCAAGCTTCTAACGAACTCCCGACATACCTCTGATCCCTTCGGCGAGCTCCCGGCGAACTCTTGACAAGCTTTTGATACCTTTGGCAAGCTTTCGGCGAGTTTCCACTACATCGTTTGAACCTTGCCTTGAAGCCTCAGACTTGACTCTAGCCCAACATCTGATTGTAATTTTCTCTTTTGTCATAGTTAATCTTGCATCAATCAATTCTAACGCACATGTTAAATTAATAACTCATAATTGATTTCATCATCAAATGAGATTCAACAATCTCTCCCTTTTTGATGATGATAATCAATTGATGATGAGAGTAAAACCTCACTCCCCCTACATCCATGCCATGATTCAAATGAGAAAAACTTAAATTCAAGAGAACTAACCACTCTTGAATTCAAGTATCATAATATCAATTTATCAAATTTTGAAATGATATATCAAGAATTTCAAAATCATCAAATCATACATGATATATGATATTTATCTCAACCAATCATGAATCATCAAATTTTCAAAGTATATAACATGAATTATGCACCAATCAAACATTAAGTTGAAGTTATCTTCATTAAGTTATCAATTATATTCTCCCCCTTTGTTTATCAACAAAAATAGGAGAAATATATTTTTTTATTTTTATACATGTGTCATCAATATGTTATTTCTCCCCCTTTGTCATCAACAAAAGGTGAAATGTTATAGCAAATGATTTCAAGGCACATGTGTCAATAATTTTCACATGAATTTTTTTTTCTACATGCATGTATAAATTTTGTGTCAATTCGCTATTTCTCCCCCTTTGTCATCAACTAAAAGAGGTGAAATAATGAGTAAATAATTTCATGATACATAAACTCATAACGTGTTAAACTTTTTATATTTTTACAAAATGTATATTGATTGAATATTTAATTGCTCCCCCTTAGTAAAATATAATTTCTCATGAAAATTTTTCTTTACCTTTTTGTGAATAGGAAAGAGAAAACAATGGAGGGGATTTGAAAAATATCATCACAAAATAGATCTTAATCTCATAAATTTTGAAATCGAAAGTAAAGAATTAATCAAGTAATTTTATACATTTCAAACAAGAATAATTCATACATTCTCATGGTTTAACATTCCTAGCTCTCAACCTCAATCTTATAGATGTAAATTTTGAAATGATCATTTTAAAGATGTGGTCAAAAATTTGATAAATCCAAGATCCGATTATGCACTTATATTATATAATCTTTAATAGCAAATAAAAATAGCAAATCATATTTTTTGAAGATCATTTTCATGTAAATTTTGTTCCTTTTTGTAAACAAAAGTACAAATAGGGAAGGCAAGTGAAAAATATCATATTATAAAAATACTCAATTTTATATATGTAAATTTCAAAATCTAAGAAAAATCAAGAGCTACCCATGTAATTTAATTCATCTTATGCAAATTTCAAGCAAAGTAGTAAATCAAGCAAATCATGCATTTTGCATTCAAATTTTGATAAGAAGTGCAATTTATAAAGGCCAAGAAATCCAAAGAAAAATATGATAGTAAATCAAGCCTAATTTGTAAATCATGCATTTTGCATGCATTTAGAATTCTAAATTTTCTTCTAAGCAAATTGTTCTTCATTCAATATTAAAAGATTCATCATATGTAATTTTTTCTAATCATATTGGTAATTTTGTTTTTCATTTTGGTCATTATTAAGAAAGAAATTTGATGGCATATTTCTTCTTAACATTCATATTCATATTACACCCAAAAGTACAAAGGGATTAAATAATCATATCATTAAGGATGAAAAATCAAAAGGAAGTACAAAAAAAAAGACATGATTTCTTTTAAAAATTATCTTCCCTTTTTTCTTTGTAAATAATAAAAATGAGTATCAGGGGATTAAATAATCTTAGTTCATCCAAGATACATCTTAAGACACCTAATTCACTTAGATAAACCTTTTTAATGAAATCAAAGAATGATCTTGATAAAAAATTTTAATTATAATTGATAAGATAAAAAATTTCATGTTTTTTTTATTAAGAAGAGAAAGTCATAGAGATTTAAACATAATTCTCATCAAGAAAATGTTCATAATAAAATAAAACTTTTAATTTTTAACTTATCACAAATTTAAGAAATATTAATTTTGGTGATAAGTTATATCATTCATGTGCTATAAAATATCATAAATAAATCATGTTATTAACATCAAAAGACATGATCTAATAAATCTCCTCTTAAATGACAAAATAGAATCTTAGGAGATTAAATAATAAGAAGGATCTTGATTCATATAGAAATATCAAGTTATAAATGTTGAGAAGTCAAGATCATGATTTAAGTTATCAAATCATCAAAATATCAATAAATTTATATAGATTCATTAATCTCTTTTTTAAAAAGTCATTTGAAAACATATCCAAAATCATTTTAAAAATCACTTTTCAAAAAATTTCAATGAAGGCAACATAGATTGTTTTCCGAATGAAAATAGCTAAAGTTTTCTAATTCATTTTTGTAGTTAAAAATATTCAACAATAATGGTATCATTTTATCTCTTGTTGAATGATTGATAGGATAAAAAAAATTTCAAGAAGAATTATCCTCTTTTTAGTTGTTTCATGTGATTTGTTTCAAAAATGATTTTCAAATCAATAAATTATCGTTTAAGACCAAAAACCAAATTTCATTATAGAAGAAATCATCAAAGTAATCACTATAACAAATCAAAATGATAAAACATCTTGAAAGCAAAAATTCCACCTATCTCAAATTCCAATAATTTAAAATGAGTCTAACTCTTTACACATAATGCAAGGAGTTGACAAACTCATTTCTAATTTTTTATTTATTTCATGTTCAAATTCAAAAGTAATATATCATTTAGTAACACATTTAATCTTAACATACAACTATTCAACCATTTGAATTAATCATTCAATAATGATGTTTATAAGCTAACTTAGTTAAAAACATCATAACATTTAAGTCATTCATTAATAGTCTTTGCATTTAGATCAACGAATATCTGAACCAATGATTTAGAACCTATCATTCACTCATCATCAAAATCTCATTTTCGTAAATTTGATTGTATATAATTATTCATTAAAAATAGCTAAACTTTCTTTGTTCTAATTCTAGCATGCTCTAGCTACACAAAGATTATGCACCATTGAGAGCAATCATATTAATTATAATAATGAATCATCCAAAGATTCATTACCAATAATTTTATTTTCAATAATTTTTCTTGTTATTTACTTAGGCTAGTGAGCTTGAAAGATTGTTAGATCTCAAGTCATGTACCTTGAGCATCCACTTTCAAAATATGAGAGGTTTTGATTTTGATATCCATTTGAATTTGGGTCCTTCATGATATGTTCTTCTCATTTTCTTTAATGGTTTAATATTGTTTATGGTTCCTTTATGAACTCAAATTAACTTATATGGACTATAATTTCTAAATGAACACTTATAAGCAAAGTGTCCACATCTACCACAAAAAGTACATATATTTTTGGGCAAAGAGTGTAATATTGGTCTTCTAATGTGGATAGTTGGCTTTTGATGGGTCTTACTCACAATATCAACATGGATTATGTTTATAGTCTTATTATCTATCTTAAGCCTTTTTTGAGTTTATTATAGTATGTTATTTTCTTGTTTAATTACTTCTAGTGACTCGTGCTTAGAACAAGAAAAACATGATGTTGATGCATCATTCAAGATTTCATATTTAGTGAATGAATTATGTGTTGATGATGTATCATACATTTGTTCAAATTTACTAACTAAAGAATCATGTTTTTTCCTAAGTTACTTTATAAGATTTGCTAATCATTCTAAATTCATCATAAAGCTCATGAAAAGCATTTGATCATTTATCAAAAGTAAATGAGATTTTAGAGGAATCACTTACCTCATTGTTGATGGTCATAAGCACGAGATTCTCCACTTCCTATTGATTGTGCTCTTCATCTTCGGAGTGTCTTAGCTTCTTTCGTTCATAACAAGAGGTTTTGTCAATCTTAAGATCATTTGGCACTAAGAGAGGGGGGGGGAGTGGGTGGGTGAATTAGTGCAAGTGTAAAAGCACGGTTTAAGGAAAACATTTCGTGAGAATCAAAATCGAAAATCGGAAGTGTTTCGTTGAGCAATAAGCAATTGAACAAAGCTAAGTTCTAATTATGCTAAAAGAAAGCTTTGTATAAGAACATGCATAATAAAAAACAACAAAGTAGAGAGATGCTCATAGTTTTTATCGTGGTTCGGCCTCAACCTGGCCTACGTCCACTCCTGAGTCCTCTTCTCCGAGGCCTACCGATGTTCAATATTGATCTTCTTTGGGTGAAGACCAAAACCTTACATGCTTTCAATTCAAGGGAAACTTCTTATAAGAAATGCAACACTTTGCTTACTCCCTTTCCCCTTTTCTTTTTCTTGTACACTTTTAGCACCCAAATTTGGACACAATTTCTAGCCCAATTGTTGTGCAAAAACTTGTGCTAAATGCAAGAAAACTTAGGGTATTTATAGGTACCAATTGACTTCAAAAAAATGGAGACAAAATTTAAACTCACCCGAAAAATCTAAGTATGGGCGATACAACTGTCGGAAGCCACTCTGAAAATATGGTATGGATGGTACAACCATTAGCCTCGGTGGTCCAACTGTCGCTTACTACCCGAATTCCTGAGTAGCGATGGTACAACTACTGCTCACTGGTGGTACAACTGTTAGGATTTTCGGAAAAGTGATTTTCTTCACTTTTCTAATCCTAACTTGTACCTCCTATTGACCAATTCCTAAGTCAACCAATTAAGCTCGACCTGAGTTAATTTAAGTTAATTTGGATTCCTTCCAAACTTAACTCAAGTTGGACTCAAACCTAATGATGATAACTATGACTAATTAATTACAATCAATGTGACCATCAAGTCCAACAAGACCATCCTGACTCCCGGTAAGCTTTTCAGCAAACCCTTACACTTGCCCGACTGCCTGCGCAGGGGCAGCAGCGGCGACGACAGCGCAGAGGGCGACAAGGAGAGGGCTAAGGCATCCTTTTGAGAAAAAGATAATCCTGCCCCTCTAAATTTCAAAAATTTTGAGGACTATCCTCATGTATAGAATTCAGAAAATGCCCTCAACAATTATAAAAATTTCGAGGTCTGTCCTCTCATCCAGAATTATGAAAATACCCTCAATAATTATAGAAATTTCAAGGGCTGTCATTTCATTAGAATTATGAAAATAACCTTGATAATTCTGTAAATTCTGAGGAATGTCCTCTCATCCAAAATTATGAAAATGCCCTTGATAATTTTGAAAATTCTAAGCATGTCCTGATCTCTAGAAAAATAATTAATTAAATAGTTTAATTAATTATTATATATATCTAGTAATTCTACATATGATGTGATGTACATGTGATTTATAATGTGGATGGATGATTATGAGCCATGTGTTATGATGTGTGTAATTGTGATTATTATTATTATTGGGGGCTTGTGAGCCTACATTTTTCTCGTTTATTGTTGGGCCTATGTGCTTGTGATTATTTGTAATTACATGAAGAGGCGCAGTGTGAGTGTAGAGATAAAGTGAGACCCACGATACCATGGCGGGAGATCATGATGCATGGTGATGCGACGACCCGACGGAACCGATGATGACGAGATCAACAATCATAGGGTATGGAGATGTGCCAATGCACACATAGATCCTATTGTGAGTGATTAGGCCCATTGGCTCGGGCTTAATTATATTAGGTGACGGCTCATGATCATCCGGTATGGCTTGCATATGTGATGTGTTATACACCTACTAGATATATGTATATATATATATATATTTGCATGTGATATAGATATATATTAAATATGTATGTGTGTGACACGACATATTAGGAGACCGATACGAAACAAAAACCCCTGCTACAATAATATTAAGTCGGTAAGCATGAGGCAATAAGATTGACCCACGTAGCCTTCCATCGTTATAGGAAGAAATTGAATCATGATATAGATTGAGTTGGTCGAGTCCCTCGAGGCTCACCTATTTACGTGATTGAGATCTTGCCTCGACATAGAGATGTCACCGGTGACCTGAGGACATGGTATGCTTGGTCGAGTCCCTCGAGGGCATATCATCGAATTAGACTTATCTTGTAACAATGGTGATAACTTAATTAAACGCCATGGTTGGTCGAGTCCCTCGAGACTATGATGATTCAAAGGCCGAACATAACGCGAATCACAAGGAGTTATGATCGGCAAGAGTTGCCTACCTTTTGGGCTTAGTTAATTGGTCGAGTCCCTCGAGGTTGCACTAAGACGCCAATTGGATCTTGATCCCCACTGGGAGTCTACCGGAAACTTCCGTCTCACGTGTCGAGGGTGTCGCGTGATTCACTAAGAGAATAGTGGGAATACATTAACATAAAAGTTCATATCTTAATTAGTATTTTCTATAAAATCTAGATGTCATTTATTTTTGTTATATATTATTTGTCGCTTGCAGAACCCCTATGTGGCATATTTAATGCCAACCACTTCATTGGTCCAAAGGCTCCGTAATTTAAGAATTGTTCTTATGAAAGAGAAAATCATATATGTCCTTAATATGATTGTGCCCACGCTGGAGGAAAGGACAACGAGGATGAGATCGCTCACTTTATGAAGTATAAAGATAGTCCTAAAGGATAACCTGTATGTTGATCTTATACTTCAGTCCCTACCAGATTCCTTTTCATAGTTTATTATTAACTTTAATATGAACAAGTTTGAGGTGACTTTACCCGAGCTTCTCAATATGTTGAGGGAAACTGACAGTGCCATCGAGAAGAAGAAGCTAGTTCTCTATATTGGTGAGACCAAAAAGAAAAAGAAGGCTAGCAAGACCCTTCCTTAAAAAGGGCAAGGGCAAATAAAGATCATGTAAGGCAAAGATTACCAAGAAATACCCAGAAAATGACAAAGGACAATGGTTCCACTATGACCAAGACGGACATTGGAAGAGGAACTACAAGAACTACCTTCCAGAGAAGGCGAGATAGAAGTTTAGAGAAGCTTTAGGTATCTACTTATTAGATTTTCATGATAACAAATGGGTATTGGATACCGGGAGTGTTTATCATATTTGTAATTCATTGCAGGTTCTGGCAAGACCTAGAAGATTGGCTAAAGGTGAGATGGACCTCAAGATGGGCAATGGAGCAAGAGTTACTGCAGTTGTTATTGGAGAGGTCACCTTACATCTGCCTGGTGGAGCTATTATTGCATTAGATGCATGCTATTTTGTTCCCTCTATTATAAAAAATATTATTTATATCTCTTATTTGACAATTAGTGGATATAAATTAATTTTTGAGAACAATAGTTGTTCAATAATTATGGATGATGAGATCATCATTAGAGGGACCCTTATAAATGGCTTATATGTGTTAGATACTTCTCCACATATCATGAATATAAATATGTCTAAGAGGAAAAGAGATGAGATGAAAAATGCATACATATGACATTGTAGGCTTGGTCATATATATGAGGGAATGATTCAAAAGTTGCTAAAAGATGGATACTTAGATCCAATTGACTATGAGTCCTATGCAACTTGCGAACCTTGCCTTCGTGGGAAGATGACCAACTCTCCTTTTACTGCAACTAGATTGAGAGCCACTGGGTTATTGGAATTCATACATAGTGATGTATGTGGTCCCATGTCGACTCATGCTATAGGTGGTTACTGATACTTCATTACATTCTCTGATGATTTCTCTAGGTATAGACATGTGTACTTAATGAAGTATAAATCTGAGGCCTTCGAGAAATTCAGGAAATATAAGAATAAGGTAGAGAATCAAATGGAAAGAGTATTAAGACTCTTCGATCAGATGAGGCCGAGAGTACTTGAGTATGGAGTTCACCCATTTCCTTAGGGACAATGAGATTCTATCCTAATGGACACCTCCTTATACACCTTAGCTCAATGGTGTATCAGAAAGGAAGAATCACACGCTGTTAGACATGGTGTGGTCCATGATGAGTTTTACTGACCTACCCATCTCGTTCTAGGGGTACGCCCTAGAGACCGTAACTTACCTTCTGAACAAATTTACATCAAAGTCGGTAGTGTCTATATCATATGAGATATAGAAAGGAAAGAAGTATGATCTTAAGGTGATTAAGATTTGGGGTTGTCCTGCCTATGTTAGAAGACACAACCCCGATAAGTTGGAATCAAGAATAGAATGGTGCACATTCGTGGGATACCCAAAGGAAATTTATGGGTATTATTTATATCATCTCGAGGTCCGAAAGGTCTTTGTTGCCAAGAGAGCTGTGTTCCTTGAGAAGGAACACATTCTTGGTGGAAACAGTGGGAGAGATAAAATTGAGCGAGGTTGGAGAACCTAGCTCGAGCACCATTCCAGAGCCCGAGTCTGTTCAGGTACCTAACACACAAATTTCAAATTTACGTAGGTCTAGTAGAGTATCTCACCCTCCTGAAAGATATGTGGGACATATCAGTGGAGATGACTCTCAGGATATTGATCCTCAGACCTACGAGGAGGCTATTATGAGTATAGACTCCGGGAAGTGGCAAGAAGCCATGAATTCTGAGATGGATTCCATATACTCTAACAAGGTTTGGGACTTTATGGATAATGCACCTGAGGGTATTGTACCCATGGTTGTAAATGGATGAAAAGGTAGAGACATATAAAGCAAGGCTGGTAGCTATAGGATATCGTCAAAGACAAGGAGTTGACTATGACGAAACATTTTCACTTGTAGCCATGCTTAAGTCCATTAGAATTATTTTGGCCATTGCAA
Source organism: Ensete ventricosum (assembly GCA_029747655.1). NCBI lineage: Eukaryota > Viridiplantae > Streptophyta > Magnoliopsida > Zingiberales > Musaceae > Ensete > Ensete ventricosum. The sequence goes on along the minus strand of JAQQAF010000007.1, from coordinate 22,882,737 downwards.
CACACTATGACTATGAGATCTGGCAGATGGATGTCAAAATGACATTCCTCAATGGCAACCTCGAGGAAGAGGTGTATATGATACAACCAGAGGGATTCGTATCCAAAGAGAGTACAGATAAAGTGTGCAGGTTGCTTAGATCCATTTATGGATTGAAGCAAGCTTCCCAAAGTTGGAACATAAGATATGATAAGGTGATCAGATCTTATGACTTCATTAAGAACGAAGATGAGCCTTGTGTGTACAGGAAGGTAAGTGGAAGCGCTATCACCTTCTTTGTGCTATATGTGGATGACATCCTAATCATTAAGAATGATGTAGGAATTCTCTCCACAATAAAGGCTTGGCTATCTAGAAACTTCTCTATAAAAGACTTAGGGGAAGCATCCTATATTTTGGGGATCCGGATCTATAGAGATAGATCCAAAAAGATGCTTGGCTTGTCCTAGTCTAGGCACATAGACTCCATTGTCAAAAGGTTTGGCATAGAAAATTCCAAGAGAGGTCTCATACCGATGAGACATGGAATATCACTTTCTAGGAGTATGCCCCTAAAGACTCTTGAAGAAAGGGCATACAAGAATAAGATACCTTATGCCTTAGTGATAGGATCTATCATATATGCGATGTATGTACTAGGCCTGATATAGTACATGCTCTGATTATCACGAGCAGGTATCAGGCAGATCCAAGTTTAGAACACTAGGTAGTAGAGTGTATCCTTAAGTACTTGAGAATGACTAAGGATCTTTTATTGGTATGTGGAGGAGGTAGCCTGCAGGTTGAGGGCTACATGGACTCGAGTTTTCAATCTAATATTGACGATAACAAGTTAAATTTAGGGTATATTTTCACCCTGAATGGAGGAGTAATAAGCTGGAAGAGTTCCAAGCAAGATACTACTGATGACTCGACCATAGAGACAGAATACATTGCTACAACAGAAGTAGCAAATGAAGGTGTTTGGATGAAGAAGTTCATCAAGGATTTGGGAGTCATACCAAGCAGCATGGAGCTGACTCCCATATATTGTGACAACAATAGGGTGGTAACTCTAACAAAGGAACTCAGGTCTCAACAGAATTATTCTGAGGATATTTCATTTGATTGGAGTGATCATGACCTAAAAAGATATAGTAATAGAAAGAGTTTCATCCGAAGATAACATTGTAGATCCATTAACGAAGCCATTGGCTCAGTTTGTATTTGAGCGTCATAGGGGTCTGATGGAGATCAAACACATATGAGACTTGGTTTTGGTCAAGTGGGAGATTGCTAGTTACAAAAACCCTGAAAACTAATCACATGAGTGATGGCACGTGTGACACGCTGTGTGATCTTTTTGCTTATGATTAATATTGGCATATTCTCACATTATCTATTACATATATATTGTGATGTCCTTGGTTCTGTACAATGAGAGTTGGATCGTGATGAGATCACGATAATGAGATTGATTCACCTTTAAACATAGATCATAAATAATCGTGATCATAGGTTACTTAAGAGGGACATTGAGATAATCGGATAGATCGATGTACTATATACCCGTCCATATGATGGAGGCGGCTGGTCACACAGCCACTTATGTGGAGACACTAAGGATATAGTACAATTGCTCATTAGAGAAAGAGTTCACTGATTGATCCGCTTATGGAATGCTATATGGTTAACGATACCTAATGTCAGACAGTGATTCCATAGTCCCACTTGTGTATCTGGTCCTTAGACTTGAGACACTAAGGATGTCTTGTATGAGTACTTTTTTCTTTGACGCCAGACTTACAGGTTTGGAAATCTCCAGATCTGGTACAACTTGTTATCAAGATTGGTAGTCAACCTTACGAAGGTAATTGAGTATCAATAAAGGATCATCCACTCTCGTTATCACGAGAGGAATATCTCATATGTGCTTACTCAGATAAATCCCTGGCCAGGGTCATTCAGATTGAGAGAGGAGGAGTTTTCTGGTAGAATCTGATTATAGCAAGACAAACTAATTATGTATGTGACCTGACAGTACCATATCCAATATACGATCTCTGAGATATTATTTGGATGAGGGATTATAGATACATGGTAACTGTAGATAGACAAGTCTGATGGATTCGATCCCCCTGTACCGTCTGGGGACTATGACGTAGTTCCTAGTATGTCCATAGTCGATGAGTCGAGTGAATTATTGTGAGGATAATAATTCACTATATCAGAAGGAGTTCTGATGGGAGTGACTCACGGCCAGCTCAGTATTGGGCCTAGAGGGTCATATATATATGGTGGATGCTTCAACGAAAAGAGGATTGGATGAAGATCAAATTAACCCTTATTCTCATTAGATGAGACCCTATGCTAATTGACTCCTTACTTAAGGCCCAATTAGAGGCCTAAGGAGATTATTTGATAGAGATCCAATAATGCAAGGTTAGTGGGTTATTGGATGGAGATCCAATACCCACTAAGGCAGGAGCCCTAGGGTTTTTGGTGGCTATCTATAAATAGGAGGGGAGACTCATGGTTGATAGGCTGCAGCTTTAGCTACCACCTCCAATTCTCCACCCTCCCTCTAAGCAAGGTTGCAAGATCAGATTAGAGGAGTTTCGCTGCAGAGATCCATTATGTGGATATCGCTAGTGAGGAGGACGCTTGACCTCCTTCATCTTCTCCACCCATATCTGGAATACAAGGATATACAATCTCCCTATGTAAAATCAATCTCTCACATTGCGGTTTTATCAGTTTTTACATTTTTCTCGCGACCCCAATCTTTTGCACGATGATTTGATCTACGTGGGAAATCGGTTTTGTTTCGATTTTCGATGCTCATGTGATGCACCCGCTGAGGTTTCCCAACAAGTTTAAATTGAAGAGGTTTAGCAAAGTTGTCTATTAGGAGTTGGGGTTTAGAAGCCTTGTGAATAGCATGTATTTAGCCTTCTTTTAATCATCAATAGATCAATATTATTTTTAGCCATTGAGCAGAAATCCTAGGAGGGTGGAACCCCTATAGATTTCCAAGGAGGCTGATCCCCTATAGAGATCACCCCAAGCTTAGAATCGACAAGGGTTCTACTATTTAGTATTAGAGTAGTGTTTTTGGCGTCTCACAAGCCTTCCACAGCCACCCAAGCAATTCCACAATTGCTTAGACCATTGCTGAATTCCGCCGTCATCTCCACTACTGCAGATCACCTTTTGATCTCCCCAAGAATTAAATCAGGATCTAGTTTTCTACCTTACTACTGCTGCAAGTTATCCTTAACCCGAAAAACCAAAAAATGTGTTCCTATCTACTACATAAACTCTTCATCATAAAGTTTCCATCCTTACGATGAAAGTTATACTACAGAATTCAGCTGCATATCATTGCTTGTTTTGATCTCACTGTCGTAATTTTTCTATCTAATCTTCTTTGAGTTTTTTATGATGGATTTGGCACTCCTTAATAGCATATTTTATTTTGGTTTTGTGCAAAAATTGTTGATGTAGCTGATCTTTTACGTTTAAACTATTGAATTCTAAATGTAAAAATCTGAAGTAGCACCTTCTCATAATCTTTGATCTTGCCAAATCTTTTGCTATTGTATTCTTTCACAAATGTTTTATCGATATTACCTTTCCCTTATCAGTAGATCTCCCTTGAGTTTTACATGAATCCTTGTCATGAACTACTGAAAAAAAAATTGCATTTATTTTGTTGAAATTTTTTGATGTAAAATTTTACTGCTACCATATTTTTCGGTGTTTCTTGCTGTATACATGCTTGATCTTGACCCAACTTGTGTTGCTATTATTCTTATCCATCTCATTGCTATCCTCATGGATTTTTTTACTATCGTAATCCTCTAAATTGTTGCTAAATCTTTCATCGCAATACTGCTGTTCTTGATGAAAAATTCTCCAGCAACATCTTTGGCACTTCTTGCTACAGCCCGATCAAACTAGTTGCTGCCACCCACAGCAACCTTAAACCATCTTCCTAACCTTAGACCACTATCCCCAAACCTTGCTTACAACCTCCATAGTAGCCTCAAACCGCAGCATCAACTCCACCTCCGACAGCAGCCTATGGACGCAGAATTCTGTAGCACTATCTTTTGGTGTTTTTTGTTGCACCCATATCTGATCCGTACCGAAATTGTTGCTGCCACCCACAAAATTGCAGCAAGGTGAAAGTTCCAAGAGGCCTCCCAAAAAGGAAGAATGAGCCACTGATTTGATGCAATCATGCATGAGGATGGACTTCCCCCGATGGGAAGAGGGAGACCCGACAGGAACACTACTTTCATTATCACCGGACACCGGAGGCTTCCATGGTGGACACTGTTGTCATCTACCTCGAAGGAGATGTAATTCAATGGTACAATTGGCTTGAATACACACAAGGAGTCCCGATGTTGATACAATTCAAAAGCGGGCTGCTGAACTGCTTTGGACCGACCAAGTATGAAAATATTGACGAACAACTTGCGAAGATCCGAGAAACTTCCACGATCAAATAATACCATATCAGGTTTGAGAAATTATCTTATATCATTTATGATTGGTCTGACAAATAATTATTAGGGACATTCATAGAAGTACTCAAGCCGGAAATAAAAAGAGAAGTTAAAATGCAGTAGCCCCACACCATAATTAATGGCTACAGTTTCCTTCGCTCGAATCCAAGAGAAGCAGCTCAACCAAGATGCTCAAAGGACGAGGACCACTCCTAAACCAACCACATATAAGCCTTCAGCACCCTCTACTCCTAGCCATCCCTCATTGCTAAAGAAATTGATGAGAACTTCACGACAGATCGGCAAAGGGCCTTTGTTGGCATTACGATAAACTATGGAGCCATGACCGTAGCTGCAAAAAGGGATACCTTCTACTGATTGAACCCAACGAAGATATAGAGGAGGAGGTTCAAGAGCATGAGGAGGAGGTCATGGAGGAAGAACAGTAGCCAACTGATTGTATGATGCATGCTCTTGCCGGCTACGCGAACCTGTAGACGATGAAAGTGGGAGGACTACTAAAACAGCAACCAATCACCATACTCATCGACACCGAGAGCACTAATAATTTCATGAATTGCAAGGTTGCTATTTGGATGGCCTTACATATCAAGAATTGCAGCAAGTTTGATGTTAAGGTCACCAACGGATGAATTTTAAAGTGCGATTACAGGAGCCCGCAGGTGAAGTTGTTGCTGCAGGAGCATGAGATAATTATATATTTCTTCCTCCTTCTCGACAATTATGAGGTTGTGCTCGACATTTACTGTCTAACTATGTTAAGTGATATTTCCTAAAAAATTTCCAAATTTATCATGAAATTTTTCAACCATGGGAAATAGGTGATCTAATGCGGGAAACATGGGAACAATGTGACAATGGTTTCAATGCAGTGAATAGAGAAAGTCTTGCATAAAGTGAACAGTGGCTTCCTAATACATTTCTAGTAGCAACATATGAGGGAGCCAACAAAAATTAAAGACCCAAACCTTCTCCAATTGATTGCTAAATTTTTAAGCGTCTTCGCCGAACTGCATAACCTACCTCCTATTTAACGGCATGACCAGCGAATCCGATTCTCCCGGGTAATCTAGAAGCAAACACTTGGCAGTATCATTATCCTCACCTCCAGAAAGCTGAAGTAGAGAGGAGTGAAAATAAGATGCTTGAAACATGGGTCATCCGGCCAAGTTGTGACCCCTACTCTTCGTCAGTGCTAGCTTTACTCGACTTCAACAAAGTGTTTGTGATTAAAGCGTCGGGAGCTAGAATTTATGTTATCCATATGCAAGATCGCCGACCCCTAATATACACCGAGGCTCTCCCTACACTTCACATGATGCTTTTGATCTTTAGAGGGATACTAATTACTACTGAATTTGAAGTTTGGCATGATATAGGTCGACGGCATGAAGGAGAGATGAAAACAAGCTTGGTACATTTATAGCTCCTATCCACCTCAGACTCCACCAGGAACCTTATCAACAGTCAGCCATTATTCCAAAAGAAGGCTCAGTTACTATTAAAGAATAACCAAGTTGCAGCACATGTAAGAAAGAAACAACCCCCCAATAAATACCGAAGTAGAAGAAAGTTTGCTATTAAAGATCGAGTTTTCCTTCATCTCCAGGCCTACCAACAGGAAATTCAAGCCTCAAGGAAGTGGTCCCTACTACTTTGGCCCTTATAAAATCGGATATCACATTGGAATCGTGACTTATGGATCGGATGGTGCACTAATTTAAAAATACAATTGATCCTCCAAGTATCTTATTATAAATGGAAATTTAGAAGGATGACTCAACCCAAGTCCACCCACCTGATATTTCGAATGATGAGGAGGCCCAAGTTCGGCTGATAATTGTAAGGGAACGTATGATCATGACACATCACCGTCCATACACTACTACTGATGTTGGACTATAGGAGAACGATGTGTCTTCTATAAGGTCCACGAGGAAGCCTTATGAGGAGTTGCAGATTAAAAATCAGAGTTATAGAGCCTCAGCCTTGAGGACAAGACTGATTTGAAAATGGTGGGTCTGTTAGGACCCCTGCTAAGTCGGGTTCTAATCCATTGAGTCGAGTACTTAGATTGAGCCTTGTTGGGTAATCTAAGCCTAACATTAGGCTAGTTAGGAGAAGATTTGAGTCCATTATAATAAATTAACCTAAATCCTAGTAGGGTTAGGTAGGATTTGGCTGAACTGAAGTCGGAGTTGGATTCGGGTCAGAATCAACCAAATTAAGCTTGTAATCAACACAATAGGCCACCCACCTTAATGAGGGGAAGTCGGCTAGGGTTGAGAGGAGGTGGCTAGGTTTAGAGAGAGGAGTTTCACTTAGATGGGACTCTTTCTAGGGTTGGTTAGGAGTTAGATTCGGAGTTGGAGACTTGTTTCAGTTAGTTAATATAGGAGAGGTTTAGTAAAGTAGGAGTCCTATTAGGAGTTGAGGTTTAGAAGCCCTATAAATAGCATATATTCAGCCCTCTTTTCATCATCAATAGATCAATATTATTTTCAGCCATTGAGAATAAATCCTAGGAGGGAGGAACCTCTATAGAGTTCCAAGATGGCAGATCTCCTATAGGATCACCCTAAGCTTAGAATATGTAAGGTTTTTACTAGACATCAAGATCGGACAGACCAGTGTACTCTATACCTATTCATTTGATGGAGGCGACTGATCTCATAGACACTTATGTGGAGACACTAAGTATATAGTGTAGGTGATCATTGGAGAATGAGTTCACTAATTGATCCACTTATTGAATATTGTATGGTTAATGATACCTAACGTCAGACAGTGATTCCATAGTCCCTCCCAATTGTGTGTTTGGTCTTTGTTGGGAAACCTCAGCTGGAGCATCACATGCACAACAAAAGATCAAAATAATATCGATTTCCCATGTAGATTAAAATCATCGTGCAAAGATTGGTGTGTAAAAAAAATCATAAAAATAAAAACTACATCGTGTAAGAGATTATTTACCTAGGGATATCATATATCCATCCTTATTTTCTGGATCCAAATAGAGAGGATGAAGGAGGTGAAACGTCCTCCTCCCTAGCGGTATTCACACGATAGATTGCTGTAGCAATACTCCTCCAATCGCAGCCCCACATCTCACAACTCTTGAACAGGGAGGAAGGAGAATAAGAGGGGGTGACCAAAGGTGCAGCCTATCATCTATGTGCCTCCCCTCATATATATTAGAGAGCCACCCATATCACCCTAATGGATCCTACCTTAGTGGGGGTTGGATCTCCATCCAATTACTTACTAACCTTGGATTATTGGATCTCTATTCAATAATCTCCTTTGGTCTTTAATTGGGCATCATGTAAGGAGCCCATCAATGTAAGGTTTCATCTAATGAGAATAGGGGTTAACTGGATAACTCATATCTAATCCTCTAATTGTTGAAGCATCTATCATGTGTGTGACCCTCTAGGCCCAATACCGAGTTGGTCGTGAGTCCTACTTGTCAGAATTCCTTTTGACTCTGTGAATTATTATCTCATAATAATTCACTCGACTCATTGATTATGTATGGACGTACTAGGCCACTATATCATAGTCCTTGGACGATGTAGAGGATCTTATCCATTAGACCTGTCTATCCTTAGTTGCCATGTATCTATAATCTCTCATCTATCTAATATTTCAAAGACCATATACCGGGCATGATACTGTCAGGCCACACACGAAGTCCGTGTAAGTCTTGCTATAATTGGAGTCTCTCGGAGAATTCCTTCTCTTTTGATCCGACCAACCTGATCAGGGATTTACCTGAGTGAGAGCATACGAGATATTCCTCTCATGATATCGAGAGTGGATGATCCTCTATTGACACTTAATAGGTTGGCTACTAATCCCGATAATCGACTATGTCTAAGGACCAGATACATACTGGGACTACAAAATTACTATCTGACGTCAGGTGTATACATCATTCCATAAGCGAATCAATCAGTGAACTCATTCTCTAATAAGCACCTATACTATATCCTTAGTGTCTCCACATTAGTGGCTATAAGACTAGCCGCCTCCATCATATGGATATGCATACAGCACACCGGTCTATCCGATTATCTCGATGTCCCGCTCGAGCAACCTATGACCAAAATTATTTAGAATTTATGTTTAAATCGATCTCATTATCGTAATCTCATCACAATCTAATTCTTATTGCAAAGAACCAAGAATAGAATAATATATATATTCAATAGATAATGTGAGAATATGCCAATAAATAATAATACAAATAAACTATGCAGCATGTCATATGTTTCATCACTCACGTGATTAGCTTGCAGGGCACCTATAACCAATAATCTCCCATTTGACCTAAAACTAATCACCTATGTATCTGATCCTAATCGAGCCCTTGTGATGCTCAAAGACAATCAAAGCCAGTGGCTCTGTTAGTGAATTTACAATGTTATCTTTGGATGTAACTCTTCTCTTTGCTATATCTTTATGGGCTATGATCTCTCGTATTAAATGAAACCTCCTCAAAACGTGCTTAGCTCTAATGAGACCTCGGTTCCTTTACTTGAGCAGTCACCTGATTGGTTTTGGTATATATGGGAATCAGCTCCATTCTGCTCGGTATGACTCCCAAATCCCTGATGAACTTCTTCATCCATACCCCTTTGCTACTTATGATACAACAATGTATTTCACCTTTGTGGTCAAGTCAACAGTAGTATCTTATTTGGAACTCTTCTAGCTTACTACTCTGCCATTCAGGGTGAAAATATACCCTGAGTTTGACTTACTATCATCAATGTTAGACTAGAAACTTGAGTATGTATAGCCCTCAACCTAAAGGCTACCTTCTCCATATACCAATAAAAGATCATTAGTCCTTCTCAAGTATTTAAGGATACACTTTACTGCCTTCTAATGTTTTAAACCTGGACCTGCATGATACCTGCTCGTGACAATCAGAGCATATTCTATATCATGCTTGGTATATAGCATAACATATAAAATAGATCCTATCATTGAGGTAGAGGATATCTTATCCATGTTTGCCCTTTCTTCAGGAGTCTTTGGGGACATACTCCTAGAAATTGATATTTCATGCCTCACTAGTATGAGACCTCTCTTGAAATTCTCTATGCCAAACCTTTTGATAATAGAGTCTATGTACCTTAACTAGGACAAATCAAACATCCTCTTGGATCTATCTCTATAGATCCGGATCCCCAAGATATATGATAATTCCCCTAAGTCTTTCATGGGAAAGTTTCTGGATAGCCAAGCTTTTACTGTGGAAAGCATTCCTACATCATTCCTAATAATGAGGATGTCATCCACATACAACACCAAGAAGGTGATAGCGCTCACACTTACCTTCCTATACACACAAAGCTTCTCTTTTTTCTTAACGAAGTCATAAAATCTAATTGCCTCATCAAATTTTATGTTCCAACTTCATGAGGCTTGCTTTTGTCCATAGATGAACTTGAGTAACCTGCCCACTCTATATGGACTCTCTCTGGATATAAATCTCTTTGGCTATATCAGTGGAGAGGACTCTCAGGATGTTGATCCTCAGACCTACGAGGAGGCTATAATGAGTATAGACTCTGGGAAGTGGCAAAAAGCCATGAATTCTGAGATAGATTCCATGTACTCTAACAAGGTTTGGAACATTGTGGATGCACCTGAGGGTATCGTACCCATCAGCTGCAAGTAGATCTTCAAAAACAATATCGGAGTAGATGGAAAGGTGGAGACCTATAAGGCAAGGCTAGTAGCTAAAGGATATCGTCAAAGACAATGAGTTGACTATGACGAAACATTGTCACCTATAGTCAAGCTTAAGTTTATTAGAATTCTTTTGGCCATTGCAGCACACTATGACTATGAGATTTGACAGATGGCTGTCAAAAGGGTATTCCGCAATGACAATCTCGAGGAGGAGGTGCATATAATACAGCCAGAGGGATTCATATCTAGAGAGTGTCCAGATAAAATATGTAAGTTGCTGAAGTCTATTTATGGACTAAAGTAAGCTTCCCGAAGTTAGAACATTAGATTTAATGAGATGATCAGATCTTATGACTTCGTTAAGAACGAAGATGAGCCTTGTGTATACAAGATGATAAGTGAGAGTGCTATCACCTTCTTGGTATTGTATGTGGATGACATCCTAATTATTGGGAATGATGTAGGAATGCTCTCCACAGTAAAGACTAGGCTATCTAGAAACTTCTCTAATAAAGAATTAGGGGAAGCATCCTATATTTTGGGGGTCCGGATCCATAGAGATAGATCTACGAGGATGCTTGGACTGTCCTAATCTAGGTACATAGACTTCATTGTCAAAAGGTTTGGAATGAAGAATTCTAAAAGAAGTCTGATACCGATGAGACATGAAATATCACTTTATAGGAGTATATCCCCAAAGACTCCTGAAGAAAGTATAGACATGGATAGGATACCCTATGCCTCAGCAATAGGGTCTATCATGTATGTTATGCTATGTACCAGACCTGATATAGCACATACTCTGAGTGTCACCGATAGGTATCAGACAAATTCATATTTAGAACACTAGAAGGCAGTAAAGTGTATCCTTGAGTACTTGAGAAGGACTAAGGATCTTTTACTAGTATATGAAGGACGTAGCCTCCAGGCTTAGGGCTACACGGACTCGACTTTCTAGTTCGACATTGATGATAGCAAGTCAAACTCAGGGTATGTTTTCACCATGAATGTAGGAGCAGTAAGCTAGAAGAGTATCAAGCAAGATACTACTGCTGACTTGACCACAGAGGTGGAATACATTGCAGCAGCAAAAGCAACAACAGAAGGGGTATGGATGAAGAAGTTCAGTAGGGATTTGGGAGTCGTACCAAGCAGCATAAAGCTGATTCCCATGTATACAACAGTGACAAAGCGATAGCTCTAGTAAGGGAACTCATGTCTTATCAGAATTATTCTGAGGAGGTTTCATCTGATTAGAGCGATGATGACCAGAAAAGATATAGCGATGGAAAGAGTTCAATTTGAAGATAATATTACAGATTCACTGACGAAGCCGCTGGATCAGATTATACTTGAGTGTCAAAGGGGTCTGATGGGGATCAGACACATAGGTGATTGGCTTTAGGTCTAGTGGGAGGTTGCTGGTTACAAGTGACCTGCAAGCCAATCACGTGAGTGATGGCACGTGTGATATGTTGTGCGGTCTTTTGCTTATGATTAATATTAGTATATCAGCACATTATATTTTATGTAGCATATATATTGTAATATCCTTGGTTTTGTGCAATGTGAATTGGATTATGATGAGATCATAATAATGAGATCGATTTACCTTTAAACACAGATCCTAAATAATCCCTATTATAGGTTACTCGAGAGGGACATCGAGATAACCAGACAAACCAGTGTCCTATATAACTGTCCAAATGATGGAGGCCGCTAGTCTCATAGCCACTTGTGTCGGGACACTAAGGATATAGTACAGGTGCTCATTGGAGAATGATTTCACTGATTGATCCGCTTATGGAATGTTGTATATTTGATGAGACCTAATGTCAAACAATGATTATATAGTCCCAGTTGTGTATCTGGTCCTTTGACTTGAGATACTAATGATGCCTTGTATGAGTACTCCTTTCTTTGATGCCAGACTTCCAGGTTTGAAAAATTTCAGATCTGGTACAACTGGTTAGCGGGATTGGTAGCCAACCTTACTAAGGTAATTGAGTGTCAATAGCGGATCATCCACTCTTGGTATCACAAGAGGAATATCCTATATGTGCTTGCTTAGATAAATGTCTGGCCAAGGTCATTCGAATTGAGAGAGAAAGAGTTCACCGGTAGAATCCGATTATAGCAAGACAAACCGATTCCGTCTGTGACCTAATAGTACCATATTTAATAGACGATCTCTAGGATATTAGTTGGATAGGGGATTATAGATACACAGTAACTATAGATAGACAGGTCCGATAGATTTGATCCCCAAGTACCGTATGGGGAATATGGTATAATGGCCTAGTACCATAGTCGATGAGTTAAGTGAATTATTATGAGGATAATAATTTACTATATCAGAATGAGTTCTGATGGGAGTGACTCACGGCTAGCTCGATATCGGGCCTAGAGGGTCATACATATATGGTGGATGCTTCAGCAAATAGAGGATTGGATGGAGATCCAATTAGTCCTTATTCTTATTAGATGAGATCCTATGCTGATGGGCTCCTTGATTGAGGCCCAATCAGAGGCCTAAGAGAGATTATTGGATAGAGATCTAATAATGCAAGGTTAGTGGGTAATTGGATGTAGATCCAATATCCACTAAGGTAGGAGCCCTAGGATTTTTTGGTAGCTCTCTATAAATATGAGGGAAGACTTATGGTTGATAGGCTGCAGCTTTGGCCTCCCTCTCCTATTCTCCTCCCTCCCTTTGCATAAGAGTTGTGAGATCAGATTAGAGGAGTTTTGCTATAGAGATCCATCATATGGATACCACTAAAGAGGAGGACGCTTGACCTCCTTTATCCTCTCCATCCGGATCTGGAATACAGAGATGTACGATTTCCCTAGGTAAAATCAATCTCTCACGTATCGCAGTTTTTTTGAGTTTTACATTTTTCTAATCTTTTGCACGATGATTTGATCTGCATGGGAAACTAATTTTTTGTTTTCATTTTCGCTACGCATGTGATGCTCCTGCTAAGGTTTCCCAACAAGATTTACAAGACTTAAGGCTATGATTGGAAAAGTATCACTATAGTGATGCATCGTGTGGATATCGCTAGACAGGAGGACGCTTGACCTCCTTCATCTTCTTTATCTGGATCTAAAAAAATAGGGATATATGATCTCCTTAGGTAAATAATCTGTCACACGATATATTTTTTTATTTTACAATTTTTTAGGATCCAATCTTTGCACGACGATTTTGATCTACCTAGGAAATCGATTTTGTTCTGATCTTCTACTGCGCATGTGATGCTCTCGCTTAATTTCCCAGCATCAAGATCATAGTAAAGTCCTCATTAGGTAGATCCCCATCATAAGAAATCATTACATATGCTCTTGCAAAAGCTAATCTCGTTTGGACAACTGTTGCCTTATCAATATATAATGGCTGTCCTATAGTGCTACATAGCTTTGCAATAAACGACTACTCTAGAGATGCAGTAGAAGTCTATGGAAGGATACCAGTTGTAGATTGTCTAACTCCAATTGTATGTCAGGGGCCCAATGTTGTAGGATCATTAGATGGTCACAGATAGTCCAAAATCTTTCAAGGATCTATTGTAAATATTCGTCAGAGTAGAGCATACACACAAAGAAACCATTCTCCAACATATAGAGATTAATGCCAATATTCCCCATTGAGTCTTGATGAATGAGGATAGCAGAAAAAAATAAAGTTTTGAGACCGACCACGTAGCCAACAAGCTCCATGGGCCACATCTCAATCAGCTCTTCAGAATCAACAGTCTCATATATAGCAATCTTTTGATCAACTTGGACTTCTAGAGCAAAGAAATCCAAGTGAAGATCTAAACTTCCAACCGAAGCTTAAAGAGGCTATTCCAAGGTCGAGTATCTAAAAAAATTGGAGTAGGAGGTCGTGATCTAGAGTGTGAATGACCTCTGAGCCCTAGGGTCTATCGCTCGCCCTAGGAACTATCGTCACCCAAGGGAGAAGTAGTTTAGAGACCGTCACAGAAGCTTGCCCTTGGAAGAAGCAACTGTCATCCCAACACCAATCACCTTAGGGAGAAGAAGTTGTCGCCCTTCCCAAACCTTAAGGAGAAACCATCGTGGACCTAGCATTGATCGCAGCCGATGCTCCAATCGCTGGCCCTAGGGAGAAGTAGTTGTTGCCCTTCCTTTAGTAAGGAGAAAGGGAAGCCACTGTCCCCAGCGCTGATCACAGTCGCGAGTGCTAGGGAGTGATGCCTGAGGGAAGATGCCTTCACCTTGAGGCCCCGAGAGAAGCTCCCTTCACAGCTACCGTTGCCCTTTATAGCTATATGATAATGAAGATGTTCACCATAAGATTTCATTTGATTAACAATATCAGTCACTCGAGAAAGAAAATCTTGCACCAATTCACTGCTTTTTCATGAATAAAATTTCAAACTCATGACAAAGGGTTTAAAGTTTTACCAGAATCACCCTTAATGAGTTTTGAAATTCATTTTGAAGTATCAACTAAGCATGCTTTAAAATTATCACTGCTACAATTTTTAAGAAGATTGTCTCATATACAGCTTGTTGAATGAAAAATATCTTTAAGTTCTTCTTTCTATTCTTACTAAGGTTGGTTTCTTCATATGGATCTACATATCCATTCTCTATTAAGTCTCAAAGATCTTGAGACTTGAATAGTCTTCATCTTGATACTCCAAAATTCATAGTAGTGGCCCGAGAAGAAAAGAATAAGGGGTTGAGACATAAAATTATCATTGAGAGCCATAATGCATAGTTCAAATTGAAACACAGTTCTAATACCACAAATGTTGGGGATGGAGGATCAAGGAAATGATAAAAACAAAATACTACGATGTAATTAAATGAGAATGCTTTCAATCATGAAAATGACATAGTATTAAATATGAGGTAATAGAACACTTACGAGGTATTCTCCGAAAGCATACACCTCTTTCTCCTTGCTTTATAAACTATGATCTTATTTATAGGACCTAATAGTAACTAGCCTCACCAGCACTATCTCACCCATGATTGAGCAAGTGTAGCCACTGCCCCCACAACTTTTAAATCATGAGTCATTACTTAAAACATGCTCTTTACGTTTATAAAGAAAAATATCCTAGGAGAAAAACAAACCCGTTGGATGACTTAATGTAGGCATAAAGAGGGGTAACCACAAGTATATCCGAAGTGGACCCTAGGGTTTGAGTCATTAGATCTGATCTTTGTTCCCACTGGTTATAATCTCATTTCTCTTTTTTTTTGTATTAGAATGTGGCTTGAGTGAAGGTGCCATGCCCATGTTTTCTCTTACGTGTGTGCTTGTCGAGTTTGATTTAGTTGCAAAACCTACAACTGATGCTGATTTCATTACTTCTGATTCTAGTTTTGCTCCCTTTTTAAGGTGTTAGAACAAATACATCTTCTAAATAAATCCCTGAAGTTAGTTGCATTTTTTAATTGGAAAAGGAGCCGTTCTCTATATTTTTATCTATATTCAATTCCTACGTATGATATGCTTGGTCTCTTTATTTATCACGTTAGATGTGTTCATAGATGCCCTGTTTTATAGGGTGGTGTTAGCTTTCTTATCATTCTTTCTGTCCTCTTTAGCTTTTCAATTCGTTATAGCATGTTCAGTTCTTCACAATAAGGTAGTCTGGTTATGTAGAGGAAATAGTATAATGATATTATTGATAAATGCACTTCAAAAAGAAAAGAAAAAGCATTAGGCCTTGACTCAAAGGTCGAAAGGATAGGGTTTGACTCAAAGAAAAGTAGGTACTACTGAGATTTTCTATTTTACTGGAAGGCAAGGGCTTCTTATGATAGGAATCTAAATAAGAAGGCAAGGGCTTCTTACAGATTGTAATAGGCACTAACAGAAAAAAATGCACCCAACCTACGAAAATGCTTGTAGACCTGAGTACCAAATCAGAAAACTGTTGGGGAAGGAGGAGCAAAAAACCGATAAAACATAATACTACGATTCAATTAACGAAAATGCTTTCAATCAAGAAAATGACGTAGTATTAAACAGGAGGTAAAAGAACAAGAACACTTACAAGATTATCTCCAAATGCACAAAATCTCTTCTCTTCACACACTCTCTGCACTCTTGCTTCATTCTCTAATATCCTATTTATAGGATATAATAATAACTACCTCACACCACTTTCTTCATCCCACTATCTCACCCATGATTAATAACTACCCCCACTAACTCTTAAACTACCTCCACAACTCCTAAACATGAGCCACTACTTCTAAACATGTTAACTACTTATGTAACTACCATGAATCAATTCTCAACACTTCCCCTTGATTCATAGTTACATACACCAATTTGAGACATAAAATAAATATGCTTCTTAACTGGAAGTGACTTGGTGAGAATATCTGTAACTTGTTCATCTGTGTCATAAATACTTCATGTTATGGCTCCATTTGCTACAAACCGAGTCTTATGCTTTTGGATATTTCCATCTGCATTATACTTTGTTTTGAACACCCATTTCGATCCAAAAGCTTTCTTTTCTTTCGGCTCCGAGATTTCATTCTTCTTTATTGACTTGATTTTCTCCTTCATTGCTTTTCGATATTCCTCAACTGCTTCTTCAAAACTTATAGGATCTGAAATAGATAAAGCAAATGTTGAATCATAAATCTCTGTTAGTGATCTAAACCTTCCTGGAGGGGTTTCATCTGAGGAATCATTTGCTGAATTTGAACTGCTACTGGGTGAGCTTGACGTTGATCTTGTTGGAGCAGGATCTGTCACTTGATTTGGTGGAGTAACTAGTTCTGCTGGAACACGAATTTGTGCATCACCTTCATTAATCTCCCAATTCCAACTTGCCCTTTCATCAAATACAACATTTATGTTAATAATAACTTTGTCATTTACAAGATTATATAATCGATATGCTTTAGATTGTGCAGAATATCCAATTAAGATATATTTTTCTGATTTTTCATCAAGCTTATGATGATTTTATGAATTTACCAAAGCATAAGCAATACAACCAAAAATTCTTAGATGGCTTACAGTTGGCTTTATACCATACCAAGCTTCAAAAGGAGTTCGATTCATAACAGCCTTTGTCGGTGAAATATTCAACAAATAAACTGTTGTTGCAACTGCTTCTGCCCAAAACTGATTCGGAAGATGCTTTCCTTTAAGCAAACTTCTTGTCATTTCGACAACAGTTCAATTCTTACGTTCAGCTACACCATTTTGCTCCGGTGTATATGGTGCTGTCAATTCCCTGCGAATACCATTTTCTTCACAAAAGGAATTAAACTCATTAGACATAAATTCACCACCTCTATCTGTCCGAAGTATCTTTATGCATTTACCACTTTGCCTTTCTACAAGTGCCTTGAATTTTTGAAAGTTATCAAATGCTTCAGATTTCAATTCCAGAAAATATACCCAACTCATGCGGCTATAATCATCAGTAAATAACAAAAAATATCGACTTCCCCCAAATGATTTTATATTCATAGGTCCACATAAGTCAGCATGAATTAATTCAAGACAATTAGATGCTCTCCATGCTTTTCCAACAGGAAATGATTTTTTACTTTGTTTGCCATAAATACATCCTTCACATACATCAAGTGTATTAATTTTAGGCAATCCATAAACCATTTCTTTTTTATTTAACAACCTTAAACCTTTAATGTTAAGGTATCCATATCTCAAATGCCATAAATTTATCTCATCCTTTTGATTTGCAACAAGAGCATGTTTCTCAATATTTGAAACATCAATTGGAAACATCTTATTTTGCGTCATGCAAACATTTGCTATAATCAAACCAGATTTCTTATCTTTAATAGTGCATGAACCATCATCAAATATAATTGAATATCCAATATCTATCAATTATCCAACACTCAACAAGTTATGTGATAAACTAGGAACATAGAAAACATTATCAAGGTGTTTTACCTTCCCTTGATTTGTCTTCACCTCAATTGTTCCTTTTCCTTCTACTTGGATTTGCTTGCTATCTCCAAGTTTAACTTTCAACTTGTGAGTTTCATCAATATCTCTAAATATTGATCTTATGCCTGACATATGATTAGAACATCCACTATCCAAAAATCAAATGTCAGTTGAGATATCATTAACTTATGAATGAGTCATAAACAACTTACTATTGTCTTCATTTTCTTCCACATAGCTTGCTTGTTTTTCTCTTTTCCAGCAATCTGCCTTCATATTACCAAACTTCTTACAATAGTGACATTGAATTCCACTCTTGTAGTTTTTTTTATCATAGTTTGATTGCCTTTCATCATGCCCATCAAAGTGTCCTCTTCCTCTTCCTCTTCCATTTCCTCTACCACGAAATCCTCCTCTGCCACGTCCTCTTCCTGTTGCTTTTTTGTCTTCTTTTGAAGTAGAAGACTCCCCCTTAACCTGAAATGCTTTTTCTTCACTTTTTTCAAGTGACCTGTTCAACCTTGCTTCATGTGCTTGCAAGGAACCCATTAGTTCATCAAATGAATAAGTAGATAAGTCCTTTGACTCTTCAATTGCCACAACAACATGATCAAATTTTGAAGTTAAACTTCTCAAAACTTTTGCAACAATTATTTGATCATGTAGATGTTCACCATAGGATTTCATTTGACTAACAATTTCAGTCACTCGAGAAAGAAAATCTTGCACTGATTCATTGCTTTTCATAAACAAAATTTCAAACTCACGGTGAAGCGTTTGAAGTTTTACCATGATCACCCTCGATGAGCCTTGAAATTCATTTTGAAGTATCAGCCAAGCTTGTCTTGAGGTTGTCGCTGCTGTAATTCTTGAGAAGATTGTCTCATGCACAGCTTGTTGAATGAAGAACAATGCCTTTGAGTCCGTCTTTCTATTATCCCTCAGCCTGGTTTCTTCATCTGGATCTGCATATCCATTCTCTATCAAGTCCCAAAGATCCTGAGACTTGAATAAAGTCTTCATCTTGATACTCCAAAATTCATAGGATTTGCCCGAGAAGATGGGAATAAGGGGTTGAGACATAGAATTGCCATTAAAAGCCATAATGCCCAGTTCAGATTGAAACAAGGCTTTGATACCACAAATGTTGGGGAAGGAGGAGCAAAGAAACGATAAAACAAAATACTACGATTCAATTAACGAAAACGCTTTCAATCAAGAAAACGACGTAGTATTAAACAGGAGGTAAAAGAACAAGAACACTTACAAGATTATCTCCAAATGCACAAAATCTCTTCTCTTCACACACTCTCTGCACTCTTGCTTCATTCTCTAATATCCTATTTATAGGATATAATAATAACTACCTCACACCACTTTCTTCATCCCACTATCTCACCCATGATTAATAACTACCCCCACTAACTCTTAAACTACCTCCACAACTCCTAAACATGAGCCACTACTTCTAAACATGTTAACTACCTATGTAACTACCATGAATCAATTCTCAACAAAAACAATACTATTATCAATCTAAAAATAACCAAAACCTCAATCAAAGTAGCATACCAACAAAAATAGGTAGAGGGCCTCAATCAAAGTAGCTTCCAGCCTTCCAAGAATGATCCAGAGGTTCAAACGAAGTTAGACTGCATTTTTATTAAATTAAAGAAAATAGTGCTACTAGAAATAGGGGCAAGTGGCGGTTGACTTTAACCAAAATGATATAACTACTAGAGACCATCACACACACCTTACACATGTCGAATATTGTTGCAAGCCACTCTTTCTAGTGATTCGGATGTGGACTCGATTTTGGCTCCTTACTTGTTCCCCCTCGAGAGATGGTGAATCAATGAGATGCCCAGTTGATAGAAATGGAAGAGATTGCCTTGGAGCTTCAAAATCCAATGAGGGGTAAGAGATAAAGAGGTAGTTGAACCATCAATTAGTTAATAAAGTAGAGTTCTCTTTCGGAATAGTTTTATGGAATGGAGTAGCCTTGCCAGATTGGACTTTTGTAAATTGCATTGGATACAAAATTAGGAATGAAATGATTTATAGTTTGTTTGCCCAGTGGAAGAGATAGCTACTTCCTAAAAGTGAAAGCTCATTTGCTTTCTGCTATGTTCACCTAGGTCAGATGCTTCCATGTCATTTTCGTAAGTGGAGCAAGGATAGCTTCGTAGATGCTCGAGCAAAGCGAGAGGAGATCAAGATTTGATGACCTTCCCCGGCTGGAGAGATAGGACAATAGAAAATAGAGTGCGAAGTCAGTTTAGAAGATTGCTTTGAATCCCCAGGGGGAAGGCTAGCTTTTCAAAGTAGAACTGGCTAACGAAGCCTAGCTTTTCAAAGTAGAACAACTAGCTAATGGAGGCTAGCTCGTATACGTCTTGTCATTCCAACCTATCTATGTTTACATCTTGCCATTCCAACCTATCTATTCATTAGTAAACTCGAGAATGGGAATAAGCTAGACCCGACTCTTTCAAATGAATTGATTTGCCAGTTTATGAGCTCACTAAGTCGAAAGCCAACGCAATATCTCTTGCTATGGCTCAATGCTCATTATTGGGATATCTCGTCAACACATTAAGAATGAAGTGTTATGATCATGTTGGTACTAAGAGGGTGGAAGGTTTTGTGGGAGGTGGTGAATTAGTGCTTTTGAAAAAACTTTCATCGATTTCAAGATTCATTCGATACAGCTTGTGTGGATAAAATTTGCATGAAATCAAATTAGACAACAGAACAAGTGGACATAGGATATAGACCGTGCTCACAGAAACATTTTTCATACACGTGGTAGGCCCTTTTTGGCAAACTTCCTGCGATGGACAATATGAAACAAAGAGGTATTTATATTTTAAATCGATGCCCTCTATGTATGCAAAAGGAAGAAAGTGTTGACCATCTCTATTTTACTTGTGACTACACTTCATGGATATGGAGGGAAATCTTGAAGCGATTCGATCTTTATAGGTTACCACGACCAAACTTGCATCATGAATTAGAAATGCTTATGCAAAACTTCCCAAGAAAGGGGCCTCCTACAAAACTAGCCAGGGTTACTTTTAGATGTGCTATTTATTTGGTGAATTTGGAAGGAGTGGCATGGCAAAATCTTTGAGAGTCGTAACATAAATAAAGCTCAACTTTTGACAGAGACTCTTTGAAATTCATGTTCATGTGTGGAGCAGGAACTGAACACAGAGCACTTAATAAAAAAAGAGAAAGGGATCTTCTCAAGATTCAATTTGACTATTAGTTAATAATCTCAATAATGATGATGAAAATTGTAATGTATTCAGTGCGAAGCTTTCATTATGTGATATATTCACAAGTGGTTCAGGACTATCTAGATATTGTATTTTATTATTATTGACTACAGTATGACATTATAGTTTACAATATGTGTAGGCTTGACTACATTTTAGTTTGGCTACTCCTGGAGATGAGTTAGATGGAGTGAGCCTACTACCTTTTTAAGGCAAGGTGCAATCTTCTGAATTCCTCTAAGAGGCTTCCAGCTTTAGTCTATGGCTTGTGTAGACAAAGCTATTTTGTACAAACTTCATATATAATACATTAACTTTACTTACCAAAAAAATATTGTGATAAGCAAGTAAAGCAATTTGCAAAGTAATTAAACAACAAAGAAAAGAAGATACACCAATTTTATAGTGGTTCGGTCGTCATGACATACTCCACTCTCGATTCCTCCACTATCAAGGTCACCGACGTCCACTAATGATCTTCCTTCAATGGGGGAAGATCAACTATCCCTTTTTACAACCCTTTATCATTTTCACAAATTTAGGAGAGAACCTTCACAAGACTCACACCTCCCTTAGAAGAAAACCTAGACTTTTTAGGAGGAGTACTCTCAAGAGATTACAACATCACTTTCACACTTAGAATCACAAGTATTTTGATCTTAAATCTTGCTCTTTTCATACTTTTGCCTGCAAGAATGGGTAGGGTATTTATAGGTCCCAAATGACATCAAATCTTAGAGCCAAAATTTAAAATTTTGAATTCTTAGAACCATAATTTAAAAATTTTAAATTCTTGGAGCCGAAATTCAAAATTTTGAATTCTTGGAATCAAAATTCTAAATTTTAAATTCTTGAAGTCGATACTCAAATTTTTGTACCTCCTCCCAAGTCAATGAAATGAGCATCCTAATGAGCTCAAATCAGTCGTAATTAAGTCTTAATCAAGGCCCAATAGGCCCTTAATTGAGTTAATAGGATTTCTCCCAAAACAAACTCAGATTGAAACCCTAACTATGATAATTAAGGTTAAAACAATTAGATTGCAAGCAAGCCTAGTAATCCAGCATGTCAATTGTTCACTCGAACTTTTGGTGAACTTCCAGCGAACTCCCGGCAATCTTCTTGCTAACTCCCGATGAACTTCCACCGCATCGTCCGAACCTTCGGCGTATCCCCCGATTCTTTTGGCCCGATGCCCGATCTTTGACTCTACTCCAACATTCGATTCTTCTTTAAATTTTTTTACCTTTTCATGATCATAGGTAGTCCTACATCACTTTTCTCAACACATGAGTTAGATCATAAATTCATCAATTGATTTCATCATCAAAATCCGAGATTTAACATGAAGTAATGATATTGACAAGGATTGAAAATATAGCTTTTTAATACCATTTTTATCCTTCTGTTATCACACACAAATTTCTCCTTGTTGAATGAGCTCTAATCAAATTCATTGCCATATACGAATAGCACAAATTCAGGTTCACTAGAGGTGGCTTATTTGTTGTTGCTGTTGTTTCCACTATTGTGGAATAACCATTTTTTGGTGATACAGGCATGGCTCCACCCTAGGGTGAATCTAATCATTCCTCTTGTTTAACTAGTCTACTTCAAAGAAAGGCTTTGTCGTCTACGAAAAGGGATAAGTCAGTCTTTTATGTTAGTTTTGTAAACTGGATAAAAGAAAGAACAAATGCATTTATTTAGGTTGCTTAGCATAGTAGTGAAACACAAGAAGCATAAGAAGGAGATCAAGTGAGCTAATATTAGCTTTGATGTGGTTCTAGTTTTTTTACGTTTTCTTCTTATGAGCTGATTAGCTAAATGGAATAGATAGATAGATTGGTGGCAACATAAAGACTTGATTATAGGTATCTGCCTCTCGGGGTACTTTACACTGGTTCTGTGAAATGAGAATTAGATCATGATAATGAGACTGATTCATCTTTAAACACAGATCCTAAATACTCTTGGTCATAGTTACTTGAGAGGGACATTGAGATAACTGAATAGATTGGTGTATTATATACCTGTCTATATGATAGAGGCGATTGGTCTCATAGCCACTTGTATGAGGACACTAAGGATGCAGTATAGGTGCTCATTGGAGAATGCATTCATTGATTAATCCGCTTATAGAATACTGGATGGTTAATGATACCTAATATTAGATAGTGATTTCGTAGTCCCAGTTTTGTGTCTGGTCCTTAGATTTGAGACACCAAGGATGTCTTATTTGAGTACTCATTTCTTCGATGTCGGACTTACATATCTAGAAATTGGTAGCCAACGAATAATACACTCTCGGTATCGTAAGAGCCCGTGTGTTATCATTTAGGCAAATTGGTGGAAAATATCAACTCAGCAACCATACACCCTAATAGCTAAAGAGCTATGATATATATGGAAGCAAATTGATACCCTCCAACGAATTGCGACAAGATAGATCGTGCAAGATTGAAGTAAGAGGAACTATACTAATCACTTTATCAAAGAAAAAATTGACAAAAGATTAGAACAACATTTTGATTACCCTAAACACCACAAACTAATAAGTTTGATAAGTTAAAAGGGAAAGTAAAGATTTAGGATTTTTGATTGCCACAAGCAGAAAAGCTCGATAAATTCCAAAGTTAATGCAAGAACTTAAAACAAAACACTCACCGGTTTTAGAAAATGATTATATTTCTTTAAGTTGTTCTTTACAAAGGGAGTCTACCTTGTTTATATAGAGCAAGGCTAAGTACAAAGAGAATGAACCAATTAAATATATTCATATTCCCAATTCATGAATGTAGATTATTCATGAATTCTGCCTTGAAAAATCCAAAATAGAATTGCCCATAATTCAAATTATGGTCCACCATAGTTGAATGGCCTTTATTCTTAAAAAAATAGATTACATTTCGTCATTCCCTTAAGGCTGAACTTTTTCTTCATGGTATGGACTTATCTAAATCATGTTGACCTTTTCTGGCTCTTCTTGCATCCATAGAACTTTGATCAAATCTCGACCAGCTTGTTCCTTCCAAATGTCTTCCAATGAACAAGTTATGACTTCTTTCATCCTTTTAGTTTTAGCTCTTGTTATCAGTCCTTCATATATAACAAAAGAGTCCTTGGCAGATTTATGATCAACTAATTGGTTCATATCACAAATACCTGACTATGCTCGTTTAGATTGAGAGAGAAAAAATTCTCGAGAGAATCCGAATAGGGCGCGACTTAGATAGATTTCGTATATAGCATAATAATACTATGCCCAATATATAATCTTTGAGATATTAGATGGATGAGAGATTATATATACATGGTAACTAAGGACAGACAGGTCCAATGGATTAGATTTCCTATAATGTCTAGGGACTATGGCGTAGTGGCCTAGTATTTCCATAATCGATGAGTTTAGTGAATTGTTATGGAATAATAATTCACCGAGTCAGAAGGAGTTCTGACAAGTGAAACTCATGTTCAGCTTGGTATTGGATCTAGAGGGTCACGCATATATGGTGGATGATTACAGCGCATAGAGGATTGGATATAAATTATCCAATTAGCCCTTGTTCTCAATGGATGAGACCTAACATTGGTGGGCTCTTTGCATGAGACCCAATTAAAAGCCAATTGAGATTATTGAATAGAGATCCAATAATACAAAAAGTGAGGGTAATTGGATGGTGATCTGATACCCACTAAGGTAGAATCCATTAGGATTTTTGGTGGCTCTCTATAAATAGGAAGCAAGGCCAATAAGGTAATAGGTTGTATCGCAACTGAAAGCCTACAACTCTTGCACACCTTCTTGTTGTCAACATAAAAGAAGATCTCTTATCTTCTTCGTAGTAGGAAGAGGTTGGTTGTCTGAGAAGATGTGGAAGGGAGGAAAATAGGAGGGGGCAGCCAAAGGTACTGCTAGAGAGGAGGACATCTTACCTCCTTCATCCTTTCTAATTGGATCTAAAAGTTCTAAAGATATATGAACTCCCGAGGTAATCAATTTGACACTAGTCAATGTTTTCGAGTTTTATGCACCAATCGTTGCATGACAATATAATGAATATGGGTAACCAATCTTATGTTATTTTTTTTGCTTCGCAAAGATTAGTGTTCCCAACAGTGGTATCAGAGCCAAGTTTCCATTAGTCAATAATCTCTCAAATAATGATAAAGATTGTAAGGGGCAAAGCTTATATTTTGTGATGTATCCACAAGAAGTCCAGAACGGTCTAGCTATTGCATTTTATTATTTATTAACTTCCTTGTGCTACTCCTGGAGATGAGTTTGATGAAGTGTGCCCATTTCACCTTCTTTAGGTGGGGTGCAATCTTCTCTACTACACTAAGAGACTTCAGGCTTTAGTCTATGGCTTGTGTAGACAAAGCTTCTTTGTACAAACCTTTTACGAAATATATTATCTTTACTTACAAAAAAAAAAGTCGCACACAGTCGGGTTTTGATCTGTTTTTCATGTACCTTCTCAGAATTTCAAAATACTAGCCATTCCCAATGTATCAGCCCATGGGAAGTCATACGAGCATGGTTTGACAAAAAAAATGATGGTGATAAACTTTGCGCAAAGTCTCATGCAAGCGCAAAGTCGGCTTTCGATCATTTTTCGTGCTCCGACTCGGAATTTCAAAATACCGGACATTCCCAACGTATTTGCCCATGGGATGTCGCACGAGCATGGTTCCACAAAAAAACACGACGGTCATAAACTTTACGCAAAGTCGCACGCAAAGTTTCATTTCGATCGGTTTTTCGTGCACCGTCTCGGAATTTCAAAATACATACTATTCCCAACGTATTAGTTCATGGGAAGTCGTACAAGCACGGTTTCGTAAAAAAACGTGACGGTCATAAATTTTGCGCAAAGTCTCAATCGATTGGTTTTTTGTTCACCGTCTCAGAATTTCAAAATACTGGTCATTCCCAATGTATTAGCCCATGGGAAGTTGTACGAGCATGGTTTCGTGAAAAAATGCAATGGTCATAAACTTCACGCAAAATCGAGTTCAATCAGTTTTTCGTGCACCGTCTCAGAATTTCAAAATACTGGCCATTCCTAACGTATTAGCCCATGGAAAGTTGTACGAGCATGGTTTCGTAAAAAAAACGTGATTGTCATAAACTTTGTGCAAAGTCAAGTTTCGATCATTTTTCATACTCCGACTCAAAATTTCAAAATATTGGCCATTCCCGACGTATTTGACCATTGAAAGTCACACGAGCACTGCTCCACGAAAAAACACGACGGTCATAAACTTTCCGCAATGTTGCGTGTAAAGTCTCGTTTCAATTAGTTTTTCGTGCACCCTCTCGGAATTTCGAAATACATGACATTGTCAACGTATTAGCTCACGGGAAGTCGTGCAAGCACGATTTTGTAAAAAAAACACGATGGTCATAAATTTTGTGCAAAGTCCCAATTCGATCGGTTTTTCGTGCACCATCACGAAATTTTAAAATACTGGTCATTCCCAACGTATTATCCCATGGGAAGTCGTACGAGCACGGTTTCGCAAAAAAAATGTAATGGTCATAAACTTTACGCAAAGTCGAGTTTCGATCGGTTATTCATGCACCGTCTCGTAATTTCAAAATACTGGCCATTCCCAACATATTAGTCATAAACTTTGTTTTGGTAAGTACAGTCATAAACTTTGCACAAAGTCAAGTTTGGTCATTTTTTGTGCTCCAACTCGGAATTTCAAAATACTGGCCATTGCCAACGTATTTGCCCATTGGAAGTCGCACGAGCACTATTCCGTGAAAAACATGACGGTCATAAACTTTGCGTAAAGTCTCATTTCGATCGGTTTTTCGTGCACCATCTCAGAATTTCAAAATACTGGCCATTCCCAGCATATTAGCCCATGAGAAGTCATACGAGCACGGTTTCACGAAAAAATGCAACAGTCATAAACTTTGCGTAAAGTCGCACGTAAAGTCTCGTTTCGATCGGTTTTCATGCACCGTATCAGAATTTCAAAATACTGGCCAATCCCAAATTATTAGTCCATGGGAAGTCGTACGAGCACGATTTCATGAAAAAATACAACGGTCATAAACTTTGCGCAAAGTCACGTGCAAAGTCTCATTTCAATCAATCGGTTTTTTGTGCCCATGGGAAGTCGTACGAGCATGATTTTGTGAAAAATGCAACTGTCGTAACCTTTGCGTAAAATCAAGTTTCGATCGGTTTTTCGAGCACCATCTCAGAATTTCAAAATACTGGTCATTCCCAACATATTAGCCCATGGGAAGTCGTACGAGCACGGTTTCGTGAAAATACGCAATGGTTATAAACATTGTGCAAAGTCGCACATAAAATCTCGTTTCGATCAATTTTTGGTGCACCATCTCAGAATTTCAAAATACTGACCATTCCCAGCGTATTAGCCCATGAGAAGTCATACGAGTATGGTTTCGTGAAAATACGCAACGGTCATAAACATTACGCAAAGTCTCGTTTTGATCAGTTTTTCGTGCACTATCTCAACATTTCAAAATACTCGCCATGCCCAACGTATTAGCCCATGGGAAGTCGTACAAGCACGATTTCGTGAAAAAATGCAACGGTGATAAACTTTGCGCAAAGTCGCGTTTCGATCGATTTTTCAGGCACCATCTCAGAATTTCAAAATACTGGTCATTCCCAACGTATTTGCCGATGGGAAGCTGTACGAGCATGATTTCATGAAAATATGCAACGGTCATAAACATTACGCAAAGTCGCGCGTAATGGTACACGGTGTCTTCCCAACCCTACTACCTCCCCTGACATGATATCACTTTGGCTGACTATTAGGGCTATTCCAATCAAGAACAACCCTTCAGATATGCTTATTTGGCTTCATGATAATGGCAAATTTAGTGCTACATCTGCATGGAACCAAATTAGACGACGAAACAACAGTGGATCCCAAGTAGTTGGACATGGGATAGTTCATGCTCATAGCGACATTCCTTGTATACATGGCAGGCCCTTCTCGGCAAACTTCCTACGATGGATAATATGCAATGAAGAAGTATTTATATTGTAAAACGATGCTCATTGTGTATGCAAAAGGAAGAAAGTGTTGACCATCTCTACTTTGCTTGTGATTATTCTTCTTGGATATGGAAGGAGATCTTGAAGCAATTTGATCTTCAAAGGCTAGCACGGCCAAACTTGCATCATGAATTAGAAATGCTTATGCAAAACTTCTCAAGAAAGGGGCCTCTTACACAATTAGCAAGAATTATATTCAGATATGCTATTTGGTAGATTTGGAAGGAGAGGTGTGGCCGAATTTTTGAGTGTCACAACATGAACAAAGCTCAAATTCTGATAGAGATTCTTCAAGACTCACGATCATGTATGGAGCAAGAATTTAATATAGAGCACCTAACAAGAAGAGAGAAAGGGATTTTCACAAGATTCAATTTTTTCGTTAGTCAATAATCTCTCTAATAATGATGAAGATTGTAATGTATTATATGGGGCAAAGCTTATATTTTGTGATGTATCCACAAGTAGTCCAGAACGGTCTAGCTATTGCATTTTGTTATTTATTAACTTTCTTGTGCTACTCTTGGAGATGAGTTTGATGAAGTGTGCCCGTTTCACCTTCTTTAGGTGGGGTGCAATCTTCGCAACTACAATAAGAGACTTCAGGCTTTAGTCTATGGCTTGTATAGACAAATCTTCTTTGTACAAACCTTTTACAAAATATAGAATCTCATTTCGATCGATTTTTCATGCACCGTTTCAGAATTTCAAAATATTGGCCATTTCTAGCGTATTATAGCCCATGAGGAGTCATACGGGCACGGTTTCACGAAAAAATGCAACAGTCATAATCATTGCATAAAGTCACGCGCAAAGTCTCATTTCGATCGATTTTTCATGCATCATCTTAGAATTTCAAAATACTGGCCATTCCCAACGTATTAGCCCATGGTATGTCGTACGAGCATGGTTTCGTGAAAAAACGCAACAGTCATAATCATTGCCCAAAGTCACGCGCAAAATCTAGTTTCGATCGTTTTTCGTGCACCTTCTCGAAATTTCAAAATACTGGCCTTTCCCAGCGTATTAGCCCATGAGAAGTCATACAAGCATGGTTTCGCGAAATAACGTGATGGTCATAAACTTTGCACAAAGTCACATGCAAAGTCTCGTTTTAATCAGTTTTTTGTGCATCGTCTCAGAATTTCAAAATACTCACCATTCCCAATGTATTAGCCCATGGGAAGTCATACGAGCACAGTTTCATGAAAAAATGTAACGATCATAAACTTTCCACAAAGTCACGTTTCGATTGGTTTTTTGGGCACTGTCTCGAAATTTCAAAATACAGGCCATTCCCAACGTATTAGCCAATGGGAAGTCATACGAGCACGGTTTCGTGAAAAAATGCAACGGTCATAAATATTACACAAAGTCACGCAGAGAATCTCGTTTCGATCGATTTTTCATGCACTGTCTCAGAATTTAAAAATACTAGCCATTTCCAGCGTATTAGCCCATGAGAAGTCATACGGGCATGGTTTCACGAAAAAATGAAACAGTCCTAAACTTTACGCAAAGTCGTGCTCAAAGTCTCGTTTCGATCGATTTTTCGTGCAACACCTCGGAATTTCAAAATACAAGCCATTCCCAACGTATTAGCCCATGGGAAGTCAAACGAGCAAGGTTTCGCAAAAAAACGCGATAGTTATAAACTTTGCACAAATTATCGTTTTGATCAGTTTTTTGTGCAACGTCTTGGAATTTCAAAATATTGGCCATTCCCAACGTATTAGCCCATGGGAAGTGGTACAAGCACGGTTTCGTAAAAAAAATACGACAGTCATAAACTTTGCGCTAAGTCGAGTTTCGATCATTTTTCGTGCTCTGACTCGAAATTTCAAAATACTGGCCATTCCCAACGTATTTGCCCATGGGAAGTCGCATGAGCATGGTTCAAAGAAAAAACACAACAGTCATAAACTTTCCGCAAAGTCGAGCGTAAAGTCTCGTTTCGATCAGCTTTTCGTGCACCGTCTCAGAATTTCAAAATACATGCTATTTCCAATGTATTAGCGCATGGGAAGTCGTATAAGCATGGTTTCACGAAAAAATGCGATGGACATAAATTTTGCACAATGTCTCAATTCGATTGGTTTTTCGTGCACCATCTCGGAATTTCAAAATACTGGTTATTCCCAACGAAATTAGCCCATGGGAAGTTGTACAAGCACGGTTTTATGAAAAAACGCAATGGTCAAACTTTGCGCAAAGTCGAGTTTCGATAGGTTTTTTGTGCACCGTCTTGGAATTTAAAAATACTGGCCATTCCCAATCTATTAGCCCATGGGAAATCGTACGAGCACGGTTTCATTAAAAAATGCAATAGTCATAAACATTGCACAAAGTTGCACGCAAAGTCTCATTTCGATCAATTTTTTGTGCACTATCTCAGAATTTCAAAATACTGGCCATTCCTAGCGTATTCATGAGAAGTCGTACGAGTACGGTTTCGTGAAAAAATGCAACGGTCATAAACTTTGGGCCAAGTTGCGTGCAAAGTCTCGTTTCGATCGGTTTTTCGTGCACTATCACAAAATTTTAAAATACTAGCCATTCCCAGCATATTAGTCCATGAGAAGTCATACGAGTATGGTTTCGTGAAAAAATGCAACGGTCATAAACTTTGGGCAAAGTCACGCGCAAAGTCTCGTTTCGATCGATTTTTCGTATACCATCGTGAAATTTCGAAATACCGGCCATTCTAATGTTTTAGTCAATGGGAAGTCGTACTAGCATGGTTTCGTGAAAAAACGTGATGGCCATAAATTTTGCGTAAAGTTACGCGCAAATTCTCTTTTTGATCAGTTTTTCGTCCTCCGTCTCGGAATCTCACAAAACTGGCTATTCATAACGTATTAGCTCATGAGAAGTCGTACGAGCATGATTTCGTGAAAAAATACGATGATCATAAACTTTGCACAAATTAGCACGTAAAGTCTCGTTTCGATCAAATTTTCGTGCATATTCTTCGAATTTTAAAATACTGGCCATTACCAATGTATTACCTCATGAGAAGTCGTACGAGCATGGTTTCACTAAAAAATACGACAGTCATAAACTTTGCACAAAGTCGAGTTTCGATCGGTATTTTATGCACTGTCTTGGGATTTAAAAATACTAGCAATTCCCAACGTATTAGCCCATGGGAAGTCATACGAGCACAGTTTCACGAAAATATGTGACTGTCATATACTTTGCCCAAAGTCGTGCGTAAAGTCTCGTTTCCGTGCACCATCTCAGAATTTCAAAATACTGCCCATTCCCAACGTATTAGCTCGTGAGAAGTCGTATGTACACGGTTTCACTAAAAAATGCGACGCTCATAAACTCTGCACAAAGTCGCACACAAGGTTTTGTTTCGATCGGTTTATCGTGCAACGTCTCCGAATTTCAAAATACTCGCCATTCCCAATGTATTAGCCCATGGGAAGTCATACGAGCACGGTTTCACAAAAAAATGCGACGGTCATAAACTTTGCTCAAAGTCATGCGCAAAGTCTCGTTTTGATGTGCACCATCTCAAAATTTTAAAATACTGGCCATTCCGAACGTATTAGCGATGGGAAGTCGGACTAGCATGATTTCACAAAAAAATAGGATGGTCATAAACTTTGAGAAATGTTGCGCACAAAATCAGGTTTCGATCAGTTTATCGTGCACCATCTCAGAATTTTAAAATACTGGCCATTCTCAATGTATCAGTCCATGGAAAGTCGTATGAGCATGGTTTCATGAAAAAATGTGACCGTGATAAACTTTACACGAAGTCTTCCTCAAAGTCGAATTTCGATCATTTTTCGTGCTCCGACTCGAAATTTCAAAATACTAGCCATTTCCAACGTATTTGCCCATGGAAAGTCGCACGAGCATGGTTCAGCGAAAAACACGACGATCATAAACTTTCCACAAAGTTGCGCGCATAGTCTCGTTTCAATCGATTTTTCGTTTACCATCTCAGAATTTCAAAATACATGCCAATCCCAATGTATTAGCTCATGGGAAGTCGTACAAGCATGGTTTCGTGAAAAAAATGCGATAGTTATAATTTTGCGCAAAGTCTCAATTTGATCAGTTTTTCATGCACCATCTCAGAATTTCAAAATACTGGTCAATCCCAATGTATTAGCCCATGAGATGTCGAACGAGCATGGTTTCACAAAAAAACGCAATGGTCATAAACTTTGCGCAAAGTCGAGTTTCGATAAGTTTTTCGTGCACCGTCTCGGACTTCCAAAATACTAGCCATGCCCAATGTATTAGCCCATTGGAAGTAGTACGAGCATGGTTTCATGAAGAAACACAACATTCATAAACTTTGCACAAAGTCGCACGCAGTCTCATTTCGATTGATTTTAAGTGCACCGTATCGAAATTTCAAAATACTGGCCATTCCCAGCATATTAGCCCATAAGAAGTCGTACAAGCACGGTTTCGATAAAAAATGCAACGGTCATAAACTTTACTCAAAGTCGTGCGCAAAGTCGTTTCGATCGGTTTTTCGTGCACCTTCACGAAATTTCAAAATATTGGCCATTCCCAGCGTATTAGCCCATGAGAAGTCATATGTGCACGGTTTTACAAAAAAATGTGATGCTCATAAAAATTGCACAAAGTCGGACGTAAAGTCTCGCTTCGATCGGTTTTTCGTGCAACGTCTCGGAATTTCAAAATACTGGCCATTCCCAAACTATTTGCCCATGGGAAGTCATACGACACAGTTTCGCAAAAAAAATGCAACGGTTATAAGCTTTACGCAAAGTCGAACGCAAAGTCTTGTTTTGATCAGTTTTTCATGCACCGTCTCAGAATTTCAAAATACTGGCCATTCCCAACGTATTAGCCAATGAGAAGTCGTACGAGCATGGTTTCGTGAAAAAATGCAACTGTCATAAACTTTGCTCAAAGTCACGCACAAAGTCTCATTTTGATCAATTTTTCGTGCACCATATCAGAATTTCAAAATACTCACGATTCCCAATGTATTACCCATGGGAAGTTCTACGAGCACAGTTTCGTGAAAAAATGCAATGGTTATAAACTTTACGAAAAGTCGCGTTTCGATCAGTTTTTCGGGCAATGTCTCGAAATTTAAAAATACTGGCCATTCCCAATGTATTAGCTCATGGGAAGTCGTACAAGCACGGATTCGTGAAAATACGCAACGGTCATAAACAATGCACAAAGTCACGTGCAAAGTCTCATTTCGATCGGTTTTTCGGGCACCATCTCGTAATTTCAAAATACTGGCCATTCCCAACGTATTAGCCCATAGGAAGTCGTACGAGCACGGTTTCATGAAAAAATGCAACGGTCAAAAACATTACACAAAGTCACGCGCAAAATCTCGTTTCGATCGATTTTTCGGTGCACCGTCTCGGAATTTCAAATACTGGCCATTCACAACGTATTAGCACATGAGAATTCGTACGAGCATGGTTTCATAAAAAACGTGATGGTCATAAACATTGCATAAAGTCATGCACAAAATCTCGTTTACATCGATTTTTCATGCACTACTTTAGAATTTCAAAATACTGGCCATTCCCATCGTATTATAGCCTATGAGAAGTCATACGGGCACGGTTTCATGAAAAAACGCAACAGTTATAACATTGCATAAAGTCATGCGCAAAGTCTCGTTTCGATCGATTTCTCATACAACATCTCGGAATTTCAAAATACTTGCCATTCCCAAAGTCTTAGACTATGGGAAGTCATACGAGCATGGTTTCACGAAAAAATGCAACGGTCATAAACTTTACGCAATGTCACGTGCAAAGTCTCGTTTTGATCAGTTTTTCGTTCTCACGGAATTTTAAAATACTGGCCATTCCCAACGTATTAGCCCTTGGGAAGTCATACGAGTACTGTTTTCGTGAAAAAATGCAACGGTCATAAGGTTTGCACAAAGTCGCGTTTCGATCAATTTTTCGGGCACCATCTTGAAATTTTAAAATATTGACCATTCCCAACGTATTAGCCCATGGGAAGTCGTACGAGCACGGTTTCGTGAAAAAACGTAACGGTCATAAACATTGCACAAAGTCACGTGCAAAATCTCGTTTCTATCAATTTTTCTTGCACCGTCTCGGAATTTCAAAATATTGGCCATTCCCAGCGTATTAGCCCATGAGTAGTCATACGAGCACAGTTTCGGGAAAAAACGTGATGGTCATAAACTTTGCGTAAAGTCACGCGTAATGTCTCCGTTTGATCAGTTTTTCATGCCCCGTCTCAGAATTTCAAAATACTCACCATTCCCAACATATTAGCCCATGGGAAGTCGTACGAGCATGGTATCATGAGAAAACACAATGATCTTAAACTTTGCGCAAAGTCTCCTTTTGATCAGTTTTTCGTGCACCGTCTTAGAATTCCAAAATACTCGCCATTCTCAACGTATTAGACCATGGGAAGTTGTACGAGAACGGTTTCATGAATAAACGCGATGATCATAAACTTTGCGTAAATTCTCGTTTTGATCAGTTTTTCATGCACCATCTCAGAATTTTAAAATACTCGCCATTCCCAGCATATTAGCCCATGGGAAGTCGTACGAGCACGTTTTCGTGAAAAAAAGCAACGGTCATAAACTTTCCGCAAAGTCACGTTTCGATCAGTTTTTGGGCACCGTCTTGGAATTTGAAAATACAGGCCATTCACAACGTATTAGCCCATGGGAAGTCGTATGAGCATGGTTTCGTGAAAAAATGCAACGGTCATAAATATTACGCAAAGTCACACGCAAAATCTCGTTTCGATCGATTTTTCGTACACCGTCTCAGAATTTCAAAATACTGGCCATTCCTGATGTTATAGCCCATGGGAAATCGTATGAGCACGGTTTCACGAAAAAATGCAATGGTCATAAACATTGCACAATGTCACGCGCAAAGTCTCGTTTTGATCAGTTTTTCGTGCGACATCTCGGAATTTCAAAATACTGGTCATTCCGAACGTATTATTCCTTGGGAAGTCATACAAGCACGGTTTTGTGAAAAAATGCAACGGTCATAAACTTTGCGCAAAATCACATTTTGATTGGTTTTTCGAGCACCGCCTCGGAATTTAAAAATACTGGCCATTCCCAACATATTAGCCCATGAGAAGTCATACGAGCATGGTTTCGTGAAACAACTCAATAGTCATAATCATTGCGTAAAGTCACACGAAAAACTGATCGAATTGAGACTTTGCGCAAAATTTATGACCATCGTATTTTTTCATGAAACCTTGCTTGTACGACATCCCATGAGCTAATACATTGGGATTGGCATGTATTTTGAAATTCTGAGATGGTGCACGAAAAACCGATCGAAACGAGACTTCGCACGCGACTCTGCAGAAAGTTTATGACCGTCGTATTTTTTCGCTGAACCATGCTCGTGCGACTTCCCATTGGCAAATACATTGGGAATGGCCAGTATTTTGAAATTCCAAGTAGGAGCACGAAAAACGATCGAAACTTGACTTTGCGTAAGACTTTGCGTAAAGTTTATCACTGCTGCATTTTTTTATGAAACCAAGCTCGTATGACTTCCCATGGGCTGATACATTGGGAATGGCCAGTATTTTGAAATTCTGATGTGGTGCACAAAAAACTGATTGAAACCCATTTTTGTACGCAACTTTGATCAATGTATATGACCATCCTTTTTTTACGAAACCATGCTCGTACCCATGGGGTAATACGTTGGGAATGGCAAGTATTTTCAAATTATAAGATGGTGCACGAAAAACTAATCAAAATGAGACTTTGCATGTGACATTGCATAAAGTTTATGACCGTTGCATTTTTTTTTTGGTAAGTAAAGATAATGTATTTTGTAAAAGATTTGTACAAAGAAGCTTTGTCTACACAAGCCATAGACTAAAGCCTGAAGTCTCTTAGTGTAGTCGAGAAGATTGCACCCCACCTAAAGAAGGTGAAATGGGCACGCTTCATCAAACTCATCTCCAAGAGTAGCACAAGGAAGTTAATAAATAATAAAATACAATAGCTAGACTGTTCTGGACTACTTGTGGATACATCACAAAATATAAGCTTTGCTCCATATGATACATTACAATCTTCATCATTATTCGAGTGATTCTTGACGAATGAAAAAATTGAATCTTGTGAAAATCTCTTTCTCTCTTCTTGTTAGGTGCTCTGTATTCAATTCTTGCTCCATACATGATCGTGAGTCCTGAAGAATCTCTATCAGAATTTGAGCTTTGTTCATGTTATGACACTCAAAAATTCTGCCACACCTCTCCTTCCAAATCCACCAAATAGCACATCTGAATATAATTCTTGCTAGTTGTGTAAGAGGCTCATTTCTTGAGAAGCTTTGCATAAGCATTTCTAATTCATGATGCAAGTTTGGCCGTGGTAGCCTTTGAAGATCAAATCGCTTCAAGATCTCCTTCCATATTCAAGATGAATAATCACAAGCAAAGTGAAAAAATGCAACGGTCACAAAATGCAACGGTCAAATTATGACCGTTGTATATTTTCACGAAACCGTACTCGTATGACTTCCCATTGGCTAATACGTTGGGAATGGCGAGTATTTTGAAATTCCTAGACGTTTGCACGAAAAACTGATCGAAATGAGACTTTGCGTATGACTTTGTGCAAAGTTTATGAGCATCGCATTTTTTTGTGAAACCGTGCACATACGACTTCTCATGGGCTAATACGTTGGGAATTGCCAGTATTTTGAAATCTCACCAAAAACCGATCAAAACTCGACTTTGCGCACGACTTTGTGCAAAGTTTTTGAGCGTCGCATTTTTAGTGAAATCATGCTCGTGCGGCTTCTCATGACCTAATACTTTGGTAATGGTCAGTATTTTAAAATTCTGAGACGGTGCACGAAAAAATGATCGAAACGAGACTTTGTGCGCTACTTTGCTTAAAGATTATGATTGTCATATTTTTTCACGAAATCATGCTCGTACGACTTCTCATGAGCTAATACATTAGGAATGGCCAGTTTTTTGATATTCCGAGACGGTGCACGAGAAACTGATCGAAACGACACTTTGCGCACGACTTTACGTAAAATTTATGACCGTCACATTTTTTCATGAAACCATGTTCGTACGACTTCCCATGGGCTAAAACATTGGGAATGGCCAGTATTTTGAAATTCCGAGATGTTGCATGAAAAATCAATCAAAATGAGACTTTGCCCGTGACTTAGCGCGAAGTTTGACTGTTGCATTTTTTGCGAAACCGTGCTCATAAGACTTCTCATGGGCTAATAAGCTGTGAATGACCAGTAATTTAAAATTCTGAGACAATGAACGAAAAATCGATCGAAATGAGATTATGCGTGTGACTTTGCGCAATGTTTATGACCGTTGCATTTTTTCACGAAACCATGCTCGTACAACTTCCCATAGGCTAGCTAATACATTGGGGATGGGCAGTATTTTGAAATTCCGAGAGGGTGCCTGAAAAACCGATCGAAACGTGACTTTGCGCAAAGTTCATGACCGTTGCATTTTTTTCACAAAACCATACTCGTACGACTTCCCATGGGCTAATACGTTGGGAATGGCCAGTACTTTGAAATTCTGACAGTGCCCGAAAAATCGATCGAAATGTGGCTTTGCGCAAATTTTATGACCGTTGTATTTTTTCCACGAAACCATGCTCGTACGACTTCCCATGGGCTAATAATACATTGGGATTGGCATGTATTTTGAAATTTCTAAGATGGTGCACAAAAAACTGATCGAAACCCAACTTTGTGCGCAACCTTTGGCTCAATGTATATGACCATCCTTTTTTTACGAAACCATGCTCGTACCCATGGGCTAATATGTTGTGAATGGCCTGTATTTTCAAATTCTGAGATGGTGCACGAAAAACTAATCAAAACGAGACTTTGCATATGACATTGCACAAAGTTTATGACCATTGCATTTTTTTGCGAAACCGTACTCGTATGACTTCCCATTGGCTAATACATTAGGAATGGCAAGTATTTTGAAATTCCTAGACGTTGCACGAAAAACCGATCGAAATGAGACTTTGCGTATGACTTTGTGCAAAGTTTATGAGCGTCGCGTTTTTTCGTGAAAACCGTGCACATACTTCTCATGGGCTAATACGTTGGGAATTGCCAGTATTTTAAAATCTCGAGATGGTACACCAAAAACCGATCAAAACTCAACTTTGCGCACGACTTTGTGCAAAGTTTTTGACCGTCTATTTTTAGTGAAACCATGCTCGTGCGGCTTCTCATGACCTAATACCTTTGGTAATGGTCAGTATTTTAAAATTCTGAGATGGTGCACGAAAAATCAATCAAACGAGACTTTGCGCGCTTACTTTGCGTAAAGATTATGATTGTTGCATTTTTTCGTGAAATCATGCTCGTACGACTTCTCATGAGCTAATACATTAGGAATGGCCAGGTTTTTTTAGATTCTGAGACGGTGCATGAGAAACTGATCGAAACGAGACTTTGCGTGTGACTTTACGCAAAGTTTATGACCGTCACATTTTTTTGTGAAACCATGTTCGTAACGACTTCCCATGGGCTAAAACATTGGGAAATGGCCAGTATTTTGAAATTTCGAGACAGTGCATGAAAAATTGATCGAAATGAGACTTTGCCTGTGACTTTGCGTGAAGTTTGACTATTGCATTTTTTTGCAAAACCGTGCTCGTACGACTTCTCATGTGCTAATAAGCTGGGAATTACCAGTATTTTAAAATTGCTGAGACAGTGCACGAAAAATCGATCGAAATGAGATTATGCGTGTGACTTTGTGCAATGTTTATGACCGTTGCATTTTTCACGAAACCATGCTCATACAACTTCCCATAGGCTAATACATTGGGAATGGGCAGTATTTTGAAATTCCTGAGACGGTGCCCGAAAAAACCAATCGAAACGTGACTTTGCGCAAAGTTTATGACCGTTGCATTTTTTTCACAAAACCACACTCATACGACTTCCCATGGGCTAATACGTTGGGAATGGCCAGTACTTTGAAATTCCGACACAGTGCCCCGAAAAACCGATCAAAATGTGACTTGGTGCAAATTTTATGACCGTTGCATTTTTCCACGAAACCATGCTTGTACCGACTTCCAATGGGCTAATACGTTAGGAATGGCCAAGTATTTTGAAATTCCGAGACGGTGCCCGAAAAAACGATCGAAACGTGACTTTGCACAAAGTTTATGACCGTTGCATTTTTTCACAAAACCATACTTGTATGACTTCCCATGGGCTAATACGTTGGGAATGGCTAGTATTTTGAAATTCTGAGATGGCGCCCGAAAAATCGATCGAAAACGCGACTTTGCACAAATTTGATGATCGTTGCATTTTTTCATGAAACCGTGCACGTACGACTTCCAGTTGGCTAATACGTTGGGAATGGCGAGTGTTTAAAATTCTGAGACGGTTGCACAAAAAACTGATCAAAACGAGAATTTGCATTTGACTTTACGCAAAGTTTATCACTGTTGTGTTTTTTTCGTGTGAAACCGTGTTCGTACGATATCCCATGGGCTAATACATTGGGAAAGGTGAGTATTTTGAAATTCCGAGTCGTTGCACGAAAAACCAATCGAAACTAGACTGCGTGCGACTTTGTGCATAGTTTATGAGCATCGTATTTTTTCGTGAAACCGTGCACATATGACTTCTCATGGGCTAATACGCTGGGAATGGCCAGTATTTTAAAATTCTGAGACGGTTCACGAAAAATCCGATCGAAACGAGGCTTTGCGCGTGACTTTGTGCAAAGTTTATGTTAATCACATCTTTTTGCGAAATCGTGCTCGTATGACTTCCCATGGGCTAATACGTTGAGAATGCCAGTTATTTTAAAATCCCGAGATGGTGCACCAAAAATCGATCGAAACTCGACTTTGCGCGCGACTATGCACAAAGTTTATGACCATCATATTTTTTAGCGAAACCATGCTCATACGACTTCTCATGAGCTAATACGTTGGTAATGGCCAGTATTTTAAAATTCTGAGATGGTGCACGAAAAACCGATCGAAACGAGACATGCGCGCTACTTTGCGCAAAGTTTATGATTATCATGTTTTTTCATGAAATCGTGCTCGTACGACTTCTCATGAGCTAATATGTTAGGATATGGCCAGTTTTTTTATTCTGAGACACTGCACGAAAAACTGATCGAACGAGACTTTGTGTAAAGTTTATGACCGTCACGTTTTTTTCATGAAACTGTGCTCGTACGACTTATATTGGGCTAAAACATTGGGAATGGTCAGTATTTTGTAATTCCGAGATGGTGTACGAAAAGCTGATCGAAATGAGACTTTGCGGTGTGATTTTGCGTGAAGTTTTTGACTGTTGTATTTTTTTGCAAAACCATTGTCGTACGACTTCTCATGGGCTAATACGATGGGAATGGCTAGTATTTTGAAATTCTGAAATGGTGTACGAAAAATCGATCGAAACGAGATTTTGCATGTGACATTTTTTGGTAAGTAAAGATACTATATTTTGTAAAAGGTTTGTACAAAGAAGCTTTGTCTATACAAGCCATAGACTAAAGCCTGAAGTCTCTTATTGTAGTTGCGAAGATTGCACCCCACCTAAAGAAGGTGAAACGGCACACTTCATCAAACTCATCTCCAAGAGTAGCACAAGAAAGTTAATAAATAACAAAATGCAATAGCTAGACCGTTCTGGACTACTTGTGGATACATCATAAAATATAAGCTTTGCCCCATATAATACATACAATCTCATCATTATTCGAGAGATTATTGACTAACGAAAAAATTGAATCTTGTGAAAATCCCTTTCTCTCTTCTTGTTAGGTGCTCTATGTTCAATTCTTGCTCAATACCATGATCGTGAGTCTTGAAGAATCTCTATCAGAATTTGAGCTTTGTTCATGTTGTGACACTCAAAAATTCGGCCACACCTCTTCTTCCAAATCTACCAAATAGCATATCTGAATATAATTCTTGCTAATTGTGTAAGAGGCCCCTTTCTTGAGAAGCTTTGCATAAGCATTTCTAATTCATGATGCAAGTTTGGCCGTGGTAGCCTTTGAAGATCAAATCGCTTCAAGATCTCCTTCCATATCCAAGATGAAGTAATCACAAGCAAAGTAGAGATGGTCAACACTTTCTTCCTTTTGCATACACAAAGAGCACCGATTTACAATATAAATACCTCTTCGCTGCATATTGTCCATCGTCGAAAGTTTGCCGAGAAGGGCCTGCCATGTACATAAGGAATGTCGCTGTGAGCATGGACTATCCCATGTCCAACTACTTGGGATCTACTTGTTGTTTCGTCGTCTAATTTGGTTCCATGCAGATGTAGCACAAATTTACTATTATCATGAAGCCAATAAGCATATCTGAAGAGTGTTCTTGATTGGAATAGCCCTAATAGTCGGCCAAAGTAATAACATGTCAGGGGAGGTACGGTTGGGAAGACACCATGTACCATTGTTAATAAATTCAGAAACCTTCCAGTCTTTGGGAGTCCCCTGATCCTATCGTACTCTATCACCAAATATTTGAAATATACTTTTCCCATTCACCCAAGGATCATACCACATATTAATATTGGTTCCAGAAGAAATCACATAAGAAATATTATTACGTAGCCATCGCCTTGCCTTCAGAATTCCTTTCCAAGCAACAGAATGAGATGTTTTTGCAGATGCTTCCCATATTGATTCCTTGGTTAGGTACCTAGCAAAAACCCATTGTGATCGTTGAAAAAATACAACAGTCATAAACTTTGCGCAAAGTCTCGTTTCGATCGGTTTTTCGTGCACCACCTCGGAATTTCAAAATACTGGCCATTCCCACTGTACTAGCCCATGAGAAGTCGTATGTGCACGGTTTCACGAAAAAATACGACACTCATAAACTTTGCACAAAGTCACACGCAATGTCTCATTTCGATTGGTTTTTCGTGCAAAGTCTCAGAATTTCAAAAAACTAGCCATTCCCAAAGTGTTAGCCATTGGAAGTTATACGAGCACGGTTTCGTGAAAAAAACTCGACGGTCATAAACTTTGCGCAAAGCCACCTTTTGATTAGTTTTTCGTGCACCGACTCAGAATTTCATAATACTCACCATTCCCAACGATTAGCCCATGGGAAGTCGTACGAGCTCGGTTTCGGAAAAAAATGCAACAGTCATAAACTTTGCGCAAATCATGTTTCGATTGGCTTTTCGGGCACCATCTCAGAATTTTAAAATACTGGCCATTCATAACATATTAGCCCATTGGGAAGTCGTACGAGCACGGTTTCAATGAAAAAATACAACGGCCATAAACATTGCGCAAAGTCGCACGCAAAATCTCATTTCAATTGATTGTTTGTGCACCGTCTCAGAATTTCAAAATACTGGCCATTCCCAGCGTATTTGCCCATTAGAAGTCGTACGAGCACGATTTCACGAAAAAAACTGGTTGTTTAATAACAGTCATAAACTTTGCGCAAAGTCTCATTTCGATCGGTTTTTCATGCACCATCTCGAAATTTCAAAATTCTAGCAATTCCCAATGTTTTAGCCCATGGGAAGTCGTACGAGCATGGTTTCACGAAAAACGTGACGGTCATGAACTTTGCGTAATGTCACGCGCAAAGTCTCGTTTCGATCTGTTTTTCATCACCATCTCGGAATCTCAAAAAACTTGCCATTCCTAATGTATTAGCTCATTAGAAGTCGTACGAGCATAATTTTATGAAAAAAGTGACGATCATAAACTTTGCGCAAAGTAGCACTCGAAGTCTCGTTTCGATTGATTTTCATGTACCCTCTCGGAATTTTAAAAAACTGGCCATTAACAATCGTATAGCCCAAGGGAAGTAGTACGAGCACGGTTTCGTGAAAAAATGCGACGGTCATAAACTTCGCACAAAGTCGCACGCAAAGTCGAGTTGCGATCGGTTTTTGGTGCACTGTCTCAGAATTTGAAAATACTGGCCGTTCCTAGCGTATTAGCCCATAGAAGTCGGTATGTGCACAGTTTCATGAAAAAACATGATACTCATAAACTTTGTATAAAGTCGCACG
Source organism: Ensete ventricosum (assembly GCA_029747655.1). NCBI lineage: Eukaryota > Viridiplantae > Streptophyta > Magnoliopsida > Zingiberales > Musaceae > Ensete > Ensete ventricosum. The sequence continues at coordinate 22,839,192 of JAQQAF010000007.1, read as the reverse complement.
CAAAGTCCTATTTCGATGGATTTTTCGTGCACCGTCTCGGAAATTCAAAATAATGGCCATTCCCAGTGTATTAGCCCATGAGAAGTCGTACGAGCATGGTTTCCTGAAAAAAATGCAACATACATAAAGTTTGCGCAAAGTCTCGTTTCGATCGGTTTTTCGTGCACCGTCTTGAAATTTCAAAATACTGGTCATTCCCTAAGTATTATTAGCCCATGAGAAGTCGTATGTGCACAATTTTATGAAAAAACGTGACGCTCATAATCTTTGCACAAAGATGCACGCAAAGTCTCGTTTCGATCGGTATTTCGTGCACCATCTCGAAATTTCAAAATACTAGCCATTTCCAACGTATTAGCCCATGTGACGTCGTACGATCATAGTTTTCGTGAAAAAAGCAATGGTCATAAACTTTGCGTAAAGTCGGTGTTTCGATCGTTTTTTGGGGCACCGTATCAAAATTTCAAAATATCTGGCCAATCCAACGTATTAGCTCACAGGAAGTCGTACGAGCACGGTTTCGTGAAAAAAACGCAATGGTCATAAACTTTGCGCAAAGTAGAGCGCAAAATCTTGTTTCGATCGATTTTTTCATGTACAATCTCGGAATTTCAAAATACAGGCCATTCCCAGGTATTAGCCCATACGAAGTCGTACGAGCACGGTTTCATGAAAAAATGCAACAGTCATAAACTTTGCGCAAAGTCGGTGGCAATGTCTCGTTTCGATCGATTTTTCGGGCACCGTGTCAGAATTTCAAAATACTGGCCATTTCCAATGTTTTCGCCCATGGGAAGTCATATGTGCATGGTTTCATGAAGACATGTGACGGTCATAAATTTTGAATAATGTCGCGTGCATAGTCTTGTTTCGATCAGTTTTTTGTGCACCATCTCAGAATCTCAAAAAACTAGCCATTCCTAACGTATTAGTTCATGAGAAGTTGTACGAGCATGATTTCGGGAAAAAACATGACGATCATAAACTTTTCACAAAGTTGCACGCAAAGTCTCGTTTCGATCAATTTTTCTTACACCGTCTCAGAATTTTAAAATACTGTCCATTACCAACGTATTGGCTCATGAGAAGTCATACAAGCTTGGTTTCGCTAAAAAATGCGACGGTCCATAAACTACGCAAAGTTGAGTTTCGATCGGTTTTTGGTGCACCGTCTCGGGATTTTAAAATACTGGCAATTCCCAATGTATTTGCCCATGGGAAGACATACGAGCACGGTTTCGCGAAAAGACATGACTATCATAAACTCTACAAAAGTCACACGCAAAGTCTCATTTCGATCGGTTTTTCGTGCACCATCCCGAAATTTCAAAATACTGTCCATTCCTTGCGTATTAGCCCATGAGAAGTCGTATGTGCACAATTTCCTGAAAAAACATGATGCTCATAAACTTTGCACACTGTCGCACGGAAGTCACGTTTCGATCGGTCTTTCGTGCAACGTCTAGGAATTTTAAAATACTCATCATTCCCACTGTATTAGCCCATGGGAAGTCATACGAGCACGGTTTGACGAAAAAACACGATGGTCATAAACTTTACGCATTGTCACGCGTAAAGACTCGTTTTGATCAGTTTTTCATGCACTATCTCAGAATTTAAAAAATACTGGTCATTCCCAACGTATTAGCCAATGGGAAGTTGTACGAGCATGGTTTCACAAAAAAAAGGGATGGTCATAATAAACTTTGAGCAATGTTGCGCACAAAGTCAGGTTTCGATCAGTTTTTTGTGCACCGTCTCAGAATTACAAAATATTGGCCATTCCCAATGTATTAGCCCATGGGAAGTCGTATGAGCATGGTTTCGCAAAAAAACATGCGATGGTCATAAACTATGCGTAAAGTCTCATTTTGATCAGTTTTTCGTGCCACCATCTCAGAATTTGAAAATACTAGCCATTCCAAACGTATTAGCCCATGGGACGTTGTACGAGCATAGTTTCTCAAAAAAATGGGATGGTCATAAACTTTGAGCAAAGTTGCGCACAAATTCGGGTTTCGATCAGTTTTTCGTGCACCGTCTCAGAATACTAGCCATTCCCAGGGTGGCCTTTAAAGATCAAATCACTTCAAGATCTCCTTCCATATCCAAGAAGAATAATCATAAGCAAAGTAGAGATGGTCAACACTTTCTTCCTTTTGCATACACAAAGAGCACCGATTTACAATATAAATACCTCATCGCTGCATATTGTCCATCGTAAGAAGTTTGCCGAGAAGGGCCTGCCATGTACATAAGGAATGTCGCTGTGAGCATGGACTATCCCATGTCCAACTACTTGGGATCCACTTGTTGTTTCGTCATCTAATTTGGTTACATGCAGATGTAGCACTAAATTTGTCATTATCATGAAGCCAAATAAGCATATATGAAGAGTTATTCTTGATTGGAATAGCACTAAATTTGCGTGTGACATTGCGCAATGTTTACGACCATTACGTTTTTTCTTGAAACCATGCTCATACGACTACCCATGGGCTAATATGTTGGGAATGGCTAGTATTTTAAAATTTTGAGACGGTACCCCGAAAAATCGATTGAAACACGACTTTGCGCAAATTTTATGACCGTTACATTTTTCACGAAACCGTGCTCGTTCGACTTCGCATGGGCTAATACATTGGGGATGACGAGTATTTTGAAATTGTGAGACGGTGCACCGAAAAATCGATCGAAACGAGATTTTGCACGCGACTTTAAACTATGTTTATGACCATTGCATGTATTCACGAAACCATATTCGTACGACTTCCATGGGCTAATACATTGGGAATGGATAGTTTTTTTGAAATTCTGAGATGGTGCCTGAAAAACTGATCGAAACGCGACTTTGCGCAATGTTCATGACCGTTGCATTTTTTTTTCATGAAACCGTACGCGTACGACTTCCCATGGGTTAATACATTGGGAATGGTGAGTATTTTGAAATTCTGAGATGGTGCACGAAAAGCTAACCAAAACGAGACTTTGCGCAAAGTTTATAACTGTTGCATTTTTTCGTGAAACCGTGCACGTACGACTTCCCATGGGCTATTACATTGGGAATGATGAGTATTTTGAAATTTTGAGACGGTGCATGAAAAACCGATCGAAATGATACTTTGCTCGCGACTTTGCGAAAACCGTGCTCGTGTGACTTCTCATGGGCTAATACGCTGGGAATGACCAGTATTTTGAAATTCCGAGAGGGTGCACGAAACTGTACTCGTCGAAGCACGATGAGTTTGGTGAGTTGCAATGTCTTGGTTCACAAGAGGTTGTTGAAATAAAATTTCTTGATTATCTGAAGGAATGATTCTGAAGGCAAGGTTGTGATTGGGGAGTGAGAACCATGGGAAATTCCTGCAGTGGAAGTCTATGATATAATAAGAAAAGATGAAAGTCCTGACTTGTCTTTCTCTTGTTCGTGTCGTTGCCCCAACGAGTCAGGGTGCTCATTTATCTTCTCTGCCATCGTCACTGTTGGCACTGGAGTATCATTGCTTGGATTAGTGGTAGTGACCCCATGCTGAGGCTCTTGGCGTGGTCGGTAGACCTGTGTGATTGTTTGTGAAGGTTGTTGACAAGCACCATTTACATGTCCAAAAGATAGACAAACTTTGCATCGTTGTGGTTTCCAAGAATATGAAACTTTCACCTTTCGGGTGCTCCCATCAAGATAATGGTAAAAATCTTCATTCGGTAGTTCCTCATCAAAAGAAACCATTACACAAGCTCTGGCAAAGGTCAATCTCATTTGCAAAGTTGTTGCCTTATCAATATACAATGGATGTCCCAGGGTGCTACAAAGCTTTGCAATAAAATGACGACCCCAGAGATATAGCAAAAGTCCATGGAAAGAAACTCATATTGAGATAGACTGTAGACTGTCTAACTCCAATTGCACATCAAGTGCCCAACGTCGTAGTATCATTGGATGACCACGGATAGTCCAAAATCCTTCTAGGACCCATTGTAAATCATCTTCAAAGTAGAGCCTGCATATAAAGAATCCCGTCTCCAACATATGAAGATCAAATGTTGATATTCCCCATCGAGTCCTGATGTATGAGGATAAATGGAAAAAAAGGATGTTCTCTTAGTACAACAACATAGCTAACAATTGCCATGGACCATGTCTCAATTAGTTCGTTAGAATCAATAGCCTCATACATAGCAATCTTTTGGTCAGCCTGTACTTCTAGAGCAAAAAAGTCCAGTCGAAGATCCGGACTACCCACTGGAGCCTTGAAGAGGCTACTCCAAGGCTGAGGATCTCGGGAAATAGGAGCTGGAGGTCGTGATCTAGATCGTGAACGACCTCGGGCCTGGTTCATTGAAGGAGCATCCCGTCGAGAAGAAGAAATCAGCGGTGGAACATCCTGGTGCGAAACCGGCCTAAGCTGCTAGGGAGGAACCAGCGGCTATTGGAGAGGAGCAACCCCCTCCCGCTGTGAAGTAACCAGCGGCTGAGGAGCAACCCTCTCCCGCTGTGACTGCTGGAGAGGGGCGTTCTGCTGTGAAGCAACCAGCGCAGGCCGCTGGGAAGAAGCCAGCGGAGGAGCATCTCGCTGGAACAGAGGATGCGAAGCAGAGTGCCCCATCTAGCCGCTCGCATCCATGGCGTCGCTCGCCCTAGAGACCGCCAGCCGCCTAGGGGAGAGGAAGCCACCACCCTTCCCACACTAAGGTCGCAGCTGTCGCCCTTTCCACGCTGGAGTTGCCGTAGGATCGCAGAGCAGCAGTGAACCCAGCCCCAATCGCAGCGCAGCCTCCACCGTTTCTCGCCCTAGAGTTCGTCCCGTGCCTAGGGGAGAAGAGTCACCGCCCTTCCACACCTGAAATCGCCGATTCCATGCCTGGAATCGTTGATCGTAGGAGCGACCACCGGCCTTCCACGCTTGAATTCGCCGTGGAACGATTGTAGAGGAGAAATCGCCCTCCACTACCCGCTCATCATTCGGTAAGAGAAGAGGCTGTCGTCCCCAACGCCGATCGCAAGCGCAAGCCCAAGCAGAGCAGAGCACTCACGCACGAACGCAAGGGAACGCTGGCCCATTCCAAACGCCCATTCAATTGATTTTTTGTTTACCGACTCGAAAATTTAAAATATTGGCCACATCTAAATATAATTCTTGCTAGTTGTATAAGAGGCCCCTTTCTTGAGAAGTTTTGGATAAGCATTTCTAATTCATGATGCAAGTTTGGCCATGGTAGCCTTTGAAGATCAAATCGCTTGAAGATCTCCTTTACATAAGCATTTTTTCGTCAAATCGTGCTCATACGACTTCTCATGGGCTAAAACGCTGAGAATGGCCATTATTTTGAAATTCCGAGATGATGCACGAAAAACCGATCGTAATGAGACTTTGCGTGCGACTTTGCACAATGTTTATGATTGCATGTTTTCATGAAACCGTGCTCGTATGACTTCTCATGGGCTAATACGCTGGGAATGGCCAGTATTTTAAAATTCTATTACGGTGCACGAAAAATCGATCGAAATGAGTCATGCCGGGAAGGGAGAAAGAGGAATAGAATTCGGAAAGAAACGAGAATACCCGAAAGTTGAGTTGTAGGAAACCAACAAACTCAGAACACAACTTGCACAAAATAGTTAAAGATAGTTCATCACCAAGTTTAAATTGAAAGAGGATATAGAAAGTTCACCACTTCAAGGAAATTAAACAGGGATACAGAACTAAAATCAAAAGACTCACCACTCAAGGATGCATCCAAGAGATACATAGTTTTAGAGACTCCAAAGAGCTTCTACAAATACAATCAACTATCGAATAGTTATTTTCAACCCTAGAATATCAAAATAAGTACTGGAGAATGAAACATCCCTTCATGCATAGGGAACTATAACATTAAATGCTTCACATGTGCCAACTTACTTTAAATGCTTCCCATCTGCCAACTAACCCCTTTATGCATTCCTTGGTCATGAAGAAAAGGCATCTTGAAATAGCTGTAACTTTGTCCAAAGAATATGCTCTTGAGCTGTAAATTGAGTGGGATGGGTTAAAAATTCTGAAAAATTAGACACTCCCGTATCAATCTCCCCTCGTTGAAAATTTTTGCGCTCGACTTTGTGCAATGTTTATGTCCGTTGCATTTTTTCATGAAACCGTGCTTGTACGACTTCCAATGGGCTAATACATAAAGAATGGCCAGTATTTTAAAATTTCGAGATGGTGCCCGAAAAATCGATCGAAACCTGACTTGGCATAGAGTTTATGACCATTGTATTTTTTCTCAAAACCATGCTCGTACAACTTCCCATGGGCTAATACGTTGGGAATGGTGAGTATTTTGAAATTCTGAGATGGTGCTTGAAAAACTGATCAAAATGAGACATTGCGCAAAGTTTATGACTATTGAGTTTTTTTAACGAAACCATGCTCGTATGACTTCCCATGGGCTAATACTTTTAGAATAGCCAGTATTTTGAAATTTCGAGATGTTGCACGAAAAATCGATTGAAACGATACTTTGCGTGTAACTTTGTGCAAAGTTTATGAGCGGCGTATTTTTTCATGAAACCGTGCACATACGACTTCTCATGGGCTAATACGCTGGGAATGGCCAGTATTTGAAATTTCGAGATGGTACATGAAAAATTGATCGAAACGAAACTTTGCGTAAAGTTTATGATCATTGTATTTTTTCACAAAACTGTGCTCGTACGACTTTCCATGGGCTAATACTTTAAAAATTGCCAGTATTTCGAAATCCTGAGACGGTGCACCAAAACCGATCGAAACTCGACTTTGCGTAAAGTTTATGACCGTCGCATTTTTTAGCAAAACCATGCTCATACGACTTCTCATGAGTTAGTACGTTGGTAATGGCCAGTGTTTTAAAATTCTGAGACGGTGCATGAAAAACTGATCGAAACAAGTTTTTCCGTGCAACTTTACGCAATGTTTATAACCCTTGCATTTTTTTATGAAACCGTGCTCGTACGACTTCCCATGGGCTAATACGTTGGGAATGGCCAGTATTTTGAAATTCCGAGATGGTGCCCGAAAAACCGATCAAAATGCCACTTTGCGTAAATTTTATGGCTGTTGCCTTTTTTCATGAAACCAATCTCGTACGACTTCTCATGAGTTAATACGGTTGGAATTGCCAGTATTTTGAAACCCTGAGAGGGTGGAGCAAAATCTAATCGAAACTCGACTTTATGCTATGTTTATGACCGTCGCATTTTTTTCGAAACCATGCTCATACGACTTCTCATGAGCTATACGTTGGTAATGGCCAGTATTTTGAAATTCTGAGATGTAGCCCAAAAAATTGATCGAAATGCGACTTTGCACAAAGTTTATGACCGTCCCATTTTTTCATGAAACATTGCTCGTTTGACTTCCCATGGGCTAATACGTTGGGAATGACGAGTATTTTGAAATTCTAAGACGTTGAATGAAAAACCGATCGAAACGAGAATTTGTGTGTGACTTTGTGCGAAGTTTCTGAGCACCGCATTTTTCATGAAACCGTGCACATACGACTTCCCATGGGCGAATATGTTGGGAATTGCCACTATTTTGAAATCTCGAGACGGTGCACCAAAAACCGATCGAAAGTTGACTTTGCACGTGACTTTACGTAAAGTTTATGACCATGCTCGTATGACTTCCCATGGGCTAGTACGTTGGTAATCGCTAGTATTTTAAAATTTAGAGACGGTGCACGAAAAACCGATCGAAACGAGACCTTGCGTGCTACTTTATGCAAAGTTTGTGAGCATCACGTTTTTTTATGAAACCGTGCACATACGACTTCCCATGAGCTAATACGTTCGTTAGGAATGGCTAGTTTTTTTAGATTCTGAGATGGTGCACGAAAAACTGATCGAAACGAGACTTTGCGCGTGATTTTAGGCAAAGTTATGACCATCACATTTTTTCGTGAAACCGTGCTCATACGACTTCCCATGGGCTAAAACATTAGGAATGGCTAGTATTTTGAAATTCTGAGACGGTGCACGAAAAACCGATCGAAATAAGACTTTACGCCAAGTTTATGACTATTGCATTTTTTCACGAAACCTGCTCGTACGACTTCTCATGGGCTAATACGCTGGGAATGGCCAGTATTTTGAAATTCCGAGAGGGTGCACAAAAAATCGATCGAAACAAAATTTTGCATGCGACATTGCACATTGTTTATGACCGTTGCATTATTTCATGAAACCGTGCTCGTACGACTTCCCATGGGCTAATACGTTGGGAATGGCCAGTATTTTGAAATTCCGAGACGGTGCCCGAAAAATCGATCGGAACGCGCCTTTGCGTAAATTTGATGACCATTGCATTTTTTCCCGAAACCATGCTTGTACGACTTCCCAAGGGCTAATATGTTGGGAATGGTGAGTATTTTGAAATTATGAGACGGTGCATGAAAAATCGATCAAAACGAGACTTTGCACAAAGTTTATGACCATTGAGTTTTTATCGTAAAACCATGCTCCAACAACTTCCCATGGGCTAAATCTTTGGGAATGGCCAGTATTTTGAAATTCCGAGACATTGCACGAAAAACCGATCGAAACGAGACTTTGTGCAAAGTTTATGAGCATCACATTTTTTTGTGAAACCATGTACGTACGAGTTCTCATGAGCTAATACGCTCGGAATGGCCAGTATTTTGAAATTCCAAGACGAAGCACGAAAAACTGATCTAAACGAGACTTTGCGCAAAGTGTTATGACCGTTGCATTTTTTTCACAAAATCGTGCTCGTACGACTTCCCATGGGAACATTGGGAATTGCCAGTATTTTGAAATCCCGTGACGGTGCACCAAAAACCGATCGAAACTCGACTTTGCGTAAAGTGATGACCGTCACATTTTTTAGTGAAACCATGCTCATACGACTTCTCATGAGTTAGTACATTGGTAATGGCCAGTATTTTAAAATTCTGAGACAGTGCATGAAAAACCGATCGAAACGAGTTTTTGCGCGTGACTTTGTACAATGTTTATGACTGTTGTGTTTTTTCATGAAACCGTGCTTGTACGACTTCCTATGGGCTAATACATTGGGACTGGCCAGTATTTTGAAATTCTGAGATAGTGCCCGAAATACCGATCGAAACGTGACTTTGCGCAAAGTTTATGACCGTTGCATTTTTTCATGAAACCGATCTCGTACGACTTCTCATGAGCTAATATGGTGGGAATTGCCAGTATTTTGAAATCCTAAGATGGTGCACCAAAATCCGATCGAAACTCGACTTTGTGCAAAGTTTATGAGCGTCGTATTTTTTATCGAAACCATGCTCATACATCTTTTAATGAGCTAATACGTTGTTAATGGCCAGTATTTTTATTCTGAGATGGTGCCCGAAAAACCGATCAAAACGTGACTTTGCGCAAAGTTTATGACCGTCGCATTTTTTCATGAAACCGAGCTCGTATGACTTCGCATGGGCTAATCCATTGGGAATGACGAGTATTTTGAAATTCTGAGAGGTTGAACGAAAAACCGATTGAACCGAGGCTTTGCGTGCGACTTTGTGCAAAGTTTATGAGCGTCGTATTTTTTCGTGAAACCATGCACATATGACTTTTCATGAGCTAATAGACTGGGAATGGCAAGTACTTTGAAATTCCGTGAAGGTGCACGAAAAACCGATCTAAATGAGACATTACGCACGACTTTGTGCAGAGTTTATGACAGTCGCATCTTTTCGTGAAACCGTGCTCGTATGACTTCCCATGGGCTCATATGTTGGGAATTGCCACTATTTTGAAATCCTGAGACATTGCATAAAAAATTGATCGAAACTCAACTTTGCGTGCGACTTTGCGTAAAGTTTATAACCGTCGCATTTTTTCACGAAACCGTGCTTGTATGACTTCCCATGGGCTAATACGTTGGTAATGGCCAGTATTTTAAAATTCAGAGGCATTGCACGAATAACCGATAGAAACGAGACTTTACGTGCGACTTTGTGCAAAGTTTATGAGCGTCACATTTTTTAATGAAATCATGCACATACGACTTCTCATGGGCTAATACACAGGGAATGGTCAGTATTTTGAAAATCCGAGACGGTGCACCAAAAACCGATCGAAACTCGACTTTGCGCAAAGTTTATGATCGTCACATTTTTTCAAGAAACTGTGCTTGTACGACTTCCCATGAGCTAATACGTTGGTAATGGCCAGTATTTTAAAATTTCGAGACGGTGCATGAAAAACCGATCGAAACGAGACTTTGCGCCCTACTTTGCAAAAAAGTTTATGATCGTCACATTTTTTCACAAAATCATGCTCGTACAACTTCTTATGAGCTAATACGTTAGGACTGGCCAGTTTTTTAAGATTCCGAGATGGTGCATGAAAACCTGATCGAAAAAAGACTTTTCACGTGATTTTAGGCAAAGTTATGACCGTCACATTTTTTCGCGAAACCGTGCTCGTACGACTTCCCATGGGCTAAAACATTGGGAATGGCCAGTATTTTGAAATTCCGAGACGATGCACGAAAAACCAAACGAAATAAGACTTTACGCCAAGTTTATGACTGTGACTTTACGAAAAGTATATGACCACTGTATTTATTCATAAAACTGTGCTCGTATGACTTCCCATTGGCAAATACTTTGGGAAGGGCCAGTATTTTGACTTTTGAGACGGTGCACGAAAAATCAATCGAACGAGACTTTACGCGTGACTTTGGGCAAATTTTATAACCGTCACGTTTTTTCGAGAAACCATGCTCCTAAGACTTCACAAGGGCTGATACGTTAAGAATGGCCAGTTTTTGAGATTCCGAGATGGTTAACGAAAAATCGATCGAAACGAGACTTTACGCGTGACTTCACATAAAGTTTACGATCATCACGTTTTTTCATGAAATCGTGCTCATACGACTTCCCATGGGCTAATAGGTTGGGAATGACCTGTATTTTGAAATTCCGAGACATGCACGAAAAATCGATCGAAACTCGACTTTGCGTGCGACTTTGTGCATAGTTTATGACCGTCACTTTTTTCGTGAAATCGTGCTAGTAAGACTTCTCATGGGCTAAAACGAGACTTTGCGGAAAGTTTATGACTATTGAGTTTTTTTTACGAAATCGTGCTCTTACAACTTCCCATGGGCTAAAACTTTGGGAATGGCCAGTATTTTGAAATTCTGAGACATTGCACGAAAAACCGATCGAAACGAGACTTTGTGTGTGACTTTGTGCAAAGTTTATGAGCGTCGCATTTTTTCATGAAACCGTGTACATACAAGTTCTCATGGGCTAATACGCTGGGAATGGCCAGTATTTTGAAATTCCGAGACGATACCCTACAAACTGATCGAAACGAGACTTTGCATAAAGTTTATGACGGTTACATTTGTTCACAAAACCGTGCTCGTACGGCTTCCCATGGGTGAATACGTTGGGAATTGCCAGTATTTTGAAATCCCGAGATGGTGCACCAAAAATCAATCGAAACTCGACTTTGCACAAAGTTATGACCGTCGCATTTTTTAGCGAAACTATGCTCATACGACTTCTCATGAGTTAGTACATTGGTAATGGCCAGTATTTTAAAATTCTGAGATAGTGCATGAAAAACCAATCGAAACAAGTTTTTGCGCGTGACTTTGCACAAAGTTTATGACCGTTGCATTTTTCATGAAACCGATCTCGTACGACTTCTCATGAGCTAATACGGTGGGACTTGCTAGTATTTTGAAATCCTAAGACGGTGCACCAAAATCCGATCGAAACTCGACTTTACGCAAAGTTTATGACCGTCGTATTTTTTATCGAAAGCATGCTCATATGACTTCTCATGAGCTAATACGTTGGTAATGGCCAGTATTTTAAAATTCTGAGATGGTGCCCAAAAAATCGATCGAAACGTGACTTTGCGTAAAGTTTATGACCGTCACGTTTTTTCACGAAACCATGCTCGTATGACTTCCCATGGGCTAATACGTTGGGAATGACGAGTACTTTGAAATTCTGAGACGTTGAACGAAAAACCGATCGAAACGAGGCTTTGCGTGCGACTTTGTGCAAAGTTTATGAGCGTCGCATTTTTTCATGGAACCATGCACATACGACTTCTCATGGACTAATACGCGGGGAATGGCCAGTATTTTAAAATTCTGAGAGGGTGCACGAAAAATCGATCGAAACGAGATTTTGTACACGACTTTGCGCAATGATTATGACCATTATGTTTTTTCATGAAACCATGCTCGTATGACTTCCCATGGGCTAATACGTTGGGAATGGCCAGTATTTTGAAATTCCGATACGGTGCTAGAAAAACCGATCGAAATGCGACTTTGCACAAAGTTTATGACCGTTGCATTTTTTCCCGAAACCATGCTTGTACGACTTCCTAAGGGCTAATACGTTGGGAATGGCAAGTATTTTGAAATTCTAAGACGGTGCACGAAAAACTATTCAAAATGAGATTTTGCGCAATGTTTATGACCATTGAGTTTTCTTCGCGAAACCGTGCTCCTACAACTTCCCATAGGCTAAAACTTTGGGAATGGCCAGTATTTTGAAATTCCAAGACGTTGCACGAAAAATCGATCGAAACGAGACTTTGTGTGTGACTTTGTGCAAAGTTTATGAGCGTCATATTTTTTCGTGAAGCCGTGTACATATGAGTTCTCATGGGCTAATACGCTGGGAATGGCCAGTATTTTGAAATTTCGAGACAATGCACGAAAAACTGATCGAAACGAGACTTTGCGCAAAGTTTGTAACTGTTGCATTTTTTCACAAAATAGTGCTCGTACGACTTCCCATGGGCTAATACGTTGGGAATTGCCAGTATTTTAAAATACCGAGACAGTGCACCAAAAATCGATCGAAACTCGACTTTGCGCAAAGTTATGACCGTCACATTTTTTAGTGAAACCATGCTCATACGACTTCTCTTGAGTTAGTACGTTGGTAATGGCCAGTATTTTAAAATTCCGAGACAGTGCATGAAAAATCGATCGAAATGAGTTTTTGCGTGTGACTTTGCGCAATGTTTATGACCGTTGCATTTTTTCACGAAACCATGCTTGTTCCCATGGGCTAATACATTGGGACTGGCCAGTATTTTGAAATTCCCAGATAGTCCCCGAAATACCGATCGAAACGTGACTTTGCGCAAAGTTTATGACCATTGCATTTTTTCATGAAACCGATCTCGTACGACTTCTCATGAGATAATACTGTGAGAATTGCTAGTATTTTGAAATCCTAAGACGGTGCACCAAAATCTGATCGAAACTTGACTTTTCGCAAAGTTTATGACCGTCGCATCTTTTATCGAAACCATGCTCATATGACTTCTCATGAGCTAATACGTTGGTATTTTAAAATTCTGAGATGGTGCCCGAAAAATCGATCGAAACGTGACTTTGCGTAAAGTTTAGACCGTTAGCTGATTTACAAAAGGCCTTTGACTTAGTCAATAGGCATTTTATTTACATGATACTCCATAATATGGGCTTCCCTCAGGACTGGGTAAAATGGATTCAATGTTGCTTGGAAACTCCAAAATTTTCGATTCTCTTTAATGGTTCACCTATTGGCTTTTTCGGGAGTAAGAATGACATTTGGCAAGGAGATCCACTATCTCCTTATCTTTTTACCATTGCAATGAAAGGGCTCAGTTGTATGTTAGAAAAGGCTGTTTCCAATGGCAAAATTAAGGTACCATATTATGGTTCTATTTATATCTCTCACATAACATTTGCTGACGACCTTATTATCATCCTTCGAGATGATCCAGTTTCTCTGTGAGTAATCTGGCAGATATTCTTAATGAACTTAGTATAGTTTCTGGTCTTAAGCTAAACCATGCAAAGAGCAAAGTATATGTGGGTGCTTGCATTAACGATAAGGATCATATTGCTCAAACTTTGGGAGTTGCTGAAGGAAATTTACAGGTTCCTTACTTGGGTCTCCCACTTATATCCATTGGAATCAACAAAGCCTCCTGTCAGCCTATCCTACAGAAAATTAAGAACATAATTTCCTCTTGGAAAAATAGGTTTCTTTCTAAAGTTGGACGACTTGAACTTATTCGAGAAAGAAGAAACACTCTTCGGGAAATCGCCCATCTAAATACTCTCGAGCGAAGGAGTCTGGGGGCGAGCAAAGGAAGAAGAATTTCCACAAGGGACTGAGCTTAAGAGGTAGAGTCTCAAAGTCTAGTGGATGCTTCTTGTGTGGAGGACCACACAAACTGAGGGAGTGCCCACAAAAATAGGCACTCGATGCTCTAATGGCATCGGTTCTATCCCGTATGTCAGACAAGGGCAAAGCTATCACCCTTAGTTCGAGCAGTTTTGACTCTAGTAGCGACAATGAGGCATCCGCAAGGACCCAGGATGGGAGCAATGCGTTTGTTGAATCCGTTGCGGGGTCAAGTGGGGGAGAACACAAAGGTAAAACCACTGAAAGTAGGAAACAATGAGTTGATGTATGTGGACATCAAGCTTAATGGCCGAACAACCCGTGCAATGGTGGACACGGGCGCGACCCACAATTTTATTGCCGATCATGAAGCTAAGCGACTAGGATTACTCTTGGAGAAGAGCCCAAGTCGTATGAAGGTGATGAATTCGGAGGCCAAGCTGATCTCCGAACAAGCAAAAGGGATCCCCATTAAGATCGGGACATGGAGCGGGAGCACAAACTTGATGGCAGTGCCACTAGACGACTTCCAAGTGATTCTCGGAATGGAGTTTATGCACGCAGCGAAGTTGGTGCCAGTACCATTCCTGAACTTCTTGTGTTTAATGGGAAGTGATGATCCCTGCATGGTTCCAGTTTCTCGGGGAGGAACCAAGGACCTACAACAAATATCGACTTTACAATTGAAGAAAGGGGTACGAAAAGGTGAATCAACCTTTGTGGTGGCTATGAAGCTAGAGATACCTGATGGGGAAGCCATTCAGGAACCTACTGTTGCGGCGAACATCCTGAAGGAGTTCTCAGATGTGATGTCAACAGAGTTGCCGAGAACTCTACCACCACGGAGAGGCGTGGATCATCGGATTGAGTTGGAGCCAGGAATTAAGCCTCCAGCGAGACCACCATACCGCATGACCCCTCCAGATTTGGCGGAATTGATGAGGCAGTTAGATGAACTGCTAAGCGGTGGTGTCATCCGTAGTTCCGAAGCACCTTTCGGAGCTCCCGTCCTCTTTCAGAAGAAACAAGATGGGAGTCTCCGATTATGCATCGATTATCGAGCCTTTAACAAGATGACGGTGAAGAACAAGTACCCTATCCCGCTCATCGCGGACTTGTTCGATCAATTGGGCAAGGCAAAGTACTTCTCCAAACTCGACCTTCAGTCGGGGTATTGGTAGGTGCGCATTGCAGAAGGTGATGAGGCAAAGACTACCTGTGTGACCAAGTATGGAGCATTCGAGTTCTTGGTGATGCCTTTCGGCTTAACCAATACTCTGGTCACATTCTGCACTCTAATGAACCAGCTGTTCAAGGAGTATCTGGACAAGTTTATGGTCATCTACTTAGACGATATCGTCGTCTATAGCCAAACACTTGAGGAGCATGTTAGACACCTCCAAACAATTTTCAAAGTTCTCAGGGAGAACACCTTATTCGTGAAGAGGGAAATGTGCTATTTCGCCCAAACAGAGATTTTAATCTTGGGGCATCGAATCGGCAATGGTTCCATCCGAATGGACCAGTCTAAGGTGCAAGTGGTGGCAGACTGGCGAACACCAAAGAAAGTGCCAGAGTTGAGATCCTTCCTTGGGTTCGTCAACTATTATCGGTGCTTCATAGCAGGGTATTCGAAGCTTGCAGCTCCATTGACGGAGTTGTTAAAGAAGGAGCAGTCCTAGAGATGGTCGGACAAATGTGAGGTGGCATTTCAAGACCTAAAGACTGCTGTGTTGGAGGAACCTGTACTCAGATTATCGGACTATGGAAAGTCTTTTGAAGTCCATACAGATACTTCTGATTTTGCGATTGGAGGAGTTCTTATGCAGGAGGGTCATCTGGTGACCTACGGGAGTCACAAGCTCAACGAGACCGAGCGGCGATATCCTGTGCATGAGATGGAGATGATAGCAGTGGTCCACTGTCTATGAGTGTGGCGACACTCCCTTCTGGGAGCACCATTTGTGCTAAGGATAGACAATGTTGCATTGAGTTACTTCCAAACTCAAAAGAAGCTCTCCCCAAAGCAAGCACGATGGTAGGACTTCTTGGCTGAGTTCGACATGGTAATGGAGTACAAGCCCAGAAAAGCAAATGTCGTGGCCGATGCATTGAGTCGGAAAGTGGAGCTAGTGAATGCTATACAATTGGAGGGCGGAGGCCAAGCAAGTCAATTGTGCTTCAACTTCCTTTCCAGGATCAGGGATGGACTGCACCGAGATCCTCAGGCTGTAACTCTGATGCAACTCATCAAAGAGGGCAAGGCATGACGATTTTGGATCCAGGAGGGACTCATCTATACCAAGGGGAACAGAGTTTATGTTCCACGAGCGGATAACTTGAGGTGTGAACTCCTGAAAGAGTGTCACGATTCCCTTTGGGCTGGACATCCGGGTATCCACCGAACAATGGCTCTCATGGAGATGACCTTTTATTGGCCGAAGATGGGGACAGATGTGGAGGAATATGTTCGAACATGCCTTACTAGTCAACCAGACAAGGTAGAGCAGCAGAAGCCAATGGGACTTTTGGAGCCGCTGCCCGTACCAGAAAGGCCTTGGGAGAGCATTTCCTTGGACTTCATATCAATCTTACCCATAGTAGGTGGACTTGGATCGATACTCGTGGTAGCTGATCGGTTTTTGAAGTATTCAACATTCATTGCTGCACCCCTACATTGCTCAGCGGAGGAGGTGGCTAAGTTGACGATGAAGAATATGGTAAAGTTTTGGGGAGTCCCACACAACATCATTAGTGATCAAGATTCTCGGTTCTTGGGATGATTCTGGACCAAGTTATTCAAGTTGTTGGGATCTAAATTATACTTCTCCACAAGCCTCCACCCCCAAACGGATGGCCAAACATAAAGAATCAACTCGCTCTTGGAGCGATATGTTCGGCACTATGTAAGTGCCAACCAACGAGATTGGGTGAAGTTGTTGGATATAGCCCAATTCTCCTATAACTTGCAGCGGAGCTCTGCATCCAACAAGAGCCCATTTGAGATTATTACTGGACAACAACCATCAACTCCTCACACCCTGGTTATTGGCTATACAGGGAGTAGTCCATCAGCCTATCACTTTGCAAAGGAATGGCATCGCAATGCAGATATTGCGCGGGCATACTTGGAGAAGGTGGCCAAAAAGATGAAGAAGTGGGCATACTTGGGGAGGCGACCACAAGAGTTTAAAGTGGGCGATATGCTGTTGGTGAAGCTCCAACCAGCATCACTCCAGTTCTTTAGGCACATAGTGCATAAAGGATTGGTGCGCAAATATGAAGGGCCTTTCCCAATCATCAGCTGAGTAGGTAATGTCTCATACAAGTTGCAACTGCCAGCATGGTTTAGAATTCATAACGTCTTCCATGCGAGCAACTTGAAAGCTTACCACGCAGATCCGCAAGATGATTCTCGAAATGTTCCAACTCGACTACCCCCCACTAGAGCCTCTTACGAGAAGCGAGTTGAACCTATTCTGGCGGATCGCAAAATAAAGCTACCCAATGGAACATAACAAATTACGTACTTGGTGAAGTGGCAAAAGCTTCCTCAAACAGAAGTCAATTGGGAGCCAGAAGATGCCCTACGACATGAAGAAGCTCGTGTCAAACCCTACCAACAAGCGTCGACAGTTTAAGTGGGGGAGAATGTCACAAACGGACGTCGCTCAACCACAACACCTTCACCCCATGAACCGTTCGTTGCTTTTTCTTGTTTGTACATATGTTTGGCAGCTTATTTTTATGCATTTTTACCTAAGAAATGTGAGCGAAAGTAGTGTAGAAGGCTGCAGAACGGTCGTTCGCTACATAGAGCCAAAACAGCCCTGTTTTTGGGTCTTTTTCGTGTGCCACGGCAACCTTTCTGAGCGGTGTGAAATGTCAGCCATTTCAGCACCTTGGAACCCCCTGGGTGGCACTGGGCTGGATGGGGCTCCGCGTATATGTCGGGCGTAGGCGTTCATCAACAATTGAACTTGTCTTGTGTCCGATACCTTGGGAACCATCGTTTGCAGACTTGCGACCATTCCTATAAATCTCCAAAATCCTATTTTGCTCTATCACTCTTTTCTCAACTGCACTCAAGGTGTTCGACAAATTGCTTGTATAGCTTTCCGCTTTGCGAGACGTCGGGACGTGTCCGTCGCTCGCTTCCAAGCTAATCAACTTCTTCTTTACAGGTCCTATGGGACCTTAAGAGGTTGTAAGAGGGCTGACCCTGTGCGAACAGATAACGCTTTGGGTGTTCCATAACTTAGGCAATCCCCACTAAGTCCAGAACAGAGGGCAAGGTTACTTCACGACTTAGGCAATTTCAGCTAAGTCTTCAGGAGGGCCGCAAGGGTGTCGCACGGCTTAGGCAAATTCAGCTAAGCCTGTGACAATGGGCAAATATATTTGGAATTGCCAGTATTTTGAAATTCCAAGTGGGAGCACGAAAAATGATCGAAGCTCAACTTTGCACGAGACTTTACGTAAAGTTTATCACCATCATATTTTTTCGTTAAACCATGGTCATACGAATTTCCATGGGCTGATACATTGGGAACGACAAGTATTTTGAAATTATGAGACGGTGCACAAAAAACTGATCAAAACCCGACTTTGTGCGCAACTTTGCTCAAGGTTTATGACCATCCCATTTTTTTGAGAAACCATGCTCGTACAACTTCCCATGGTACATTTAGAATGGCTAGTATTTTCAAATTCTGAGATGGTGCAAGAAAAACTGATCAAAATGAGACTTTGCGCATAGTTTATGACCATCGCTTTTTTTTTTGCGAAACCGTGCTCATACGACTTCCCATGGGCTAATGCATTGGGAATGACCAGTATTTTGAAGTTCTGAGATGGTGCACAAAAAACTGATCGAAACTCGACTTTATGCGCAATATTGCTCAAAGCTTATTATGACCATCCCTTTTTTTTGCGAAACCATGTTCGTACGACTTTCCATGGGCTAATACATTGGGAATGACCAGTATTTTCAAATTCTGAGATGGTGCACAAAAAACTGATCAAAATGAGACTTTGCGCGTGACAATGTGCAAAGTTTATGACCTTCGTATTTTTTCATGAAACCGTGCTCGTATGACTTCCCATGGGCTAATACAGTGGGAATGATGATATTTTGAAATTCCCAGATGTTGCACGAAAGACCGATCGAAATGAGACTTTGCAAGCGACAGTGTGCAAAGTTTATGAGCATCATATTTTTTCGTGAAACTGTGCACATATGAGTTCTCATGGGCTAATACGCAGGGAATGGCCCGTATTTTGAAATTCCGTGAGAGTGCACGAAAAACGGATCAAAATGAAACTTTGCGCATGACTTTGTGCAGAGTTTATGTCTTTTCGTGAAACCGTGCTCGTATGACTTCCCATGGGCAAATACGTTGGGAATTGCCAGTATTTTGAAATCCCGAGATGGTGCACCAAAAACCGATCGAAACTCGACATTGTGCAGTTTATGACCATCGCATTTTTTTAGCGAAACCATGCTTGTACGACTTCTCATGAGCCAATACGTTGGTAATGGACAGTATTTGAAAATTTTGAGACGGTGTACGAAAAATCAATCGAAACGAGACTTTGCATGCAACTTTGTAAAAAGTTTATGATCGTCATGTTTTTTCATGAAATCGTGCTCGTACGACTTCTCATGAACTAATTCGTTAGGAATGGCCAGTTTTTTTAGATTCTGAGACGGTGCACAAAAAACTGATCGAAACGAGACTTTGCACGCGACATTATGCAAAGTTTATGACCGTCACATGTTTTCGTGAAACCATACTTGTACGACTTCCCATAGGCGAAAACGTTGGGAATGACCAGTATTTTGAAATTCCGAGACGGTGCACAAAAAATCGATCGAAACGAGACTTTGCCACCGACTATGCGCAAAGTTTATGAACTGTTGCATTTTTTCGTAAAACCGTGCTCGTACAAATTCTCATGGGCTAATACGCTGGGAATGGCCAGTATTTTGAAATTCCGAGATGGTGCATGAAAAATCGATCGAAACAAGATTTTGCTCTCTACTTTGCGTAAAGTTTATGACCGTTGCATTTTTTCACGAAACCGTGCTCGTACGACTTCCTATGGGCTAATACATTAGGATGGCCATTATTTTGAAATTTCGATACGGTGCCCAAAAAACGATCGAAACACGACTTTATGCAAGGTTTATGACCATTGCATTTTTTTACGAAATAGTGATCGTACGACGTCCCATGGGCTAATACATTAGAAATGGCTAGTATTTTGAAATTCTGAGACAGTGCACGAAATACCGATCGAAATGAGACTTTACGTGCATCTTTGTGCAAAGTATATGTCACGTTTTTTCATGAAACCATGCACATACAACTTCTCATGGGCTAATAATACGCAGGGAATGATCAGTATTTTGAAATTCCAAGACGGTGCATGAAAAACGGATCGAAACAAGGCTTGCGCGTGACTTTGCGAAAAGTTTACGTCCGTTGCATTTTTTTCAGGAAACCATGCTCGTACGAATTCTTATGGGCTAATACGCTGGGAATGGCCATTATTTTGAAATTCTGAGATAGTGCACGAAAAATCGATCGAAATAGGACTTTGCGTGCGACTTTGCGCAAAGTTTATGACCGTTGCGTTTTCTCACCAAACCGTGTTCATACGACTTCCCATGGGCTAATACGTAGGGAATGACCAATATTTTGAAATTCTGAGACGGTGCATGAAAAACCCATCGAAACTCGACTTTGCGCAAAGTTTATGACTGTTGTGTTTTTTTGCGAAATCATACTCGTACGACTTCCCTTAGGCTAATACGGTAGGAATGACCAGTATTTTGAAATTCCGAGATGGTGCCCGAAAAATTGATCGAAACGTGACTTTGCACAAAGTTTATGACCGTTGCATTTTTTCACGAAACTATGCGTGGACGCAAAGTTTACTGGCCATTAACGTTGGGAATGGACAGTATTTTAAAATTCTGAGACAGTGCACGAAAAACTGATCGAAATGAGACGTTTCGCGAAGTTTATGATTATCACATTTTTTGCGAAATCGTACTAGTATGACTTCTGATGAGCTATAGTTAGGAATGGCCAGTTTTTTAAGATTCCGAGATGGTGCACAAAAAACTGATCGAAACGAGACTGGGCGCGACTTTACGCAAAGTTTATGACCGTCACATTTTTTCACGAAACCGTGCTCATATGACTTCCCATGGGCTAAAACACTGGGAATGGCCAGTATTTTAAAATTCTGAGATGGTACACGAAAAATCGATCAAAATGAGACTTTATGCGTGACTTTGTGCAATGTTTATGACCGTTGCGTTTATTCACAAAACCGTGCTCGTACAACGACCCATGGGCTAATACGTTGGGAATGGCCAGTATTTTGAAATTTCGAGATGGTGCCCGAAAAATCGATCGAAACACGACTTTGCGCAAATTTATAACCGTTGCATTTTTTCATGAAATCGTGATCGTAATACTTCCCATGTACATTGGGAATGATGAGTATTTTGAAATTTTGAGACGATGCACGAAAAACCCATCGAAACTCGACTTTGTGCAAAGTTTATGACCGTTGTGTTTTTTTGCGAAACAGTACTCGTGCGGCTTCCCTTAGGCTAATACGTTGGGAATGACCAGTATTTTGAAATTCCGAGATGGTGCCCGAAAAACCGATCAAAACGTGACATTGCACAAAGTTTATGACCGTTGCATTTTTTCACGAAACTGTGCTCGTACTCAAAGTTTACTGGCCATTAACGTTGGGAATGGCCAGTATTTTGAAATTCTAATACAGTGCATGAAAAACCGATCGAAATGAGACATTGCGCGAAGTTTATGATTATCACATTTTTTGCGAAATCGTACTAGTATGACTTCTGATAAGCTATATGTTAGGAATGGCCAATTTTTTGAGATTCCGAGATGGTGCACGAAAAAACTGATCGAAACGAGACTTTGCGCGTGACTTTATGCAAAGTTTATGACCGTCATATTTTTTCATGAAACCGTGCTCATATGACTTCCCATGGGCTAAAACATTGGGAATGGCCAGTATTTTGAAATTCCGAGATGGTACATGAAAAATCGATCAAAACGATACTTTATGCGTGACTTTGTGCAATGTTTATGACCGTTCTGTTTATTCACTAAACCGTGCTCGTACGACGTCCCATGGGCTAATACGTTGGGAATGGCCAGTATTTTGAAATTCTGAGATGGTGCCCGAAAAATCGATCGAAACGTGACTTTCCACAAATTTATGATTGTTGCATTTTTTTCACGAAACCGTGATTGTAATACTTCCCATGGGTTAATACATTTGGAATGGTGAGTATTTTGAAATTCTGAGACGGTGCACGAAAAACTGATCAAAATGATACGTTACATGTGACTTTGCGTAATGTTTATGACCGTTGTGTTTTTTCACGAAACCGTGCTCGTACAACTTCCCATGGGCTACTACTTTGGGAATGACCAGTATTTTTAAATTCCGAGACGTTGCATGAAAAACCGATCGAAACGAGACATTGCAAGCGACATTGTGCAAATTTTATGAGCATCACATTTTTTCATGAAACTATACACATACATCTGATGGGCTAATATGCTGGGAATGGCCAGTATTATGACCGTCGTATTTTTTCATGAAATCATGCTCGTACGACTTCCCATGGGCTAATATGTTGGTAATGGCCCGGGTTTTAAAATTCTGAGATGGTGCACGAAAAACCGATCGAAACGAGACTTTTTGTAAAGTTTAGGACTGTTGTGTTTTTTTGTGAAACCGTGCTCGTACCACTTCTTATAGGCTAATATGCTACGAATGGCCAGTATTTTGAAATTCCGAGACGGTGTATGAAAAATCAATTGAAACGAGTTTTTGCGTGTGACTTTGAGCAATGTTTATGACCATTGCATTTTACACGAACCCGTGCTAGTACGACTTCCCATGGGCTAATAAGTTGGGAATGGCGAGTATTTTGAAATTCCGAGATGGTGCATGAAAAATCGATCGAAACGCGACTTTGCTCAAAGTTTATGACCATTGCATTTTTTCATGAAACCGATCTCGTACAACTTCTCATGAGCTAATACGCCCGGAATTGCCAGAATTTTGAAATCTAGATATGGTGCACCAAAACCCAATCGAAACTTGACTTCGCGCGTGACATTGCGCAAAGTTTATGACCGTCGCATTTTTTAGCGAAACCATGCTCATACGACTTCTCATGAATTAATATGTTGGTAATGGCCAGTATTTTAAAATTCTGAGATGGTGCATGAAAAACCGATTGAAACGAGACTTTGCGCAACTTTGTGCATAATTTATGATAGTCGCATCTTTTCGCGAAACCGTGTTCGTATGACTTCCCATGGGCATTAGCCCATGGGAATTGCCAGTATTTTGAAATCTGGAGACGGTGCACCAAAAATCGATCGAAAGTCTACTTTGCGCACGACTTTGCGCAAAGTTTATGATCGTCGTGTTTTTCACGATACCGTGCTCCTACGACTTCCCATGGGCTAATACATTGGTAATGGCCAGTATTTTAAAATTCCGAGATGGTGCACGAAAAACCGATCGAAATAAGACTTTGCGTGTGACTTTTTACAAAGTTTATGGGCATCACATTTTTTCGTGAAACCGTGCACATAAGACTTCTATGGGCTAATACGTTGGGAATGGCCAATATTTTCAAATTCCGAGATGGTGCACGAAAAACTGATCGAAACTCGACTTTGCGTAAAGTTTATGACCGTTGCATTTCTTCACAAAAC
Source organism: Ensete ventricosum (assembly GCA_029747655.1). Lineage (NCBI taxonomy): Eukaryota > Viridiplantae > Streptophyta > Magnoliopsida > Zingiberales > Musaceae > Ensete > Ensete ventricosum. The sequence continues at coordinate 22,815,226 of JAQQAF010000007.1, read as the reverse complement.
TATGCTCATATGACTTCCCAAGGGCTAATACGTTGGGAATTACCGGTATTTTGAAATCCAGATACAGTGCACCAAAAATCGATCGAAACTCGACTTTGCGCAAAGTTTATGACCGTTGCATTTTTTAGCGAAACCATGCTCGTACGACTTCTCATGAGTTAGTCCGTTGGTAATGGCTAGTGTTTTAAAATTTCGAGACGGTGCATGAAAAACTGATTGAAACGAGTTTTTGCGTGCGAATTTACACAATGTTTATAACCGTTGCATCTTTTCATAAAACTGTGCTCGTACGACTTCCCATTGGCTAATTAATATATTGGGAATGGCCAGTATTTTAAAATTTCGAGATGGTGCCCGAAAAATCGACTGAAACGTGACTTTACGCAAAGTTTATGGCCATTACATTTTTTCATGAAACCGATCTCGTACGACTTCTCATGAGCTAATACGATTGGAATTGCCAGTATTTTGAAATCCCGAGACGTTGCACTAAAATCCGATCGAAACTCGACTTTACGCAAAGTTTATCACTGTCGCATTTTTTATCGAAACCATGCTCATACGACTTCTCATGAGCTAATGCATTGGTAACGGCCAGTATTTTAAAATTCAGAGATGGTGCCCGAAAAATCGATCGAAACGTAACTTTGTGCAAAGTTTATGACCTTCGCCTTTTTTCACGAAACCATGCTCGTATGAGTTCCCATGGGCCAATACGTCGGGAATGATGAGTATTTTGAAATTCGGAGACGTTGAACGAAAAACCGATCGCAACGAGACTTTGCGTACGACTTTGTGTAATGTTTATGAGCACCACATTTCTTCGTGAAACCGTGCACATACGACATCTCATGGGCTAATACGCTAGGAATGGCCAATATTTTGAAATTCCATGAAGGTGCACGAAAAACCGATCGAAACGAGACATTATGCGTGACTACGTGCAGAGTTTATGATAGTCGCGTCTTTTCGTGAAACCATGCTCGTATGACTTCCCATGATATGTTGGGAATTGCCACTATTTTGAAATCCCGAGAAGGTGCATCAAAAATCGATCGAAACTTAGCTTTGCGTGCAACTTTGCGTAAAGTTTATAACCGTCGCATTTTTTCACGAAACCGTGCTCGTATGACTTCCCAAGGGATAGTACGTTGGTAATGGCCAGTATTTTAAAATTCAGAGATGGTGCATGAATAACCGATTGAAATGAGACTTTGCATGCGACTTTGTGCAAAGTTTATGGGCGTCGCATTTTTTCATGAAACCGTGCACATACGACTTCTCATGGGCTAATACGCTGGGAATGGCCAGTATTTTGAAAATTCGAGATGGTGCACCAAAAACCGATCGAAACTCGACTTTGCGCAAAGTTTATGACCGTCGCATTTTTTCACAAAACCGTGCTCGTACGACTTCCAATGGGCTAATACGTTGGTAATGGCCAGTATTTTAAAATTTCGAGATGGTGCATGAAAAACCGATCGAAACGAGACTTTGCGTGCTACTTTGCACAAAGTTTATGATCGTCGCACTTTTTCATGAAATCGTGCTCGTACTACTTCTCATGAGCTAATACGTTAGGAATGGCCAGTTTTTTGAGATTCCGAGATGGTGCATGAAAACTAATCGAAACGAGACTGCGCGTGATTTTAGGCAAAGTTATGACCATAAAATTTTTTCGTGAAACCATGCTCGTACAACTCCCCATGGGCTAAAACATTGGGAATAGCCAGTATTTTGAAATTCCGAGATGGTGCATGAAAAACCGAACGAAATAAGACTTTGCACCAAGTTTATCACTGCGACTTTGCCGAAAGTTTATGACCATTGCATTTTTTCACAAAACCGTGCTCGTACGACTTCCCTTTGGCAAATACTTTGGGAAGGGATGGGCTTGGGAATGGGGGGGAATGGGCCTGCGTTCCCTTGCGTGCGTGCGTGAGTGCTCTGCTCTGCTTGGGCTTGCGCTTGTTCCATGAGTTTCTCGCCCTAGAGTCCATCCCGCGCCTAGGGGAGAAGAGCCGCCACCCTTCCACGCCTGAATTCGCCGATTCCCGGTCTGGAATCGCTGATCGCAGGAGCGACTGCCGGCCTTCCACGCTTGTATTCGCCGCGGAGCGATCGTAGAGGAGAAATCGCCCAAGGGAGCAATCACAAGCGCAAGCGCAAGGGAAGAGGTTGTCGTCCCCAGCGCCGATCGCAAGCACAAGCCCAAGCAGAGCAGAGCACTCACGCACGCACGCAAGGGAACGCAGGCCCATTCCCCCCCATTCCCAAGCAGGAGCTTCCTATGGTTCCGGTCATACACTTTGCGCAGAGTCGAGTTTCGATCGGTTTTTCGTGCACCATCTCGGAAATTCAAAATAATGGCCTTTTCCGTCTTATTAGCCCATGGGAATTTGTACAAGCACGCTTTCGTAAAAAAATACGACGGTCATAAACTTTGCTCGAAGTCACGCGCTGAGTCGAGTTTCGATCGGTTTTTCGTGCACCGTCTCAGAAATTGAAAATACTGGCCATTCACGATGTATTAGCCCATGGTAAGTCGTATGAGCATGGTTTCACGAAAAAATGCGACGGTTATAAACTTTGCGTAGAGTCGAGTTTCGATCGGTTTTTCGTGCACCGTCTCGAAAATTCAAAATACTGGTCATTCCCGTCCTATTAGCCAATGGGAAGTCGTACAAGCACGCTTTCGCAAAAAAATACGACGGTCATAAACTTTGCGCGAAGTCGCGCGCTGAGTCGAGTTTTGATCTGTTTTTCATCCACCGTCTCGAAAATTCAAAATACTGGCCAATCACAACGTATTAGCCCATGGTAAGTCATACGAGCATCGTTTCGTGAAAAAATGCGACAGTCATAAACTTTACGTGGTCACGCGCAGAGTCGAGTATCAATCGGTTTAACATGCATCGTCTCGAAAATTCAAAATACTGGCCATTCACGATTTATTAGCCCATGGTAAGTCGTATGGGCATGGTTTCATGAAAAAACGTGACGGTTATAAACTGTGTGCAGAGTCCAGTTTCGATCGATTTTTCATGCACCGTCTCAGAAATTAAAAATACTGGCCATTCCCAACATATTAGCCAATGGGAAGTCGTACAAGCATGCTTTAGCGAAAAAATGTGACGGTCATAAACATTACGCGAAGTCGCGCCCAGAGTCAAATTTCGATTGGTTTTACTTGCACCGTCTCAGAAATTCAAAATACAAGCCATTCACGATGTATTAGCCCAGGGTAAGTCGTATGAGCATGGTTTCACGAAAAAATGTGACGGTCATAAACTATACACAGAGTCGAGTTTCTAAATCGGTTTTTCGGGCACCGTCTCAAAAATTCAAAATACTGGTTTTTTTCCGTCTTATTAGCCCATGGGAAGTCATACAAGCACATTTTCGCAAAAAATATGACGGTCATAAGCTTTGCGCGAAGTCGCGTGCTGAGTCGAGTTTCGATCGATTTTTTGTGCACTGTCTCAGAAATTCAAAATACTGGCCATTCACGATGTATTAGCCCATGGTAAGTCATATGAGCATGGTTTCACAAAAAAATGCGACGGTCATAAACTTTGCCCAGGGTCGAGTTTCGATCGATTTTTCATGCACCGTCTCGAAAATTCAAAATATTAGCAATTCCCGACGTATTAGCCCATGGGAAGTCGTGCAAGCACGCTTTCGTGAAAAAATGCAACGGTCATGACCATTACACGAAGTCACGCCCAGAGTATTTTGAATTTCTGAGATAGTACACGAAAAACCAATCGAAACTCGACTCAGCGCGCGACTTCGCGCAAAGTTTATGACCGTCATATTTTTTTGTGAAAGCGTGCTTGTACGACTTCCCATGGGCTAATAAGACGGGAAAGACCAGTATTTTGAATTTCCGAGACGGTGCACGAAAAAACCGATCGAAACTCGACTCTGCGCAAAGTTTATGACCGTCGCATTTTTTCATGAAACCATGCTCATACGACTTACCATGGGCTTATACATCGTGAATGGCCAGTATTTTGAATTTTCGAGACGGTGCACAAAAAACCAATCGAAACTCGACTCAGCGCGCGACTTCGCGCAATGTTTATGACCGTTGTATTTTTTTGCGAAAGCGTGCTTGTACGACTTCCCATGGGCTAATAAGATGGGAATACCCAGTATTTTGAATTTCTGAGATGGTACACGAAAAACCGATCGAAACTCGACTCTGCATAAAGTCTATGACCGTCGTCATAGAAACTCGACTCTGGGTGCAACTTCACGCAAAACGATAAATAACTGGTTGGGAATGGAGGGGAATGAGCCTGCGTTCCCTTGCTTGCGTGCGTGAGTGATCTGCTCTGCTTGGGCTTGCGCTTGCGCTTGCGATCGGCGCTGGGGACGGCAACCTCTTCTCTTGGGCGATTTCTCCTCTACGATAGTCCACTGCGAATACAAGCATGGAAGGCTGGCGGTCGCTCCTGCGATCAGCGATTCCAGGCCGAGAATCGGCGATTTCAGGCGTGGAAGGGCAGCGGCTCTTCTCCCCTAGGTGCGGGACGGACTCTAGGGCGAGAAACGATGGAGGCTGCGCTGCGATTGGGGTTGGGTTCACTGCCGCTCTGCGATCCTGCGGCAACTCCAGCGTGGAAAGGGCGACGGCTGAATCCTTAGTGTGGGCAGGGTAGTGGCTTCCTCTCCCCTAGACGGTTGGCGGTCTCTAGGGCGAGCGACGCCATGGATGCGAGCGGCCGGATGCGGCACTCTGCTTCGCATCCTCTGTTCCAGCGGGATGCTCCTCCGCTGGCTTCTTCCCAGCGGCCTGCGTTGGTTGCTTCACAGCAGTCACAGCGGGAGAGGGTTGCTCCTCAGCCGCTGGTTACTTCACAGCGGGAGGGGGTTGCTCCTCTCCAACAGCCGCTGGTCCCTCCCCAGCAGCTTAGGCCTGTTCCACCGCTGATTTCTTCTTCTCGACGGGATGCTCCTTCAATGAACCATGCCCGAGGTCGTTCATGATCTAGATCATGACCTCCAGCTCCTATTTTCCAAGATCATCGGCCTTGGAGTAGCCTCTTCAAGGCTCCAATGGGTAGTCCGGATCTTCGACTGGACTTTTTTGCTCTAGAAGTACAGGCTGATCAGAAGATTGCTGTGTATGAGGCTATTGATTCTGACGAACTAATTGAGACATGGTCCATGGCAATTGTGGGCTATGTTGTTGGACTAAGAACATCCTTTTTCCCATTATCCTCATACATCAGAACTCGATGGGGAATATCAACATTTGATCTTCATATGTTGGAGACCGGATTCTTTGTATGCAGGCTTTATTCTAAAGAAGATTTACAACGGGTCCTTGAAGGATTTTGGACTATCCGTGATCATCCAATGATACTACGACGTTGGGCACCTGATGTGAGATTGGAGTTAGACAGTCTACAATCTATCCTAATATGGGTTTCTTTCCATGGGATTCCACTACATCTCTGGGGTCGTCGTTTTATTGCAAAGCTTTGCAGCACCCTGGGACAGCCATTGTATATTGATAAGGCAACAGCTTCGCAAACGAGATTGACCTTTGCCAGATCTTGTGTAAGGGTTTCTTCTGAGAAGGAACTACCGAATGTTTCTTACCGTGATCTTGATGGGAGCACCCGGAAGGTGAAAGTCTCATATTCTTGGAAGCCACAACGATGCAAGGTTTGTCTATCTTTTGGACATGTAAATGGTGCCTGCCAACAGCCTTCACAAAAAATCACACAGGTCTACCGACCACGCCAAGAGCCACAGAATGGGGTCACTTCCACTAATCCAAGCACTGATACTCCAGTGCCAACTTTGACTCGTTGGGGCAGCGACACGAACAAGAGAAAGACAAGTCAGGACTTCCATCTTTTCCTATTATATCAGAGACTTTCACTGCAGGAGCTTCCCAAGGTTCTCACTCCCCAATAACAACCTCGCCTTCATGAATCATTCCTTCAGATAATCAGGAAATTTCATTTCAACAACCTCTTGGGAACCAAGACATTGTAACTCACCAAACTCATCGCTCTTCGACAAATCCCGCTATTCAGGACTCCTTGCCTCAAGGTACGCAAAAATTTAAACATTTGCAAGCTGTGGATGAGGTGGATAAATATAGGAATAAAGGATTAAAGGGTAAAGATATTATGCGAGAGGACCATGCAAAATCAAAGGATAAGAAAAAGGATGGTAGTGTCCTCCCAAAATCACATGCTCTTCCTTCTATCTAGTATTGATGAAAATAATCTGTTGGAATGTTCGTGGACTTAATAAGACTGAGAAATGTCGGGAGCTCAATAGAATAATCCGATCTGCTGCATGTGATATGGTGATTCTTGTGGAAACAAAAATTAAAACTCATCGTGTTCGAGTTCAGAAGAATTTAATATGGCCTGAGGCAGAACTTTTTACTAATGATTCTCAGGATACTTATGGTCGAGTTTGGGTCTTATGGCATCCTAACCTTGTTACTGCTTGGTTTATTTCTGCTACTAATCAATTCATTCATCTTAAGGCAGAGGATAAACAGACTGGATGTCAATTCATTATTACCGGTATTTATGCATCTAACAGTATGTCTGACAGGAATGCTCTATGGCGTGATCTGGTTAGCATTGTAAATAGTTATCCTACAGTACCTTGGGTTGTTCTCGGTGACTTTAATACTATCAGATACACAAATGAGAAAGTGGGGGGTAGAGTGCTTTCCGAATGTCAGCTTCAACATTTTAATGATTGTATAGATACTGCTGCATTGACTGACATGAAATCTGTAGGTGATTGGTTCTCATGGAACAATCAAAGTACTGCTGAAAGAAAAATTATGGCTCGACTTGACAGATGTTTGATTAATCAGGAATGGTTAGCAGTTTTCCCAGATTCACTTCTTGAGTACGGTGCTAAGTTATTTTCGGATCACTCTATTATGCATATACATGCATATAAAGCACTACCCAGAGTCAAGAAACCTTTTAGATTTTTTAATATGTGGAGTTCTCATCCTATGTTCCTCGAAGTTATTAAGTCAGCTTGGGACATTAATGTATTTGGTTCTCCCCCTTACATCCTATGTCAAAAACTAAAAGCATGCAAAGCAGCACTTAAGAAGTGGAATTCAACTACATTTGGAAATATCACCGACAGGGTTCAGTTATGCAAGAAAGAACTTATGGCTGTGCAAAGCGAGCTAAATCTTCAACCTCTGGATGTGAATCTTATATACAAAGAGGCTGCTGCTAGAAATAACTTTATGCAAGCTTTGAAGCAGCAGGAATGCTTTTGGAAACAAAAGTCAGGACAACATTGGCTTACTCTAGGGGATTCTAATAAGAAGTTTTTCTATGCTGCTATTGCTACCAGAAGGGCTACTAATCACATCAAAAAATGCAAAGGTATAGATGGTAATCTCATTGAGGATTTGGATGAGGTTAAAAATTACACCAAGCAATTTTTTTATTCCTTACTCAATCAGGAGCAGCAGCCTAATAGTATTCATGTTGGGCCTACAAGATGACTTGATTCTGAAGCCCTCTCTCATCTTAATGCCCCAATAACGGATGATGAAATTGTGAAAGTTGTTTTTAAGTCCCCGAAGCACAAAAGCCCTGGTCCAGACGGATTTCCAGCCGAGTTTTATCAAATTGCATGGGCTATTGTAGGCAACGATGTCATAAAAGCTTGTCGACATTTTTTCTCCTCAGGTCATATTCTTAAAGAAATGAATTGCACGTTTATTTCTTTAGTCCCTAAAAATGATGGAGCCGATTCATTAGAGAACTACCATCCTATTTCACTGTGCAACTTTATTTATAAGGTTATCTCTAAGTTGCTGGCAGATAGATTACAAAAGGTCATGAATAAGGTCATTAGTCCTAATCAGGCTGCTTTTCTTAAAGGGAAGAGTATCCATCATAATGTCCTGCTTGCTAATGATTTGGTTAAGGATCTACACTAAAAAACAAGAGGGAAAAAGATATGTTTTAAAGCTGATTTACGAAAGGCCTTTGACTCAGTCAATAGGCATTTTATTTACATGATGCTCCATAATATGGGCTTCCCTCAGCACTGGGTTAAATGGATTCAATGTTGCTTGGAAACTCCAAAATTTTTTATTCTCTTTAATGGTTCACCTATTGGCTTCTTTGGGAGTAAGAATGACATTCGGCAAGGCGATCCACTATCTCCTTATCTTTTTACCATTGCAATGGATGGGCTCAGTTGTATGTTAGAAGAGGTTGTTTCCAATGGCAAAATTAAGGTACCACATTATGGTTCTGTTTATATCTCTCACATAACATTTGTTGATGACCTTATTATCTTCCTTCGAGATGATCCTGTTTCTGTGAGTAATCTGGCAGCAGATATTCTTAATGAATTTGGTAAAGTTTCTGATCTTAAGCTAAACCATGCAAAGAGCAAAGTATATATGGGTGCTTGCATTGACAATAAGGATCATATTGCTCAAACATTAGGAGTTGCTGAAGGAAATTTACCGGTTCCTTACTTGGGTCTCCCACTTATATCCACTGGAATCAACAAAGTCTCCTGTCAGCCTATCCTACAAAAAATTAAGAACAGAATTTCCTCTTGGAAAAATAGGCTTCTTTCTAAAGCTGGATGACTTGAACTTATTCGAACTGTGTTGATCTCTTATTCTATTTATTGGTCTCATGCATTCCTTCTACCTGCTGGGCTTCTCCATGATATTGATAAATTACTTATGAACTTCTTTTGGAATGACACAGATGGTAAGACAATGCACATGGTGAATTGGGACAACATTTGCAAACCGAAGGATGAAGGGGGGCTGAATCATCGACATATTAGAGATTGGAATAAAGCTTGCATTGTAAAGCAATTTTGGGATATTTTATAAAACAAGTCTTCCTTATGGTCACAATGGGTTTTTGCTAGGTACCTAACCAAGGAATCAATCTGGGAAGCATCTGCAAAAACATCTCATTCTGTTGCTTGGAAAGGAATTCTGAAGGCAAGGCGATGGCTACGTAACAATATTTCTTATGTGATTTCTTCTGGAACCAATATTAATATGTGGTATGATCCTTGGCTGAATGAGAAAAGTATATTTCAGATATTTGGTGATAGAGTACGACAGGATCTGGGGGCTCCCAAAGACTGGAAGGTTTCTGAATTCATTAACAATGGTACATGGTGTCTTCCCAACCCTACCTCCCCTGACATGTTATTACTTTGGCCGACTATTAGGGCTATTCCAATCAAGAACAACTCTTCAGATATGCTTATTTGGCTTCATGATAATGGTAAATTTAGTGCTACATCTGCATGGAACCAAATTAGACGACGAAACAACAAGTGGATCCCAAGTAGTTGGACATGGGATAGTCCATGCTCACAGCGACATTCCTTATGTACTTGGCAGGCCCTTCTTGGCAAACTTCCTACGATGGACAATATGCAGCGAAGAGGTATTTATATTGTAAATCGGTGCTCTTTGTGTATGCAAAAGGAAGAAAGTGTTGACCATCTCTACTTTGCTTGTGATTATTCATCTTGGATATGGAAGGAGATCTTGAAGCGATTTGATCTTCAAAGGCTACCACGGCCAAACTTGCATCATGAATTAGAAATGCTTATGCAAAGCTTCTCAAGAAAGGTGTCTCTAACACAACTAGCAAGAATTATATTCAGATGTGCTATTTGGTGGATTTGGAAGGAGAGGTGTGGCAGAATTTTTGAGTGTCACAACATGAACAAAGCCCAAATTCTGATAGAGATTCTTCCGGACTCATGATCATGTATGGAGCAAGAATTGAATACAGAGCACCTAACAAGAAGAGAGAAAGAGATTTTCACAAGATTCAATTTTTCCATTAGTCAATAATCACTCGAATAATGATGAAGATTGTAATGTATTTATGGGGCAAAGCTTAACTTTTGTGATGTATCCACAAGTAGTCCAGAACAGTCTAGCTATTGCATTTTATTATTTATTAACTTCCTTGTGCTACTCTTGGAGATGAGTTTGATGAAGCGTGCCTATTTCACCTTCTTTAGGTGGGGTGCAATCTTCTCGACTACACTAAGAGTCTTCAGGCTTTAGTCTATGGCTTGTGTAGACAAAGCTTCTTTGTACAAATCTTTTACAAAATACATTATCTTTACTTACCAAAAAAAAAAATACTTTGGGAAGGGCCAGTATTTTGAATTCCGTGACGGTGCACGAAAAATCGATCGAACGAGACTTTGCACATGACTTTGGATAAATTTTATGACCGTCACGTTTTTTCATGAAACCACGCTCGTAAGACTTTGCAAGGGCTGATATATTGAGATGGCCAGTTTTCTGAGATTCCGAGATGGTGCATAAAAAATCGATCGAAATGAGACTTTGCGCACGACTTTACGTAAAGTTTACGATCATCACGTTTTTTCATGAAATCATGCTTGTACAACTTCCCATGGGCTAATACGTCGGGAATGACCTGTATTTTGAAATTCCGAGACAAGCGTGAAAAATCGATCGAAACTCAACTTTTCGTGCGACTTTGCGTAAAGTTTATGACTGTCACTTTTTTTCATGAAATCGTGCTAGTACGACTTCTCATTGGCTAATACGTTGGGAATGGCCAGTATTTTAAAATTCCAAAACAGTGCACGAAAAACCGATCAAAATGGGACTTTGCGCAAAGCTTCTGATCATCACGTTTTTTCGTGAATTCATGCTCGTACAACTTCTCATGAGCTAATACGCTGGGAATGGACAGTATTTCAAAATTTCGAGACGGTGCATGAAAAACTGATTGAAACGAAACTTTACGCATGACTTTACGTAAAGTTTATGATCGTGCTCATACAACTTCCCATGGGCTAAAACATTGGGAATAGCTAGTGTTTTGGAATTCCGAGGCGGTTCATGAAAAATTGATTGAAACGGGACTTTACGCAAAGTTTATGATCATCACGTTTTTTCGTGAAACCATGCTCGTACGACTTCTTATGAGCAGTCGAAACAAGACTTTGCGTGCGACTTTACGAAAAGTTTATGACCATCGTGTTTTTTTGTGGAACCATGCTCGTGCGACTTCCCATGGGCAAATACTTTGGGAATGGGCAGTATTTTGAAATTCCGAGATGGTTCAGGAAAAATCGATCGAAAAGAGACTGCGTAAATATTATGACCATCGCATTTTTTAATGAAACCATGCTTGTATGACTTCCCATGGGCTAATATGTTAGGAATGGCCAGTATTTTGAATTCTGTGATGGTGCACGAAAAATCGATCGAACGAGGATTTGCGCATGACTTTGGGCAGAGTTTATGACCGTCACATTTTTTCGTGAAACCGTGCTCGTAAGACTTCGCAAGGGCTAATACGTTGGGAATGGCCAGTTTATTGAGATTCTGAGACGGTGCACAAAAAATCGATCGAAACTTAACTTCACGTGTGACTTTGCGCAAAGTTTATGACCATCACTTTTTTTGTGAAATCATGCTAGTACGACATCCCATGGGCTAATACGTTGGGAATGGGCATCATTTAAAAATTCCAAAACAGTGCATAAAAAACTGATCGAAACGAGACTTTGCGCAAAGTTTATGATCGTCGTGTTTTTTCATGAAATCGTGCTCGTATGACTTCTCATGAGCCAATACGTTGTGAATAGCCAGTTTTTTGATATTCTGAGACGGTGCATGAAAGACCGATCGAAACGAGACATTGCGTTCGACTTTACGGAAAGTTTATGACCGTCGTGTTTTTTTGTGGAACCATGCTCTTGCGACTTCCCATGGGCAAATACTTTGGGAATGGCCAGTATTTTGAAATTCTGAGACATTCCACGAAAAATCGATCGAAACGAAACTTTGCGAGCGACATTGTGCAAAGTTTATGAGCATTGCATTTTTTCATGAAACCATGCTCAAATGACTTCCCATGGGCTAATACGTTGGGAATAACCAGTATTTTGAAATTCTGAGATGTTGCACGAAAGAATGATCGAAAAGAGACTTTGCGCGCGACTTTGCTAAAAGTTTATGACCGTCGTGTTTTTTCATGGAACAGTGCTCGTACGACTTCCCATGGGCAAATATGTTTGGAATGGCCAGTATTTTGAAATTCCAAGTCGGAGCACGAAAAACGATCGAAGCTCAACTTTGCACGAGACTTTACGCAATGTTTATCATCGTCATGTTTTTTCGTGAAACCATGGTCATATGACTTCCCATGGGCTGATACATTAGGAACGGCCAGTATTTTAAAATTCTAAGACGGTGCACAAAAAACTGATCGAAACCCGACTTTGTGCGCAACTTTGCTCAAAGTTTATGACCATCCCATTTTTTTGAGAAACCATGATTGTACAACTTCCCATGTGCTAATACGTTTGGAATGGCTAGTACTTTCAAATTCTGAGATGGTGCACGAAAAACTGATCAAAATTAGACTTTGCTCATTGTTTATGACCATCGTATTTTTTTTGCGAAACCGTGCTCATACGACTTCCCATGGGCTAATACGGTGGGAATGACCAGTATTTTGAAATTATGAGACGATGCACAAAAAACTGATCGAAACCCAACTTTGTGCGCAACATTGCTCAAAGTTTATTATGACCATCCCTTTTTTTTGTGAAACCATGCTCGTACAAATTCTCATGGGCTAATACATTGGGAATGACCAGTATTTTCAAAATCTGAGATGGTGCACGAAAAACTGATCAAAATGAGACTTTGCGCGTGATAATGCCAAAGTTTATGACCGTCGTGTTTTTTCGTGAAACCATGCTCGTATGATTTCCCATGGGCTAATACAGTGAGAATGATGAGTATTTTGAAATTCCCAGACGTTGCACGAAAGACTGATCGAAACGAGACTTTGTGTGCGACAATGTGCAAAGTTTATGAGCATCATGTTCTTTCGTGAAATTGTGCACATACGAGTTCTCATGGGCTAATACGTAGGGAATGGCCAGTATTTTGAAATTCTGGGATGGTGCATGAAAAACCGATCGAAATGAGACTTTGCGTGTGACTTTATGCAGAGTTTATGATAGTCGCGTCTATTCGCGAAACCGTGCTCGTATGACTTCCCATGGGCAAATACGATGGGAATTGCCAGTATTTTGAATTCCCAAGACGATGCACCAAAAACCGATCGAAACTCAACTTTGCGCAGTTTATGGACCGTCGTATTTTTAGCAAAACCATGCTTGTATGACTTCTCATGAGCCAATACGTTGGTAATGGACAGTATTTTAAAATTCCGAGACGGTATACGAAAAATCGATCGAAACGAGACTTTACGCGTAACTTTGCCAAAAGTTTATGATCGTCAAGTTTTTTCCCAAAATCGTGCTCGTACGACTTCTCATTAACTAATACATTAAGAATGGCTAGTTTTTTGAGATTCCGAGATGGTGCACAAAAAACTGATCGAAACGAGACTTTTTACGCGTGACATTATGCAAAGTTTATGACCGTCACCTGTTTTCATGAAACCATGCTCGTACGACTTCCATGGGCGAAAACATTGGGAATGACCAGTATTTTGAAATTCTGAGATGGTGCACAAAAAATCGATCGAAACGAGACTTTGCCATCGACTTTGCACAAAGTTTATGACTGTTGCATTTTTTCACGAAACCGTGCTCGTACGACTTCTCATGGGCTAATACGCTGGGAATGGCCAGTATTCTGAAATTCCGAGATGGTGCATGAAAAATCGATCGAAACAAGATTTTGCGCTCTACTTTGCGCAAAGTTTATGACTGTTGTGTTTTTCATGAAACCGTGCTCGTACGACTTCTTGTGGGCTAATACGTTGGGATGGCCAGTATTTTGAAATTTCGATACGGTGCCCAAAAAAATGATCGAAACACGACTTTACGCAAAGTTTATAACCATTGCATTTTTTCATGAAACTGTGATCATATGACGTCCCATGGGCTAATATGTTAGAAATGGCTAGTATTTTGAAATTCTGAGACGGTGCACGAAATATCGATCGAAACGAGACTGCGTGCATCTTTGTGCAAAGGTTATGAGCGTCATGTTTTTTCATGAAACCGTGCACATACGACTTCTTATGGGCTAATATCAGGAAACCATGCTCGTACGACTTCTCATGGGCTAATACGCTGGGAATGGCCATTATTTTGAAATTCCAAGGCAGTACACGAAAAATCGATCAAAATAGGACTTTGCGTGCGACTTTGCGTAAAGTTTATGACTGTTGCATTTTCTCACGAAACCGTGCTCATACAACGTCCCACGGGCTAATACATTGGGAATGACCAGTATTTTAAAATTCTGAGATGGTGCAAGAAAAACTGATCGAAACGAGACATTGCACGTGACTTTGTGCAGAGTTTATTACAGTCACGTCTTTTCGTCAAACCGTGCTCGTATGACTTCCCATGGGCTAGTATGTTGGGAATTACCACTATTTTGAAATCCCGAGACGGTGCACCAAAAACCGATCGAAACTCGACTTTGCACGCGATATTACGTGAAGTTTATAACCGTCATATTTTTTTATGAAACCATGCTCGTATGACTTCCCATGGCTAGTACATTGGTAATGACCAGTAATTTAAAATTCAGAGACGGTGCACAAAAAATCGATCGAAATGAGACTTTGCGTGCTACTTTGTGCAAAGTTTATGACCATCACATTTTTTCATGAAACCGTGCTCGTACAATTTCCCATGGGCTAATACGTTGGTAATGGCCTGTATTTTATAATTCCGAGACGGTGCATGAAAAACCGTTTGAAACTAGACTGTGCGCACTACTTTGCGCAAAGTTTATGATCGTCATGTTTTTTCACGAAATCATGCTCGTACTACTTCTCATGAGCTAAATACATTAGGAATGGCCAGTTTTTTGAGATTCCGAGATGGTGCATGAAAAACTGATCGAAACAAGACTTTGCGTGCGACTTTAAGCAAAGTTATGAATGTCACATTTTTTTAAAAACCGTGCTCGTACGACTTTCCATGGGCTAAAACATTGGGAATGCCCAGTATCTTGAAATTCCGAGACGGTGCACGAAAAACCGATCGAAATGATACTTTGCACCAAGTTTATGACTATTGCAGTTTTTCGTGAAACCGTGCTCATACGACTTCTCATGGGCTAATATGCTGCGAATGGCCAGTATTTTGAAATTTCGAGATGGTGCATGAAAAATCGATCGAAATGAGATTTTGCGTGCTACTTTGCGCAATGTTTATGACCATTGCATTTTTTCATGAAACCATGCTCGTATGACTTCCAATGGGATAATACGTTGGGAATGGCCAGTATTTTGAAATTTTTAGATGGTGCCCGAAAAACCGATCGAAACGTGACTTTACGCAAAGTTTATGACCATTGCATATTTTGCCGAAACCATGCTTATACGACTACCCAAGGGCTAATAGGTTGGGAATGGCGAGTATTTTGAAATTCTGAGACGGTGCACGGAAAACTTATCAAAATGAGACTTTGCGTGAAGTTTATGACCATTGAGTTTTTTTCACGAAACCGTGCTCCTACGACTTCCCATGGGCAAATACTTTGGGAATGGCCAGTATTTTGAAATTCTGAGATTTTGCATAAAATACTAATTGAAACGAGACTTTGCGTGTGCTTCGTGTAAAGTTTATGAGCGTTGCATTTTTTTCGTGAAACCGTGCACAAACGAGTTCTCATGGGCTAAAACGCTGGGAATGGCCAGTATTTTGAAATTCTGAGACGATGCATGAAAAACCGATCGAAAAAAGACTTTATGCAAAGTTTATGACGGTTGCATTTTTTCACAAAACCATGCTCGTACGACTTCCCATGGGCTAATACGTTGGGAATTGCTAGTGTTTTGAAATCCCGAGACGGTGCATCAAAAACCGATCGAAACTCGACTTTGCACAAAGTTCATGACCATCGTATTTTTTAGCGAAACCATGCTCATACGACTTCTCATGAGATAGTACGTTGGTAATGGCCAGTATTTTAAAATTTCGAGACGGTGCATGAAAAACCGATCGAAATGAGTTTTTGCTCGTGACTTTGCGCAATGTTTATGACCGTTGCGTTTTTTCACGAAACCGTGCACATACAACTTCTCATGGGCTAATACACTGGTAATGGCCAGTATTTTGAAATTCTGTGACAGTGCATGAAAAACCGATCGAAACGAGACATTACGAGTGACTTTGTGCTGAGTTTATTACAGTCATGTCTTTTCGTGAAACCGTGCTCGTATGACTTCCCATGGGCTAATATGTTGGGAATTGCCACTATTTTCAAATCCCGAGACGGTGTACCAAAAACTGATCGAAACTCGACTTTACGTGCGGCTTTCGTAAAGTTTATAATCGTCACATTTTTTCATGAAATCGTGCTCGTATGACTTCCCATGGGCTAGTACGTTGGTAATGGCTAGTATTTTAAAATTCAGAGACGGTGCATGAAAAACCAATCGAAATGAGACATTGCGTGTGACTTTGTGCAAAGTTTATGAGCGTCACATTTTTTCATGAAACTGTGCACATACGACTTCTTATGGGCTAATACGCTGGGAATGGCTAGTATTTTAAAAATTTGAGACGGTGCACCAAAAACCGATCGAAACTCGACTTTGCGCAAAGTTTATGACCATCGCATTTTTTCACGAAACTGTGCTTATACGACTTCCCATGGGCTAATACGTTGGTAACCGATTGAGACGAGACTTTGCGCGCTACTTTGCGCAAAGTTTATGATCGTCATGTTTTTTCATGAAATCGTGCTCGTACTACTTCTCATGAGCTAATACGTTAGGAATGGCTAGTTTTTTTAGATTTCGAGATGGTGCCCGAAAAACTAATCGAAACGAGACTTTGCGCGCGACATTAGGCAAAGTTATGACCGTCACATTTTTTCACGAAACCGTGCTCGTACGACATCCAATGTACTAAAACATTAGGAATGGCCAGTATTTTGAAATTCCGAGACGGTGCCTGAAAATCGATCGAAATGAGACTTCGCGCCAACTTTATGACTACTGCATTTTATCACGAAACCATGCTCGAACGACTTCTCATGGGCTAATACGCTGGGAATGGCCAGTATTTTAAAATTCTGAGACGATGCACAAAAAAGCGATCGAAACAAGACTTTACCTAAATTTTATGACCGTTGCATTTTTCACAAAACCGTGCTCGTACGACTTCCGATGGGCTAATACGTTGGGAATTGCCAGTATTTTGAAATCCCGAGACGGTGCATCAAAAACCGATCGAAACTCGACTTTGCACAAAGTACATGACCGTCATATTTTTTAGCGAAACCATGCTCATACGACTTCTCGTGAGTTAGTACATTGGTAATGGCCAGTATTTTAAAATTTCGAGACGGTGCATGAAAAATCGATCGAAATGAGTTTTTGCGCGTGACTTTGCGCAATGTTTATGACCGTTGCATTTTTTCACGAAACCGTGCACATACGACTTCTCATGGGCTAATACACTGGTAATGGCCAGAATTTTGAAATTCCGTGACAGTGCATGAAAAACCGATCGAAACGAGACATTGCGCGTGACTTTGTGCTGAGTTTATTACAGTCACGTCTTTTCTGAACTCGTATAACTTCTCATGGGCTAATATGTTGGGAATTGCCACTATTTTGAAATCCCCAGACGGTGCACCAAAAATCGATCAAAACTCGACTTTGTGTGCTACTTTGCGTAAAGTTTATAACCGTCGCATTTTAAAAATTTTAAAATGGCCAGTATTTTAAAAATTTGAGATGGTGCACCAAAAACCGATCGAAACTCCACTTTGCGCAAAGTTTATGACCATCACATTTTTTCATGAAACTGTGTTGTACGACTTCCCATGGGCTAATACGTTGGCAATGGGCAGTATTTCAAAATTTCGAGACGGTGCATGAAAAATCGATCGAAACGAGACTTTGCGCGCTACTTTGCACAAAGTTTATGATCGTCGTGTTTTTTCACGAAATCGTGCTCGTACTACTTCTCATGAGCTAATGCATTAGGAATGGCCAGTTTTTTTAGATTCCGAGATGGTGCCCGAAAAACTGATCGAAATGATACTTTGCGCGCGACATTAGGTAAAGTTATGACCGTCACATTTTTTTACGAAACCGTGCTCGTACGACATCTCATGGCCTAAAACATTAAGAATGGCTAGTATTTTAAAATTATGAGATGGTGCCCGAAAAATCGATCGAAATGAGACTTCGCGCCATGTTTATGACTGTTGCATTTTATCACGAAACCATGCTCGAACGATTTCTCATGGGCTAATACGCTTGGAATGGCCAGTATTTTGAAAGTCCGAGACGGTGCACTAAAAATTGATCGAAACGAGATTTTGCGCGCTTCTTTGCGCAATGTTTATAACCATTACGTTTTTTCATGAAACCATGCTCATACGACTTCCCATGGGCTAATACGTTACGAATGGCCAGTATTTAGAAATTTCGAGACGGTGCCCGAAAAATCGATCGAAACACGACTTTGCGCAATGTTTATGACCATTGCATTTTTTCTCGAAACTATGCTTGTACGACTTCCCAAGGGCTAATAGGTTGGGAATGGCGAGTATTTTGAAATTATGAGACGGTTCATGAAAAACTGATCAAAACGAGGCTCCGCAAAGTTTATGACCATTTAGTTTTTTTTCGCGAAACCGTACTCCTATGACTTCCCATGGGCTAATACTTTAGGAATGTCCAGTATTTTGAAATTCCGAGACGTTGCACGAAAAACCGATCGAAACGAGACTTTGCGAGCAACTTTGTGCAAAGTTTATGAGCGTCACATTTTTTCGTGAAACCATGCACATACGACTTCTCATGGGCTAATGCTGGGAATGGCCAGTATTTTGAAATTCCGAGACAGTGCACCAAAAACTGATCGAAACGAGGCTTTACGCGTGACTTTGCGGAAAGTTTATGACCATTGCATTTTTTCACAAAACTGTGCCCGTACAACTTCCCATTAGCTAATTAATACTTTGCGAAGGGCCAGTACATTAAAATTTCGAGACGGTGCACGAAAAATCAATCGAAATGAGACTTTGAGTGCGACTTTGCGCAAAGTTTATGACCGTTGCATTTTTTCATGAATCCATACTCGTACGACTTTCCATTGGCTAATATGTTGGGAATGGTGAGTATTTTGAAATTTGAGATGGTGCATGAAAAACTGATCAAAACGAGACTTTGCGCAAAGTTTATAACCGTTGCATTTTTTCGTGAAACCTTACTCATACGACTTCCCTTGGGCTAATACTTTGGGAAAGACCAGTATTTTGAAATTTGGAGACGTTGCACGAAAAACCGATCGAAATGAGGCTTTGCGTGCGACATTGTGCAAAGTTTATGAGCGTCATGTTTTTTCGTGAAACCGTGCACATACGCTGGGATTGACCAGTATTTTGAAATTTCGAGACGTTGCACCAAAAACCGATCGGAACTCGACTTTGCGTGCAACTTTGCATAAAGTTTATGACCGTCTTATTTTTTCACGAAACCATGCTCGTACGACTTCCCATGGGCTAATACGTTGGTAATGGACAGTATTTTAAAATTCTGAGACGGTGCATAAAAAATCGATCATAACGAGACTTTGCGCAAAGTTTTTTTCACGAAACCATGCTCGTATAACTTCTCATGGGCTAATACACTGGGAATGGCCAGTATTTTGAAATTCCGAGATGGTGCACGAAAAACCGATCAAAACGAGACTTTGCGCGCAACTTCGTGCAGAGTTTATGACAGTCATGTCTTTTCGCGAAACCGTGCTCGTATGACTTCCCATGGGCTAATGCATTGGGAATTGCCAGAATTCTAAAATCCCGAGACGGTGCACTAAAAACCGATCGAAACTCGACTTTACACGCGACTTTACGCAAATTTATGATCATCACATTTTTTAGGGAAACCATGCTCGTATGACTTCTCATGAGCTAATATGTTGGAAATGACCAGTATTTTAAAATTCCGAGATGGTGCACGAAAAACTGATCGAAACGAGACTGCGCGCTACTTCATGCAAAGTTTTTTATCGTCATGTTTTTTCACGAAATCATGCTCGTACGACTTCTCATGAGCTAATTCGTTAGGAATGACCAGTTTTTTGAGATTCCGAGATGGTGCACGAAAAACTGATCGAAACGAGACTTTACGTGCGACTTTATGGAAAGTTTATGACTGTCGTGTTTTTTCACGGAACCATGCTCGTGCGACTGCCTAAGGGCAAATACTTTGGGATTGGCCAGTATTTTGAAATTTTGAGACGTTGCACAAAAAACCGATTGAAATGAAACTTTGCGAGCGACTTTGTGCAAAGTTTATGAGCGTCGCATTTTTTCACAAAACTATGCTTGTATGACTTCCCATGGGCTAATACGTTGGGAATGACCAGTATTTTGAAATTCCTAGACGTTGCATGAAAGAACTATCGAAACGAGACATTACGCACAACTTTGTTGAAAGTTTATGACCATAGTGTTTTTTCGCGGTACCCTGCCCGTACAACTTCCCGTGGGCAAATACGTTGGGCAAAAACGTGACTTTGCGCAAAGTTTATGACCATTGCATTTTTTGTCGAAACCATGCTTGTACGACATCCCAAGGGCTAATAAGTTGGGAATGGCGAGAATTTTGAAATTCTGATACGGTGCATGAAAAACTGATCAAAACGAGACTTTGCGCAAAGTTTTTGACCATTGAGTTTTTTCGCGAAACCGTGCTCCTACGACTTCCCATGGGCTAATAATTTGGGTGGCCAGTATTTTGAAATTCTGAGACAATGGTCTATTGCGTGATCTGGTTAGCATTGCAAATAATTATCCTATAGTACCTTGGATTGTTCTCGGTGACTTTAATACTATCAGATACACAAATGAGAAAGTGGGGGGAAGAGTGCTTTTCCGAATGTCAGCGTCAACATTTTAATGATTGTATAGATATTGCTGCATTGACTGATATGAAATCTATAAGTGATTGGTTCTCATGGAATAATCAAAGTGCTGTTGACAGAAAAATTATGGCTCGACTTGACAGATGTTTGATTAATCAGGAATGGTTAGCAGTTTTCCCAGATTCACTTCTTGAGTACGGTGCTAAGTTATTTTCGAATAACTCTATTATGCATATACATGCAGATAAAACACTACCCAGTGTCAAGAAACCTTTTAGATTTTTTAATATGTGGAGTTCTCACCCTAAGTTCCTCGAAGTTATTAAGTCAGCTTGGGACATTAATGTGTTTGGTTCTCCCCCTTGCATCCTATGTCAAAAACTAAAAGCATGCAAAGCAGCACTTAAGAAGTGGAATTCAACTACATTTGGAAATATCACCGACAAGGTTCAGTTATGCAAGAAAGAACTTATGGCTGTGCAAAGCGAGCTAAATCTTCAACCTCTGGATGCGAATCTTATATACAAAGAGGCTGCTGCTAGAAATAACTTTATGCAAGCTTTGAAGCAGAAGGAATGCTTTTTGAAACAGAAGTCACGACAGCATTGGCTTACTCTAGGGGATTCTAATAAGAAGTTTTTCTATGCTGCTATTGCTACTAGAAGAGCTACTAATCGCATCAAAAAAAGCAAAGGTATAGATGGTAATCTCATTGAGGATTTGGATGAGGTTAAAAATTACACCAAGCAATTTTTTTATTCCTTACTCAATCAGGAGCAGTAGCCTAATAGTATTCATGTTGGGCCTACAAGACGACTTGATTCTGAAGCCCTCTCTCATCTTAATGCCCCAATAACGGATGATAAAATTGTGAAAGTTGTTTTTAAGTCCCCGAAGCACAAAAGCCCTGGTCCAGACGGATTTCCAGCTGAGTTTTATCAAATTGCATGGGCTATTGTAGGCAACGATGTCATAAAAGCTTGTCGACATTTTTTCTCCTCAGGTCATATTCTTAAAGAAATGAATTGCACGTTTATTTCTTTATGCCTAAAAATGATGGAGCCGATTCATTGGAGAACTACCATCCTATTTCACTGTGCAACTTTATTTATACGGTTATCTCTAAGGTGCTGGCAAATAGACAACAAAAGGTTATGAATAAGATCATTAGTCCTAATCAGACTACTTTTCTTAAAGGGAGGAGTATTCATCATAATGTCCTGCTTGCTAATGATTTGGTTAAGGATCTACACTAAAAAACAAGAGGGAAAAAATCTGTTTTAAAGCTGATTTATGAAGAAAGCCTTTGACTTAATCAATAGGCATTTTATTTACATGATGCTCCATAATATGGGCTTCCCTCAGCACTGGGTTAAATGGATTCAATGTTGCTTGGAAACTCCAAAATTTTTGATTCTCTTTGATGGTTCGCCTATTGGCTTCTTCGGGAGTAAGAATGGCATTCGGCAAGACAATCCACTATCTCCTTATCTTTTTACCATTGCAATGGAAGGGCTCAGTTGTATGTTAGAAGAGGCTGTTTCCAATGGCAAAATTAAGGTACCATATTATGGTTGTGTTTATATCTCTCACATGACATTTGCTGACGACCTTATTATCTTCCTTCGAGATGATCCAGTTTCTATGAGTAATCTGGCAGATATTCTTAATGAATTTGGTATAGTTTATGGTCTTAAGCTAAACCATGCAAAGCAACACTTAAGGAGTGGAATTCAACTACATTTGGAAATATCACCAACAGAGTTCAGTTATGTAAGAAAGAACTTATGGCAGTGCAAAGCGAGCTAAATCTTCAACCTCTGGATGCGAATCTTATATACAAAGAGGCTACTGTTAGAAATAACTTTATGCAAGCTTTGAAGCAGGAGGAATGCTTTTTGAAACAGAAGTCATGACAGCATTGGCTTACTCTAGGGGATTCTAATACGAAGTTTTTCTATTGTGCTATTGCTACCAGGAGGGCTACTAATCGCATCAAAAAATGTAAAGGTATAGATGGTAATCTCATTCAGGATTTGGATGAGGTTAAAAATTACACAAAGCAATTTTTTATTCCTTACTCAATCAGGAGCAGCAGCCTAATAGTATTCATGTTGGGCCTACAAGACGACTTGATTCTGAAGCCCTCTTTCATCTTAATGCTCCAATAACGGATGATGAAATTGTGAAATTTGTTTTTAAGTCCCCGAAGCACAAAAGCCCTGGTCCAGATGGATTTCCAACTGAGTTTTATCAAATTGCATGGTCTATTGTAGGCAACGATGTCATAAAAGCTTGTCGATAGTTTTATCTCCTCATGTCATATTCTTAAAGAAATGAATTGCACTTTTATTTCTTTAGTGCCTTAGAATGATGGAACTGATTCATTGGAGAACTACCGTCCTATTTCACTGTGCAACTTTATTTATACGGTTATCTCTAAGGTGCTGGCAGATAGACAACAAAAGGTTTTGAATAAGATCATTAGTCATAATCAGACTACTTTTCTTAAAGGGAGGAGTATTCATCATAATGTCCTGCATGCTAATGATTTGGTTAAGGATCTACACTAAAAAACAAGAGGGAAAAAATCTGTTTTAAAGCTGATTTATGAAAGCCTTTGACTTAATCAATAGGCATTTTATTTACATGATGCTCCATAATATGGGCTTCCCTCAGCACTGGGTTAAATGGATTCAATGTTGCTTGGAAACTCCAAAATTTTTGATTCTCTTTGATGGTTCGCCTATTGGCTTCTTCGGGAGTAAGAATGGCATTCGGCAAGACAATCCACTATCTCCTTATCTTTTTACCATTGCAATGGAAGGGCTCAGTTGTATGTTAGAAGAGGTTGTTTCCAATGGCAAAATTAAGGTACCATATTATGGTTGTGTTTATATCTCTCACATGACATTTGCTGACGACCTTATTATCTTCCTTCGAGATGATCCAGTTTCTATGAGTAATCTGGCAGATATTCTTAATGAATTTGGTATAGTTTATGGTCTTAAGCTAAACCATGCAAAGCAACACTTAAGGAGTGGAATTCAACTACATTTGGAAATATCACCAACAGAGTTCAGTTATGTAAGAAAGAACTTATGGCAGTGCAAAGCGAGCTAAATCTTCAACCTCTGGATGCGAATCTTATATACAAAGAGGCTGCTGTTAAAAATAACTTTATGCAAGCGTTGAAGCAGGAGGAATGCTTTTTGAAACAGAAGTCACGACAGCATTGGCTTACTCTAGGGGATTCTAATACGAAGTTTTTCTATTGTGCTATTGCTACCAGGAGGGCTACTAATCGCATCAAAAAATGTAAAGGTATAGATGGTAATCTCATTCAGGATTTGGATGAGGTTAAAAATTACATAAAGCAATTTTTTATTCCTTACTCAATCAGGAGCAGCAGCCTAATAGTATTCATGTTGGGCCTACAAGACGACTTGATTCTGAAGCCCTCTTTCATCTTAATGCTCCAATAACGGATGATGAAATTGTGAAATTTGTTTTTTAAGTCCCCGAAGCACAAAAGCCCTGGTCCAGATGGATTTCCAACTGAGTTTTATCAAATTGCATGGTCTATTGTAGGCAACGATGTCATAAAAGCTTGTCGATAGTTTTATCTCCTCATGTCATATTCTTAAAGAAATGAATTGCACTTTTATTTCTTTAGTGCCTTAGAATGATGGAACTGATTCATTGGAGAACTACCGTCCTATTTCACTGTGCAACTTTATTTATACGGTTATCTCTAAGGTGCTGGCAGATAGACAACAAAAGGTTATGAATAAGATCATTAGTCATAATCAGACTACTTTTCTTAAAGGGAGGAGTATTCATCATAATGTCCTGCTTGCTAATGATTTGGTTAAGGATCTACACTAAAAAACAAGAGGGAAAAAATATGTTTTAAAGCTGATTTATGAAAGCCTTTGACTTAATCAATAGGCATTTTATTTACATGATGCTCCATAATATGGGCTTCCCTCAGCACTGGGTTAAATGGATTCAATGTTGCTTGGAAACTCCAAAATTTTTGATTCTCTTTGATGGTTCGCCTATTGGCTTCTTCGGGAGTAAGAATGGCATTCGGCAAGACAATCCACTATCTCCTTATCTTTTTACCATTGCAATGGAAGGGCTCAGTTGTCTGTTAGAAGAGGTTGTTTCCAATGGCAAAATTAAGGTACCATATTATGGTTGTGTTTATATCTCTCACATGACATTTGCTGACGACCTTATTATCTTCCTTCGAGATGATCCAATTTCTATGAGTAATCTGGCAGATATTCTTAATGAATTTGGTATAGTTTATGGTCTTAAGCTAAACCATGCAAAGCAACACTTAAGGAGTGGAATTCAACTACATTTGGAAATATCACCAACAGAGTTCAGTTATGTAAGAAAGAACTTATGGCAGTGCAAAGCGAGCTAAATCTTCAACCTCTGGATGCGAATCTTATATACAAAGAGGCTGCTGTTAGAAATAACTTTATGCAAGCTTTGAAGCAGGTGGAATGCTTTTTGAAACAGAAGTCACGACAGCATTGGCTTACTCTAGGGGATTCTAATACGAAGTTTTTCTATTGTGCTATTGCTACCAGGAGGGCTACTAATCGCATCAAAAAATGTAAAGGTATAGATGGTAATCTCATTCAGGATTTGGATGAGGTTAAAAATTACAGAAAGCAATTTTTTATTCCTTACTCAATCAGGAGCAGCAGCCTAATAGTATTCATGTTGGGCCTACAAGACGACTTGATTCTGAAGCCCTCTTTCATCTTAATGCTCCAATAACGGATGATGAAATTGTGAAATTTGTTTTTAAGTCCCCGAAGCACAAAAGCCCTGGTCCAGACGGATTTCCAACTGAGTTTTATCAAATTGCATGGTCTATTGTAGGCAACGATGTCATAAAAGCTTGTCGATAGTTTTATCTCCTCATGTCATATTCTTAAAGAAATGAATTGCACTTTTATTTCTTTAGTGCCTTAGAATGATGGAACTGATTCATTGGAGAACTACCGTCCTATTTCACTGTGCAACTTTATTTATACGGTTATCTCTAAGGTGCTGGCAGATAGACAACAAAAGGTTTTGAATAAGATCATTAGTCATAATCAGACTACTTTTCTTAAAGGGAGGAGTATTCATCATAATGTCCTGCATGCTAATGATTTGGTTAAGGATCTACACTAAAAAACAAGAGGGAAAAAATCTGTTTTAAAGCTGATTTATGAAAGCCTTTGACTTAATCAATAGGCATTTTATTTACATGATGCTCCATAATATGGGCTTCCCTCAGCACTGGGTTAAATGGATTCAATGTTGCTTGGAAACTCCAAAATTTTTGATTCTCTTTGATGGTTCGCCTATTGACTTCTTCGGGAGTAAGAATGGCATTCGGCAAGACAATCCACTATCTCCTTATCTTTTTACCATTGCAATGGAAGGGCTCAGTTGTATGTTAGTAGAGGCTGTTTCCAATGGCAAAATTAAGGTACCATATTATGGTTGTGTTTATATCTCTCACATGACATTTGCTGACGACCTTATTATCTTCCTTCGAGATGATCCAGTTTCTATGAGTAATCTGGCAGATATTCTTAATGAATTTGGTATAGTTTATGGTCTTAAGCTAAACCATGCAAAGTGCAAAGTATATGTGGGTGCTTGCATTGACAATAAGGATCATATTGCTCAAACTTTGGGAGTTGCTGAAGGAAATTTACCGGTTCCTTACTTGGGTCTCCCACTTATATCCACTGGAATCAAAAAAGTCTCCTGTCAGCCTATCCTATAAAGCTGGACGACTTGAACTTATTCGATCTGTGTTGATCTCTTATTCTATTTATTGGTCTCATGCATTCCTTCTACCTACCGGGCTTCTCCATGATATTGATAAATTACTTGTGAACTGCTTCTGGAATGGTACAGATGGTAAGGCAATGCACATGGTTAATTGGGGCAACATTTGCAAACCGAAAGATGAAGGAGGGCTGAATCTTTGACATATTAGAGATTGGAATAAAGCTTGTCTAGTCAAACAATTATGGGATATTTTACAAAACAAGTCTTCCTTATGGTCACAATGGGTTTTGCTAGGTACCTAACCAAGGAATCAATCTGGGAAGCATCCGCAAAAACATCTCATTCTGCTGCTTGGAAAGGAATTCTGAAGGCAAGGAGATGGCTACGTAACAACATTTCTTATGTGATCTCTTCTCGAACCAATATTAATATGTGGTATGATCCTTGGGTGAATGGGAAAAGTATATTTCAGATATTTGGTGATAGAGTACGATAGGATCTATGGGCTCCCAAAGACTGGAAGGTTTCTGAATTCATTGACAATGGTACATGGTGTGTTCCTAACCCTACCTCCCCTGACATGTTGTTAATTTGGCCAACTATTAGGGCTATCTCAATCAAGAACAACTCTTCAGATATACTTATTTGGCTTCATGATAATGGTAAATTTAGTGCTACATCTGCATGGACCCAAATTAGACGACGAAACAACAAGTGGATCCCAAGTAGTTGGACATGGGATAGTCTATGCTCACAGCGACATTCCTTATGTACATGGCAGGCCCTTCTCGACAAACTTCCTACGATGGACAATATGCAGCGAAGAAGTATTTATATTGTAAATCGGTGCTCTGTGTATGCAAAAAGAAGAAAGTGTTGACCATCTCTACTTTGCTTGTGATTATTCATCTTGGATATGGAAGGAGATCTTGAAGCGATTTGATCTTCAAAGGCTACCACGACCAAACTTGCATCATGAATTAGAAATGCTTATGCAAAGCTTCTCAAGAAAGGGGCCTCTTACACAACTAGCAAGAATTATATTCAGATGTGCTATTTGGTGGATTTGGAAGGAGAGGTGTGGTAGAATTTTTAAGTGTCACAACATGAACAAAACTCAAATTCTGATAGAGATTCTTCAGGACTCACGATCATGTATGGAGCAAGAATTGAATATAGAACACCTAACAAGAAGAGAGAAAGGGATTTTCACAAGATTCAATTTTTCCATTAGTCAATAATCTCTCGAATAATGATGGAGATTGTAATGTATTATATGGGGCAAAGCTTATATTTTGTGATGTATCCACAAGCAGTCCAGAACAATCTACCTATTGCATTTTATTATTTATTAACTTCCATGTACTACTCTTGGAGATGAGTTTGATGAAGTGTGCCCATTTCACCTTCTTTATGTGGGGTGCAATCTTCTCGACTACACAAGAGACTTCAGGCTTTAGTCTACGGCTTGTGTAGACAAAGCTTCTTTGTACAAACCATTTGCAAAATACAATATCTTTACTTACAAAAAAAAAAGTTTTTTTCGTGAAACCATGCTCCTACGACTTCCCATAGGCTAATACTTTGGGAATGGCCAGTATTTTGAAATTCTGAGACGTTGCACGAAAAACCGATCGAAACAAGACTTTGTGTGTTGCTTTGTGCGAAGTTTATGAGCGTCGTATTTTTTCATAAAACCGTGCACATACGATTTTCATGGGCTAATACACTGGGAATGGCCGGTATTTTGAAATTCTAAGACGATGCACGAAAAACCGATCGAAACGTGACTTTGCGCAAAGTTTATGACCGTTGCATTTTTTCACAAAACCATGCTCATACGACTACCCATGGGCTAAAACATTGGGAATTGCCAGTATTTTGAAATCCCGAGATGGTGCAACAAAATTCGATCGAAACTCGCCTTTGCGCAAAGTTTATGACCGACATATTTTTTATCGAAACCATGCTCATACGACTTCTCATGAGCAAATATGTTGGTAATGGCCAGTGTTTTAAAATTCTGAGATGGTGCCCGAGAAACCATCAAAACCCGACTTTGAATAATGTTTATGACCGTCATGTTTTTTCACGAAACCATGCTCGTATGACTTCCCATGGGCTAATTCGTTGGGAATGATGAGTATTTAGAAATTCTGAGAGGTTGAATGAAAAACTGATTGAAACGATGCTTTGCGTGCGACTTTGTGCAAATTTTATGAGCATCACATTTTTTTATGAAACCGTGCACATATGACTTCTCATGGGCTATCAACGCTGGGAATGGCCTATATTTTGAAATTCCATGAAGGTGCACGAAAAACCGATAGAAAGGAGACATTGCGCACGACTTTGTGCAGAGTTAATGACAGTCACGTCTTTTCACGAAAACGTGCTCGTATGACTTCCCATGGGCTAATATGTTGGGAATTGCCACTATTTTGAAATCCCGAGACGGTGCACCAAAAACCGATCGAAACTTGACTTTGCGTGCGACTATGCGTATAGTTTATAACCGTCGCATTATTTCATGAAACCATGTTCGTATGACTTCCCATGGGCAAATTATTTGGGAATGGCCTGTATTTTTAAATTCTGAGACGTTGCATGAAAAACCGATCGAAACGAGACTTTGCATGCGACTTGTGCAAATTTTATGACCGTCACGTTTTTTCGTGAAACCATACACATACGACATCTGATGGGCTAATACACTGGGAATGGTCAGTATTTTGAAATTCCGAGACGGTGCACCAAAAACTAATCGAACCACGACTTTCAAAATACGTTGGGAATGGCCAGTATTTTGAAATTCCGAGATGGTGCCCGAAAAACCGATCGAAATGCGACTTTGCGCAAATTTATGACCATTGCATTTTTTCACGAAATCATGATCGTAATACTTCCCATGGGCTAATACATTGGGAATGGTGAGTATTTTGAAATTCTGAGATGGTGCACGAAAACTGATCAAAACGATACTTTACGCGTGACATTGCGTAAACTTTATGACCATTGCATTTTTTCGTGAAACCATGCTCGTACGACTTCCCATGGGCTAATACTTTGTGAATGGCCAGTATTTTTAAATTTCGAGATGTTGCTCGAAAAACCGATCGAAACGAGACTTTGCATGTGACATTGTGCAAATTTTATTAGTGTCGTGTTTTTTCGTGAAACCGTACAAATACGATATCTGATGGGCTAATACGTAGGGAATGACCAGTATTTTGAAACTTTGAGATGGTGCATGAAAAATTGATCCAAACAAGACTTGCGTGTGACTTTGCGCAAAGTTTATGTCCGTTGCATTTTTTGCAAGAAACCATGCTCGTACGACTTCTCATGGGCTAATACGCTGGGAATGGCCATTATTTTGAAATTCCAAGATGGTGCACGAAAAACCGATCGAAATAGGACTTTGCGCAAAGTTTATGACTGTTGCATTTTCTTACGAAACCGTGCTCATACGACTTCCTATGGGCTAATGCGTTGGGAATGGCCAGTATTTTAAAATTATGAGATAGTGCACGAAAAACCCATCGAAACTCGACTTTCGCAATGTTTATGACCATTGCATTTTTTTGCGAAATCGTACTCGTACGACTTCCCTTGGGCTAATACATACGTTGGGAATGACTAGTATTTTGAAATTCCGAGATGGTGCCCGAAAAACCGATCGAAACGTGACTTTGCACAAAGTTTATGACCGTTGCATTTACGCATTGTTTACTGGCCATTAATGTTGGGAATGGCCAGTATTTTGAAATTCTGAGACAGTGCACGAAAAACTGATCGAAACGAGACGTTGCGCAAAGTTTATGATTATCACATTTTTTTACGAAATTATACTCGTATGACTTATCATGATCTATACGTTAGGAATGGCCAGTTTTTTGAGATTCCGAGAAGGTGCACAAAAAACTGATCAAAATGAGACTTTGCGCGTGACTTTATGCAATGTTTATGACCGTCACATTTTTTCATGAAACCGTGCTCATATGACTTCTCATGGGCTAAAACATTGGGAATGGCTAGTATTTTGAAATTCCGAGACGGTGCACGAAAAGCTGAATAAAATGAGACTTTGTGCGCGACTTTGTGCAATGTTTATGACTGTTGCGTTTATTTATGAAACCATGCTCCTACGACTTCTCATGGGCTAATACGTTGGGAATGGCCAGTATTTTGAAATTCCGAGATGGTGCCCGAAAAACCGATCGAAACGCGACTTTGCTTAAATTCATGACCGTTGTATTTTTTCACGAAACCGTGATCGTAATACTTCCCATGGTACATAGGGAATGGTGAGTATTTTGAAATTCTAAGACGGTGCACGAATAACTGATCATTACGATACTTTACGCGTGACATTGCGTAAAGTTTATGATCGTTGCGTTTTTTCACGAAATCGTGCTCGTACGACTTCCCTAGGCTAATACTTTGGGAATGGCTAGTATTTTTAAATTCCGTGACGTTGCACGAAAAATCGATCGAAACAGGACTTTGCATGCGACATTGTGCAAATTTTATGAGCATCACGTTTTTTCGTGAAACCGTATACATACGACATCTGATGGGCTAATACGCTGGGAATGGCCAGTATCTTGGAATTCCGAGACGGTGCACCAAAAACCGATCGAAATACGACTTTGCATGCGACTTTGCGTAAAGTTTATGACCGTCGCATTTTTTTCACGAAACCGTGCTCAAACCACTGCTCATGGGCTAATATGTTGGTAATTGCCCGAATTTTAAAATTCTGAGATGGTGCACGAAAAACCGATCGAAACAAGACTTTTCATAAAGTTTAGGACTATTGTATTTTTTCGTGAAACTATGCTCGTACCACTTCTTATGGGCTAATACGCTGCGAATGGCCAGTATTTTGAAATTCCGAGACTGTGTATGGAAAATCAATCGAAACGAGTTTTTGCATGTGACTTTGCGCAATGTTTATGACCATTACATTTTACACGAAACCGTGCTAGTACGACTTCCCATGGGCTAATACGTTGGGAATGGCAAGTATTTTGAAATTCTGAGATGGTGCTAGAAAAACCGATCGAAACACGACTTTGCTCAAAGTTTATGACCATTGCATTTTTTCACGAAACCGATCTCATAAAACTTCTCATGAGCTAATACGCCCGGAATTGCCAGAATTTTGAAATCCAAATACGGTGCACCAAAACCCGATCGAAACTCGACTTTGCGCGTGACTTTGCGTAAAGTTTATGACCGTCACATTTTTTAGCGAAACCATGCTTGTACGACTTCTCATGAACTAATATGTTGGTAATGGCTAGTATTTTAAAATTCCGAGATGGTGCACAAAAAATCGATCGAAACGAGACATTGTGCGACTTTATGCCGAATTTATGACAGTCGAGTCATTTCGCGAAACCGTGCTCGTATGACTTCCCATGGGCTAATACATTGGGAATTGCCAGTATTTTGAAATCCCGAGACGGTGCACCAAAAATCGATCGAAAGACTACTTTGCGCATGACTTTGTGCAAAGTTTATGACCGTCGCATTTTTCACGATACCGTGCTTGTACGACATCTCATGGGCTAATACGTTGGTGGTAATGGCCAGTATTTTAAAATTCTGAGACGGTGCAAGAATAACCGATCGAAACAAGACTTTGCATGTGACTTTGTGCAAAGTTTATGAGCATCACGTTTTTTCATGAAATCGTGCACATAAGACTTCCATGGGATTGTGCAAAGCTAATACGCTGGGAATGGCCAGTATTTTCAAATTCTGAGATGGTGCACCAAAAATCGATCGAAACTCGACTTTGCGTGCGACTTTGCATAAAGTTTTTGACCGTCGTATTTTTTCATGAAACCGTGCTCATACGACTTCCAATGGGCTAATACTTTGGGAATGACTAGTATTTTGAAATTTCGAGACATTGAACGAAAAACCGATCGAAACGAGACTTTGCATGTGACATTGTGCAATGTTTATGAGCGTCGCATTTTTTCGTGAAATCGTGCACATACGACTTCTCATGGGCTAATACGATGGGAATGGCCAGAATTTTGAAATTCCGAGATGGTGCACGAAAAAACCGATCGAAACGAGACTTTGCACAAAGTTTATGACCGTTGCATTTTTTCACCAAACCGTGGTCGTACGACTTCCCATGGGCTACTACGTTGGGAATTGCCAGTATTTTGAAATCTCGAGACGGTGCACCAAAAATCGATCGAAACTCGACTTTGTGCAAAGTTTATGACCGTCGTATTTTTTAGCGAAACCATGCTCGTACGACTTCTCATGAGTTAGTCCGTTGGTAATGGCCAGTGTTTTAAAATTCCGAGACGGTGCATGAAAAACTGATCGAAACGAGTTTTTGCACGTGAATTTATGCAATGTATATAACCGTTGCGTTTTTTCATGAAACCATGCTCGTACGACTTCCCATGGACTAATTAATATAATAGGAATGGCCAGTATTTTAAAATTCTTAAAGAAATGAATTGTGCTTTTATTTCTTTAGTGCCTAAAAATGACGGAGTCGATTCATTGGAGAACTACCGTCCTATTTCACTGTGCAACTTTATTTATAAGGTTATCTCTAAGTTGCTGGCAGATAGACTACAAAAGGTCATGAATAAGGTCATTAGTCCTAATCAGGCTGCTTTTCTTAAAGGGAGGAGTATTCATCATAATGTCTTTCTAATGATTTGGTTAAGGATCTACACTCAAAAACAAGAGGGAAAAAGATCTGTTTTAAAGCTGATTTACGAAAGGCCTTTGACCCAGTCCATAGGCATTTTATTTACATGATGCTCCATAATATGGGCTTCCCTCAACACTGGGTTAAATGGATTCAATGTTGCTTGGAAACTCCAAAATTTTTGATTCTCTTTAATGGTTCCCCTATTGGCTTCTTCGGGAGTAAGAATGGCATTCATCAAGGCGATCCACTATCTCCTTATCTTTTTACCATTGCAATGGAATGGCTCAGTTGTATGTTAGAAGAGGCTGTTTCCAATGGCAAAATTAAGGTACCACATTATGGTTCTATTTATATCTCTCACATAACATTTGCTGATGGCCTTATTATCTTCTTTCGAGATGATCCAGTTTCTGTGAGTAATCTGGCAGATATTCTTAATGAATTTGGTATGGTTTCTGGTCTTAAGCTAAACCATGCAAAGAGCAAAGTATATGTGGGTGCTTGCATTGACAATAAGAATCATATTGCTCAAACATTGGGAGTTGCTAAAGGAAATTTACCGGTTCCTTACTTGGGTCTCCCACTTATATCCACTCGAATCAACAAAGTCTCCTGTCAGCCTATCTTACAAAAAATTAAGAACAGAATTTCCTCTTGGAAAAATAGGCTTCTTTCTAAAGCTGGATGACTTGAACTTATTCGATCTGTGTTGATCTCTTATTCTATTTATTGGTCTCATGCATTCCTTCTACCTGCCGGGCTTCTCCATGATATTGATAAATTACTTATGAACTTATTTTGGAATGGCACAGATGGTAATGCAATGCACATGGTGAATTGGGACAACATTTGCAAACCGAAAGATGAAGGGGGGCTGAATCTTCGACATATTAGAGATTGGAATAAAGCTTGTATGGTAAAGCAATTATGAGATATTTTACAAAACAAGTCTTCCTTATGGTCACAATGGGTTTTTGCTAGGTACCTAACCAAGGAATCAATCTGGGAAGCATCTGCAAAAACATCTCATTCTGCTGCTTGGAAAGGAATTCTGAAGGCAAGGCGATGGCTACATAACAATATTTCTTATGTGATTTCTTCTGGAACCACTATTAATATGTGGTATGATCCTTGGGTGAATGGGAAAAGTATATTTCAGATATTTGGTGATAGAGTACGACAGGATCTGGGGGCTCCCAAAGACTGGAAGGTTTCTGAATTCATTAACAATGGTACATGGTGTCTTCCCAACCCTACCTCCCCTGACATGTTATTACTTTGGACGACTATTAGGGCTATTCCAATCAAGAACAACTCTTCAGATATGCTTATTTGGCTTCATGATAATGGTAAATTTAGTGCTACATATGCAAGGAACCAAATTAGATGACGAAACAACAAGTGGATCTCAATTAGTTGGACATGGGATAGTCCATGCTCACAGCGACATTCCTTATGTACATGGCAGGCCCTTCTCAGCAAACTTCCTACTTTGCTTGTGATTATTCATCTTGGATATGGAATGAGATCTTGAAGCGATTTGATCTTCAAAGGCTACCACGGCCAAACTTGCATCATGAATTAGAAATGCTTATGCAAAGCTTATCAAGAAAGGGGCCTCTTACACAACTAGCAAGAATTATATTCAGATGTGCTATTTGGTGGATTTGGAAGGAGAGGTGTGGCAGAATTTTTGAGTGTCCCAACATGAACAAAGCTTAAATTCTGATAGAGATTCTTCAGGACTCACAATCATGTATGGAGCAAGAATTGAATACAGAGCACCTAACAAGAAGAGAGAAAGAGATTTTCACAAAATTCAATTTTTCCATTCGTCAAGAATCACTCGAATAATGATGAAGATTGTAATGTATTGGGGCAAAGCTTATATTTTGTGATGTATCCACAAGTAGTCCAGAACAGTCTAGCTATTGCATTTTATTATTTATTAACTTCCTTGTGCTACTCTTGGAGATGAGTTTGATGAAGCGTGCCCATTTCACCTTCTTTAGGTGGGGTGCATTCTTCTCGACTACACTAAGAGACTTCAGGCTTTAGTCTATGGCTTGTGTAGACAAAGCTTCTTTGTACAAATCTTTTACAAAATACATTATCTTTACTTACCAAAAAAAAGTATTTTGAAATTCCAAGATGGTGCCCGAAAACCGATCGAAATGCGACTTTGCACAATGTTTATGGCCATTGCATTTTTTCATGAAACCGATCTCGTACGACTTCTCATGAGCTAATACGACTAGAATTGCCAATATTTTGAAATCACGAGAAGGTGCACCAAAATCCGATCGAAACTCGACTTTACGCAAAGTTTATCACCGTCGTATTTTTTATCTAAACCATGCTCATATGACTTCTCATGAGCTAATGCGTTGGTAATGGCAAGTATTTTAAAATTCCGAGATGGTGCTCGAAAAACCGATCGAAACATGACTTTGCGCAAAATTTATGACCTTCGCCTTTTTTCACGAAACCGTGCTCGTATGACGTCCCATGGGCCAATACCTTGGGAATGATGAGTATTTTGAAATTCTAAGACGTTGAACGAAAAACCGATCGAAAAGAGACTTTGCATGCGACTTTGTGCAATGTTTATGAGCATTGCATTTCTTCGTGAAACCGTGCACATATGACTTTTCAAGAGCTAATACGTTGGGAATGGCCAGTATTTTGAAATTCTGCGACGGTGCACGAAAAATCGATCGAAAGGAGACATTGCACGCGACTTCGTGCATAGTTTATGACAGTCGCGTCTTTTCGCGAAACCGTGCTCGTATGACTTCCATGGGCTAATATGTTTGGAATTGCCACTATTTTGAAATCCTAAGAAGGTGCATCAAAAACCGATCGAAACTCGACTTTGTGTGCGACTTTGCATAAAGTTTATAACCGTCACATTTTTTCATGAAATCGTGCTCGTATGATTTCCCATGGGCTAGTACGTTGGTAATGGCTAGTATTTTAAAATTCAAAGACGGTGCACGAAAAACCGATTGAAACAAGACTTTGCGTGCGACTTTGTGCAAAGTTTATGAGCGTCACGTTTATTCATGAAATCGTGCACATACGACTTCTCATGGGCTAATATGCTGGGAATGACCAGTATTTTGAAAATCCGAGACGGTGCACCAAAAACCGATTGAAACTCGACTTTGCGCAAAGCTTATGACCATCGCATTTTTTCACGAAACCATGCTTGTACGACTTTTCATGGGCTAATACGTTGGTAATGGCTAGTATTTTAAAATTCTGAGACGGTGCATGAAACACCGATCGAAACGAGACCTTGCGCGCTACTTTACGCAAAGTTTATGATCGTCGCAATTTTTTGTCAAATCGTGCTCGTACTACTTCTCATGAGCTAATACATTAGGAATGACCAATTTTTGAGATTCCAAGATGGTGCATGAAAAACTCATCGAAACGAGACTCTGCGCATGATTTTAGGCAAATTTATGACCATCACAATTTTTTGTGAAACCATGCTCGTACGACTTCCCATGGGCTAAAACATTGGGAATAGCCAGTATTTTGAAATTCCAAGATGGTGCATGAAAAACCGAATGAAATAAGACTTTGCGCCAAGTTTATGACTATGACTTTGCAGAAAGTTTATGACCATTGCATTTTTTCACAACACCGTGCTCGTACGACTTCCCATTGGCAAATACTTTGGGAAGGGCCAGTATTTTGAATTCCGTGACGGTGCATGAAAAATCGATCGAACGAGACTTTGCGCGTGACTTTGGGCAAATTTTATGACCGTCACATTTTTTCGTGAAACCGTGCTCGAAGACTTCACAAGAGCTGATACGTTGAGAATGGCCAGTTTTTTCAGATTCCGAGATGGTGCACGAAAAATCGATCGAAACGAGACTTTGTGCGCGACTTTACACAAAGTTTACGGTCATCACGTTTTTTCAGGAAATCATGCTCGTACGACTTTGAATGGGCTGATACGTTGGGAATGACCTGTATTTTGAAATTCTGAGACGTGCACAAAAAATCGATCGAAACTCGACTTTGTGTGTGACTTTGCGCAAAGTTTATGACAGTCACTTTTTTTCTTGAAATCGTGCTAGTACGACTTCTCATGGGCTAATATGTTGGGAATGGCCAGTATTTTAAAATTCCAAAACAGTGCACCAAAAATCAATCGAAACGGGACTTTGCGTAAAGTTTCTGATCGTCGCGTTTGTTCATGAAATCATGCTCGTACGACTTCTCATGAGCTAATAAATACGCTAGGAATGGACAGTATTTCAAAATTCTGAGATGGTGCATAAAAAACAGATCGAAACGAAACTTTAAGCACGACTTACGTAAAGTTTATGATCGTGCTCATACAACTTCCAATGGGCTAAAACATTGGGAATGGCCAGTGTTTTGTAATCCAAGGCGGTTCACGAAAAATTGATCGAAATGAGACTTTACGCAAAGTTTATGATCGTCGCGTTTTTTCGTGAAACCATGCTCGTACGACTTCTTTCTCATGAGCTAATACGTTGGGAATGGCCAGTTTTCTTATATATTTTTTTGGTAAGTAAAGATAATGTATTTTGTAAAAGATTTGTACAAAGAAGCTTTGTCTACACAAGCCATAGACTAAAGCCTGAAGTCTCTTAGTGTAGTCGAGAAGATTGCACCCCACCTAAAGAAGGTGAAATGGGCATGCTTCATCAAACTCATCTCTGAGAGTAGCACAAGGAAGTTAATAAATAATAAAATGTAATAGCTAGACTGTTCTGGACTACTTGTTGATACATCACAAAATATAAGCTTTGCCCCATATAATACATTACAATCTTCATCATTATTCGAGTGATTCTTGACGAATGGAAAAATTGAATCTTGAGAAAATCGCTTTCTCTCTTCTTGTTAGGTGCTCTGTATTCAATTCTTGCTCCATACATGATCGTGAGTCCTGAAGAATCTCTATCAGAATTTGAGCTTTGTTCATGTTGTGACACTCAAAAATTCTGCCACACCTCTCCTTCCAAATCCACCAAATAGCACATCTGAATATAATTCTTGCTAGTTGTGTAAGAGGCCCCTTTCTTGAGAAGCTTTGCATAAGCATTTCTAATTCATGATGCAAGTTTGGCCGTGGTAGCCTTTGAAGATCAAATCGCTTCAAGATCTCCTTCCATATCCAAGATGAATAATCACAAGCAAAGTAGAGATGGTCAACACTTTCTTCCTTTTGCATACACAAAGAGCACCGATTTACAATATAAATACCTCTTCACTGCATATTGTCCATTGTAGGAAGTTTGCCGAGAAGGGCCTGCCATGTACACAAGGAATGTCGCTGTGAGCATGGACTATCCCATGTCCAACTACTTGGGATCCACTTGTTGTTTCGTCGTCTAATTTGGTTCCATGCAGATGTAGCACTAAATTTACCATTATCATGAAGCCAAATAAGCAGCATATCTGAAGAGTTGTTCTTGATTGGAATAGCCCTAATAGTCGGCCAAAGTAATAACATGTCAGGAGAGGTAGGGTTGGAAAGACACCATGTACCATTGTTAATGAATTCAGAAACCTTCCAGTCTTTGGGAGCCCCCAGATCCTGTCGTACTCTATCACCAAATATCTGAAATATACTTTTCCCATTCAGCCAAGGATCATACCACAAATTAATATTGGTTCCAGAAGAAATCACATAAGAAATATTGTTACGTAGCCATCGCCTTGCCTTCAGAATTCCTTTCCAAGCAGCAGAATGAGATGTTTTTGCAGATGCTTCCTAGATTGATTCCTTGGTTAGGTACCTAGCAAAAACCCATTGTGACCATAAGGAAGACTTGTTTTGTAAAATATCTCATAATTGCTTTACCATACAAGCTTTATTTCAATCTCTAATATGTCTAAGATTCAGCCCCCCTTCATCCTTCGGTTTGCAAATGTTGTCACAATTCACCATGTGCATTGCCTTACCATCTGTGCCATTCCAAAATAAGTTCATAAGTAATTTATCAATATCATGGAGAAGCCCGACAGGTAGAAGGAATGCATGAGACCAATAAATAGAATAAGAGATCAACATAGATCGAATAAGTTCAAGTCGTCCAGCTTTAGAAAGAAGCCTATTTTTCCAAGAGGAAATTCTGTTCTTAATTTTTTGTAGGATAGATAGGCTGACAGGAGACTTTGTTGATTCCAGTGGATATAAGTGGGAGACCCAAGTAAGGAACCGGTAAATTTCCTTCAGCTACTCCCAATGTTTGAGCAATATGATCCTTATTGTCAATGCAAGCACCCACATATACTTTGCTCTTTGCATGGTTTAGCTTAAGACCAGAAACTTTACCGAATTCATTAAGAATATCTGCCAGATTACTCACAGAAACTGGATCATCTCGAAGGAAGATAATAAGGTCATCAGCAAATGTTATGTGAGAGATATAAACAGAACCATAATGTGGTACCTTAATTTTGCCATTGGAAACAGCCTCTTCTAACATGCAACTGAGCCCTTCCATTGCAATGGTAAAAAGATAAGGAGATAGTGGATCACCTTGCCGAATTCCATTCTTAGTCCCGAAGAAGCCAATAGGTGAACCATTAAAGAGAATCGAAAATTTTGGAGTTTCCAAGCAACATTGAATCCATTTAACCCAGTGCTAAGGGAAGCCCATGTTATGGAGCATCATGTAAATAAAATGCCTATTGACTGAGTCAAAGGCCTTTTGTAAATCAGCTTTAAAATAGATCTTTTTCCCTCTTATTTTTGAATGTAGATCCTTAACCAAATCATTAGCAAGCAGGACATTATGCTGGATACTCCTCCCTTTAAGAAAAGCAGCCTGATTAGGACTAATGACCTTATTCATGACCTTTTGTAGTCTATCTGCCAGCAACTTAGAGATAACCTTATAAATAAAGTTGCATAGTGAAATAGGACGGTAGTTCTCCAATGAATCGGCTCCATCATTTTTAGGCACTAAAGAAATAAAAGTGTAATTCATTTCTTTAAGAATATGACCTGAGGAGAAAAAATGTCGACAAGCTTTTATGACATCGTTGCCTACAATAGCCCATGCATTTGATAAAACTCAGCTGGAAATCCGTCTGGACCAGGGCTTTTGTGCTTCGGGGACTTAAAAACAACTTTCACCATTTCATCATCCGTTATTGGGGCATTAAGATGAGAGAGGGCTTCAGAATCAAGTCGTCTTGTAGGCCCAACATGAATACTTTTAGGCTGTTGTTCCTGATTGAGTAAGGAATAAAAAAATTGCTTGGTGTAACTTGTAACCTCATCCAAATCCTCAATGAGATTACCATCTATACCTTTGCATTTTTTGATGCGATTAGTAGCCCTTCTGGTAGCAATAGCAGCATAGAAAAACTTCGTATTAGAATCCCCTAGAGTAAGCCAATGCTGTCGTGACTTCTGTTTCAAAAAGCATTCCTCCTGCTTCAAAGCTTGCATAAAGTTATTTCTAGCAGCAGCCTCTTTGTATATAAGATTCGCATCCAGAGGTTGAAGATTTAGCTCGCTTTGCACAGCCATAAGTTCTTTCTTGCATAACCGAACCCTATCGGTGATATTTCCAAATGTAGTTGAATTCCACTTCTTAAGTACTGCTTTGCATGCTTTTAGTTTTTGACATAGGATGTAAGGGGGAGAACCAAATACATTAATGTCCCAAGCTGACTTAATAACTTCGAGGAACTTAGGGTGAGAACTCCACATATTAAAAAATCTAAAAGGTTTCTTGACTCTGGGTAGTGCTTTATCTGCATGTATATGCATAATAGAGTTATCCGAAAATAACTTAGCACCGTACTCAAGAAGTGAATCTGGGAAAACTACTAACCATTCCTGATTAATCAAACATCTGTCAAGTCGAGCATAATTTTTCTTTCAGCAGTACTTTGATTGTTCCATGAGAACCAATCACCTACAGATTTCATGTCAGTCAATGCAGCAGCAGTATCTATACAATCATTAAAATGTTGAAGCTGACAATCGGAAAGCACTCTACCCCCCACTTTCTCATTTGTGTATCTGATAGTATTAAAGTCACCGAGAACAACCCAAGGTACTGTAGGATAACTATTTGCAATGC
Source organism: Ensete ventricosum (assembly GCA_029747655.1). Taxonomy (NCBI): domain Eukaryota; kingdom Viridiplantae; phylum Streptophyta; class Magnoliopsida; order Zingiberales; family Musaceae; genus Ensete; species Ensete ventricosum. Next base: position 22,773,718 of record JAQQAF010000007.1, on the reverse strand, counting down.
TAACCAGATCACGCCATAGAGCATTCCTGTCAGACATACTATTAGATGCATAAATACCGGTAATAATGAATTGACATCCAGTCTATTTATCCTCTGCCTTAAGATGAATGAATTGATTAGTAGTAGAAATAAACCAAGCAGCAACAAGGTTAGGATGCCATAAGACCCAAACTCGACCATAAGTATCCTGAGAATCATTAGTAAAAAGTTATGCCTCAGGCCATATTAAATTCTTCTGAACTCGAACACGATGAGTTTTAATTTTTGTTTCCACAAGAATCACCATATCCCATGCAGCAGATCGGATTATTCTATTGAGCTCCCGACATTTCTCAGTCTTATTAAGTCCACGAACATTCCAACAGATTATTTTCATCAATACTAGATAAAAGGAAGAGCATGTGATTTTGGGAGGACACTACCATCCTTTTTCTTATCCTTTGATTTTGCATGGTCCTCTCGCATAATATCTTTACCCTTTAATCCTTTATTCCTATATTTATCCACCTCATCCACAGCTTGCAAATGTTTAAATTTTTGCGTACCTTGAGGCAAGGAGTCCTGAATAGCGGGATTTGTCGAAGAGCGATGAGTTTAGTGAGTTGCAATGTCTTGGTTCCCAAGAGGTTGTTGAAATGAAATTTCCTGATTATCTGAAGGAATGATTCATGAAGGCGAGGTTGTTATTGGGGAGTGAGAACCTTGGGAAGCTCCTGCAGTGAAAGTCTCTGATATAATAGGAAAAGATGGGAAGTCCTGACTTGTCTTTCTCTTGTTCGTGTCGCTGCCCCAACGAGTCAAAGTTGGCACTGGAGTATCAGTGCTTGGATTAGTGGTCGTGACCCCATTCTGTGGCTCTTGGCGTGGTCGGTAGACCTGTGTGATTTTTTGTGAAGGCTGTTGGCAGGCACCATTTACATGTCCAAAAGATAGACAAACCTTGCATCGTTGTGGCTTCCAAGAATATGAGACTTTCACTTTTCGGGTGCTCCCATCAAGATCACGGTAAGAAACATCATTCGGTAGTTCCTCATCAGAAGAAACCATTACACAAGCTCTGGCAAAGGTCAATCTCGTTTGTGAAGTTGTTGCCTTATCAATATACAATGGCTGTCCCAGGGTGCACCCAGGGCTGCCAATGAAAGTCTCATATTCTTGGAAGCCACAACGATGCAAGGTTTGTCTATCTTTTGGACATGTAAATGGTGCCTGCCAACAGCCTTCACAAAAAATCACACAGGTCTACCGACCACGCCAAGAGCCACAGAATGGGGTCACTACCACTAATCCAAGCACTGATACTCCAGTGCCAACTTTGACTCGTTGGGGCAGCGACACGAACAAGAGAAAGACAAGTCAGGACTTCCATCTTTTCCTATTATATCAGAGACTTTCACTGCAGGAGCTTCCCAAGGTTCTCACTCCCCAATAACAACCTTGCCTTCATGAATCATTCCTTCAGATAATCAGGAAATTTCATTTCAACAACCTCTTGGGAACCAAGACATTGCAACTCACCAAACTCATCGCTCTTCGACAAATACCGCTATTCAGGACTCCTTGCCTCAAGGTACGCAAAAATTTAAACATTTGCAAGCTGTGGATGAGGTGGATAAATATAGGAATAAAGGATTAAAGGGTAAAGATATTATGCGAGAGGACCATGCAAAATCAAAGGATAAGAAAAAGGATGGTAGTGTCCTCCCAAAATCACATGCTCTTCCTTCTATCTAGTATTGATGAAAATAACCTGTTGGAATGTTCGTGGACTTAATAAGACTGAGAAATGTCGGGAGCTCAATAGAATAATCCGATCTGCTGCATGTGATATGGTGATTCTTGTGGAAACAAAAATTAAAACTCATCGTGTTCGAGTTCAGAAGAATTTAATATGTATGGCCTGAGGCATAACTTTTTACTAATGATTCTCATGATACTTATGGTCGAGTTTGGGTCTTATGGCATCCTAACCTTGTTACTGCTTGGTTTATTTTTGCTACTAATCAATTCATTCATCTTAAGGCAGAGGATAAACAGACTGGATGTCAATTCAATATTACCGGTATTTATGCATCTAATAGTATGTCTGACAGGAATGCTCTATGGCATGATCTGGTTAGCATTGCAAATAGTTATCCTACAGTACCTTGGGTTGTTCTCGGTGACTTTAATACTGTCAGATACACAAATGAGAAAGTGGGGGGTAGAGTGCTTTCCGAATGTCAGCTTCAACATTTTAATGATTGTATAGATACTGCTGCATTGACTGACATGAAATCTGTAGGTGATTGGTTCTCATGGAACAATCAAAGTACTGCTGAAAGAAAAATTATGGCTTGACTTGACAGATGTTTGATTAATCAGGAATGGTTAGCAGTTTTCCCAGATTCACTTCTTGAGTATGGTGCTAAGTTATTTTTGAATCACTCTATTATGCATATACATGAAGATAAAGCACTACCCAGAGTCAAGAAACCTTTTAGATTTTTTAATATGTGGAGTTCTCACCCTAAGTTCCTCGAAGTTATTAAGTCAGCTTGGGACATTAATGTATTTGGTTCTCCCCCTTACATCCTATGTCAAAAACTAAAAGCATGCAAAACAGCACTTAAGAAGTGGAATTCAACTACATTTGGAAATATCACCGACAGGGTTCAGTTATGCAAGAAAGAACTTATGGCTGTGCAAAGCGAGCTAAATCTTCAACCTCTGGATGCGAATCTTATATACAAAGAGGCTGCTGCTAGAAATAACTTTATGCAAGCTTTGAAGCAGGAGGAATACTTGTTGAAACAGAAGTCACGACAGCATTGGCTTACTCTAGGGGATTCTAATACGAAGTTTTTCTATGCTGCTATTGCTACCAGAAGGGCTACTAATCGCATCAAAAAATGCAAAGGTATATATGGTAATCTCATTGAGGATTTGGATGAGGTTAAAAATTACACCAAGCAATTTTTTTATTCCTTACTCAATCAGGAGCAGCAGCCTAATAGTATTCATGTTGGGCCTACAAGACGACTTGATTCTGAAGCCCTCTCTCATCTTAATGCCCCAATAACGGATGATGAAATTGTGAAAGTTGTTTTTAAGTCCCCGAAGCACAAAAGCCCTGGTCCAGACTGATTTCCAGCTGAGTTTTATCAAATTGCATGGGCTATTGTAGGCAACGATGTCATAAAAGCTTGTCGACATTTTTTCTCCTCAGGTCATATTCTTAAAGAAATGAATTGCACTTTTATTTCTTTAGTGCCTAAAAATGATGGAGCCGATTCATTGGAGAACTACCGTCCTATTTCACTGTGAAACTTTATTTATAAGGTTATCTCTAAGTTGCTGGCAGATAGACTACAAAAGGTCATGAATAAGGTCATTAGTCCTAATCAGGCTGCTTTTCTTAAAGGGAGGAGTATCCATCATAATGTCCTGCTTGCTAATGATTTGGTTAAGGATCTACACTCAAAAATAAGAGGGAAAAAGATCTGTTTTAAAGCTGATTTACGAAAGGCCTTTAACTCAGTCAATAGGCATTTTATTTACATGATGCTCCATAATATGGGCTTCCCTCAGCACTGGGTTAAATGGATTCAATGTTGCTTGGAAACTCCAAAATTTTTGATTCTCTTTAATGGTTCACCTATTGGCTTCTTCGGGAGTAAGAATGGCATTCGGCAAGGCGATCCACTATCTCCTTATCTTTTTACCATTGCAATGGAAGTGCTCAGTTGTATGTTATAAGAGGCTATTTCCAATGGCAAAATTAAGGTACCACATTATGGTTCTGTTTATATCTCTCACATAATATTTGCTGATGACCATATTATCTTCCTTCGAGATGATCCAGTTTCTGTGAGTAATCTGGCAGATATTCTTAATGAATTTGGTATAGTTTCTGGTCTTAAGCTAAACCATGCAAAGAGCAAAGTATAAGTGGGTGCTTGCATTGACAATAAGGATTATATTGCTCAAACATTGGGAGTTGCTGAAGGAAATTTACCGGTTCCTTACTTGGGTCTCCCACTTATATCCATTGGAATCAACAAAGTCTCCTATCAGCCTATCCTACAAAAAATTAAGAACAGAATTTTCTCTTGGAAAAATAGGCTTCTTTCTAAAGCTGGACGACTTGAATTTATTCGATCTGTGTTGATCTCTTATTCTATTTATTGGTCTCATACATTCCTTCTACCTGTCGGGCTTCTCTATGATATTGATAAATTACTTATGAACTTCTTTTGGAATGACACAGATGGTAAGGCAATGCACATGGTGAATTGGGATAACATTTACAAACCGAAGGATGAAGGGGGGCTGAATCTTCGACATATTAGAGATTGGAATAAAGCTTGTATGGTAAAGCAATTATGGGATATTTTACAAAACAAGTATTCCTTATGGTCACAATGGGTTTTTGCTAGGTACCTAACCAAGGAATCAATCTGGGAAGCATCTGCAAAAACATCTCATTCTTCTGCTTGGAAAGGAATTCTGAAGGCAAGGCGATGTCTACGTAACAATATTTCTTATGTGATTTCTTCTGGAACCACTATTAATATGTGGTATGATCCTTGGGTGAATGGGAAAAGTATATTTCAGAAATTTGGTGATAGAGTACGACAGGATTTGGGGGCTCCCAAAGACTGGAAGGTTTCTGAATTCATTAACAATGAATGGTACATGGTGTCTTCCCAACCCTACCTCCCATGATATGTTATTACTTTGGCCGACTACTATGGCTATTCCAATCAAGAACAACTCTTCAGATATGCTTATTTGGCTTCATGATAATGGTAAATTTAGTGCTACATCTGCATGGAACCAAATTAGACAACGAAACAACAAGTGGATCCTATGTAGTTGGACATGGGATAGTCCATGCTCACAGCGACATTCCTTATGTACATGGCAGGCCCTTCTCGAAAAACTTCCTACGATGGACAATATGCAGCGAAGAGGTAATTATTGTAAATCGGTGCTCTTTGTGTATGCAAAAGGAAGAAAGTGTTGACCATACTTTGCTTATGATTATTCATCTTGGATATGGAAGGAGATCTTGAAGCGATTTGATCTTCAAAGGCTACCACGGCCAAACTTGCATCATGAATTAGAAATGCTTATGCAAAGCTTCTCAAGAAAGGGGCCTCTTACACAACTAGCAAGAATTATATTCTGATGTGCTATTTGGTGGATTTGGAAGGAGAGGTGTGGCAGAATTTTTGAGTGTCACAACATGAACAAAGCTCAAATTCTGATAGAGATTCTTCAGGACTCACGATCATGTATGGAGCAAGAATTGAATACAAAGCACCTAACAAGAAGAGAGAAAGAGATTTTCACAAGATTCAATTTTTTCATTAGTCAATAATCACTCGAATAATGATGAAGATTGTAATGTATTATATGGGGCAAATCTTATATTTTGTGATGTATCCACAAGTAGTCCAGAATAGTCTAGCTATTGCATTTTATTATTTATTAACTTCCTTGTGCTACTCTTGGAGATGAGTTTGATGAAGCGTGCCCATTTCACCTTCTTTAGGTGGGGCGCAATCTTCTCGACTACACTAAGAGACTTCAGGCTTTAGTCTATGGCTTGTGTAGACAAAGCTTCTTTGTACAAATCTTTTACAAAATACATTATCTTTACTTACCAAAAAAAAATATTTTTTTTCTTGAAACCTTGCTCATACGACTTACCATGGGCTAATACATCGTGAATGGCTAGTATTTTTAATTTCCGAGACAGTGCATGAAAAACCGATCGAAACTCGACTCAGCGCGACTTCGAGCAAAGTTTATGACCGTCGTATTTTTTTGCGAAAGCGTGCTTGTCCAACTTCCCTTGGGCTAATAAGACGGGAATGACCATAATCTTAAATTTCTGAGATAGGGCACGAAAAACCGATCGAAACTCGACTCTGCGCAAATTTTATGACGGTTGCGTTTATTCTTGAAACCATGCTCATATGACTTTCCATGGGTTAATACATCGTGGAAGGTCAGTATTTTGAATTTCCGAGACAGTGCATAAAAAACCGATCGAAACTCGACTCAGCGCGCGACTTCGAGCAAAGTTTATGACCGTCGTATTTTTTTGCGAAAGCGTGCTTGTATGACTTCCCATGGGCTAATAAGATGGTAAAGACCAGTATTTTGAATTTTTGAGACGATGCACGAAAAACCGATTGAAACTCGACTCTACGCAAAGTTTATGACCGTCGAATTTTTTCGTGAAACCTTGCTCAAATGACTTACCATGGGCTAATACATCATGAATGGACAATATTTTGAATTTCCGAGATGGTGCACGTAAAACCAATCGAAACTCGACTCTGGGCGCGACTTCGCGTAATGTTTATGACCGTCGCATTTTTTCGTGAAATCATGCTCATATGACTTACCATGGGCTAATACATCGTGAATGGCCAGTATTTTGCCTTTTCGAGACGGTGCACGAAAAACCGATCGAAACTTGACTCTGCGCAAAGTTTATGACCGTCGCGTTCATTCGTGAAACCATGCTCATACGACTTACCATGGGCTAATACATCGTGAATGGCCAGTATTTTGAATTTCCGAGACGGTGCACATAAAACCAATCGAAACACGACTCTGGGCGCGACTTCGCGTAATGTTTATGACCGTCGCATTTTTTCGTGAAACCATGCTCATACGACTTACCATGGGCTAATACATCGTGAAAGGCCAGTATTTTGCATTTTCGAGACGGTGCATGAAAAACCGATCGAAACTCAACTCAGCGCGCGACTTTACGCAAAGTTTATGACCGTTGTATTTTTTTGCGAAAGCATGCTTGTACGACTTCCAATGGGCTAATAAGACGGGAATGACAAGTATTTTGAATGTCCGAGATGGTGCACGAAAAACCGATCGAAACTTGACTCTGCACAAAGTCTATGACCGTCACTTTTTTTCGTGAAACAATGCTCATACGACTTACCATGGGCTAATCGTCAATGGCCAGTATTTTGAATTTCCGAGACGATGCACGTAAAACCAATCAAAATTTGACTCTGGGCACGACTTCGTGTAATGTTTATGACCGTTGCATTTTTTCGTGAAAGCGTGCTTGTACGACTTCACATGGGCAAATACATCAGGAATTGCCTGTATTTTGAATTTCCGAGAGGGTCCATGAGAAACCAATCGAAACTCGACTCTGCGCAAAGTTTATGACCATCGTATTTTTTTGTGAAACCATGCTCATACGACTTACCCTGGGCTAATACATCGTGAATGGCCAGTATTTTGAATTTCCTAGACGGTGCACGAAAAACCGATCGAAACTCGACTCAGCGCGCGACTTTGCGCAAAGTTTATGACCGTTGTATTTTTTTGCGAAAGCATGCTTGTACGACTTCCCATGGGCTAATAAGACGGGAATGACCAGTATTCTAAATTTCCGAGATGGTGCATGAAAAACCGATCGAAACTCGACTCTGCGCAAAGTCTATGACCATCGCGTTTTTTCGTAAATCCTTGCTCATACGACTTACCATTGGCTAATACATCGTGAATGACCAGTATTTTGAATTTCTGAGACGGTGCACGTAAAACCAATCGAAACTCGACTCAGGGCGTGACTTCGCGTAATGTTTGTTTATGGCCGTCGCATTTTTTCGTAAAAGCGTGCTTGTACGACTTCCCATGGGCTAATAGGTCGGGAATTGCCAGTATTTTGAATTTCCTAGACGGTGCAAGAAAAACCGATCGAAACTCGACTCTGCGCAAAGTTTATAACTGTCGTGTTTTTTCGTCAAACCATGCTCATACGACTTACCATGGGCTAATACATCGTGAATGGGCAGTGTTTTGAATTTTCTAGACAGTGCATGAAAAACCGATCGAAACTCGACTCAGCTCGCGACTTCGAGCAAATTTTATGACCGTCATTTTTTTTTGCGAAAGCGTGCTTGTACGACTTCCCATGGGCTAATAAGACGGGAAAGACCAGTATTTTGAATTTCCGAGACGGTGCATGAAAAACCGATCGAAACTCGACTCTGCGCAAATTTTATGACTGTCGCATTTTTGACCGTCGTATTCTTTGCGAAAGCGAGCTTGTACGACTTCCCATGGGCTAATAAGACGGGAAAGACCAGTATTTTGAATTTTCGAGACGGTGCACGAAAAACCGATCGAAACTCGACTCTGCGTAAATTTTATGACTATCGTATTTTTTCGTGAAACCATGCTCATACGACTTACCATTGGCTAATACATCGTGAATGACCAGTATTTTGAATTTTTGAGATGTTGTACGAAAAACCGGTCGAAACACGACTCGCGCGTGAATTCGCGTAATGTTTATGACCGTCAAATTTTTTTACGGAAGCGTGCTTGTACGACTTCCCATGGGCTAATAAGATGGGAAAGTCCAGTATTTTGAATTTTCGAGACGGTGCACGAAAAACCGATCGAAACTCGACTCTGCGCAAAGTTTATGACCGTCGCGTTTTTTTGTGAAACCATGCTCATACGTCTTACCATGGGCTAATACATCGTGAATGGCCAGTATTTTGAATTTCCGAGACGGTGTACTTAAAACCAATCGAAACTCGACTCTGGGCGTGACTTCGCGTAATGTTTATCACCGTCGTATTTTTTCATGAAAGCGTACTTGTATGACTTCCCATGTCGGGAATTGCTAGTATTTTAAATTTCCGAGACGGTGCATGGAAAACCCATCGAAACTTGACTCTCTGCAAAGTTTATGATCGTCGCGTTTTATCATGAAACCATGCTCATACGACTTACCATTGGCTAATACATCGTTAATGGCCAGCATTTTGAATTTTCGAGACGGTGCACGAAAAAACCGTTCGAAACTCGACTCAGTGCGCGACTTAGAGCAATGTTTATGACCGTCGTGTTTTTTCTTGAAACAATGCTCATACGGCTTACCATGGGCTAATACATCGTGAATGGCCAGTATTTTAAATTTCCTTAGAAATGCTTATGTAAAGCTTCTCAAGAAAGGGGCCTCTTACACAACTAGCAAGAATTATATTCAGATGTGCTATTTGGTGGATTTGGAAGGAGAGGTGTGGCAGAATTTTTGAGTGTCACAACATGAACAAAGCTCAAATTCTGATAGAGATTCTTCAGGACTCACGATCATGTATGGAGCAAGAATTGAATACAAAGCACCTAACAAGAAGAGAGAAAGAGATTTTCACAAGATTCAATTTTTCCATTAGTCAATAATCACTCGAATAATGATGAAGATTGTAATGTATTATATGGGGCAAAGCTTATATTTTGTGATATATCCACAAGTAGTCCAGAACAGTCTAGCAATTGCATTTTATTATTTATTAACTTCTTTGTGCTACTCTTGGAGATGAGTTTGATGAAGCGTGCCCATTTCACCTTCTTTAGGTGGGGTGCAATCTTCTCGACTACACTAAGAGACGTCAGGCTTTAGTCTATGGCTTGTGTAGAAAAAGCTTCTTTGTATAAATCTTTTACAAAATACATTATCTTTACTTACCAAAAAAAAAAGTTTATGACCGTCGCGTTTTTTCTTGAAACCATGCTCATACGACTTACCATGGGCTAATACATCATGAATGTCCAGTATTTTTAATTTCCGAGACAGTGCATGAAAAACCGATCGAAACTCGACTCAGCGCGCGACTTCGAGCAAAGTTTATGACCGTCGTATTTTTTTGCGAAAGCGTGCTTGTCCAACTGCATGGAACCAAATTAGAGGACGAAACAACAAGTGGATCTAAGTAGTTGGACATGGGATAGTCCATGCACCCAGCGACATACCTTATGTACTTGGCAGGCCCTTCTCGGCAAACTTCCTACGATGGACAATATGCAGCGAAGAGGTATTTATATTGTAAATCGGTGCTCTTTGTGTATGCAAAAGAAAGAAAGTGTTGACCATCTCTAATTTGCTTGTGATTATTCATCTTGGATATGGAAGGAGATCTTGATGCGATTTGATCTTCAAAGGCTACCACGACCAAACTTGCATCATGAATTAGAAATGCTTATGCAAAGCGTCTCAAGAAAGGGACCTCTTACACATCTAGCAAGAATTTTATTCAGATGTGCTCTTTGGTGGATTTGGAAGGAGAGGAGTGGCAGAATTTTTGAGTGTCACAACATGAACAACGCTCAAATTCTGATAGAGATTCTTCAGGACTCACGATCATGTATGGAGCAAGAATTGAATACAGAGCACCTAACAAGAAGAGAGAAAGAGATTTTCACAAGATTCAATTTTTCCATTAGGCAATAATCACTCGAATAATGATGAAGATTGTAATGTATTATATGGGGCAAAGCTTATATTTTGTGATATATCCACAAGTAGTCCAGAACAGTCTAGCTATTGCATTTTATTATTTATTAACTTCCTTGTGCTACTCTTGGAGATGAGTTTGATGAAGCGTGCCCATTTCACCTTCTTTAGGTGGGGTGCAATATTCTCGACTACACTAAGAGACTTCAGGCTTTAGTCTATGGCTTGTGTAGACAAAGCTTCTTTGTACAAATCTTTTACAAAATACATTATCTTTACTTACCAAAAAAAAAATTTTGAATTTCCGAGAAAGTGCATGAAAAACCGATCGAAACTCGACTCAGCGCGCGACTTCGAGCAAAGTTTATGACCGTCATATTTTTTGCGAAAGCGTGCTTGTACGACTTCCCATGGGCTAATAAGACGGGAAAGACCATTATTTTAAATTTTCGAGACGGTGCACGAAAAAACGATCGAAACTCGACTCTGCGCAAAGTTTATGACCGTCGCGTTTTTTATTGAAACCTTGCTCATACGACTTACCATGGGCTAATACATCGGGAATGGCCAGTATTTTGAATTTCTGAGATAGTGCATGAAAAACCGATCGAAACTCGACTCAGCGTGCGACTTCGCGTAATATTTATGACCGTCGCATTTTTTCGTGAAACCGTGCTCGTATGACTTACCATGGGCTAATACGTTGGGATTGGCCAGTATTTTTAATTTCCGAGATGGTGCACGAAAAACCGATCGAAACTCGACTCTGCGCGCGACTTTGCGCAAAGTGTATGACCGTCGTATTTTTTTGCGAAAGCGAGCTTGTACGACTACCCATGCGCTAATAAGTCGGGAAAGACCAGTATTTTGAATTTCCGAGACGGTGCATGAAAATTCGATCGAAACTCAACTCTGCGCAAAGTTTATGACCGTCGCATTTTTTTGTGAAACCATGCTCATACGTCTTACCATGGGCTAATACATCGTGAATGGCCAGTAATTTGAATTTCGGAGCCGATGCACTTAAATCCAATCGAAACTCGACTCAGCATGCGACTTCGCGTAATATTTATGACCGTCGTATTTTTTCGTGAAACTGTGCACGTATGACTTACCATGGGCAAATACATTGGGATTGGCCAGTATTTTGAATTTCCGAGATGGTGCACGAAAAACCGATCGAAACTCGACTCTGCACGCGACTTTGCGCAAAGTTTATGACCGTCGTATTTTTTTGCGAAAGCGAGCTTGTACGACTACCCATGCGCTAATAAGACGAGAAAGACCAGTATTTTGAATTTCCGAGACGATGCACGAAAAACCGATCGAAACTCGACTCTGCGCAAAGTTTATGACCATCGCGTTTTTTCGCGAAAGCATGCTTGTACGACTTCCCAAGGGCTAATACGTCGGGAATTGCCAGTATTTTGAATTTCCGAGACGGTGCACGAAAAACCGATCGAAACTCGACTTTGCGCAAAGTTTATGACTGTCGCGTTTTTTCGTGAAACTATGCTCATATGACTTACCATGGGCTAATACAGCGTGAATGGCCAGTATTTTGAATTTCCGAGACAGTGCATGAAAAACCGATCGCAACTCGACTCAGCTCGCGACTTCGAGCAAAGTTTATGACCGTCGTATTTTTTTGCGAAAGCGTGCTTGTATGACTTCCCATGGGCTAATAAGACGGGAAAGACCAGAATTTTGAATTTTCGAGACGGTGCACGAAAAAACGATCGAAACTCTACTCTATGCAAAGTTTATGACCGTCGTGTTTTTTATTGAAACCTTGCTCATACGACTTACCATGGGCTAATACATCGTGAATGGCCAGTATTTTGAATTTCTGAGACGGTGCACGAAAAACCGATCGAAACTCGACTCTGCGCAAAGTTTATGACTGTCAAGGTTTTTCGTGAAACTATGCTCATACGAGTTACCATGGGCTAATACATCATGAATGGCCAATATTTTGAATTTCCGAGACAGTGCATGAAAAACCGATCGAAACTCGACTCAGCGCGCGACTTCGAGCAAAGTTTATGACCGTCGTATTTTTTTGCGAAAGCGTGCTTGTACGACTTCCCATTGGCTAATAAGACGGGAAAGACCAGTATTTTGAATTTCCAAGAAGGTGCACGAAAAACCGATCGAAACTCGACTCTGCGCAAAGTTTATGACCATCGTGTTTTTTCTTGAAACCATGCTCAAACGACTTACCATGGGGCTAATACATCGTGAATGGCCAGTATTTTTAATTTCTGAGACAGTGCATGAAAAAACGATCGAAACTCGACTCAGCGTGCGACTTCGAGCAAAGTTTATAACCGTCGTATTTTTTGGCGAAAGCCTTGTACGACTTCCCATGGGCTAATAAGACGGGAAAGACTAGTATTTTGAATTTCCAAGACGGTGCACGAAAAATCGATCGAATCTCGACTCTATGCAAAGTTTATGACCGTCGTATTTTTTCGTGAAACCATGCTCATACGACTTATCATGGGCTAATACATCGTGAATGTCCAGTATTTTGAATTTTCGAGATGGTGCACGAAAAACCGATCGAAACTCCACTTAGCGCGCGACTTCGCGCAAAGTTTATGACCGTTGTATTTTTTGCGAAAGCATGCTTGTACGACTTCCATTGGGCTAATAAGACGGGAATGACCAGTATTTTGAATTTCCTAGATGGTGAACGAAAAACCGATCGAAACTCGACTCTTCGCAAAGTCTATGACCATCGCGTTTGTTCGTGAAACCATGCTCATACGACTTACAATGGGCTAATACATCGTGAATGGCCAGTATTTTGTATTTTCGAGACGGTGCACGTAAAACCAATCGAAACTCGACTCAGGGCGTGACTTCACGTAATGTTTGTTTATGACCGTCGCATTTTTTCATGAAAGCGTGCTTGTACGACTTCCCTTGGGCTAATACGTCGGGAATTGCCAGTATTTTGAATTTCGAGACGGTGCACGAAAAACCGATCGATACTCAACTCTGCGCAAAGTTTATGACCGTCGTGTTTTTTCGTGAAACCATGCTCATACGACTTACCATTGGCTAATACATCGTGAATGGCCAGCATTTTGAATTTCTGAGATGGTGCATGAAAATCCGATCGAAACTCGACTCAACGCGCTACTTCGCGCAAAGTTTATGACAATTGTATTTTTTTATGAAAGCGTGCTTGTACGACTTCCCTTGGGCGAATAAGACGGGAATGACCAGTATTTTGAATTTTCGATATGGTGCACGAAAAACCGATCGAAACTCGACTCTGCGCAAAGTCTATGACCGTCGCGTTTTTTCGTGAAACCATGCTCATACGACTTACCATCTGTAATACATCGTGAATGGCCAGTATTTTGAATTTCCGAGATGGTGCACGAAAAATCGAACGAAACTTGACTCAACGCGCGACTTCGCGCAAAGTTTTTGACCATCGTATTTTTTATCGAAAGCGAGCTTGTACGACTTCCCATTGGCTAATACGATGGGAAAGACCAGTATTTTGAATTTCCGAGACAGTGCACGGAAAACCGATCGAAACTCGACTCTGCACAAAGTTTATGACTGTCGTATTTTTTTGTGAAACCATGCTCATACGACTTACCATTGGCTAATACATCGTGAATGGCTAGTATTTTGAATTTCGAGATGTTGCACGAAAAACCGGTCGAAACACGACTCGCGCGTGACTTCGCGCAAAGTTTATGACCGTCAAATTTTTTTGCGAAAGCGTGCTTGTACGACTTCCCATGGGCTAATAAGACAGGAAAGACCAGTATTTTGAATTTCCGAGACGGTGCACGAAAAATCGATCGAAACTCGACTCTGCGCAAAGTTTATGACCGTCACGGTTTTTTGTGAAAAAATGCTCATACGTCTTACCTTGGGCTAATACAGCGTGAATGGCCAGTATTTTGAATTTCCGAGACTGTGCACTTAAAACCAATCGAAACTTGACTCTGGGCGTGACTTCGCGTAATGTTTATCACCGTCGCATTTTTTCACGAAAGCGTGCTTGTACGACTTCCCATGTCATGGGCTAATATGTCGGGAATTGCTAGTATTTTAAATTTCTGAGACGGTGCACGAAAAACCCATCGAAACTCGACTCTCCGCAAAGTTTATGACCGTCGCGTTTTATCGTGAAACCATGCTCATACGACTTACCATTGGCTAATACATCTTTAATTGCCAGCATTTTGAATTTCCGAGACGGTGCACGAAAAATCGATCGAAACTCGACTCAGTGCGTGACTTAGAGCAAAGTTTATGACCGTCGTGTTTTTTCTTGAAACAATGCTCATACGACTTACCATGGGCTAATACATCCATCATCATCAATGAATGGCCAGTATTTTGAATTTCCGAGACAGTGCATGAAAAATCGATCGAAACTCGACTCAGCGCGCGACTTCGAGCAAAGTTTATGACCGACGTATTTTTTTATGAAAGCATGCTTGTACGACTTCCCATGGGCTAATAAGACGGGAAAGACCAATATTTTGAATTTTCGAGACGGTGCACGAAAAAACGATCGAAACTCGACTCTACGCAAAGTTTATGACCGTCGCGTTTTTTATTGAAACCTTGCTCAATTTCCGAGACGGTGCACGAAAAACCGATCGAATCTCAAATCTGCGTAAAGTTTATGACTGTCACGTTTTTTCGTGAAACTATGCTCCTACGACTTACCATGGGCTAATATATCGTGAATGGCCAGTATTTTGAATTTCCGAGATAGTGCATGAAAAACCGATCGAAACTCGACTCAGCACGCGACTTCGAGCAAAGTTTATGACCGTCATATTTTTTTGCGAAAGCGTTCTTGTACGACTTCCCATGGTCTAATAATACGGGAAAGACCAGTATTTTGAATTTCTGAGACGGTGCACGAAAAACCGATCGAAACTCGACTCTCCTCAAAGTTTATGACTGTCACGTTTTTTCGTGAAACTATTCTCATACGACTTTCCATTACATCATGAATGGCCAGTATTTTGAATTTCCGAGACAGTGCATTAAAAACCGATCGAAACTCGACTCAGTGCGCGACTTCGAGCAAAATTTATGACCGTCATATTTTTTTGCGAAAGCGTGCTTATACGACTTCCCATGGTCTAATAAGATAGGAAAGGCCAGTATTTTGAATTTCCGAGACGGTGCACGTAAAACCAATCAAAATTTGACTCTGGGCACAACTTCGCGTAATGTTTATGACCGTCGTATTTTTTCGCAAAAGCGTGCTTGTACGACTTCCCATGGGCTAATACGTCCGGAATTGCCAGTATTTTGAATTTCCGAGACGGTCCATGAAAAACCAATCGAAACTCGACTCTGCGCAAAGTTTATGACCGTCGTCTTTTTTCGTGAAACCATGTTCATAAGACTTACCATGGGCTTATACATCATGAATGGTCAGTATTTTGAATTTCCGAGACGGTGCATAAAAAACCGATCGAAACTTGACTCAGCGCGTAACTTCGAGCAAAGTTTATGACCGTCGTATTTTTTTGCGAAAGCCTTGTATGACTTCCCATGGGCTAATAAGATGGGAAAGACCAGTATTTCGAATTTCCGAGACGGTGCACGAAAAACCGATCGAATCTCAACTCTGCGCAAAGTTTATGACCATCGCATTTTTTCGTGAAACCTTGCTCATACGACTTACCATGGGCTAATACATCGTGAATGGCCAGTATTTTGAATTTCCTAGATTGTGCACGAAAATTCGATCAAAACTCGACTCAGCGCGCGACTTCGAGCAAAGTTTATGACCGTCATATTTTTTTGCGAAAGCGTGCTTGTACGACTTCCCATGGTCTAATAAGACAGGAAAGGCCAGTATTTTGAATTTCCGAGACGGTGCACGTAAAACCAATCAAAATTAGACTCTGGGCACGACATCGCGTAATGCTTATGACCGTCGTATTTTTTTGCGAAAGCGTGCTTGTACGACTTCCCATTTGCTAATAAGACGGGAATGACCAGTATTTTGATTTTCCGAGATGGTGCACGAAAAACCGATCGAAACTCGACTCTGTGCAAAGTCTATGACCGTCGCATTTTTTCGTGAAACCATGCTCATACGACTTACCATGGGCTAATACATCGTGAATGGCCAGTATTTTGAATTTCCGAGACGGTGCACGAAAAACCGATCGAAACTCGACACAGCGCACGACTTCGCGCAAAGTTTATGACCGTCATATTTTTTTGCGAAAGCGTGCTTGTACGACTTCCCATGGGCTAATAAGACGGGAAAGATAAGTATTTTGAATTTCCAAGACGGTGCACGAAAAACCGATCGAAACTCTACTCTGCGCAAAGTTTATCACCGTCGCATTTTTTCGTGAAACCATGCTCATACGACTTACCATGGGCTAATACATCGTGAATGGCTAGTATTTTCAATTTCCGAGACGGTGAATGAAAAACCGATCTAAACTCGACTCTGTGCGCGACTTCGCGCAAAGTTTATGACGTTGTATTTTTTTGCGAAAGCGTGCTTGTACGACTTCCCTTGGGCTAATAAGACGAGAATGACCAGTATTTTGAATTTTTGAGATGGTGCACGAAAAACCGATCGAAACTCGACTCTGCGCAAAGTCTATGACCGTCGTGTTTTTTCGTGAAACCATGCTCATACGACTTACCATGGGCTAATACAACGTGAATGGCCAGTATTTTGAATTTCTGAGACGGTGCACGTAAAACCAATCGAAACTCGACTCTGGGCGCGACTTCGCGTAATGTTTATGACCGTCGCATTTTTTCATGAAATCATGCTCATATGACTTCCCATGGGCTAATAAGACGGGAAAGACCAGTATTTTGAATTTTTGAGACGGTGCACGAAAAACGGATCGAAAATCGACTCTGCGCAAATTTTATGACTGTCGCATTTTTGACCATCGTATTTTTTTCGAAAGCGAGCTTGTACGACTTCCCATGGGCTAATAAGATGGGAAAGACCAGTATTTTGAATTTCCGAGACGGTGCACGAAAAACCGATCGAAACACGACTCTGCGCAAATTTTATGACTGTCGCATTTTTTCGTGAATCCATGCTCATACGACTTACCATTGGCTAATACATCGTGAATGACCAGTATTTTGAATTTCTGAGATGTTGCACGAAAAACCGGTCGAAACACGACTCGCACGCGACTTTAGGCAAAGTTTATGACCGTCAAAATTTTTTGCGAAAGCGTGCTTGTACGACTTCCCATGGGCTAATAAGACGGGAAAGGCCAGTATTTTGAATTTCCGAGACGGTGAATGAAAAACCGATCTAAACTCGACTCAGTGCGCGACTTCGCGCAAAGTTTATGACCGTTGTCTTTTTTTACGAAATCGTGCTTGTACGACTTCCCTTGGGCTAATAAGACGAGAATGACCAGTATTCTGAATTTTCGAGATGGTGCACGAAAAACCGATCGAAACTCGACTCTGCGCAAAGTCTATGACCGTCGTGTTTTTTCGTGAAACCATGCTCATACGACTTACCATGGGCTAATACAACGTGAATGGCCAGTATTTTGAATTTCTGAGACGGTGCACGTAAAACCAATCGAAACTCGACTCTGGGCGCGACTTCGCGTAATGTTTATGACCGTCACATTTTTTCGTGAAATCATGCTCATATGACTTCCCATGGGCTAATAAGACGGGAAAGACCAGTATTTTGAATTTCTGAGACGGTGCACGAAAAATGGATCGAAAATCGACTCTGCACAAATTTTATGACTGTCGCATTTTTGACCGTCGTATTTTTTTTGAAAGCGAGCTTGTACGACTTCCCATGGGCTAATAAGATGGGAAAGACCAGTATTTTGAATTTCCGAGACGGTGCACGAAAAACCGATCGAAACACGACTCTGCGCAAATTTTATGACTGTCGCATTTTTTCGTGAATCCATGCTCATACGACTTACCATTGGCTAATACATCGTGAATGACCAGTATTTTGAATTTCTGAGATTTTGCACGAAAAACCGGTCGAAACACGACTCGCGCGCGACTTTGCGCAAAGTTTATGACCGTCAAAATTTTTTGCGAAAGCGTGCTTGTACGACTTCCCATGGGCTAATAAGACGGGAAAGGCCAGTATTTTGAATTTCCGAGATGGTGCACGAAAAACCAATCGAAACTTGACTCTGCGCAAAGTTTATGACCATCGCATTTTTTTGTGAAACCATGCTCATACGTCTTACCATGGGCTAATACATCGTGAATGGCCAGTATTTTGAATTTCCGAGATGGTGCACTTAAAACCAATCGAAACTCGACTCTGGGCGTGACTTCGCGTAATGTTTATCACCGTCGCATTTTTTCATGAAAGCGTGCTTGTATGGGCTAATATGTCGGGAATTGCTAGTATTTTAAATTTCCGAGACGGTGCATGAAAAACCCATCGAAACTCGACTCTCTGCAAAGTTTATGACCGTCGCGTTTTATCATGAAACCATGCTCATACGACTTACCATTGGCTAATATATCGTTAATGGCCAGCATTTTGAATTTCCGAGACGGTGCACGAAAAATCGATCGAAACTCGACTCAGTGCGCGACTTAGAGAAAGTTTATGACCGTCGTGTTTTTTCTTGAAACAATGCTCATACGGCTTACCATGGGCTAATACATCGTGAATGGCCAGTATTTTAAATTTCCTTAGAAATGCTTGTGCAAAGCTTCTCAAGAAAGGGGCCTCTTACACAACTAGCAAGAATTATATTCAGATGTGCTATTTGGTGGATTTGGAAGGAGTGGTGTGGCAGAATTTTTGTGTGTCACAACATGAACAAAGCTCAAATTCTGATAGAGATTCTTCAGGACTCACGATCATGTATGGAGCAAGAATTGAATACAAAGCACCTAACAAGAAGAGAGAACGGGATTTTCACAAGATTCAATTTTTCCATTAGTCAATAATCACTCGACTAATGATGAAGATTGTAATGTATTATATGGGGCAAATCTTATATTTTGTGATGTATCCACAAGTAGTCCAGAACAGTCTAGCTATTGCATTTTATTATTTATTAACTTCCTTGTGCTACTCTTGGAGATGAGTTTGATGAAGCGTGCCCATTTCACCTTCTTTAGGTGGCGTGGAATCTTCTCGACTACACTAAGAGACTTCAGGCTTTAGTCTATGGCTTGTGTAGACAAAGCTTCTTTGTACAAATCTTTTACAAAATACATTATCTTTACTTACCGAAATTTTTTTTTGAATTTCCGAGATAGTGCATGAAAAACCGATCGAAACTCGACTCAGCGCGCGACTTCGAGCAAAGTTTATGACCGTCGTATTTTTTTGCGAAAGTGTGCTTGTACGACTTCCCATGGGCTAATAAGACGGGAAAGACCATTATTTTGAATTTCCGAGACGGTGCACGAAAAAACGATCGAAACTCGACTCTGCGCAAAGTTTATGACCGTCGCGTTTTTTATCGAAACCTTGCTCATACGACTTACCATGGGCTAATACATCGGGAATGGCCAGTATTTTGAATTTTCGAGACAGTTCTTGAAAAACCGATCGAAACTCGACTCAGCGCGCGACTTCGCGTAATATTTATGACCGTCGCATTTTTTCGTGAAACCGTGCTCGTATGACTTACCATGGGCTAATACGTTGGGATTGGCCAGTATTTTGAATTTCCGAGAAGGTGCACGACAAACCGATCGAAACTCGACTCTGCGCGCGACTTTGCGTAAAGTTTATGACCGTCGTATTTTTTTGCGAAAGCGAGCTTGTACGACTACCCATGCGCTAATAAGACGGGAAAGACCAGTATTTTGAATTTCCGAGACGGTGCACGAAAAACCGATCGAAACTCGACTCTGCGCAAAGCTTATGACCATCGCGTTTTTTCGCGAAAGCATGCTTGTACGACTTCCCCTGGGCTAATACATCGGGAATGGCCAGTATTTTGAATTTCCGAGACAGTGCATGAAAAACCGATCGAAACTCGACTCAGCGCGCGACTTCGCGTAATATTTATGACCGTCGCATTTTTTCGTGAAACCGTGCTCGTATGACTTACCATGGGCTAATATGTTGGGATTGGCCAGTATTTTGAATTTCCGAGAAGGTGCACGACAAACCGATCGAAGCTCGACTCTGCGCGCGACTTTGCGTAAAGTTTATGACCGTCGTATTTTTTTGCGAAAGCGAGCTTGTACGACTACCCATGGCGCTAATAAGACGGGAAAGACTAGTATTTTGAATTTCCGAGACGGTGCACGAAAAACCGATCGAAACTCGACTCTGCGCAAAGTTTATGACCATCGCGTTTTTTCGCGAAAGCATGCTTGTACGAGTTCCCCCGGGGTAATACATCGGGAATGGCCAGTATTTTGAATTTTCGATACAGTGCATGAAAAACTGATCGAAACTCGACTCAGCGCGCGACTTCGCGTAATATTTATGACCGTCACATTTTTTCATGAAACCGTGCTCGTATGACTTACCATGGGCTAATACGTTGGGATTGGCTAGTATTTTGAATTTCCGAAATGGTGCATGAAAAACCGATCGAAACTAGTCTCTGCGCGCGACTTTGTGCAAAGTTTATGACCATCGTATTTTTTTACGAAAGCGAGATTGTACGACTACCCATGCGCTAATAAGACGGGAAAGACTAGTGTTTTGAATTTCCGAGACGGTGCACGAAAAACCGATCGAAACACGACTCTGCGCAAATTTTATGACTGTCGTATTTTTTCATGAATCCATGCTCATACGACTTACCATTGGCTAATACATCGTGAATGACCAGTATTTTGAATTTCTGAGATGTTGCACGAAAAACCGGTCGAAACACGACTCGCGCGCGACTTTGCGCAAAGTTTATGACCGTCAAAATTTTTTGCGAAAGCATGCTTGTACGACTTCCCATGGGCTAATAAGACGGGAAAGGCCAGTATTTTGAATTTCCGAGATGGTGCACGAAAAACCGATCGAAACTTGACTCTACGCAAGGTTTATGACCGTCGCATTTTTTTGTGAAACCATGCTCATACGTCTTACCATGGGCTAATACATCGTGAATGTCCAGTATTTTAAATTTCTGAGACGGTGTACTTAAAGCCAATCGAAACTCGACTCTGGGCGTGACTTCGCGTAATGTTTATCACCGTCGCATTTTTTCATGAAAGCGTGCTTGTATGGGCTAATATGTCGGGAATTGCTAGTATTTTAAATTTCTGAGACGGTGCACGAAAAACCCATCGAAACTCGACTCTCTGCAAAGTTTATGACTGTCGCGTTTTATCATGAAACCATGCTCATACGACTTACCATTGGCTAATACATCGTTAATTTCCAGCATTTTGAATTTCCGAGACGGTGCACGAAAAATCGATCGAAACTCGACTCAGTGCGCGACTTAGAGCAAAGTTTATGACCGTCGTGTTTTTTCTTGAAACAATGCTCATACGGCTTACCATGGGCTAATACATCGTGAATGGCCAGTATTTTAAATTTCCTTAGAAATGCTTGTGCAAAGCTTCTCAAGAAAGGGGCCTCTTACACAACTAGCAAGAATTATATTCAGATGTGCTATTTGGTGGATTTGGAAGGAGAGGTGTGGCAGAATTTTTGTGTGTCACAACATGAACAAAGCTCAAATTCTGATAGAGATTCTTCAGGACTCACGATCATGTATGGAGCAAGAATTGAATACAAAGCACCTAACAAGAAGAGAGAACGCGATTTTCACAAGATTCAATTTTTCCATTAGTCAATAATCACTCGAATAATGATGAAGATTGTAATATATTATTATATGGGGCAAATCTTATATTTAGTGATGTATCCACAAGTAGTCCAGAACAGTCTAGCTATTGCATTTTATTATTTATTAACTTCCTTGTGCTACTCTTGGAGATGAGTTTGATGAAGCGTGCCCATTTCACCTTCTTTAGGTGGCGTGCAATCTTCTCGACTACACTAAGAGACTTCAGGCTTTAGTCTATGGTTTGTGTAGACAAAGCTTCTT
This sequence comes from Ensete ventricosum, assembly GCA_029747655.1. NCBI lineage: Eukaryota > Viridiplantae > Streptophyta > Magnoliopsida > Zingiberales > Musaceae > Ensete > Ensete ventricosum. Next base: position 22,751,416 of record JAQQAF010000007.1, on the reverse strand, counting down.
TGTACAAATCTTTTACAAAATACATTATCTTTACATACCAAAAAAAAATTTTGAATTTCCGAGACATAGCATGAAAAACCGATCGAAACTCGACTCAGCGCGCGACTTCGAGCAAAGTTTATGACCGTCGTCTTTTTTTGCGAAAGCGTGCTTGTACAACTTCCCATGGGCTAATAAGACGGGAAAGACCATTATTTTGAATTTCTGAGACGGTGCACGAAAAAACGATCGAAACTCGACTCTGCGCAAAGTTCATGACCGTCACGTTTTTTATCGAAACCTTGCTCATACGACTTACCATGGGCTAATACATTGGGAATGGCCAGTATTTTGAATTTCCGAGACAGTGCATGAAAAACCGATCGAAACACGACTCAGCGCGCGACTTCGCGTAATATTTACGACCGTCGCATTTTTTCGTGAAACCGTGCTCGTATGACTTCCCATGGGCTAATACGTTGGGATTGGCCAGTATTTTGAATTTCCGAGATGGTGCACGACAAACCGATCGAAACTCGACTCTGCGCGCGACTTTGCGTAAAGTTTATGACCGTTGTATTTTTTTGTGAAAGCGAGCTTGTACGACTACCCATGCGCTAATAAGATGGGAAAGACCAGTATTTTGAATTTCTGAGATGGTGCACGAAAAACCGATCGAAACTCGACTCTGCGCAAAGCTTATGACCATCGCGTTTTTTCACGAAAGCATGCTTGTATGACTTCCCCTGGGCTAATACATCGGGAATGGCCAGTATTTTGAATTTTTGAGACAGTGCATGAAAAACCGATCGAAACTCGACTCAGCGCGCGACTTCGCGTAATATTTATGACCGTCACATTTTTTCATGAAACTGTGCTCGTATGACTTACCATGGGCTAATACGTTGGGATTGGCTAGTATTTTCAATTTCCGAGATGGTGCATGAAAAACCGATCGAAACTAGACTCTGAGCGCGACTTTGTGCAAAGTTTATGACCGTCATACTTTTTTACGAAAGCGAGCTTGTACGACTACCCATGCGCTAATAAGACAGGAAAGACTAGTATTTCGAATTTCTGAGACGGTGCACGAAAAACCGATCGAAACTCGACTCTGCGTAAAGTTTATGACCGTCTCGTTTTTTCAAGAAAGCTTGCTTGTACGACTTCCCATGGGCTAATACGTCGGGAATTGCCAGTATTTTGAATTTTCGAGACGGCGCACGAAAAACCGATTGAAACTCGACTCTGCGTAAAGTTTATGACTGTCGCATTTTTTCGTGAAACTATGCTCATACGACTTACCATGATACATCGTGAATGGCCAGTATTTTGAATTTCTGAGACAGTGCATGAAAAATCGATCGAAACTCGACTCAGCGCGCGACTTCGAGCAAAGTTTATGACCGTCGTATTTTTTTGCGAAAGCGTGCTTGTATGACTTCCCATGGGCTAATAAGACGGGAAAGACCAGTATTTTGAATTTCCGAGACGGTGCACGAAAAAACGATCGAAACTCGACTCTGGGCGTGACTTCGCGTAATGTTTATCACCGTCGCATTTTTTCACGAAAGCGTGCTTGTATGACTTCCCATGGGCTAATATGTCAGGAATTGCTAGTATTTTAAATTTCTGAGACGGTGCACGAAAAACCCTTCGAAACTCGACTCTCCGCAAAGTTTATGACCGTCGCGTTTTATCGTGAAACCATGCTCATACGACTTACCATTGGCTAATACATCGTTAATGGCCAGCATTTTGAATTTTCGAGACGGTGCACGAAAAACCGATCGAAACTCGACTCAGTGCGCGACTTAGAGCAAAGTTTATGACCGTCGTGTTTTTTCTTGAAACAATGCTCATACGGCTTACCATTGGCTAATACATCGTCAATGGCCAGTATTTTGAATTTCCGAGATAGTGCATGAAAAACCGATCGAAACTCGACTCAGCGCGTTACTTCGAGCAAAGTTTATGACCGACGTATTGTTTTGCGAAAGCGTGCTTGTACGACTTCCCATGGGCTAATAAGACGGGAAAGACCAGTATTTTAAATTTTCGAGACGGTGCACGAAAAAACGATCGAAACTCGACTCTGCGCAAAGTTTATGACCATCGTGTTTTTTTGCAAAAGCGTGCTTGTACGACTTCCCATGGGCTAATAAGACGGGAAAGACCAGTATTTTGAATTTTCGAGACGGTGCACGAAAAACCGATCGAAACTCGACTCTACGCAATGTTTATGACCGTCGCGTTTTCTCGTGAAACCAAGCTCATACGACTTACCATGGGCTAATACAATGTGAATGGCCAGTATTTTGAATTTCCGTAATGTTTATGATCGTCATATTTTTTTGTGAAACCATGCTCGTATGACATACCATGGGCTAATATGTTGGGATTGGCCAGTATTTTGAATTTCCGAGACGGTGCACGAAAAACAGATCGAAACTCTACTCTGCTTGCAACTTTGCGAAAGTTTATGACCTTTGCTTTTTTTTGTGAAACCATGTTCGTATGACTTCCCACGGTCTAATACGTCGGGAATGGCCAATATTTTGAATTCCCAAGACAGTGCACAAAAAACCGATTGAAACTTGACTCTCCGCGTGACGTCGCGCAAAGTTTATAGCCGTCGCATTTTTTCATGAAACCATGCTCGTAAGACATCCCATGTGGTAATACGTTGGGAATGGCTAGTATTTTGAATTTTCGAGACGGTGCACGAAAAATCGATCGAAACTCGACTCTGCGCAAAGTTTATGACCGTCGAGTTTTTTCGTGAAACCATGCTCATACGACTTACCATGGGCTAATACATCGTGAATGGCCAGTATTTTGAATTTCTGAGACAGTGCATGAAAAACCGATCGAAACTCGACTCAGCGCGCGACTTCGAGCAAAGTTTATGACCGCCGTATTTTTATGCGAGAGCATGCATGTACGACTTCCCATGTGCTAATAAGACGGGAAAGACCAGTATTTTGAATTTCTGAGAAGGTGCACTAAAAACCGATCGAAACTCGACTCTGCGCAAAGTTTATGACCGTCGCGTTTTTTCGTGAAACCATGCTCATACGACTTACCATGGGCTATAATACATCGTGAATGGCCAGTATTTTAAATTTTCGAGACGATGCACGTAAAACCAATCGAAACTCGACTCTGTTCATGACTTTGAGTAAAGTTTATGACCGTCGCATTTTTTCACGAAACCATGCTCATACGACGTACCATGCGCTAATACATCGTGAATGACCAGTATTTTGAATTTCCGAGATAATGCATGAAAAACCGATCGAAACTCGACTCAGCGCGCGACTTCGAGCAAAGTTTATGACCATCGTATTTTTTTTGCGAAAGCATGCTTGTACGACTTCCCATGGGCTAATAAGACGGGAAAGACTATTTTAAATTTCCGAGATGGTGCACGAAAAACCAATCGAAACTCGACTCTGAGCAAAGTTTATGAATGTCGTGTTTTTTCGTGAAACCATGTTCATATGACTTACCATGGGCTAATACATCGTGAATGGTCTGTATTTTGAATTTCCGAGACGGTGCACGAAAAACCGATCGAAACTTGACTCAGCACGCGACTTCGAGCAAAGTTTATGACCGTCACGTTTTTTCTTGAAACCATGCTCATAGGACTTACCATGGGCTAATACAACGTGAATGGCCAGTATTTTGAATTTCCGAGACGGTGCACGTAAAACCAATCGAAACTCGACCAAGGGCACGACTTCGCGTAATGTTTGTTTATGACCGTCACATTTTTTCGTGAAAGCATGCTTGTACGACTTCCCATGGGCTAATACGTCAGTAATTGCCAGTATTTTGAATTTCCGAGACGGTGCACGAAAAACCGATCGAAACTCGACTCTGTGCAAAGTTTATAACCGTCGTGTTTTTTCGTGAATCCATGCTCATACGATTTACCATGGGCTAATACATCGTGAATGGCCAGTATTTTGAATTTCCGAGACAGTGCATGAAAAACCGATCGAAACTCGACTCAGCGCGGGACTTCGAGCAAATTTTATGACCATCATATTTTTTTGCGAAAGCGTGCTTGTACGACTTCCTATGGTCTAATAAGATGGGAAAGACCAGTATTTTGAATTTCTGAGACGGTGCACGAAAAACTGATCGAAACTCGACTCTGCGCAAAGTTTATGACCGTCGCATTTTTCTTGAAACCATGCTCATAGGGTTTACCATGGGCTAATACATCGTGAATGGTTAGTATTTTGAATTTCTGAGATGGTGCACGTAAATCCAATCGAAACTCGACTCTGGTCACGACTTCGCGTAATGTTTAGGACCGTCGCATTTTTTCGTGAAAGCATGCTTGTACGACTTCCCATGGGCTAATACGTCGGGAATTGCTGGTATTTTGAATTTCCAAGACGGTACACGAAAAACCGATCGAAACTCGACCCTGAGCAAAGTTTATGACCATCGCATTTTTTCGTGAAACCATGCTCATACGACTTACCATGGGCCAATACATCGTAAATGGCCAGTATTTTGGATTTCTGAGACAGTGCAAGAAAAACCGATCGAAACTCGACTCAGCGCGCGACCATGCTTATACGACTTACCATGACCTAATACATCGTGAATGGCCAGTATTTTGAATTTTTGAGACATTGCATGAAAAACCGATCGAAACTCAACTCAGCGCGCGACGTCGAGCAATGTTTATGACCGTCGTATTTTTTTGCGAAAGCGTGCTTGTATGACTTCCCATGGGCTAATAAGACGGAAAAAAACTAGTATTTTGAATTTCCGAGACGGTGCACGAAAAACCGATCAAAACTCGACACTGCGCAAAGTTTATGACTATCGCATTTTTTCGTGAAACCATGCTCATACGACTTACGATTGGCAAATATATCGTGAATGGCCAGTATTTTGAATTTCCGAGATGTCGCACGAAAAACCGATCGAAACATGACTCGCGCGTGACTTCGCGTAAAGTTTATGACCGTTAATTTTTTTTGCGAAAGCGTGCTTGTACGACTTCCCATGGGCTAATAAGACGGGAAAGACCAGTATTTTGAATTTTTTTTTTGGTAAGTAAAGATAATGTATTTTGTAAAAGATTTGTACAAAGAAGCTTTGTCTACACAAGCCATAGACTAAAGCCTGAAGTCTCTTAGTGTAGTCGAGAAGATTGCACCCCACCTAAAGAAGGTGAAATGGGCACACTTCATCAAACTCATCTCCAAGAGTAGCACAAGGAAGTTAATAAATAATAAAAATGCAATAGCTAGACCGTTCTGGACTACTTGTGGATAGATACATCACAAAATATAAGCTTTGCCCCATATAATACATTACAATCTTCATCATTATTCGAGTGATTCTTGACGAATGGAAAAATTGAATCTTGTGAAAATCTCTTTCTCACTTCTTGTTAGGTGCTCTGTATTCAATTCTTGCTCTATACATGATCGTGAGTCCTGAAGAATCTCTATCAGAATTTGAGCTTTGTTCATGTTGTGACACTCAAAAATTCTGCCACTCCTCTCCTTCCAAATCCACCAAATAGCACATCTGAATATAATTCTTGCTAGTTGTATAAGAGGCCCCTTTCTTGAGAAGCTTTGCATAAGCATTTCTAATTCATGATGCAAGTTTGGCCGTGGTAGCCTTTGAAGATCAAATCGCTTCAAGATCTCCTTCCATATCCAAGATGAAAAATCACAAGCAAAGTAGAGATGGTCAACACTTTCTTCCTTTTGCATACACAAAGAGCACCGATTTACAATATAAATACCTCTTCGCTGCATATTGTCCATCGTAGGAAGTTTGCCGAGAAGGGCCTGCCATGTACATAAGGAATGTCGCTGTGAGCATGGACTATCCTATGTCCGATTACTTGGGATCCACTTATTGTTTCGTCGTCTAATTTGGTTCCATGCAGATGTAGCACTAAATTTACCATTATCATGGAGCCAAATAAGCATATCTGAAGAGTTGTTCTTGATTGGAATAGCCCTAATAGTCCGCCAAAGTAATAACATGTCAGGGGAGGTCGGGTTAGGAAGACACCATGTACCATTGTTAATGAATTCAGAAACCTCCAGTCTTTGGGAGCCCCTAGATCCTGTCGTACTCTATCACCAAATATCTGAAATATACTTTTCCCATTCACCCAAGGATCATACCACATATTAATATTGGTTCCAGAAGAAATCACATAAGAAATATTGTTACGTAGCCATCGCCTTGCCTTCAGAATTCCTTTCCAAGCAGCAGAATGAGATATTTTTGCAGATGCTTCCCAGATTGATTCCTTGGTTAGGTACCTAGCAAAAACCCATTGTGACCATAAGGAAGACTTGTTTTGTAAAATATCCCATAATTGCTTTAGGCTTTATTCCAATCTCTAATATATCGAAGATTCAGCCCCCCTTCATCCTTCGGTTTGCAAATGTTGTCCCAATTCACCATGTGCATTGCCTTACCATCTGTGTCATTCCAAAAGAAGTTCATAAGTCATTTATCAATATCATGGAGAAGCCTAGTAGGTAGAAGGAATGCATGAGACCAATAAATAGAATAAGAGATCAACACAGATCGAATAAGTTCAAGTCGTCCAGCTTTAGAAAGAAGCCTATTTTTCCAAGAGGAAATTATGTTCTTAATCTTTTGTAGGATAGGTTGACAGGAGACTTTGTTGATTCCAGTCGATATAAGTGGGAGACCCAAGTAAGGAACCGGTAAATTTCCTTCAGCAACTCCCAATGTTTGAGAAATATGATCCTTATTGTCAATGCAAGCACCCACATATACTTTGCTCTTTGCATGGTTTAGCTTAAGACCAGAAACTTTACCAAATTCATTAAGAATATCTGCCAGATTACTCACAGAAACTGGATCATCTCGAAGGAAGATAATAAGGTTATCAGCAAATGTTATGTGAGAGATATAAACAGAACCATAATGTGGTACCTTAATTTTGTCATTGGAAACAGCCTCTTCTAACATACAACTGAGCCCTTCCATTGCAATGGTAAAAAGATAAGGAGATAGTGGATCGCCTTGCCGAATGCAATTCTTACTCCCGAAGAAGCCAAAAGGTGAACCATTAAAGAGAATCGAAAATTTTGGAGTTTCCAAGCAACATTGAATCCATTTAACCCAGTGCTGAGGGAAGCCCATATTATGGAGCATCATGTAAATAAAATGCCTATTGACTGAGTCAAAGGCCGTTCGTAAATCTGCTTTAAAACATATCCTTTTCCCTCTTATTTTTGCGTGTAGATCCTTAACCAAATCATTAGCAAGCAGGACATTATGATGGATACTCCTCCCTTTAAGAAAAGTAGCCTGATTAGGACTAATGACCTTATTCATGACCTTTTGTAGTCTATCTGCCAGCAACTTAGAGATAACCTTATAAATAAAGTTGCATAGTGAAATAGGATGGTAGTTCTCCAATGAATCGGCTCCATCATTTTTAGGCACTAAAGAAATAAAAGTGCAATTCATTTCTTTAAGAATATGACCTGAGGAGAAAAAATGTCGACAAGCTTTTATGACATCGTTGCCTACAATAGCCCATGCAATTTGATAAAACTCAGCTGGAAATCTGTCTAGACCCGGGCTTTTGTGCTTCGGGGACTTAAAAACAACTTTCACAATTTCATCATCCGTTATTGGGGCATTAAGATGAGAGAGGGCTTCAGAATCAAGTCGTCTTGTAGGCCCAACATGAATACTATTAGGCTGTTGTTCCTGATTGAGTAAGGAATAAAAAAATTGCTTGGTGTAATTTTTAACCTCATCCAAATCCTCAATGAGATTACCATCTATACCTTTGCATTTTTTGATGCGATTAGTAGCCCTTCTGGTAGCAATAGCAGCATAGAAAAACTTCGTATTAGAATCCCCTAGAGTAAGCCAATGCTGTCATGACTTCTGTTTCAAAAAGCATTCCTCCTGCTTCAAAGCTTTGCATAAAGTTATTTCTAGCAGCAGCCTCTTTGTATATAAGATTTGAATCCAGAGGTTGAAGATTTAGCTCGCTTTGCACAACCATAAGTTCTTTCTTGCATAACTGAACCCTGTCGGTGATATTTCCAAATGTAGTTGAATTCCACTACTTAAGTGCTGCTTTGCATGCTTTTAGTTTTTGACATAGGATGTAAGGGGGAGAACCAAATACATTAATGTTCCAAGCTGACTTAATAACTTCAAGGAACTTAGGGTGAGAACTCCACATATTAAAAAATCTAAAAGGTTTCTTGACTCTGGGTAGTGCTTTATCTGCATGTATATGCATAATAGAGTGATCCGAAAATAACTTAGCACCGTACTCAAGAAGTGAATCTTGGAAAACTGCTAACCATTCCTGATTAATCAAACATCTATCAATTTGAGCCATAATTTTTCTTTCAGCAGTACTTTGATTGTTCCATGAGAACCAATCACCCACAGATTTCATGAGAACCAATTACCATTCCTGATTAATCAAACATCTGTCAAATCGCATGCTTTTTCTTCTATCTAGTATTGATGAAAATAAGCTGTTGGAATGTTCGTGGACTTAATAAGACTGAGAAAGTCGGGAGCTCAATAGAATAATCCGATCTGCTGCATGTGATATGGTGATTCTTGTGGAAACAAAAATTAAAACTCATCGTGTTCGAGTTCAGAAGAATTTAATATGGCCTGAGGCAGAACTTTTTACTAATGATTCTCAGGATACTTATGGTCGAGTTTGGGTCTTATGGCATCCTAACCTTGTTACTGCTTGGTTTATTTCTGCTACTAATCAATTCATTCATCTTAAGGCAGAGGATAAACAGACTGGATGTTAATTCAATATTATCGGTATTTATGCATTTAACAGTATGTCTGAAAGGAATGCTCTAAGGCGTGATCTGGTTATCATTGCAAATAGTTATCCTACAGTACCTTGGGTTGTTCTCGGTGACTTTAATAATGTCAGATACACAAATGAGAAAGTGGCGGGTAGAGTGCTTTTCGAATGTCAGCTTCAACATTTTAATGATTGTATAGATACTGCTGCATTGACTGACATGAAATCTGTAGGTGATTGGTTCTCATGGAACAATCAAAGTACTGCTGAAAGAAAAATTATGGGTCGACTTGACAGATGTTTGATTAATCAGGAATGGTTAGCAGTTATCCCAGATTCACTTCTTGAGTACGGTGCTAAGTTATTTTCGGATCACTCTATTATGCATATACATGTAGATAAAGCACTACCCAGAGTCAAGAAACCTTTTAGATTTTTTAATATGTGGAGTTCTCACCCTAAGTTCCTCGAAGTTATTAAGTTAGCTTGGGACATTAATGTATTTGGTTCTCCCCCTTACATCCTATGTTAAAAAATAAAAGCATGCAAAGCAGCACTTAAGAAGTGGAATTCAACTACGTTTAGAAATATCACCGACAGGGTTCAGTTATGCAAGAAAGAACTTATGGTTGTGCAAAGCGAGCTAAATCTTCAACCTCTGGATGTGAATCTTATATACAAAGAGGCTGCTGCTAGAAATAACTTTATGCAAGCTTTGAAGCAGGAGGAATGCTTTTTGAAACAGAAGTCACGACAGCATTGGCTTACTCTAGGGGATTCTAATACGAAGTTTTTTTATGCTGCTATTGCTACCAGAAGGACTACTAATCGCATCAAAAAATGCAAAGGTATAGATGGTAATCTCATTGAGGATTTGGATGAGGTTAAAAATTACACCAAGCAATTTTTTTATTCCTTACTCAATCAGGAACAGCAGCCTAATAGTATTCATGTTGGGCCTACAAGACGACTTGATTCTGAAGCCCTCTCTCATCATAATGCCCCAATAACGGATGATAAAATTATGAAAGTTATTTTTAAGTCCCCGAAGCACAAAAGCCCTGGTCTAGACGAATTTCCAGCTGAGTTTTATCAAATTGCATGGGCTATTGTAGGCAACGATGTCATAAAAGCTTGTCGACATTTGTTCTCCTCAGGTCATATTCTTAAAGAAATGAATTGCACTTTTATTTCTTTAGTGCCTAAAAATGATGGAGCCGATTCATTGGAGAACTACTGTCCTATTTCACTGTGCAACTTTATTTATAAGGTTATCTCTAAGTTGCTGGCAGATAGACTACAAAAGGTCATGAATAAGGTCATTAGTCCTAATCAGGCTGCTTTTCTTAAAGGGAGGAGTATCCATCATAATGTCCTGCTTGCTAATGATTTGGTTAAGGATCTACACTCAAAAATAAGAGGGAAAAAGATCTGTTTTAAAGCTGATTTACGAAAGGCCTTTGACTAAGTCAATACGTATTTTATTTACATGATGCTCCATAATATGGGCTTCCCTCAGCACTGGGTTAAATGGATTCAATGTTGCTTGAAAACTCCAAAATTTTTGATTCTCTTTAATGGTTCACCTATTGGCTTCTTCGGGAGTAAGAATGGCATTCGGCAAGGCGATCCACTATCTCCTTATCTTTTTACCATTACAATGGAAGGGCTCAGTTGTATGTTAGAAGAGGCTGTTTCCAATGGCAAAATTAAGGTGCCATATTATGGTTCTATTTATATCTCTCACATAACATTTGCTGATGACCTTATGATCTTCCTTCGAGATGATCCAGTTTTTGTGAGTAATCTGGTAGATATTCTTAATGAATTTTGTAAAGTTTCTGGTCTTAAGCTAAACCATGCAAAGAGAAAAGTATATGTGGGTGCTTGCATTGACAATAAGGATCATATTGCTCAAACTCGACTCTGCACAAAGTTTATAACCGTCGTGTTTTTTCTTGAAACCATGCTCATACGACTTACCATCGGCTAATAGATCGTGAATGGCTAGTTTTTTTGAATTTCTGAGATGGTGCACGTAAAACCAATCGAAACTCGACTCTGGCGCGACTTCGCGTAATGTTTAGGATCGTCGCATTTTTTCACGAAAGCGTGCTTGTACGACTTCCCATGGGCTAATATGTCGGGAATTGCTAGTATTTTGAATTTCTGAGATGGTGCATGAAAAACAGATCGAAACTCGACCCTGAGCAAAGTTTATGACCGTCGAGTTTTTTCGTGAAACCATGCTCATACAACTTACCATGGGCCAATACATCGTAAATGACCAGTATTTTGAATTTCTGAGACAGTGCACGAAAAATCGATCGAAACTCGACTCTTTGAGCGACTTCGAGCAAAGTTTATGACCGTCATATTTTTTTGCGAAAGCGTGCTTGTACGACTTCCCATGGGCTAATAAGATGGGAAAGACCAGTATTTTGAATTTTCGAGACGGTGCACGAAAAATCGATCGAAACTCGACTCTGCGCAAAGTTTATGATCGTCGCATTTTTTCGTGAAACCATGCTCATACGATTTACCATGGGCTAATATATCGTGAATGGCTAGTTTTTTGAATTTTCGAGACAGTGCACGAAAAACCGATCGAAACTCGACTCAGCGCGCGACTTCGCGCAATGTTTATGACCGTTGTGTTTTTTTGCGAAAGCGTGCATGTACGACTTCCAATGGGCTAATAAGACGGGAATGACCAGTATTTTGAATTTCTGAGATTGTGCACGAAAAACTGATCGAAACTCGACTCTGCGCAAAGTCTATGACCGTCGTATTTTTTCGTGAAACCATTCTCATATGACTTACCATGGGCTACTACATCGTGAATGGCCAGTATTTTGAATTTCCGAGACGGTTCACGTAAAACCAATCAAAATTCGACTCTGGGCGCGACTTCGCGTAATGTTTATGACCGTCGCATTTTTTCGCGAAAGCGTGCTTGTACGACTTCCCATGGGCTAATACGTCGGGAATTGCTAGTATTTTGAATTTCTGAGACGGTCCACGAAAAACCGATCGAAACTCGACTCTGCACAAAGTTTATGACCGTCGTGTTTTTTCGTGAAACCTTGTTCATATGACTTACTATGGGCTAATACATCGTGAATGGGCAGTATTTTGAATTTCCAAGACGGTGCACGAAAAACCGATCGAAACGTGACTCAGCGCGCGACTTCGAGCAAAGTTTATGACCGTCGCGTTTTCTCTTGAAACCTTGCTCATACGACTTACCATGGGCTAATATATCGTGAATGGCCAGTATTTTGAATTTTCGAGACAGTGCATGAAAAACCGATCGAAACTCGACTCAACGTACGACTTCGAGCAAAGTTTATGACCGTCGTATTTTTTTTACGAAAGCATACTTGTACGACTTCCCATGGGCTAATAAGACGGGAAAGACCGGTATTTTGAATTTTTGAGACGATGCACGAAAAACGGATCGAAACTCGACTCTGCGCAAAGTTTGTTACTGTCGCATTTTTTCGTGAAACCATGCTCATACGACTTACCATGGGCTAATACATCGTGAATGGCCAGTATTTTGAATTTTCGAGACAGTGCACGAAAAACCGATCGAAACTCGACTCAGCACGCGACTTCGCGCAAAGTTTATGACCGTTGTATTTTTTGGCAAAAGTGTGCTTTTACGACTTCCCTGCGACTAATAAGACGGGAATGACCAGTATTTTGAATTTCCGAGATGGTGCATGAAAAACCGATCAAAATTTGACTCAGGGCACGACTTCGCGTAATGTTTGTTTATGATCGTCGTATTTTTTCATGAAAGCGTGCTTGTACGACTTCCCATAGGCTAATATGTCGGGAATTGCCTGCATTTTGAATTTCTGAGACGGTGCATGAAAAATCGATCGAAACTCGACTCTACTCAAAGTTTATGACCGTCGCATTTTTTTGTGAAACCATGCTCATACGACTTACCATGGGCTAATAGATCGTGAATGGCCAGTATTTTGAATTTTTGAGACAGTGCATGAAAAACCGATCGAAACTCGACTCAGCGCGTGACTTCGCGCAAAGTTTATGACCGTCGTATTGTTTTGTGAAAGCATGCTTGTACGACTTCCCATGGGCTAATAAGACGGGAAAGACCAGTATTTTGAATTTCTGAGACGGTGCACGAAAAACCGATCGAAACTCGACTCTGCGCAAAGTTTATGACCATCGCATTTTTTCGTGAAACCATGCTCATACGACTTACCATATTCTAATACATCGTGAATGGCCAGTATTTCGAATTTCCGAGACGATGCACAAAAAATCGATGGAAACTCGACTCAGCGCTCGACTTCGCGCAATGTTTATGACCGTTGTGTTTTTTTATGAACGTGTGCTTGTACGACTTCCCATGGGCTAATAAGACGGGAATGACCAGAATTTTGAATTTCTGGGATGGTGCACGAAAAACCGATCGAAACTCGACTCTGCGCAAAGTCTATGACCGTCGCATTTTTTCGTGAAACCATGCTCATACGACTTACCATGGGCTAATACATCGTGAATGGCCAGTATTTTGAATTTCCGAGACGGTGCACGTAAAACCAATCGACATTCGACTCTGGGCGCGACTTCGCGTAATGTTTATGACCGTCGCATTTTTTCGCGAAAGCGTGCTTGTACAACTTAGCATGGGCTAATACGTCGGGAATTGCCAGTATTTTGAATTTCCGAGACGGTGGACGAAAAACCGATCAAAACTCTTTTTTTGGTAAGTAAAGATAATGTATTTTGTAAAAGATTTGTACAAAGAAGCTTTGTTTACACAAGCCATAGACTAAAGCCTGAAGTCCCTTAGTGTAGTCGAGAAGATTGCACCCCACCTAAAGAAGGTGAAATGTGCACGCTTCATCAAACTCATCTCCAAGAGTAGCCCAAGGAAGTTAATAAATAATAAAATACAATAGCTAGACTGTTCCGGACTACTTGTGGATACATCACAAAATATAAGCTTTGCCCCATATAATACATTACAATCTTCATCATTATTCGAGTGATTATTGACTAATGGAAAAATTGAATCTTGTGAAAATTTCTTTCTCTCTTCTTGTTAGGTGCTCTGTATTCAATTCTTTCTCCATACATGATCGTGAGTCCTGAAGAATCTCTATCAGAATTTGAGCTTTGTTCATGTTGTGACGCTCAAAAATTCTGCCACACCTCTCCTTCCAAATCCACCAAATAGCACATCTGAATATAATTCTTGCTAGTTGTGTAAGAGGCCCCTTTCTTGAGAAGCTTTGCATAAGCATTTCTAATTCATGATGCAAGTTTGGCTGTGGTAGCCTTTGAAGATCAAATTGCTTCAAGATCTCCTTCCATATCCAAGATGAATAATCACAAGCAAAGTAGAGATGGTCAACACTTTCTTCCTTTTGCATACACAAAGAGCATCGATTTACAATATAAATACCTCTTCGCTGCATATTGCCCATCGTAGGAAGTTTGCCAAGAAGGGCCTGCTATGTACATAAGGAATGTCGCTGTGAGCATGGACTATCCCATGTCCAACTACTTGGGATCCACTTGTTGTTTCGTCATCTAATTTGGTTCCATGCAGATGTAGCACTAAATTTACCATTATCATGAAGCCAAATAAGCATATCTGAAGAGTTGTTCTTGATTGGAATAGCCCTAATAGTCAGCCAAAGTAATAACATGTCAGGGGAGGTAGGGTTGGGAAGACACCATGTACCATTGTTAATGAATTCAGAAACCTTCCAGTCTTTGGGAGCCCCCAGATCCTATCGTACTCTATCACTAAATATCTGAAATATACTTTTTCCATTCACCCAAGGATCATACCATATATTAATATTGGTTCCAGAAGAAATCACATAAGAAATATTGTTACGTAGCCTTCGCCTTGCCTTCATAATTTCTTTCCAAGCAACAGAATGAGATGTTTTTGCAGATGCTTCCCAGATTGATTCCTTGGTTAGGTACCTAGCAAAAACACATTGTGACGATAAGGAAGACTTATTTTATAAAATATCTCATAATTGCTTAACCATACAAGCTTTATTCCAATCTCTAATATGTCGAAGATTCAGCCCCCCTTCATCCTTCGGTTTGCAAATGTTGTCCCAATTCACCATGTGCATTGCCTTACCATCTGTGTCATTCCAAAAGAAGTTCATAAGTAATTTATCAATATCATTGAGAAGCCCGGCAGGTAGAAGGAATGCATGAGACCAATAAATAGAATAAGAGATTAACACAGATCGAATAAGTTCAAGTCGTCCAGCTTTAGAAAGAAGCCTATTTTTCCGAGAGGAAATTCTGTTCTTAATTTTTTGTAGGATAGGCTGACAGGAGACTTTGTTGATTCCAGTGGATATAAGTGGGAGACCCAAGTAAGGAACCGGTAAATTTCCTTCAGCAACTCCCAATGTTTGAGCAATATGATCCTTATTGTCAATGCAAGCACCCACATATACTTTGCTCTTTGCATGGTTTAGCTTAAAACCAGAAACTTTACCAAATTCATTAAGAATATCTGCCAGATTACTCACAGAAACTGGATCATCTCGAAGGAAGATAATAAGGTCATCAGCAAATGTTATGTGAGAGATATAAACAGAACCATAATGTGGTACCTTAATTTTGCCATTGGAAACAGCCTCTTCTAACATACAACTGAGCCCTTCCATTGCAATGGTAAAAAGATAAGGAGATAGTGGATTGCTTTGCCGAATGCCATTCTTACTCCCGAAGAAGCCAATAGGTGAACCATTAAAGAGAATAAAAAATTTTGGAGTTTCCAAGCAACATTGAATCCATTTAACCCAGTGTTGAGGGAAGCCCATATTATGGAGCATCATGTAAATAAAATGCCTATTGACTGAGTCAAAGGCCTTTCGTAAATCAGCTTTAAAACATATCCTTTTCCCTCTTGTTTTTTAGTGTAGATCCTTAACCAAATCATTAGCAAGCAGGACATTATGATGGATACTCCTCCCTTTAAGAAAAGCAACATGATTAGGACTAATGACCTTATTCATGACCTTTTGTAGTCTATCTGCTAGCAACTTAGAGATAACATTATAAATAAAGTTGCACAGTGAAATAGAATGGTAGTTCTCCAATGAATCGGCTCCATCATTTTTAGGCACTAAAGAAATAAAAGTGCAATTCATTTCTTTAAGAATATGACCTGAGGAGAACAAATGTCGACAAGCTTTTATGACATCGTTGCCTACAATAGCCCATGCAATTTGATAAAACTCAGCTGGAATCTGTCTGGACCAGGGCTTTTGTGCTTCGGGCCTTAAAAACAACTTTCACAATTTCATCATCCGTTATTGGGGCATTAAGATGAGAGAGGGCTTCAGAATCAAGTCGTCTTATAGGCCCAACATGAATATTATTAGGCTGCTGCTCCTGATTGAGTAAGGAATAAAAAAATTGCTTGGTGTAATTTTTAACCTCATCCAAATCCTCAATGAGATTACCATCTATACCTTTGCATTTTTTGATGCGATTTGTAGCCCTTCTGGTAGCAATAGCAGCATAGAAAAACTTCGTATTTGAATCCCTAGAGTAAGCTAATGCTGTCGTGACTTCTGTTTCAAAAAACATTCCTCCTACTTCAAAGCTTGTATAAAGTTATTTCTAGCAGTAGCCTCTTTGTATATAAGATTCGCATCCAGAGGTTGAAGATTTAGGTCGCTTTGCACAGCCATAAGTTCTTTCTTGCATAACTGAACCCTATCGGTGATATTTCCAAATGTAGTTGAATTCCACTTCTTAAATGCTGCTTTGCATGCTTTTAGTTTCTGACATAGGATGTAAGGGGGAGAACCAAATACATTAATATCCCAAGCTGACTTAATAACTTCGAGGAACTTAGGGTGAGAACTCCACATATTAAAAAACTAAAAGGTTTCTTGACTCTGGGTAGTGCTTTATCTGCATGTATATGCATAATAGAGTGATCCGAAAATAACTTAGCACCGTACTCAAGAAGTGAATCTGGGAAACTGCTAACCGTTCCTGATTAATCAAACATCTGTCAAGTCGAGCCATAATTTTTCTTTCAGCGGTACTTTGATTGTTCCATGAGAACCAATTACCTACAGATTTCATGTCAGTCAATGCAGCAGTATCTATACAATCATTAAAATGTTGAAGCTGACATTCGGAAAGCACTCTACCCCCCACTTTCTCATTTGTGTATCTGACAGTATTAAAGTCACCGAGAACAACCCAAGGTACTGTAGGATAACTATTTGCAATGCTAACCAGATCATGCCATAGAGCACTCCTATCAGACATACTGTTAGATGCATAAATACTGGTAATATTGAATTGACATCTAGTCTGTTTATCCTCTGCCATAAGATGAATGAATTGATTAGTAGCAGAAATAAACCAAGCAGTAACAAGGTTAGGATGCCATAAGACCCTAACTCGACCATAAGTATCCTGAGAATCATTAGTAAAAAGTTTTGCCTCAGGCCATATTAAATTCTTCTAAACTCGAACACGATGAGTTTTAATTTTTGTTTCCACAAGAATCACCATATCACATGCAGCAGATCGGATTATTCTATTGAGCTCCCAACATTTCTCAGTCTTATTAAGTCCACGAACATTCCAACAGATTATTTTCATCAATACTAGATAGAAGGAAGAGAATACGATTTTGGGAGGACACTACCATCCTTTTTCTTATCCTTTGATTTTGCATGGTCCTCTCGCATAATATCTTTACCCTTTAATCCTTTATTCCTATATTTATCCACCTCATCCACAGCTTGCAAATGTTTAAATTTTTGCGTACCTTGAGGCAAGGAGTCCTGAATAGCGGGATGTGTCGAAGAGCGATGAGTTTGGTGAGTTGCAATGTCTTGGTTCCCAAGAGATTGTTGAAATGAAATTTCCTGATTATCTGAAGGAATGATTCGTGAAGGCGAGGTTGTTATTGGGGAGTGAGAACCTTGGGAAGCTCCTGCTGTGAAAGTCTCTGATATAATAGGAAAAGATGGAAGTCCTGACTTGTCTTTCTCTTGTTTGTGTCGCTGCCCCAACGAGTCATAGTGTTCATTCATCTTCTCCGCCATCATCACTGTTGGCACTGGAGTATCAGTGCTTGGATTAGTGGTAGTGACCCCATTCTGTGGCTCTTGGCGTGGTCGGTAGACCTGTGTGAACTTTTTTGAAGGCTGTTGGCAGGCACCATTTACATGTCCAAAAGATAGACAAACCTTGCATCGTTGTGGCTTCCAAGAATATGAGACTTTCACCTTCCGGGTGCTCCCATCAAGATCACGGTAAGAAACATTCGGTAGTTCCTTCTCAGAAGAAACCCTTACACAAGCTCTGGCAAAGGTCAATCTCGTTTGCGAAGCTGTTGCCTTATCAATATACAATGGCTGTCCCAGGGTGCTGCAAAGCTTTGCAATAAAACGATGACCCCAGAGATGTAGTGGAATCCCATGGAAAGAAACCCATATTAGGATAGATTGTAGACTGTCTAACTCCAATCTCACATCAGGTGCCCAGCGTCGTAGTATCATTGGATGATCACTGATAGTCCAAAATCCTTCAAGGACCCGTTGTAAATCTTCTTTAGAATAAAGCCTGCATACAAAGAATCCAGTCTCCAACATATGAAGATCAAATGTTGATATTCCCCATCGAGTTCTGATGTATGAGGATAATGGCAAAAAGGATGTTCTTAGTCCAACAACATAGCCCACAATAGCCATGGACCATGTCTCAATTAGTTCGTCAGAATCAATAGCCTCATACACAACAATCTTCTGATCAGCCTGTACTTCTAGAGCAAAAAAGTCCAGTCGAAGATCCGGACTACCCACTGGAGCCTTGAAGAGGCTACTCCAAGGCCGATGATCTCGGGAAATAGGAGCTGGAGGTCATGATCTAGATCATGAACGACCTCGAGCCTAGTTCATTGAAGGAGCATCCCGTCGAGAAGAAGAAATCAGCGGTGGAACATCCTGGTGTGAAACCGGCCTAAGCTGCTGGGGAGGGACCAGCGACTGTTGTAGAGGAGCAACCCCCTCCCGCTGTGAAGTAACCAGCGGCTGAGGAGCAACCCTCTCCCGCTGTGACTGCTGGAGAGGGGCGTTCTGCTGTGAAGCAACCAACGCAGGCCGCTGGGAAGAAGCCAGCGGAGGAGCATCCCGCTGGAACAGAGGATGCGAAGCAGAGTGCCGCATCCGGCCGCTCGCATCCATGGCGTCGCTCGCCCTAGAGACCGCCAACCGCCTAGGGGAGAGGAAGCCACTACCCTGCCCACACTAAGGTCACAGCCGTCGCCCTTTCCACGCTGGAGTTGCCACAGGATCGCAGAGCGGCAGTGAACCCAGCCCCAATCGCAGCGCAGCCTCCATCGTTTCTCGCCCTAGAGTCCGTCCCGCACCTAGGGGAGAAGAGCCGCTGCCCTTCCACGCCTGAAATCGCCGATTCCCGGCATGGAATCGCTGATCGCAGGAGCGACCGCCGGCCTTCCACGCTTGTATTCGTAGTGGAGCTATCGTAGAGGAGAAATCGCCCAAGAGAAGAGGTTGTCGTCCCCAGCGCCGATCGCAAGCGCAAGCGCAAGCCCAAGCAGAGCAGATCACTCACGCACGCAAGCAAGGGAACGCAGGCCCATTCCCCCCCATTCCCAACCAGTTATTTATCGTTTTGCATGAAGTTGCGCCCAGAGTCGAGTTTCTATGACGACGGTCATAGACTTTATGCAGAGTCGAGTTTCGATCGGTTTTTCGTGTACCATCTCAGAAATTCAAAATACTGGGTATTCCCATCTTATTAGCCCATGGGAAGTCGTACAAGCACGCTTTCGCAAAAAAATACAACGGTCATAAACATTGCGCGAAGTCGCGCGCTGAGTCGAGTTTCGATCGGTTTTTTGTGCACCGTCTCGGAAATTCAAAATACTGGCCATTCACGATGTATAAGCCCATGGTAAGTCTTATGAGCATGGTTTCATAAAAAAATGCGACGGTCATAAACTTTGCGCAGAGTCGAGTTTCGATCGGTTTTTCGTGCACCGTCTCGGAAATTCAAAATACTGGTCTTTCCCGTCTTATTAGCCCATGGGAAGTCGTGCAAGCACGCTTTCACAAAAAAATACGACGGTCATAAACTTTGCGCGAAGTCGCGCGCTGAGTCGAGTTTCGATCGGTTTTTCGTGTATTGTCTCAGAAATTCAAAATACTCTGGGCGTCACTTCGCGTAATGGTCATGACCGTTGCATTTTTTCACGAAAGCGTGCTTGCACGACTTTCCATGGGCTAATACGTCGGGAATTGCTAATATTTTGAATTTTCGAGACGGTGCATGAAAAACCGATCGAAACACGACCTTGAGCAAAGTTTATGACCGTCGCATTTTTTCGTGAAACCATGCTCATATGACTTACCATGGGCTAATACATCGTGAATGGCCAGTATTTTGAATTTTTGAGACGGTGCACAAAAAATCGATCGAAACTCGACTCAGCACGCGACTTCGCGCAAAGATTATGACCGTCATATTTTTTGCGAAAACGTGCTTGTATGACTTCCCATGGGCTAATAAGACGGAAAAAAAACCAGTATTTTGAATTTTCGAGACGGTGCCCGAAAAACCGATAGAAACTCGACTCTGTGCATAGTTTATGACCGTCACATTTTTTCGTGAAACCATGCTCATACGACTTACCCTGGGCTAATACATCGTGAATGGCTTGTATTTTGAATTTCTGAGACGGTGCAAGTAAAACCAATCGAAATTTGACTCTGGGCGCGACTTCGCGTAATGTTTATGACCGTCACATTTTTTCGCTAAAGCATGCTTGTACGACTTCCCATTGGCTAATATGTTGGGAATGGCCAGTATTTTTAATTTCTGAGACGGTGCACGAAAAATCGATCGAAACTGGACTCTACACAGTTTATACCCGTCATGTTTTTTCATGAAACCATGCTCATACGACTTACCATGGGCTAATAAATCGTGAATGGCCAGTATTTTGAATTTTCGAGATGATGCATGTTAAACCGATTGATACTCGACTCTGCACGTGACCACGTAAAGTTTATGACTGTCGCATTTTTTCACGAAACGATGCTCGTATGACTTACCATGGGCTAATACGTTGTGATTGGCCAGTATTTTGAATTTTCGGGACGGTGGATGAAAAACAGATCGAAACTCGACTCAGCGCGCGACTTCGCGCAAAGTTTATGACCGTCGTATTTTTTTGCGAAAGCGTGCTTGTACGACTTCCCATTGGCTAATAGGACGGGAATGACCAGTATTTTGAATTTTCGAGACGGTGCACGAAAAACCGATCGAAACTCGACTCTGCGCAAAGTTTATAACCGTCGCATTTTTTCGTGAAACCATGCTCATACGACTTACCAGGGGCTAATACATCGTGAATGGCCAGTATTTTCAATTTCTGACACGGTGCACGAAAAACCGATCGAAACTCGACTCAGCGCGTGACTTCGAGCAAAGTTTATGACCGTCGTATTTTTTTACGAAAGCGTGCTTGTACGACTTCCCATGGGCTAATAAGATGGAAAAGACCATTATTTTGAATTTCCGAGATGGTGCACGAAAAACCGATCAAAACTCGACTCTGCGCAAAGTGTATGACCGAAACCATAGGAAGCTCCTGCTTGGGAATGGGCTTGCGTTCCCTTGCGTGCATGCGTGAGTGCTCTGCTCTGCTTGGGCTTGTGCTTGCGATCGGCGCTGGGGACGACAACCTCTTCCCTTGCGCTTGCGCTTGTGATTGCTCCCTTGGGCGATTTCTCCTCTACGATCGCTCCGCGACGAATACAAGCGTGGAAGGCCGGCAGTCGCTCCTGCGATCAGCGATTCCAGACTGGGAATCGGCGAATTCAGGCGTGGAAGGGTGTCGGCGATCAGCGATTCCAGACTCTAGGGCGAGAAACGGTGGAGGCTGCACTGCGATTGGGGCTGGGTTCACTGCCGCTCTGCGATCCTGCGGCAACTCCAGCGTGGAAAGGGCGACGGCTGCTTCTGCAATTGGCGTGGAAAGGTCGACGGCAGCGACCTTATTGTGGGTAGGGTGGTGGCTTCCTCTCCCCTAGGCGGCTGGCGGTCTCTAGGGCGAGCGACGCTATGGATGCGAGCGGTCGGACGCGGCACTCTGCTTCGCATCCTCTGTTAAAGCGGGATGCTCCTCCGCTGGCTTTTCCCAGCGGCTCGCGCTGGTTGCTTCACAGCAGAACGCCCCTCTCTAGCAGTCACAGCGGGAAAGGGTTGCTCCTCAGCCGCTGGTTACTTCACAGCGGGAGGGGGTTGCTCCTCTCCAACAGCCGCTGGTTCCTCCCCAGCAGCTTAGGCCGGTTTCACACCAGGATGTTCCACCCCTGATTTCTTCTTCTCGACGGGATGCTTCTTCAATAAACCAGGCCCGAGGTCATTAACGATCTAGATCACAACCTCCAGCTCCTATTTCCCGAGATCCTCGGCCTTGGAGTAGCCTCTTCAAGGCTCTAGTGGGTAGTCCGGATCATCGACTGGACTTTTTTGCTCCAGAAGTACAGGCTAATCAGAAGATTGCTGTGTATGAGGCTATTGATTCAGACGAACTAATTGAGACATGGTCCATGGCAATTGTGGGCTACGTTGTTGGACTAAGAACATCCTTTTTCCCATTATCCTCATACATCAGAACTCGATGGGGAATATCAACATTTGATCTTCATATGTTGGAGACCGGATTCTCTGTATGCAGGCTTTATTCTGAAGAAGATTTACAACGGGTCCTTGAAGGATTTTGGACTATCCGTGGTCATCCAATGATACTACGATGCTGGGCACCTGATGTGAGATTGGAGTTAGACAGTCTACAGTCTATCCCAATATGGGT
The DNA here is from genome assembly GCA_029747655.1 of Ensete ventricosum. Taxonomy (NCBI): domain Eukaryota; kingdom Viridiplantae; phylum Streptophyta; class Magnoliopsida; order Zingiberales; family Musaceae; genus Ensete; species Ensete ventricosum. The sequence goes on along the minus strand of JAQQAF010000007.1, from coordinate 22,728,698 downwards.
TTCTTTCCATGGACTTCCACTACATCTCTGGGGTCGTCGTTTTATTGCAAAGCTTTGCAGCACCCAGGGACAGCCATTGTATATTGATAAGGCAACAGCTTCGCAAACGAGATTGACCTTTGCCAGAGCTTGTGTAATGGTTTCTTCTGATGAGGAACTACCGAATGATGTTTCTTACCGTGATCTTGATGGGAGCACCCGAAAGGTGAAAGTCTCATATTCTTGGAAGCCACAACGATGCAAGGTTTATCTATCTTTTGGACATGTAAATGGTGCCTACCAACAGCCTTCACAAAAAATCACACAGGTCTACCGACCACGCTAAGAGCCAAAGAATGAGGTCACTACCACTAATCCAAGCACTGACACTCCAGTGCCAATAGTGATGATGGCGGAGAAGATGAATGAACACTCTGACTCGTTGGGGCAGCGACACGAATAAGAGAAAGACAAGTCAGGACTTCCATCTTTTCCTATTATATTAGAGACTTTCACTACAGGAGCTTCCCAAGGCTCTCACTCCCTAATAACAACCTTGCCTTCACGAATCATTCCTTCAGATAATCAGGAAATTTCGTTTCAACAACCTCTTGGGAACCAAGACATTGCAACTCACCAAACTCATCGCTCTTCGACACATCCCGCTATTCAGGACTCCTTGCCTCAAGGTACGCAAAAATTTAAACATTTGCAAGCTGTGGATGAGGTGGATAAATATAGGAATAAAGGATTAAAGGGTAAAGATATTATGCGAGAGGACCATGCAAAATCAAAGGATAAGAAATAGGATGGTAGTGTCCTCCCAAAATCGCATGCTCTTTCTTCTATCTAGTATTGATGAAAATAAGCTGTTGGAATGTTCGTGGACTTAATAAGACTGAGAAATGTCGGGAGCTCAATAGAATAATCCGATCTGCTGCATGTGATATGGTGATTCTTGTGGAAACAAAAATTAAAACTCATCGTGTTCGAGTTCAGAAGAATTTAATATGGCCTGAGACATAACTTTTTACTAATGATTCTCAGGATACTTATGGTCGAGTTTGGGTCTTCTGGCATCCTAACCTTGTTACTGCTTGGTTTATTTCTACTACTAATCAATTCATTCATCTTATGGCAGAGGATAAACAGACTAGATGTCAATTCAATATTACCAGTATTTATGCATCTAACAGTATGTCTGATAGGAATGCTCTATGGCATGATCTGGTTAGCATTGCAAATAGTTATCCTACAGTACCTTGGGTTGTTCTCGGTGACTTTAATACTGTCAGATACACAAATGAGAAAGTGGGGGGTAGAGTGCTTTCCGAATGTCAGCTTCAACATTTTAATGATTGTATAGATACTGCTGCATTGACTGACATGAAATCTGTAGGTAATTGGTTCTCATGGAACAATCAAAGCTTTGAAGCAGGAGGAATGATTTTTGAAACAGAAGTCACGATAGCATTGGCTTACTTTAGGGGATTCTAATACGAAGTTTTTCTATGCTGCTATTGCTACCAGAAGGGCTACTAATCGCATCAAAAAATGCAAAGGTATAGATGGTAATCTCATTGAGGATTTGGATGAGGTTAAAAATTACACCAAGCAATTTTCTTATTCCTTACTCAATCAGGAACAGCAGCCTAATAGTATTCATGTTGGGCCTACAAGATGACTTGATTCTGAAGCCCTCTCTCATCTTAATGTCCCAATAACGGATGATGAAATTGTGAAAGTTATTTTTAAGTCCCCGAAGCACAAAAGCCCTGGTCCAGATGGATTTCCAGCTGAGTTTTATCAAATTACATGGGCTATTGTAGGCAACGATGTCATAAAAGCTTGTTGACATTTTTTCTCCTCAGGTCATATTCTTAAAGAAATGAATTGCACTTTTATTTCTTTAGTGCCTAAAAATGATGGAGCCGATTCATTGAAGAACTACCGTTCTATTTCACTGTGCAACTTTATTTATAAGGTTATCTCTAAGTTGCTGGCAGATAGACTACAAAAGGTCATGAATAAGATCATTAGTCCTAATCAAGCTGCTTTTCTTAAAGGGAGGAGTATCCATCATAATGTCCTGCTTGCTAATGATTTGGTTAAGGATCTACACTCAAAAATAAGAGGGAAAAAGATCTGTTTTAAAGCTGATTTACGAAAGACCTTTGACTAAGTCAATAGGCATTTTATTTACATGATGCTCCATAATATGGGCTTCCCTCAGCACTGGGTTAAATGGATTCAATGTTGCTTGGAAACTCCAAAATTTTCGATTCTCTTTAATGGTTCACCTATTGGCTTCTTCGGGAGTAAGAATGGCATTCGGCAAGGCGATCCACTATCTCCTTATCTTTTTACCATTGCAATGGAAGGGCTCAGTTGTATGTTAGAAGAGGCTGTTTCCAATGGCAAAATTAAGGTACCACATTATGGTTCTGTTTATATCTCTCACATAACATTTGCTGATGACCTTATTATCTTCCTTCGAGATGATCCAATTTCTGTGAGTAATCTGGCAGATATTCTTAATGAATTTGGTAATGTTTCTGGTCTTAAGCTAAACCATGCAAAGAGCAAAGTATATGTGGGTGCTTGCATTGACAATAACGATCATATTGCTCAAACATTGGGAGTAGCTGAAGGAAATTTACCGGTTCCTTACTTGGGTCTCCCACTTATATCCACTTGAATCAACAAAGTCTCCTGTCAGCCTATCCTACAAAAAATTAAGAACAGAATTTTCTATTGGAAAAATAGGCTTCTTTCTAAAGCTGGATGACTTGAACTTATTCGATCTGTGTTGATCTCTTATTCTATTTATTTGTCTCATGCATTCCTTCTACCTGCTGGGCTTCTCCATGATATTGATAAATTACTTATGAACTTCTTTTGGAATGGCACAGATGGTAAGGCAATGCACATGGTGAATTGGGACAACATTTGCAAACCGAAGGATGAAGGGGGGCTGAATCTTCGACATACTAGAGATTGGAATAAAACTTGTATGGTAAAGCAATTATGGGATATTTTACAAAACAAGTCTTCCTTATAGTCACAATGGGTTTTTGCTAGGTACCTAACCAAGGAATCAATCTGGGAAGCATCTGCAAAAACATCTCATTCTGCTGGTTGGAAAGGAATTATGAAGGCAAAAATAAAGCTTGTTGTGTAAGAAAGGGGCCTCTTACACAACTAGCAAGAATTATATTCAGATGTGCTATTTGGTGGATTTGGAAGGATAGGTGTGGCAGAATTTTTGAGTGTCACAACATGAACAAAACTCAAATTCTGAGAGAGATTCTTCAGGACTCACGATCATGTATGGAGCAAGAATTGAATACAGAGCACCTAACAAGAAGAGAGAAAGAGATTTTCACATGATTCAATTTTTCCATTCGTCAAGAATCACTCGAATAATGATGAAGATTGTAATGTATTATATGGGGAAAAGCTTATATTATGTGATGTATCCACAAGTAGTCCAGAACAGTCTAGCTATTGCATTTTATTATTTATGAACTTCCTTCGGCTACTCTTGGAGATGAGTTTGATGAAGCGTGCCCATTTCACCTTCTTTAGGTGGGGTGCAATCTTCTCGACAACACTAAGAGACTTCAGGCTTTAGTCTATGGCTTGTGTAGACAAAGCTTCTTTGTACAAATCTTTTACAAAATACATTATCTTTACTTACCAAAAAAAAAGACAGGAAAGACCAGTATTTTGAATTTCCGAGACGGTGCACGAAAAACCGATCGAAACTCGACTCAGCGCGCAACTTTGCGCAAAGTTTATGACTATTTTGTGATGTATCCACAAGTAGTCCAGAACAGTCTAGCTATTGCATTTTATTATTTATTAACTTCCTTGTGCTACTCTTGGAGATGAGTTTGATGAAGCGTGCCCATTTCACCTTCTTTAGGCGGGGTGCAATCTTCTCGACTACACTAAGAGAATTCAGGCTTTAGTCTATGGCTTGTGTAGACAAAGCTTCTTTGTACAAATCTTTTACAAAATATACTATCTTTACTTACCAAAAAAAAAGATAGGAAAGATCAGTATTTTGAATTTCCGAGACGGTGCACGAAAAACCGATCGAAACTCGACTCTGCGCAAAGTTTATGACCGTCGCATTTTTTCGTGAAACCATGCTCATACGACTTACAATGGGATAATACATCGTGAATGGCCAGTATTTTGAATTTCCGAGATGGTGCATGAAAAACCGATCGAAACTCGACTCAGCGCAAAGTTTATGACCGTCGCATTTTTTCGTGAAACCATGCTCGTACGACTTACCATGGGCTAATACATCGTGAATGGCCAGTATTTTGAATTTCCGAGACGGTGCATGAAAAACCGATCGAAACTCGACTCAGCGCAAAGTTTATGACCGTCGCATTTTTTCGTGAAACCATTCTCATACGACTTACATCGTGAATGGCCAGTATTTTGAATTTCCGAGACGGTGCACGTAAAACCAATCAAAATTTGACACTGGGCGCGACTTCACGTAATGTTTATGACCGTCGTATTTTTTCGCGAAAGCGTGCTTGTACGACTTCCCATCGTCTAATACATCGAGAATTGCCAGTATTTTAAATTTTCGAGACGGTCCACGAAAAACCGATTGAAACTCAACTCTGCGCAAAGTTTATGACCATCGTGTTTTTTCGTGACACCATATTCATATGACTTACCATGTGCTAATACATCGTGAATGGCCAGTATTTTGAATTTCCGAGATGGTGCACGAAAAACTGATCGAAACTAGACTCAGCGCGCGCTTCGAGCAAAGTTTATGACCGTCGTATTTTTTCTTGAAACCATGCTCATACGACTTACCATGGGCTAATACATCGTGAATGGCCAGTATTTTGAATTTTCGAGATAGTGCATGAAAAACCGATCGAAACTCGACTCAGCGCGCGACTTCAAGCAAAGTTTATGACCATCGTATTTTTTTTAGCGAAAGCATACTTGTACGACATCCCATGGGCTAATAAGACGGAAGAGACCAGTATTTTGAAATTCCGAGACGGTGCACGAAAAACCGATCGAAACTCGACTCTGCGCAAAGTTTATGACCGTCGTATTTTTTCGTGAAACCATGCTCATACGACTTACAATGGGCTAATACATCGTTAATGGCCAGTATTTTGAATTTCCGAGACGGTGCATGAAAAACCGATCGAAACTTGACTCAGCGCAAAGTTTATGACCGTCGCATTTTTTCGTGAAACCATGCTCATACGACTTACCATGGGCTAATACATCGTCAATGGCCAGTATTTTGAATTTCCGAGACAGTGCATGAAAAACCGATCGAAACTCGACTCAGCGCAAAGTTTATGACCGTCGCATTTTTTCGTGAAACCATTCTCATACGACTTACCATGGGCTAATACATCGTGAATGGCCAGTATTTTGAATTTCCGAGACGGTGCACGTAAAACCAATCAAAATTCGACACTGGGCGCGACTTCGCGTAATGTTTATGACCGTCGCATTTTTTCGCGAAAGCGTGCTTGTACGACTTCCCATAGGCTAATACATCGAGAATTGCCAGTATTTTGAATTTTCGAGACGGTCCATGAAAAACCGATTGAAACTCAACTCTGCGCAAAGTTTATGACCATCGTGTTTTTTCGTGAAACCATGTTCATATGACTTACCATGTATTTATTAGCCATACATCGTGAATGGCCAGTATTTTGAATTTCCGAGACAATGCATGAAAAACCGATCGAAACACGACTCAGCGCGCGACTTCGAACAAAGTTTATGATCGTCGAATTTTTTTTAGCGAAAGCATACTTGTACGACATCCCATGGGCTAATAAGACGGACAAGACCAGTATTTTGAATTTCTGAAACGGTGCACGAAAAACCAATCGAAACTCGACTCTGCGCAAAGTTTATGACCATCGTATTTTTTCGTGAAACCATGCTCACACGACTTACCATGGGCTAATACATCGTGAATGGCCAGTATTTTGAATTTCCGAGACAGTGCATGAAAAACCGATCGAAACTCGACTCAGCGCAAAGTTTATGACCGTCGCATTTTTTCGTGAAACCATTCTCATACGACTTACCATGGGCAAATACATCGTGAATGGCCAGTAGTTTGAATTTCCGAGATGGTGCACGTAAAACCAATCGAAATTCGACTCTGGGCGCGACTTCGCGTAATGTTTATGACCGTCGCATTTTTTTCGCGAAAGCGTGCTTGTACGACTTACCATGGGCTAATACGTTGGGAATTGCCAGTATTTTAAATTTCCCAAACGGTGCACGAAAAATCGATCGAAACTCGACTCTGCGCAAAGTTTATGACAGTCGCGTTTTTTCGTGAACCATGCTCATATTTTTGGTAAGTAAAGATAATGTATTTTGTAAATGATTTGTACAAAGATGCTTTGTCTACACAAGCTATAGACTAAAGCCTGAAGTCTCTTAGTGTAGTCGAGAAGATTGCACCCCACCTAAAGAAGGTGAAATGGGCACGCTTCATCAAACTCATCTCCAAGAGTAGCACAAGGAAGTTAATAAATAATAAAATACAATAGCTAGACTGTTCTAGACTACTTGTGGATACATCACAAAATATAAGATTTGCCCCATATAATACATTACAATCTTCATCATTATTCGGGTGATTATTGACTAATGGAAAAATTGAATCTTGTGAAAATCTCTTTCTCTCTTCTTGTTAGGTGCTTTGTATTCAATTCTTGCTCCATACATGATCGTGAGTCCTGAAGAATCTCTATCAGAATTTGAGCTTTGTTTATGTTGTGACACTCAAAAATTCTACCACACCTCTCCTTCCAAATCCACCAAATAGCACAACTGAATATAATTCTTGCTAGTTGTGTAAGAGGCCCCTTTCTTGAGAAGCTTTGCATAAGCATTTCTAATTCATGATGCAAGTTTGGCCGTGGTAGCCTTTGAAGATCAAATCGCTTCAAGATCTCCTTCCGTATCCAAGATGAATAATCACACGCAAAGTAGAGATGGTCAACACTTTCTTCCTTTTGCATACACAAAGAGCACCGATTTACAATATAAATACCTCTTCGCTGCATATTGTCCATCGTAGGAAGTTTGCCGAGAAGGGCCTGCCATGTACATAAGGACGCTGTGAGCATGGACTATCCCATGTCCAACTACTTGGGATCCACTTGTTGTTTCGTCGTTTAATTTGGTTCCATGCAGATGTAGCACTAAATTTACCATTATCATGAAGCCAAATAAGCATATCTGAAGAGTTGTTCTTGATTGGAATAGCCCTAATAGTCGGCCAAAGTAATAACATGTCAGGGGAGGTAGGGTTGGGAAGACACCGTGTACCATTGTTAATGAATTCAGAAACCTTCCAGTCTTTGGGAGCCCCCAGATCCTGTCGTACTCTATCACCAAATATCTGAAATATACTTTTCTCATTCACCCAAGGATCATACCACATATTAATATTGGTTCCAGAAGAAATCACATAAGAAATATTGTTACGTAGCCATCGCCTTGCCTTCAGAATTCCTTTCCAAGCAACAGAATGAGATGTTTTTGCAGATGCTTCCCAGATTGATTCCTTGGTTAGGTACCTAGCAAAGACCCATTGTGACCATAAGAAAGACTTGTTTTCTAAAATATCCCATAATTGCTTTACCATACAAGCTTTATTCCAATCTCTAATATGTCGAAGATTTAGCCCCCCTTCATTCTTCAGTTTGCAAATGTTGTCCCAATTCACCATGTGCATTGCCTTACCATCTGTGCCATTCCAAAAGAAGTTCATAAGTAATTTATCAATATCATGGAGAAGCCCGGCAGGTAGAAGGAATGCATGAGACCAATAAATAGAATAAGAGATCAACACAGATCGAATAAGTTCAAGTCGTCCAGCGTTAGAAAGAAGCCTATTTTTCCAAGAGGAAATTTTGTTCTTAATTTTTTGTAGGATAGGCTGACAGGAGACTTTGTTGATTCCAGTGGATATAAGTGGGAGACCCAAGTAAGGAACCGGTAAATTTCCTTCAGCAACTCCCAATGTTTGAGCAACATGATCCTTATTGTCAATGCAAGCACCCACATATACTTTGCTCTTTGCATGGTTTAGCTTAAGACCAGAAACTTTACCAAATTCATTAAGAATATCTGCCAGATTACTCACAGAAACTGGATCATCTCAAAGGAAGATAATAAGGTCATCAGCAAATGTTATGTGAGAGATATAAACATAACCATAATGTGGTACCTTAATTTTGCCATTGGAAACATCATCTTCTAACATACAACTGAGCCCTTCCATTGCAATGGTAAAAAGATAAGGAGATAGTGGATCGCCTTGCCGAATGCCATTCTTACTCCCGAAGAAGCCAATAGGTGAACCATTAAAGAGAATCAAAAATTTTGGAGTTTCCAAGCAACATTGAATCCATTTAACCCAGTGCTGAGGGAAGCCCATATTATGGGGCATCATGTAAATAAAATGCCTATTGACTGAGTCAAAGGCCTTTCGTAAATCAGCTTTAAAACAGATCTTTTTCCCTCTTGTTTTTGAGTGTAGATCCTTAACCAAATCATTAGCAAGCCGGACATTATGATAGATACTCCTCCCTTTAACAAAAGCAGCCTGATTAGGACTAATGACCTTATTCATGACCTTTTATAGTCTATCTGCCAGCAACTTAGAGATAACCTTATAAATAAAGTTGCACAGTGAAATAGGACGGTAGTTCTCCAATGAATCGGCTCCATCATTTTTAGGCTCTAAAGAAATAAAAGTGCAATTTATTTCTTTAAGAATATGACCTGAGTAGAAAAAATGTCGACAAGCTTTTATGACATCGTTGCCTACAATAGCCCATGCAATTTGATAAAACTCAGCTGGAAATCCGTTTGGACTAGGGCTTTTGTGCTTCGGGGACTTAAAAACAACTTTCACAATTTCATCATCCGTTATTGGGGCATTAAGATGAGAGAGGGCTTCAGAATCAAGTCGTCTTGTAGGCCCAACATGAATACTATTAGGCTGCTGCTCCTGATTGAGTAAGGAATAAAAAAATTACTTGGTGTAATTTTTAACCTCATCCAAATCCTCAATGAGATTACCATCTATACCTTTGCATTTTTTGATGCGATTTGTAGCCCTTCTGGTAGCAATAGCAGCATAGAAAAACTTCGTATTAGAATCCCTAGAGTAAGCTAATGCTGTCGTGACTTCTGTTTCAAAAAGCATTCCTCCTACTTCAAAGCTTGTATAAAGTTATTTCTAGCAGCAGCCTCTTTGTATATAAGATTCGCATCCAGAGGTTGAAGATTTAGGTCGCTTTGCACAGCCATAAGTTCTTTCTTGCATAACTGAACCCTATCGGTGATATTTCCAAATGTAGTTGAATTCCACTTCTTAAGTGCTGCTTTGCATGCTTTTAGTTTTTGACATAGGATGTAAGGGGGAGAACCAAATACATTAATGTCCCAAGCTGACTTAATAACTTCGAGGAACTTAGGGTGAGAACTCCATATGTTAAAAAATCTAAAAGGTTTCTTGACTCTGGGTAGTGCTTTATCTGCATGTATATGCATAATAGAGTGATCCGAAAATAACTTAGCACCGTACTCAAGAAGTGAATCTGGGAAACTGCTAACCGTTCCTGATTAATCAAACATCTGTCAAGTCGAGCCATAATTTTTCTTTCAGCGGTACTTTGATTGTTCCATGAGAACCAATTACCTACAGATTTCATGTCAGTCAATGCAGCAGTATCTATACAATCATTAAAATGTTGAAGCTGACATTCGGAAAGCACTCTACCCCCCACTTTCTCATTTGTGTATCTGACAGTATTAAAGTCACCGAGAACAACCCAAGGTACTGTAGGATAACTATTTGCAATGCTAACCAGATCATGCCATAGAGCATTCCTATCAGACATACTGTTAGATGCATAAATACTGGTAATATTGAATTGACATCTAGTCTGTTTATCCTCTGCCATAAGATGAATGAATTGATTAGTAGTAGAAATAAACCAAGCAGTAACAAGGTTAGGATGCCATAAGACCCAAACTCGACCATAAGTATCCTGAGAATCATTAGTAAAAAGTTTTGCCTCAGGCCATATTAAATTCTTCTAAACTCGAACACGATGAGTTTTAATTTTTGTTTCCACAAGAATCACCATATCACATGCAGCAGATCGGATTATTCTATTGAGCTCCCAACATTTCTCAGTCTTATTAAGTCCACGAACATTCCAACAGATTATTTTCATAAATACTAGATAGAAGGAAGAGAATACGATTTTGGGAGGACACTACCATCCTTTTTCTTATCCTTTGATTTTGCATGGTCCTCTCGCATAATATCTTTACCCTTTAATCCTTTATTCCTATATTTATCCACCTCATCCACAGCTTGCAAATGTTTAAATTTTTGCGTACCTTGAGGCAAGGAGTCCTGAATAGCGGGATGTGTCGAAGAGCGATGAGTTTGGTGAGTTGCAATGTCTTGGTTCCCAAGAGATTGTTGAAATGAAATTTCCTGATTATCCGAAGGAATGATTCGTGAAGGCGAGGTTGTTATTGGGGAGTGAGAACCTTGGGAAGCTCCTGCTGTGAAAGTCTCTGATATAATAGGAAAAGATGGAAGTCCTGACTTATCTTTCTCTTGTTTGTGTCGCTGCCCCAACGAGTCATAGTGTTCATTCATCTTCTCCGCCATCATCACTGTTGGCACTGGAGTATCAGTGCTTGGATTAGTGGTAGTGACCCCATTCTGTGGCTCTTGGCGTGGTCGGTAGACCTGTGTGAACTTTTTTGAAGGCTGTTGGCAGGCACCATTTACATGTCCAAAAGATAGACAAACCTTGCATCGTTGTGGCTTCCAAGAATATGAGACTTTCACCTTCCGGGTGCTCCCATCAAGATCACGGTAAGAAACATTCGGTAGTTCCTTCTCAGAAGAAACCCTTACACAAGCTCTGGCAAAGGTCAATCTCGTTTGCGAAGCTGTTGCCTTATCAATATACAATGGCTGTCCCAGGGTGCTGCAAAGCTTTGCAATAAAACGATGACCCCAGAGATGTAGTGGAATCCCATGGAAAGAAACCCATATTAGGATAGATTGTAGACTGTCTAACTCCAATCTCACATCAGGTGCCCAGCGTCGTAGTATCATTGGATGATCACTGATAGTCCAAAATCCTTCAAGGACCCGTTGTAAATCTTCTTCAGAATAAAGCCTGCATACAAAGAATCCAGTCTCCAACATATAAAGATCAAATGTTGATATTCCCCATCGAGTTCTGATGTATGAGGATAATGGCAAAAAGGATGTTCTTAGTCCAACAACATAGCCCACAATTGCCATGGACCATGTCTCAATTAGTTCGTCAGAATCAATAGCCTCATACACAGCAATCTTCTGATCAGCCTGTACTTCTAGAGCAAAAAAGTCCAGTCGAAGATTCGGACTACCCACTGGAGCCTTGAAGAGGCTACTCCAAGGCCGATGATCTCGGGAAATAGGAGCTGGAGGTCATGATCTAGATCATGAACGACCTCGAGCCTAGTTCATTGAAGGAGCATCCCGTCGAGAAGAAGAAATCAGCGGTGGAACATCCTGGTGTGAAACCGGCCTAAGCTGCTGGGGAGGGACCAGCGGCTGTTGTAGAGGAGCAACCCCCTCCCGCTGTGAAGTAACCAGCGGCTGAGGAGCAACCCTCTCCCGCTGTGACTGCTGGAGAGGGGCGTTCTGCTGTGAAGCAACCAACGCAGGCCGCTGGGAAGAAGCCAGCGGAGGAGCATCCCGCTGGAACAGAGGATGCGAAGCAGAGTGCCGCATCCGGCCGCTCGCATCCATGGCGTCGCTCGCCCTAGAGACCGCCAACCGCCTAGGGGAGAAGAAGCCACTACCCTGCCCACACTAAGGTCACAGCCGTCGCCCTTTCCACGCTGGAGTTGCCACAGGATCGCAGAGCGGCAGTGAACCCAGCCCCAATCGCAGCGCAGCCTCCATCGTTTCTCGCCCTAGAGTCCGTCCCGCACCTAGGGGAGAAGAGCCGCTGCCCTTCCACGCCTGAAATCGCCGATTCCCGGCCTGGAATCGCTGATCGCAGGAGCGACCGCCGGCCTTCCACGCTTGTATTCGTAGTGGAGCTATCGTAGAGGAGAAATCGCCCAAGAGAAGAGGTTGCCGTCCCCAGCGCCGATCGCAAGCGCAAGCGCAAGCCCAAGCAGAGCAGATCACTCACGCACGCAAGCAAGGGAACACAGGCCCATTCCCCCCCATTCCCAACCAGTTATTTATCGTTTTGCGTGAAGTTGCGGCCAGAGTCAAGTTTCTATGACGACGGTCATAGACTTTATGCAGAGTCGAGTTTCGATCGTTTTTTCGTGTACCATCTCAGAAATTCAAAATACTGGGTATTCCCATCTTATTAGCCCATGGGAAGTCGTACAAGCACGCTTTCGCAAAAAAATACAACGGTCATAAACATTGCGCGAAGTCGCGCGCTAAGTCGAGTTTCGATCGGTTTTTTGTGCACCGTCTCGGAAATTCAAAATACTGGCCATTCACGATGTATGGCTATGGTAAGTCGTATGAGCATGGTTTCATAAAAAAATGCGACGGTCATAAACTTTGCGCAGAGTCGAGTTTCGATCGGTTTTTCGTGCACCGTCTCGGAAATTCAAAATACTGGTCTTTCCCGTCTTTTTAGCCCATGGGAAGTCGTACAAGCACGCTTTCACAAAAAAATACGACGGTCATAAACTTTGCGCGAAGTCGCGCGCTGAGTCGAGTTTCGATCGGTTTTTCGTGTATTGTCTCAGAAATTCAAAATACTCTGGGCGTGACTTCGCGTAATGGTCATGACCGTTGCATTTTTTCACGAAAGCGTGCTTGCACGACTTTCCATGGGCTAATACGTCGGGAATTGCTAATATTTTGAATTTCTGAGACGGTGCATGAAAAACCGATCGAAACACGACCCTGAGCAAAGTTTATGACCGTCGCATTTTTTCGCGAAACCATGCTCATATGACTTACCATGGGCTAATACATCGTGAATGGCCAGTATTTTGAATTTCTGAGACGGTGCACAAAAAATCGATCGAAACTCGACTCAGCACGCGACTTCGCGCAAAGATTATGACCGTCATATTTTTTGCGAAAACGTGCTTGTATGACTTCCCATGGGCTAATAAGACGGAAAAAAACCAGTATTTTGAATTTTCGAGACGGTGCCCGAAAAACCGATAGAAACTCGACTCTGTGCATAGTTTATGACCGTCACATTTTTTCGTGAAACCATGCTCATACGACTTACCCTGGGCTAATACATCGTGAATGGCTTGTATTTTGAATTTCTGAGACGGTGCAAGTAAAACCAATCGAAATTTGACTCTGGGCGCGACTTCGCGTAATGTTTATGACCGTCACATTTTTTCGCTAAAGCATGCTTGTACGACTTCCCATTGGCTAATATATTGGGAATGGCCAGTATTTTTAATTTCTGAGACGGTGCACGAAAAATCGATGGAAACTGGACTCTACACAGTTTATACCCGTCACGTTTTTTCATGAAACCATGCTCATACGACTTACCATGGGCTAATAAATCGTGAATGGCCAGTATTTTGAATTTTCGAGATGATGCATGTTAAACCGATTGATACTCGACTCTGCACGTGACCACGTAAAGTTTATGACTGTCGCATTTTTTCACGAAACGATGCTCGTATGACTTACCATGGGCTAATACGTTGTGATTGGCCAGTATTTTGAATTTTCGGGACGGTGGATGAAAAACAGATCGAAACTCGACTCAGCGCGCGACTTCGCGCAAAGTTTATGACCGTCGTATTTTTTTGCGAAAGCGTGCTTGTACGACTTCCCATTGGCTAATAGGACGGGAATGACCAGTATTTTGAATTTTCGAGACGGTGCACGAAAAACCGATCGAAACTCGACTCTGCGCAAAGTTTATAACCGTCGTATTTTTTCGTGAAACCATGCTCATACGACTTACCATGGGCTAATACATCGTGAATGGCCAGTATTTTCAATTTCTGACACGGTGCACGAAAAACCGATCGAAACTCGACTCAGCGCGTGACTTCGAGCAAAGTTTATGACCGTCGTATTTTTTTACGAAAGCGTGCTTGTACGACTTCCCATGGGCTAATAAGACGGAAAAGACCATTATTTTGAATTCCCGAGATGGTGCACGAAAAACCGATCAAAACTCGACTCTGCGCAAAGTGTATGACCGAAACCATAGGAAGCTCCTGCTTGGGAATTCCCATGGGCTAAAACGTCGGGAATTGCCAGTATTTTGAATTTCCGAGACGGTGCACGAAAAACCGATCGAAACTTACTCTGCGCAATGTTTATGACCGTCGCGTTTTTTCTTAAAACCATGCTCAAACGACTTACCATGGGCTAATATATCGTGAATGGCTAGTATTTTGAATTTCTGAGACGACGTAAAACCAATCGAAACTCGACTCAGGCGACTTCGCGTAATTTTTATGACCGTCGCATTTTTTCGCAAAAGCGTGCTTGTACGACATCCCATGGGCTAATACGTCGGGAATTGCTAGTATTTTGAATTTCTGAGACGGTGCACGAAAAACCGATCGAAACTCGACCCTGAGCAAAGTTTATGACCGTCACGTTTTTTCGTGAAACCATGCTCAAACGACTTACCATGGGCCAATACATCGTGAATGGCCAGTATTTTGAATTTCTGAGACAGTGCACGAAAAACTGATCGAAACTCGACTCAGCGCGCGACTTCGGGCAAAATTTATGACCGTCGTATTTTTTTGCGAAAACATGCTTGTACGACTTCCCATGGGCTAATAAGACAGAAAAAAACCAGTATTTTGAATTTCCGAGACGGTGCACGAAAAACCGATCGAAACTCGACTCTACGCATAGTTTATGATCGTCATGTTTTTTCGTGAAACCATGGTCATATGACTTACGCTGGGCTAATACATCGTGAATGGCTAGTATTTTGAATTTCTGAGACGGTGCAAGTAAAACCAATCGAAATTTGACACTAGGTGCGACTTTGCGTAATGTTTGTGACCGTCTCATTTTTTCGCTAAAGCAAGCTTATACAACTTCCAATGGGCTAATATGTCGGGAATGGCCAGTATTTTGAATTTCAGTGACGGTGCACAAAAAACCGATCGAAACTCGACTCTGCGCAAAGTTTATAACGTCACGTTTTTTCGTGAAACCATGCTTATACGACTTACCATGGGCTAATACATCGTGAATGGCCAGTATTTTGAATTTCCGAGACGATGCATTTAAAACCGATTGATACTCGACTCTGCGCGTGACTTCGCGTAAAGTTTAAGACTGTCGCATTTTTTCATGAAACGATGCTCATATGACTTACCATGGGCTCATACATTGGGATTGGCCAGTATTTTGAATTTCCGAGAAGGTGCACAAAAAATAGATCGAAACTCGACTCAGCGCGCGACTTCGCGCAAAGTTTATGACCGTCGTATTTTTTTGCGAAAGCGTGCTTGTACGACTTCCCATGGGCTATTAAGACAGGAAAGACCAGTATTTTGAATTTTAGAGACGGTGCACGAAAAATCGATCGAAACTCGACTCTGCACAAAGTTTATCACCGTCGCATTTTTTGTGAAACCATGCTCATACGACTAACCATGGGCTAATACATCGTTAATGGCCAGTATTTTTAATTTCCGAGACGGTGCACGAAAAACTGATCGAAACTCGACTCAGCGCGCGACTTCGAGCAAAGTTTATGACCGTCATATTTTTTTGCGAAAGTGTGCTTGTACGACTTCCCATGGGCTAATAAGACGGGAAAGACCAGTATTTTGAATTTTCGAGACGATGCACGAAAAACCGATTGAAACTCGACTCTGCGCAAAGTTTATGACCGTCGCATTTTTTCGTGAAACCATGCTTATACGACATACCATGGGCTAATACATCGTGAATGGCCAGTATTTTGAATTTTCGACACGGTGCATGAAAAACCGATCGAAACTCGACTTAGTGCGCGACATTGCGCAAAGTTTATGACCATTGTAGTTTTTTGCGAAAGCGTGCTTGTACGACTTCCAATGGGCTAATAAGACGGGAAAGACCAGTATTTTGAATTTCCGAGATGTACACGAAAAATCGATCGACTCAGCGCGCGACTTCGAGCAATGTTTATGACTGTGATATTTTTTTGCGAAAACGTGCTTGTATGACTTCCCATGGGCTAATAAGATGGAAAAAAACCAGTATTTTAAATTTCCGAGATGGTGCACGAAAAACCGATCGAAACTCGACTCTGCGCATAGTTTATGATCGTCACGTTTTTTCATGAAACCATGCTCATACGACTTACCCTGGGCTAATACATCGTGAATGGCTAGTATTTTGAATTTCTGAGACGATGCAAGTAAAACCAATCAAAATTCGACTCTGGGCGCGACTTCGCGTAATGTTTATGACCGTCACATTTTTTCGCTAAAGCATGCTTTTACGATCCCATGGGCTAATATGTCGGGAATGGCTAGTATTTTGAATTTCTGAGACGGTGCATGAAAAACCGATCGAAACTGGACTCTGCACACAGTTTATGACCGTCGCGTTTTTTCATGAAACCATGCTCATACGACTTACCATGGCTAATACATCATGAATGGCCAGTATTTTGAATTTTCGAGACGGTGCATGTAAAACCGATTGATACTCGACTCTGCGCGTGACTTCACGTAAAGTTTATGACTGTTGCATTTTTTCACGAAACGATGCTCGTATGACTTACCATGGGCTAATACTTTGGGATTGGCCAGTATTTTGAATTTTCGAGACGATGCACGAAAAACAGATCAAAACTCAACTTAGCGCGCGACTTCGCGCAAAGTTTATGACCGTCATATTTTTTTACGAAAGCGTGCTTGTACGACTTCCCATGGGCAAATAAGTTGGGAAAGACCAGTATTTTGAATTTTTGAGATGGTGCACGAAACACCGATCGAAACTCGACTCTGTGCAAAGTCTATGACCGTCGCGTTTTTTCGAGAAACCATGCTCATACGACTTACCAAGGGTTAATACATCGTGAATGGCCAGTATTTTGAATTTTCGAAACGGTGCACGTAAAACCGATCGAAACTCGACTCTTGTCGCGACTTCGCGTAATGTTTATGATCGTCGCATTTTTTTGTGAAAGCCTGCTTGTACGACTTCCCATGGGCTAAAACGTCGGGAATTGCCAGTATTTTGAATTTCCGAGACGGTGCACGAAAAACCGATCGTAACTCACTCTGCGCAAAGTTTATGACCGTCGCGTTTTTTCGTTAAACCATGCTCATACGACTTACCATGGGCTAATACATCGTGAATGGCCAGTATTTTGAATTTTCGAGACGGTGCACGAAAAATCGATCGAAACTCGACTCAGCACACGACTTCGCGCAAAGTTTATGACCGTTGTATTTTTATGCGAAAGTGTACTTGTACGACTTCCCTTGGGCTAATAAGATGGGAATGACCAGTATTTTGAATTTCCGAGATGGTGCACGATAAACCGATCGAAACACGACTCTGTGCAAAGTCTATGACCGTCACGTTTTTTCATGAAACCATTCTCATACGACTTACCATGGGCTAATAGATCGTGAATAGCCAGTATTTTGAATTTCTGAGACAGTGCACGAAAAACCGAACGAAACTCGACTCAGCGCGTAACTTCGCGCAAAGTTTATGACCGTCATATTTTTTTGCGAAAGCGTGCTTGTACGACTTCCCATGGGCTAATAAGATGGGAAACACCAGTATTTTGAATTTCTGAGATGGTGCAGGGAAAATAGATCGAAACTCGACTCTGCGCAAAGTTTATGACCATCGCATTTTTTCGTGAAACCATGCTCATACGACTTACCATGGGCTAATACATCGTGAATGGCTAATGTTTTGAATTTTCGATACGGTGCATGAAAAACGGATCGAAACTCGACTCAGTGCGCGACTTCGTGCAATGTTTATGACCGTTGTGTTTTTTTGCGAAAGCGTGCTTGTACGACTTCCCATGGGCTAACAAGGCGGGAGTGACCAGTATTTCATATTTCCGAGATGGTGCATGAAAAACCGATCGAAACTCGACTCTGCGCAAAGTCTATGACTGTGGCATTTTTTCGTGAAACCATGCTCATACGACTTACCATGGGCTAATACATCATGAATGACCAGTATTTTGAATTTTCGAGACGGTGCACGTAAAACCAATCGAAATTTGACTCTGGGCGCGACTTCGCGTAATGCTTACGACCGTCGCATTTTTTCACGAAAGCGTGCTTGTACGACTTACCATGGGCTAATACGTTGGGAATTATCAGTATTTTGAATTTCCCAGACGGTGCACGAAAAATTGATCGAAACTCGACTCTGCGCAAAGTTTATGACAGTCGCGTTTTTTCGTGAAACCATGCTAATATGACTTACCATTGGCTAATACATCATGAATGGCCAGTATTTTGAATTTCCGAGATGGAGCACGAAAAACCGATCGAAACTCGACCCTGAGCAAAGCTTATGACCGTCGCGTTTTTTCATAAAACCGTGCTCATACGACTTACCATGGGCCAATACATCATAAATGACCAGTATTTTGAATTTCAAAGACAGTTCACGAAAAACCGAACGAAACTCGACTCAGCGCGTGACTTCGCGCAAAGTTTATGACCGTCATATTTCTTTGCGAATGCGTGCTTGTACGACTTCCCATGGGCTAATAAGACGGGAAATACCAGTATTTTGAATTTCCGAGACGGTGCACGCAAAATCGATCGAAACTCGACTTTTCACAAAGTTTATGACCATCGCATTTTTTCATGAAACCATGCTCATACGACTTACCATATACATCGTGAATGGCCAGTATTTTGAATTTCCGAGACGGTGCACGAAAAACCGATCGAAACTCGACTCAGCGCGCGACTTCGTGCAATGTTTATGACCGTGGTGTTTTTTTGCGAAAGCGTGCTTGTACGACTTCCCATGGGCTAATAAGACGGGAATTACCAGTATTTTGAATTTCCGAGATGGTGCATGAAAAACCGATCGAAACTCGATTCTGCGCAAAGTCTATGATCGTGGCGGTTTTACGTGAAACCATGCTCATACGACTTACCATGGGCTAATACCTCCTGAATGGCAAGTATTTTGAATTTCCGGGACGGTGCATGTAAAAGCAATCGAAATTTGACTCTGGGCGCGACTTCGCGTAATGTTTATAACCGTCGTATTTTTTCGCGAAAGCGTGCTTGCACGACTTACCATGGGCTAATACGTTGGGAATTGCCAGTATTTTGAATTTCCCAGACGGTGCACGAAAAACTGATCGAAACTCGACTCTGCATAAAGTTTATGACAGTCGCGTTTTTTCGTGAAACCATGCTCATATGACTTACCATTGGCTAATACATCGAAAATGGCCAGTATTTTGAATTTCCGAGACGGTGCACGAAAAATCGATCGAAACTCGACTCAGTGCGCGTCTTCGAGCAATGTTTATGACCGTCGTGTATTTTCTTGAAACCATGCTCATACGGCTTACCATGGGCTAATACATCGTGAATGGCCAGTATTTTGAATTTCCGAGAAAGTGAATGAATAACCGATCGAAACTCGACTCAGCGCGCGACTTCGAACAAAGTTTATGCCATCGTATTTTTTTTTTGGTAAGTAAAGATAATAAGACGGGAATGACTAGTATTTTGAATTTCCGAGATGGTGCATGAAAAACCGATCGAAACTCGACTCTGCGCAAAGTCTATGACCGTGGCGTTTTTTAGTGAAACCATGCTCATACGACTTACCATGGGCTAATACCTCGTGAATGGCCAGTATTTTGAATTTTCGAGATGGTGCACGTAAAAGCAATCGAAATTCGACTCTCGACGCGACTTCGCGTAATGTTTATGACCATCGCATTTTTTCGCGAAAGCGTGCTTTTACGACTTACCATGGGCTAATACATTGGGAATTGCCAGTATTTTGAATTTCCCAGACGGTGCACGAAAAACCGATCGAAACTCGACTCTGCACAAAGTTTATGACAGTCACATTTTTTCGTGAAACCATGCTCATATGACTTACCATTGGCTAATACATCGTGAATGGCCAATGTTTTAAATTTCTGAGACAGTGCACGAAAAACCGAACGAAACTCGACTCAGCGCGTGACTTCGCCAAAGTTTATGACCGTCATATTTTTTTGCGAAAGCGTGCTTGTACGACTTCCGATGGGCTAATAAGAAGTGAAAGACCAGTATTTTGAATTTCCGAGACGGTGCACGAAAAATCATTCGAAACTCGACTCTGCACAAAGTTTATGACCATCGCGTTTTTTCGTGAAACCATGCTCATACAACTTACCATGGGCTAATACATCGTGAATGGCCAGTATTTTGAATTTCCAAGACGGTGCACGAAAAACCGATCGAAACTCGACTCGGCGCGTGACTTCGCGCAATGTTTATGACTATTGTGTTTTTTTGGGAAAGCGTGCTTGTACGACTTCCCATGGGCTAATAAGATGGGAATGACCAGTATTTTGAATTTCGGAGATGGTGCATGAAAAACCGATCGAAACTTGACTCTGCGCAAAGTTTATGACCGTCGCATTTTTTCGTGAAACCATGCTCATACGACTTACAATGGGCTAATACATCGTGAATGGCCAGTATTTTGAATTTCTGAGACGGTGCATGCAAAACCGATCGAAACTCGACTCAGCGCAAAGTTTATGACCGTCGCATTTTTTCGTGAAACCATGCTCATACGACTTACCATGGGCTAATACATCGTGAATGGCCAGTATTTTGAATTTCCGAGATGGTGCATGAAAAATCGATCGAAACTCGACTCAGCGCAAAGTTTATGACCGTCGGATTTTTTCGTGAAACCATGCTCATACGACTTACCATGGGCTAATATATCGTGAATGGCCAGTATTTTAAATTTCCGAGACGGTGCACGAAAAATCGATCGAAAGTCGACTCAGCGCGTAATGTTATGACTGTCGCATTTTTTCGCGAAAGCGTGCTTGTACATGGGCTAATACGTCGGGAATTGCTAGTATTTTGAATTTTCGAGATGGTGCATGAAAAACCGATCGAAATTCGACCCTGAGCAAAGTTTATGTCCGTCAAGTTTTTTCGTGAAACCATGCTTATACGACTTACCATGGGCCAATACATCGTGAATGGCCAGTATTTTGAATTTCTGATACAGTGCACGAAAAACTGATCGAAACTCGACTCAGCGCTACTTCGCGCAAAGTTTATGACCGTCGTATTTTTTTGCGAAAACGTGCTTGTACGACTTCCCATGGGCTAATAAGAGAGAAAAAAACCAGTATTTTGAATTTCCGAGACGGTGCATGAAAAACCGATCGAAACTCGACTCTGCGCATAGTTTATGACCGTCACATTTTTTCATGAAACCATGCTCATACGACTTACCCTGGGCTAATATATCGTGAATGGCTAGTATTTTGAATTTCTGAGACGGTGCAAGTAAAACCAATCGAAATTCGACTCTGGGCGCGACTTCGCATAATGTTTATGACTATCGCATTTTTTCGCTAAAGCATGCTTATACGACTTCCCATGGGCTAATATGTCGGGAATGGCCAATATTTTAAATTTTTGAGACGGTGCACGAAAAACCGATCGAAACTGGACTCTGCACACAGTTTATGACCGTCGCGTGTTTTCATGAAACCATGCTCATACGACTTACCATGGGCTAATACATCGTGAATTGCCAGTATTTTAAATTTCCGAGATGGTGCATGTAAAACCGATTGATACTCGACTCTGCGCGTGACTTCGCGTAAAGTTTACGACTGTCGCATTTTTTCACGATACGATGCTCGTATGACTTACCATGGGCTAATACGTTGGGATTGGTCCGTATTTTGAATTTTCGACACGGTGCACGAAAAACAGATCGAAAATCGACTCAGCGCGCGACTTCGCGCAAAGTTTATGACCGTCGTATTTTTTTGTGAAAGCATGCTTGTATGACTTCCCATGGGCTAATAAGATGGGAATGACCAGTATTTTGAATTTCCGAGACGGTGCAAGAAATATAGATCGAAACTCGACTCTATGCAAAGTTTATGACCGTCGCGTTTTTTCGTGAAACCATGCTCATACGACTTACCCTGGGCTAATACATCGTGAATGGCCTGTATTTTGAATTTCTGAGACGGTGCACGAAAAACCGATCGAAACTCGACTCAGCGCGCGACTTCGATCAAAGTTTATGACCGTCGTATTTTTTTGCGAAAGCGTGCTTGTACGACCTCCAATGGGCTAATAAGATAGGAAAGACCAGTCTTTTGAATTTCTGAGACGGTGCACGAAAAACCGAACGAAACTCGACTCTGCGCAAAGTTTATGACCGTCGCATTTTTTCGTGAAACCATGCTCATACGACTTACAATGGGCTAATACAACGTGAATGGCCAATCATTTGAATTTCCAAGACGGTGCATGAAAAACCGATCGAAACTTGACTCAGCGACGGGTGACGGAGAATTAGGGTTCGATTCCAGAGAGGGAGCCTGAGAAACGGCTACCACATCCAAGGAAGACAGCAGGCGCGCAAATTACCCAATCCTGACACGGGGAGGTAGTGACAATAAATAACAATACCGGGCTCTTCGAGTCTGGTAATTGGAATGAGTACAATCTAAATCCATTAACGAGGATCCATTGGAGGGCAAGTCTGGTGCCAGCAGCCGCGGTAATTCCAGCTCCAATAGCGTATATTTAAGTTGTTGCAGTTAAAAAGCTCGTAGTTGGACTTTGGGATGGCTCAGTCGGTCCGCCTCGCTACCGTCGCATTTTTTCGTGAAACCATGCTCATACGACATACCATGGGCTAATACATCGTGAATGGCCAGTATTTTGAATTTCCGAGACGGTGCATGAAAAACCGATGGAAACTCGACTCAGCACGCGACATTGCGCAAAGTTTATGACCATCGTATTTTTTTGCGAAAGCGTGCTTGTACGACATCCAATGCACTAATAAGACAGGAATGACCAGTATTTCGAATTTTCAAGATGGTGCACGAAAAACCGATCGAAACTCGACTCTGCACAAAGTCTATGACCGTCGCATTTTTTCGTGAAACCATTCTCATATGACTTACCATGGGCTAATACTTCGTGAATGGCCAGTATTTTGAATTTCCGAGACGGTGCACGTAAAACCAATCGAAATTCGACACTGGGTGCGACTTTGCGTAATGTATAAGACCGTCGCATTTTTTTGTGAAAGCGTGCTTGTACGACTTCCCATTTGCTAATACGTCGAGAATTGCCAGTATTTTGAATTTTCGAGACGGTCCACGAAAAACCGATCGAAACTCGACTCAGCGCAAAGTTTATGACCGTCGTGTTTTTTCGGGAAACCATGTTCATATGACTTACCATGTGCTAATACATCGTGAATGGCTAGTATTTTGAATTTCCGAGATGGTGCACGAAAAACCGATCGAAACTTGACTCAGCGTGCGACTTCGAGCAATGTTTATGACCGTCGCTTTTTTTCTTAAAACCATGCTCATACGACTTATCATGGGCTAATACATCATGAATGGCCAGTATTTTCAAATTCCGAGACAGTGCATGAAAAACCGATCGAAACTCGACTCAGCGAGCGACTTCGAGCAAAGTTTATGACCGTCGTATTTTTTTTACGAAAGCATAATTGTACGACTTCCCATGGGCAAATAAGATGGGAAAGACCAGTATTTTGAATTTCCGAGACGGTGCACTAAAAACCGATCGAAACTCGACTCTACGCAAAGTTTATGACCGTCGCATTTTTTCGTGAAACCATGCTCATACGACTTACGATGGGCTGATACATCGTGAATGGCCAGTATTTTGAATTTCCGAGACGGTGCACGAAAAACCGATCGAAACTTGACTCAGCGCGCGACTTCGTGCAAAGTTTATGACCGTTGTATTTTTTTGCGAAAGTGTGCTTGTACAACTTCCCTTGGGCTAATAAGACGGGAATGACCAGTATTTTGAATTTCTAAGACGGTGCACGAAAAACCGATAGGAACTCGACTCTGCGCAAAGTTTATGACTGTCGCGTTTTTTTTGGTGAAACCATGCTCATACGTCTTACCATGGGCTAATACATCGTGAATGGTCAGTATTTTAAATTTCCGAGATGGTGCACGTAAAACCAATCGAAACTCGACTCAGGGCGCGACTTCGCGTAATGTTTGTTTATGACCGTCGCATTTTTTCATGAAAGCGTGCTTGTACGACTTCCCATGGGCTAATACGTAGGGAATTGCCAGTATCTTGAATTTCCGAGACGGTGCACGAAAAACCGATCGAAACTCAACTCTACGTAAAGTTTGACCGTCGCATTTTTTTGTGAAACCATGCTCATACGACTTACCATGGGCTAATACATCGTGAATGGCCAGTATTTTGAATTTTCGAGACAGTGCATGAACAACCGATCGAAACTCGATTCAGCGCGCGACCTCGAGCAAATTTTATGACCGTCGCGTTTTTTTCTTGAAACCATGTTCATACGACTTACCATGGGCTAATACATCGTGAATGGCTAGTTTTTTGAATTTCTGAGACGGTGCACGTAAAACCAATCGAAATTCGACTCTGGGCACGACTTCGCGTAATGTTTATGACCGTCGCATTTTTTCGCGAAAGCATGCTTGTACGACTTCCCATGGGCTAATAAGACGGGAAAGACCAGTATTTTGAATTTCGGAGACGGTGCACGAAAAACCTATCGAATCTCGACCCTGAGCAAAGTTTATGACCGTCGTATTTTTTTACGAAAGCGTGCTTTAACGACTTCCCATGGGCTAATAAGACGGGAAAGACCAGTATTTTGAATTTTCGAGACGGTGCACGAAAGACCGATCGAAACTCTACTCTGCGCAAAGTTTATCACCGTCGCATTTTTTCGTGAAACCATGCTCATACGACTTACCATGAGCTAATACACCGTGAATGGCCAGTATTTTGAATTTCCGAGATGGTGCACGAAAAACCGATCGAAACTCGACTCAGCGCGCGACTTCGTGCAATGTTTATGACCGTCGAATTTTTTTAAGAAAGCGTGCTTGTACGACTTCCCATGGGCTAATAAGACGGGAAAGACCAGTATTTTGAATATCCGAGATGGTGCACGAAAAACCGATAGAAACTCGACTCTACGCAAAGTTTATCACCGTCGCATTTTTTCGTGAAACAATGCTCATACGACTTACCATGGGCTAATAAATCGTGAATGGCCAGTATTTTGAATTTTCGAGAAAGTGCATGAAAAACCGATCGAAACTCGACTCAACGCGCGACTTCTAGCAAAGTTTATAACCGTCGTATGTTTTTGCGAAAGCGTGCTTGTACGACTTCCCATGGGCTAATAAGACGGGAATGACCAGTATTTTGATTTTCCGAGATGGTGCACGAAAAACCGATCGAAACTCGACTCTGCGAAAAGTTTATCACTATCGTATTTTTTCGTGAAACCATGCTCATACGACTTACCATGGGCTAATACATCGTGAATGGCCAGTATTTTGAATTTCCGAGACGGTGCACGTAAAACCAATCAAAATTCGACTCTAGGCACGACTTCGCGTAATGTTCATGACCGTCATATTTTTTTACGAAAGCGTGCTTGTACGACTTACCATGGGCTTATACGTCGGGAAAGACCAGTAATTTGAATTTCCGAGACGGTGCACGAAAAACCGATCGAAACTCGACTCTGCGCAAAGTTTATCACCGTCGCATTTTTTCGTGAAACCATGCTCATACGACTTACCATTGGCTAATACATCGTGAATGGCCAGTATTTTGAATTTCTGAGACGGTGCACGAAAAACCGATACAAACTCGACTCAGCGCGCGACTTCGAGCAAAGTTTATGACCGTCGTATTTTTTTTCGAAAGCGTGCTTGTATGACTTCCCATGGGCTAATAAGACGGGAATGACAAGTGTTTTGATTTTTCGAGATGGTGCACGAAAAACCGATCGAAACTCGACTCTACGCAAAGTCTATGACCGTCGCGTTTTTTCGTGAAACCATGCTCATACGACTTACCATGGGCTAATACATCGTGAATGGCCAGTATTTTGAATTTCCGAGACGGTGCACGTAAAACCAATCGAAATTCAACTCTGGGCACGACTTCGCGTAATGTTTATGACCGTCGCATTTTTTTACGAAAGCGTGCTTGTACGACTTCCCATGGGCTAATAAGACGGGAAAGACCAGTATTTTGAATTTCTGAGACGGTGCATGAAAAACCGATCGAAACTCGACTCTGCGAAAAGTTTATCACCGTCGTATTTTTTCGTGAAACCATGCTCATACTACATACCATGGGCTAATACATCGTGAATGGCCAGTATTTTGAATTTCCGAGATGGTGCACGAAAAACCGATCGAAACTCGACTCAGCGCGCGACTTCGCGCTAAGTTTATGACCGTCGTATTTTTTTGCGAAAGCGTGCTTGTATGACTTCCCATGGGCTAATAAGACGGGAATGACTAGTATTTTGAATTTCCGAGACGGTGCATGAAAAACCGATCGAAACTTGACTCTGCGCAAAGTTTATTACCGTCGCATTTTTTCATGAAACCATGCTCATATGACTTACCATGGGCTAATACATCGTGAATGGCCAGTATTTTGAATTTCCGAGAAAGTGCATGAAAAACCGATCGAAACTCAACTCAACGCGTTACTTCGCGCATTGTTTATGACCGTTGTGTTTTTTTGCGAAAGCGTGCTTGTACGACTTCCCATGGGCTATAAGACGGGAATGACCAGTATTTTGATTTTCCGAGATGGTGCACGAAAAACCGATCGAAACTCGACTCTGCACAAAGTCTATGACCGTCGCATTTTTTCGTGAAACCATGCTCATACGACTTACCATGGGCTAATACATCGTGAATGGCTAGTATTTTGAATTTCCGAGACGGTGCACATAAAACCAATCGAAATTCGACTCTTGGCACGACTTCGCGTAATGTTTAAAACCGTCGCATTTTTTCGCGAAAGCATGCTTGTACGACTTACCATGGGCTAAGACGTCGGGAAAGATCATTATTTTGAATTTCCGAGACGGTGCACGAAAAACCGATCGAAACTCGACTTTGCGCAAAGTTTATCACCGTCGTATTTTTTCGTGAAACCACGCTCATACGACTTACCATGGGAAAATACATCGTGAATGGCCAGTATTTTGAATTTCCGAGACGGTTCACGAAAAACCGATCGAAACTCGACTCAGCGCGCGACTTCGAGCAATGTTTATGACCGTCATATTTTTTTGCGAAAGCGTGCTTGTACGACTTCCCTTGGGCTAATAAGATGGGAAAGACTAGTATTTTGAATTTTTGAGACGGTGTACGAAAAACCGATCGAAACTCGACTCTGCGCAAAGTTTATGATCGTCGCATTTTTTCGTGAAGCCATGCTCATACGACTTACCATGGGCTAATACATCGTGAATGGCCAGTATTTTGAATTTCTGAGACGGCGCAAGAAAAACCGATCGAAACTCGACTCAGCGCACAGTTTATGACCGTCGCATTTTTTCATGAAACCATGCTCATACGACTTACCATGGGATAATACATCGTGAATGGCCAGTATTTTGAATTTCCGAGACGGTGCACGAAAAACCGATCGAAACTCGACTCAGCGCGTGACTTCGCGCAAAGTTTATGACCGTCGCATTTTTTCGCGAAAGCGTGCTTGTACGACTTCCCATGGGCTAATACGTCGGGAATTGCTAGTATTTTGAATTTCCGAGACGATGACCGAAAAACCGATTAAAACTTGACCCTGAGCAAAGTTTATGACTGTCGTATTTTTTCGTGAAACCATGCTCATACGACTTACCATGGGCCAATACATCGTGAATGGCCAGTATTTTGAATTTCTGAGACAGTGCACGAAAAACCGATCGAAACTCGACTCAGCGCGCGACTTCGCGCAAACTTTATGACCGTCATATTTTTTTTGCGAAAACGTGCTTGTACGACTTCCCATGGGCTAATAAGACGGAAAAAACTAGTATTTTGAATTTCCGAGACGGTGCACGAAAAACCGATCGAAACTCGACTCTGCGCAAAGTTTATGACCATTGTATTTTTTTGCGAAAGCGTGCTCGTACGACTTCCAAAGGGCTAATAAGGTGGGAATGACTGACCAGTATTTTGAATTTTCGAGATGGTGCACGAAAAATCGATCGAAACTCGACTCTGCACAAAGTCTATGACCGTCGCGTTTTTTCGTCAAACCATGATCATACGACTTACCATGGGCCAATACATCGTAAATGACCAGTATTTTGAATTTCTGAGACAGTGCACGAAAAACCAATCGAAACTCGACTCAGCGCGCGACTTCGCACAATGTTTATGACCGTCGTATTTTTTTGTGAAAGCGTGCTTGTACGACTTCCCATGGGCTAATAAGATGGGAAAGACCAGTATTTTGAATTTCCGAGACGGTGCACGAAAAACCGATCGAAACTCGACTCTGCGCAAAGTTTATGACCGTCGCATTTTTTCATGAAACCATGCTCATACGACTTACCATGGGCTAATACATCGTGAATGGCCAGTATTTTGAATTTTCGAAACGGTGCACGAAAAACCAATCGAAACTCGACTCAGCGCGTGGCTTCGCGCAATGTTTATGACCGTTGTGTCTTTTTGCGAAAGCGTGCTTGTACGACTTCCCATGGGCTAATAAGACGGGAATGACCAGTATTTTGAATTTTTGAGATGGTGCACGAAAAACCGATCGAAACTCGACTCTGCGCAAAGTTTATGACCGCCGCATTTTTTCGTGAAACCATGCTTATACGACTTACAATGGGCTAATACATCGTGAATGGCCAGTATTTTGAATTTCTGAGACGGTGCATGAAAAACCGATCGAAACTCGACTCACCGCAAAGTTTATGACCGTCGCATTTTTTCATGAAACCATGCTCATACGACATACCATGGGCCAATACATCGTGAATGGCCAGTATTTTGACTTTCCGAGATGGTGCATGAAAAACCGATCGAAACTCGACTCAGCGCACAGTTTATGACCGTCGCATTTTTTCGTGAAACCATGCTCATACGACTTTTTTTTTTTTTGGTAAGTAAAGATAATGTATTTTGTAAAAGATTTGTACAAAGAAGCTTTGTCTACACAAGCCATAGACTAAAGCCTGAAGTCTCTTAATGTAGTCGAGAAAATTGCACCCCACCTAAAGAAGGTGAACTGGGCACGCTTCATCAAACTCATCTCCAAGAGTTGCACAAGGAAGTTAATAAATAATAAAATACAATAGCTAGACTGTTCTGGACTACTTGTGGATGCATCACAAAATATAAGCTTTGATCCATATAGTACGTTGCAATCTTCATCATTATTCGAGTGATTATTGACTAATGGAAAAATTGAATCTTGTGAAAATCTCTTTCTCTCTTCTTGTTAGGTGCTCTGTATTCAATTCTTGCTCCATACATGATCGTGAGTCCTGAAGAATCTCTATCAGAACTTGAGCTTTGTTCATGTTGTGACACTCAAAAATTCTGCCACACCTCTCCTTCCAAATCCACCAAATAGCACATCTGAATATAATTCTTGCTAGTTGTGTAAGAGGCCCCTTTCTTGAGAAGCTTTGCATAAGCATTTATAATTCATGATGCAAGTTTGGCCGTGGTAGCCTTTGAAGATCAAATCGCTTCAAGATATCCTTCCATATCCAAGATGAATAATCACAAGCAAAGTAGAGATGGTCAACACTTTCTTCCATTTGCATACACAAAGAGCACTGATTTACAGTATAAATACCTCTTCGCTGCATATTGTCCATCGTAGGAAGTTTGCCGAGAAGGGCCTGCCATTACAAAAGGAATGTCACTATCCCATGTCCAACGACTTGGGATCCACTTGTTGTTTCATCTTTTAATTTGGTAAATATTGCTCATACGACTTACCATGGGCTAATACATCGTGAATGGCAAGTATTTTGAATTACCGAGACGGTGCACGAAAAACCGATCGAAACTCGACTCAGCGCGTGACTTCGTGCAATGTTTATGACCGTGGCATTTTTTCGCGAAAGCGTGCTTGTACGACTTCCCATGGGCTAATACGTCGGGAATTGCTAGTATTTTAAATTTCCGAGACGGTGCACGAAAAATCGATCAAAACTCGACCCTGAGCAAAGTTTCTGACCATCGCATTTTTTCGTGAAACCATGCTCATACGACTTACCATGGGCTAATACATCGTGAATGGCCAGTATTTTGAATTTCTGAGACAGTGCACAAAAACCGATCAAAACACGACTTAGCGCGCGACTTCGCTCAAAGTTTATGACCTTCGTATTTTTTTGCGAAAACGTGCTTGTACGACTTCCCATGGGCTAATAAGACGGAAAAAAACCAGTATTTTGAATTTTCGATACGGTGCACGAAAAACTGATCGAAACTCGACTCTGCGCAAAGTTTATGACCATTGTATTTTTTGCGAAAGCGTGCTTGTACGACTTCCAATGGGCTAATAAGATGGGAATGACCAGTATTTTGAATTTCTGACATGGTGCATGAAAAACCGATCGAAACTCGACTCTGCACAAAGTCTATGACCGTCGCGTTTTTTCGTGAAACCATTCTCATATGACTTACCATGGGCTAATACATCGTGAATGGCCAGTATTTTGAATTTCCGAGACGGTGCATGTAAAACCAATCGAAACTTGACTCAGCGCGCGACTTCGAGCAATGTTTATGACCGTCGCGTTTGTTCTTGAAACCATGCTCATACGACTTATCATGGGCTAATACATAGTGAATGGCCAGTATTTTCAATTTCTGAGACAGTGCATGAAAAATCGATCGAAACTCGACTCAGCGCGCGACTTCGAGCAAAGTTTATGACCGTCGTATTTTTTTTGCGAAAGCATACTTGCACGAAAAACCGATTAAAACTCGACTCTGCGCAAAGTTTATGACCGTCGCATTTTTTCGTGAAACCATGCTCATACGACTTACCATGGGCTAATACATCGTGAATGGCCAGTATTTTCAATTTCCGAGAAAGTGCATGAAAAACCGATCGAAACTCGATTCAGCGCGCGACTTCGAGCAAAGTTTATGACCGTCATATTTTTTTGCGAAAGCGTGCTTGTACGACTTCCCATGTGCTAATAAGACGGGAATGACTAGTATTTTGATTTTTCGAGATAATGCACGAAAAACCGATCGAAACTCGACTCTGCGCAAAGTTTATCACCGTCGCATTTTTTCGTGAAACCATGCTCATACGACTTACCATGGGCTAATACATCGTGAATGGCCAGTATTTTGAATTTCCGAGAAAGTGCATGAAAAACCGATCGAAACTCGACTCAGCGCGCGACTTCGAGCAAAGTTTATGACCGTCGTATTTTTTTACGAAAGCGTGCTTATACGACTTCCCATGGGCTAATAAGACGGGACAGACCAGTATTTTCAATTTCTGAGACGGTGCATGAAAAACCGATCGAAACTCTACTCTGCGTAAAGTTTATCACCATTGCATTTTTTCGTGAAACCATGCTCATACGACTTACCATGGGCTAATACATCGTGAATGGCCAGTATTTTGAATTTCCGAGACGGTGCACGTAAAACCAATCGAAATTTGACTCTGGGCACGACTTCGCGTAATGTTTATGACCGTCGCATTTTTTTGCGAAAGCGTGCTTGTACGACTTACCATGGGCTAATACGTTGGGAAAGACCAGTATTTTGAATTTCCGAGACGGTGCACGAAAAACCGATCGAAACTCGACTCTGCGCAAAGTTTATGACCGTCGCGTTTTTTAAAGAAACCATGCTCATACGACTTACCATGGGCTAATACATCGTTAATGGACCGTATTTTGAATTTCTGAGACGGTGCACGAAAAACCGATCGAAACTCGTCTTAGCGAGAGACTTCGAGCAAAGTTTATGACTGTTATATTTTTTTGCGAAAGCGTGCTTGTACGGCTTCCCATGGGCTAATAAGACGGGAAAGACCAGTATTTTGAATTTCCGAGACGGTGCACGAAAAACTGATCGAAACTAGACACTGCGCAAAGTTTATCACCGTCGCATTTTTTCGTGAAACCATGCTCATACGACTTACCATGGGCTAATACATCGTGAATGGCCAGTATTTTGAATTTCCGAGAAAGTGCATGAAAAACCGATCGAAACTCGACTCAGCGCGCGACTTCGAACAAATTTAATGACCGTCGTATTTTTTTGTGAAAGCATGCTTATACGACTTCCCATGGGCTAATAAGACGGGACAGACCAGTATTTTCAATTTCCGAGACGGTGCACGAAAAACCGATCGAAACTCTACTCTGCGTAAAGTTTATCACCGTTGCATTTTTTCGTGAAACCATGCTCATACGACTTACCATGGGCTAATACATCGTTAATGGCAAGTATTTTGAATTTCTGAGACGGTTCACGAAAAACCGATCGAAACTCGACTCAGCGCGCGACTTCGAGCAAAGTTTATGACCGTTATATTTTTTTGCGAAAGCGTGCTTGTACGACTTCCCATGGGCTAATAAGACGGGAAAGACCAGTATTTTGAATTTCCGAGACGGTGCACGAAAAAACCGATCGAAACTCGACACTGCGCAAAGTTTATCACCGTCGCATTTTTTCGTGAAACCATGCTCATACGACTTTCCATGGGCTAATACATCGTGAATGGCCAATATTTTGAATTTCTGAGAAAGTGCATGAAAAACCGATCGAAACTCGACTCAGCGCACGACTTCGAGCAAAGTTAATGACCGTCGTATTTTTTTGCGAAAGCGTGCTTATACGACTTCCCATGGGCTAATAAGACGGGACAGACCAGTATTTTCAATTTTCGAGACGGTGCATGAAAAACCGATGGAAACTCGACTCTGCGCAAAGTTTCTCACCGTTGCATTTTTTCGTGAAACCATGCTCATACGACTTACCATGAGCTAATACACCGTGAATGGCCAGTATTTTGAATTTCCGAGAAGGTGCATGAAAAACCGATCGAAACTCGACTCAGCGCGCGATTCGTGCAATATTTATGACCGTCGTATTATTTTACGAAAGCTTGCTTGTACGACTTCCCATGGGCTAATAAGACGGGAATGACCAGTATTTTGATTTTCCGAGATGGTGCACGAAAAACCGATCGAAACTCGACTCTACGCAAAGTCTATGACCGTCGCATTTTTTCGTGAAACCATGCTCATACGACTTACCATGGGCTAATACATCGTGAATGGCCAATATTTTGAATTTCCGAGACGGTGCACGAAAAAACCGATCGAAACTCGACTCAGCGCGCGACTTCGCGCAAAGGTTATGATCGTCGTATTTTTTTGTGAAAGTGTGCTTGTACGACTTCCCATGGGTTAATAAGAGGGGAATGACCAGTATTTTGAATTTCCGAGACGATGCACGAAAAACCGATCGACCCTCGACTCTGCGCAAAGTTTATCACCATCGAATTTTTTCGTGAAACCATGCTCATGCGACTTACCATGGGCTAATACATCGTGAATGGCTAGTATTTTGAATTTCCGAGAAAGTGCATGAAAAACCGATCGAAACTCGACTCAGCGCGCGACTTCGAGCAAAGTTTATGAACGTTGTATTTTTTTGCGAAAGCGTGCTTGTACGACTTCCCATGGGCTAATAAGACGGGAATGACTAGTATTTTGATTTTCCGAGACGGTGCACGAAAAACCGATCGAAACTCGACTCTGCGCAAAGTCTATGACCGTCGCATTTTTTCGTGAAACCATGCTCATACGACTTACCATGGGCTAATACATCGTGAATGGCCAGTATTTTGAATTTCCGAGACGGTGCACGAAAAACCGATCGAAACTCGACTCAGCACGCGACTTCGCGCAAAGTGCGTCGGTCATAGACTTTGCGCAGAGTCGAGTTTCGATCGATTTTTCGTGCACCATCTCGGAAAATCAAAATACTCGTCATTCCCGTCTTATTAGCCCATGGGAAGTCGTACAAGCACACTTTCGCAAAAAAAATACGACGGTCATAAACTTTGCACGAAGTCGCGCGCTGAGTCGAGTTTCGATCGGTTTTTCATACACTTTCTCGGAAATTCAAAACACTGGCCATTCACGATGTATTAGCCCATGGTAAGTCATATGAGCATGGTTTCACGTAAAAATGCGACGGTGATAAACTTTGCGTAGAGTCGAGTTTCGATCGGTTTTTGGTGCACCGTCTCGAAAATTCAAAATATTGGTCATTCCTGTCTTATTAGGCCATGGGAAGTCGTACAAGCACGCTTTCGCAAAAAAATACGACGGTCATAAACGTTGCATGAAGTCGCGCGCTGAGTCGAGTTTCGATCGGTTTTTCGTGCACCGCCTCGGAAATTCAAAAAACTGGCCATTCACGATGTATTAGCCCCATGGTAAGTCGTATGAGCATGGTTTCACGAAAAAACGTGATGGTGATAGACATTGCGCAGAGTCGAGTTTCGATCGGTTTTTCGTGCACCATCTCGGAAAATCAAAATACTCGTCAATACCGTCTTATTAGCCCATGGGAAGTCGTACAAGCACGCTTTCGAAAAAAAATACGACGGTCATAAACTTTGTGCAAAGTCGCGTGCTGAGTCGAGTTTCGATCGTTTTTTCAGGCACCGTCTCGGAAATTCAAAATACTGGCCATTCACAATGTATTAGCCCATGGTAAGTCGTATGAGCATGGTTTCACGAAAAAATACGACGGTCATAGACTTTGCGCAGAGTAGAGTTTCGATCGGTTTTTCGTGCACCGTCTTGGAAATTCAAAATGCTGATCTTTCCCGACTTATTAGCCCATGGGAAGTCGTACAAGCACGCTTTCGCAAAAAAATACGACGGTCATAAACTTTGCTCGAAGTCGCGTGTTGAGTCGAGTTTCGATCGGTTTTTCATGCACTTTCTCGGAAATTCAAAATACTGGCGATTCACGCTGTATTAGCCCATGGTAAGTCGTATGAGCATGGTTTCACGAAAAAATGCGACGGTTATAAACTTTGCGCAGAGTCGAGTTTCGATCGGTTTTTCGTGCACCGTCTCGAAAATTCAAAATACTGGTCATTCCTGTCTTATTCGGCCATGGGAAGTCGTACAAGCACGATTTCGCAAAAAAATACGACGGTCATAAACTTTGCATGAAGTCGCGCGCCGAGTCGAGTTTCGATCGATTTTTCTTGCACCGTCTCGAAATTCAAAATACTGGCCATTCACGATGTATTAGCCCCATGGTAAGTCATATGAGCATCGTTTTATGAAAAAACGCGATGGTGACAGACATTGCGAAGAGTCGAGTTTCGATCGGTTTTTCGTGCACCATATCGGAAAATCAAAATACTCGTCATTACTGTCTTATTAGCCCATGGGAAGTCGTACAAGCACGCTTTCGAAAAAAAATACGATGGTCATAAACTTTGTGCGAAGTCGCGCGCTCAGTCGAGTTTCGATCGGTTTTTCGTTCACCGTATCGGAAATTCAAAATACTGGCCATTCTCGATGTATTAGCCCATGGTAAGTCGTATGACAATGGTCTGACGAAAAAATGCGACGGTCATAGACTTTGCGCAGAGTAGAGTTTCGATCGGTTTTTCATGCACCGTATCGGAAATTCAAAATACTGGCCATTAAGGATGTATTAGCCCATGGTAAGTCGTATGAGCATGGTTTCACGAAAAAATACGACGGTCATAGACTTTGCGCAGAGTCGAGTTTCGATCGATTTTTCGTGCACCATCTCGGAAAATCAAAATACTCGTCATTCCCGTCTTATTAGCCCATGGGAAGTCGTACAAGCACGCTTTCGCAAAAAAATACGACGGTCATAAACTTTGCTCGAAGACGCGCGCTGAGTCGAGTTTCGATCGGTTTTTCTTGCACTTTCTCGGAAATTCAAAATACTGGCCATTCACGATGTATTAGCCCATGGTAAGTCGTATGAGCATGGTTTCACGAAAAAATACGATGGTGATAAACTTTGCGTAGAGTCGAGTTTCGATCGGTTTTTGGTGCACCGTCTCGAAAATTCAAAATACTAGTCATTCCTGTCTTATTAGGCCATGGGAAATCGTACAAGCACGCTTTCGCAAAAAAATACGATGGTCATAAAGTTTGCATGAAGTCGCGCGCTTAGTCGAGTTTCGATCGGTTTTTCGTGCACCGCCACGAAAATTCAAAAAACTGGCCATTCACGATGTATTAGCCCCATGGTAAGTCGTATGAGCATGGTTTCACGAAAAAACGTGATGGTGATAGACATTGCGCAGAGTCGAGTTTCGATCGGTTTTTCGTGCACCATCTCGAAAAATCAAAATACTCGTAAATACCGTCTTATTAGCCCATGGGAAGTCGTACAAGCACGCTTTAGAAAAAAAATACGACGGTCATAAACTTTGTGCGAAGTCGCGTGCTGAGTCGAGTTTCGATCATTTTTTCAGGCACCGTCTCGGAAATTCAAAATACTGGCCATTCACGATGTATTAGCCCATGGTAAGTCGTATGAGCATGGTTTCACGAAAAAATGCGACGGTCATAGACTTTGTGCAGAGTAGAGTTTCGATCGGTTTTTCGTGCACCGTCTTGGAAATTCAAAATGCTGATCTTTCCCGACTTATTAGCCCATGGGAAGTCGTACAAGCACGCTTGCGCAAAAAAATACGTCGGTCATAAACTTTGCCCGAAGTCGCGCGCTGAGTCGAGTTTCGATCGGTTTTTCATTCACCATCTCGGAAATTCAAAATACTGGCCATTCACGATGTATTAGCCCATGGTAAGTCGTATGAGCATGGTTTCACGAAAAAATGCGACGGTGATAAACTTTGCGCAGAGTAGAGTTTCGATAGGTTTTTCGCGCTCCCCTTTTGGGAATTCAAAATACTGATCTTTCCCATCTTATTAGCCCATGGGAAGTCGTACAAGCACGCTTTCGCAAAAAAATACGACGGTCATAAACTTTGTGCGAAGTCGCGCGATGAGTCAAGTTTCGCTCGATTTTTCATGCACCGTCTCGGAAATTCAAAATACTGGCCATTCACGATGTATTATCCCATGGTAAGTCGTATGAGCATGGTTTCACGAAAAAATACGACGGTCATAGACTTTGCGCAGAGTCGAGTTTCGATCGATTTTTCGTGCACCATCTCGGAAAATCAAAATACTGGTCATTCCCGTCTTATTAGCCCATGAGAAGTCGTACAAGCACGCTTTCGCAAAAAATACGACGGTCATAAACTTTGCTCGAAGTCGCGCGCTGAGTCGAGTTTCGATCAGTTTTTTATGCACTTTCTCGGAAATTCAAAATACTGGCCAATCACGATATATTAGCCCATGGCACGTCGTATGAGCATGGTTTCACGAAAAAATACGACGGTGATAAACTTTGCGCAGAGTCGAGTTTCGATGGGTTTTTCGTGCACCGTCTCAAAAATTGAAAATACTGGTCATTCCCGTCTTATTAGCCCATGGGAAGTCGTACAAGCACGCTTTCGCAAAAAAATACGACGGTCATAAACTTTACGCGAAGTCGCGCGCAGAGTCGAGTTTCGATCGGTATTTCGTGCACCGTCTCGGAAATTCAAAATACTGGCTATTCACGATGTATTAGCCCATGGTAAGTCGTATGAGCATGGTTTCACAAAAAAATGCGACGGTCATAGACTTTGCGCAGAGTCGAGTTTCGATCGGTTTTTCGTGCACCATCTCGGAAAATCAAAATACTAGTCATTCCCGTCTTATTAGCCCAAGGGAAGTCGTACAAGCACGCTTTCGCAAAAAAATACGACGGTCATAAACTTTGCTCGAAGTTGCGTGCTGAGTCGAGTTTCGCTCGGTTTTTCATGCACCATCTCGGAAATTCAAAATACTGGCCATTCACGATGTATTAGCCCTTGGTAGGTCGTTTGAGCATGGTATCACGAAAAAATGCGTCGGTCATAGACTTTGCGCAGAGTCGAGTTTCGATCGATTTTTCGTGCACCATCTCAGAAAATCAAAATACTTGTCATTCCCGTCTTATTAGCCCATGGGAAGTCGTACAAGCACGCTTTCGCAAAAAAATACGACGGTCATAAACTTTGCTCGAAGTCGCGCGCTGAGTCGAGTTTCGATCGGTTTTTCATGCACTTTCTCGGAAATTCAAAATACTGGCCATTCACGATGTATAAGCCCATGGTAAGTCGTATGAGCATGGTTTCACAAAAAAACGCGATGGTGATAGACATTGCGCAGAGTAGAGTTTCGATCGATTTTTCGTGCACCGTCTTGGAAAATCAAAATACTGGTCATTCCCGTCTTATTAGCCCATGAGAAGTCGTACAAGCACGCTTTTGCAAAAAAATACGACGGTCATAAACTTTGCTCGAAGTCGCGCGCTGAGTCGAGTTCCGATCGGTTTTTCATTCACCGTCTCGGAAATTCAAAATACTGGTCAATCACGATGTATTAGCCCATGGTAAGTCGTATGAGCATGGTTTCACGAAAAAATGCGACGGTGATAAACTTTGCGCTGAGTCGAGTTTCGATCGATTTTTCATGCACTTTCTCGGAAATTCAAAATACTGGCCATTCACGATGTATGGCTATGGTAAGTCGTATGAGCATGGTTTCACGAAAAAATGCGACGGTGATAAACATTGCGCAGAGTCGAGTTTCGATCGGTTTTTCGTGCACCGTCTTGGAAATTCAAAATACTGATCTTTCCCGTCTTATGAGCCCATGGGAAGTCGTACAAGCACGCTTTTGCAAAAAAATACGACGGTCATAAACTTTGCGCGAAGTCGCGCACTGAGTCGAGTTTCGATCGATTTTTCGTGCACCGTCTCGGAAATTCAAAATACTGGCCATTCACGATGTATTAGCCCATGGTAAGTCGTATGAGCATGGTTTCACGAAAAAATGCGACGGTCATAGACTTTGCGCAGAGTCGAGTTTCGATCGGTTTTTCGTGCACCATCTCGGAAAATCAAAATACTGGTCATTCCCGTCTTATTAGCCCAAGGGAAGTCGTACAAGCATGCTTTTGCAATAAAATACGATGGTCATAAACATTGCGCGAAGTCGCACGCTGAGTCGAGTTTCGATTGGTTTTTCAGGCACCGTCACTGAAATTCAAAATACTGGCCATTCACGATGTATTAGCCCATGGTATGTCGTATGAGCATGGTTTCACGAAAAAATACGATGGTGATAGACATTGCGCAGAGTCGAGTTTCGATCGGTTTTTCGTGCACCATATCGGAAAATCAAAATACTCGTCATTACCGTCTTATTAGCCCATGGGAAGTCGCGTGCTGAGTCGAGTTTCGATCGTTTTTTCAGGCACCGTCTCGGAAATTCAAAATACTGGCCATTCACGATGTATTAGCCCATGGTAAGTCGTATGAGCATGGTTTCACGAAAAAATGCGACGGTCATAGACTTTGCGCAGAGTAGAGTTTCGATCGGTTTTTCGTGCACCGTCTTGGAAATTCAAAATGCTGATCTTTCCCGACTTATTAGCCCATGGGAAGTCGTACAAGCACGCTTTCGAAAAAAAATACGACGGTCATAAACTTTGTGCGAAGTCGCGCGCGGAGTCGAGTTTCGATCGGTTTTTCGTTCACCGTATCGGAAATTAAAAATACTGGCCATTCTCGATGTATTAGACAATGGTAAGAAAAATGCGGCGGTCATAGACTTTGCGCAGAGTCGAGTTTCGATCGGTTTTTCGTGCACCATCTCGGAAAATTTAAAATACTGGTCATTACCGTCTTATTAGCCCATGGGAAGTCGTACAAGCATGCTTTCGCAAAAAAATACGACGTTCATAAACATTGCGCGAAGTCACGTGCTGAGTCGAGTTTTGATCGATTTTTCATTCACCGTCTTGGAAATTCAAAATACTGGCCATTCACGATGTATTAGCCCATGGTAAGTCGTATGAGCATGGTTACATGAAAAAATGCGACGGTGATAAACTTTGCGCAGAATCGAGTTTCGATCGGTTTTTCGTGCACCGTCTTGGAAATTCAAAATACTGATCTTTCCCGTCTTATTAGCCCATGGGAAGTCATACAAGCACGCTTTCGCAAAAAAATACGACGGTCATAAACTTTGCGCGAAGTCGCGCGCTGAGTCGAGTTTCGATCGATTTTTCGTGCACCGTCTCGGAAATTCAAAATACTGGCCATTCACGATGTATTAGCCCACGGTAAGTCGTATGAGCATGGTTTCACGAAAAATGCGACGGTGATAAACTTTGCGCAGAGTAGCGTTTCGAACGGTTTTTTCGTGCACCGTCTTGGAAATTCAAAATACTGATCTTTCCCTTTTCAGGCACCGACACGGAAATTCAAAATACTAGCCATTCACGATGTATTAGCCCATGGTAAGTCGTATGAGCATGGTTTCACGTAAAAACGCGACGGTGATAGACATTGCGCGGAGTCGAGTTTCGATCGGTTTTTCGTGCACCATCTCGGAAAATCAAAATACTAGTCATTACCGTCTTATTAGCCCATGGGAAGTCGTACAAGCACGCTTTCGAAAAAAAATACGACGGTCATAAACTTTGCGCGAAGTCGCGTGCTGAGTCGAGTTTCGATCGGTTTTTCATTCACCGTCTCGGATATTCAAAATACTGGTCATTCACGATGTATTAGCCCATAGTAGGTTGTATGAGCATGGTTTCACGAAAAAATGCGACGGTCATAGACTTTGCGCAGAGTCGAGTTTCGATCAGTTTTTTGTGCACCATCTCGGAAAATCAAAATACTGGTCATTCCCGTCGTATTAGCCCAAGGGAAGTCGTACAAGCACGCTTTCGCAAAAAAATATGACGGTCATAAACTTTGCTCGAAGTCGCGTGCTAAGTCGAGTTTCGATCGGTTTTCCATACACCGTCTCGGAAATTTAAAATACTGGCCATTCACGATGTATTAGCCCATGGTAAGTCGTATGAGCATGGTTTCCCAAAAAAATGTGACGGTCATAGACTTTGCGCAGAGTCGAGTTTCGATCGGTTTTTCGTGCACCATCTCGGAAAATCAAAATACTGGTCATTACCATCTTATTAGCCCATGGGAAGTCGTACAAGCACGCTTTCGAAAAAAAATACGCGGTCATAAACTTTGCGAGAAGTCACGCGCTGAGTCGAGTTTCGATCGGTTTTTCGTGCACCGTCTCGGAAATTCAAAATACTGGCCATTCACGATGTATTAGCCCATGGTAAGTCGTATGAGCATGGTTTCACGAAAAAATGCGACGGTCATAGACTTTGCGCAGAGTCGAGTTTCGATCGGTTTTTCGTTCACCATCTCGGAAAATCAAAATACTGGTCATTCCCGTCTTATTAGCCCATGAGAAGTCGTACAAGCACGCTTTCGCAAAAAAATACGACGGTCATAAACTTTGCTCGAAGTCGCGCGCTGAGTCGAGTTTCGATCGGTTTTTCAAGCACTTTCTCGGAAATTCAAAATACTGGCCATTCACGATGTATTAGCCCATGGTAAGTCATATGAGCATGGTTTCACGAAAAAATACGACGGTGATAAACTTTGCGCAGGGTCGAGTTTCGATCGGTTTTTCGTGCACCGTCTCGAAAATTGAAAATACAGGTTATTCCCGTCTTATTAGCCCATGGGAAGTCGTACAAGCACGCTTTCGAAAAAAAATACGACGGTCATAAACTTTCCGCGAAGTCGCGTGCTGAGTCGAGTTTCGATCGGTTTTTCATTCACCGTCTCGGATATTCCAAATACTGGTCATTCACGATGTATTAGCCCATAGTAGGTTGTATGAGCATGGTTTCACGAAAAAATGCGACGGTCATAGACTTTGCGCAGAGTCGAGTTTCGATCAGTTTTTTGTGCACCATCTCGGAAAATCAAAATACTGGTCATTCCCGTCGTATTAGCCCAAGGGAAGTCGTACAAGCACGCTTTCGCAAAAAAATACGACGGTCATAAACTTTCCGCGAAGTCGCGTGCTGAGTCGAGTTTCGATCGGTTTTTCATTCACCGTCTTTGGACATTCAAAATACTGGCCATTCACGATGAGCATGGTTTCACGAAAAAATGCGACAGTGATAAACTTTGCGAGAAGTCACGCGCTGAGTCGAGTTTCGATCGGTTTTTCGTGCACCGTCTCGGAAATTCAAAATACTGGCCATTCACGATGTATTAGCCCATGGTAAGTCGTATGAGCATGGTTTCACGAAAAAATGTGACGGTCATAGACTTTGCGCAGAGTCGAGTTTCGATCGGTTTTTCGTTCACCATCTCAGAAAATCAAAATACTGGTCATTCCCGTCTTATTAGCCCATGAGAAGTCGTACAAGCACGCTTTCGCAAAAAAATACGACGGTCATAAACATTGCTCGAAGTCGCGTGCTGAGTCGAGTTTCGATCGGTTTTTCAAGCACTTTCTCGGAAATTCAAAATACTGGCCATTCACGATGTATTAGCCCATGGTAAGTCGTATGAGCATGGTTTCACGAAAAAATGCGACAGTGATAAACTTTGCGCAGAGTAGAGTTTCGATCGATTTTTCGTGCACCGTCTTGGAAATTCAAAATACTGATCTTTCCCGTCTTATTAGCCCATGGGAAGTCGTACAAGCACGCTTTCGCAAAAAAATACAACGGTCCTAAACTTTGAACAGAGTCGCGGGCTGATTCGAGTTTCGATTGGTTTTTCGTGCACCGTCTCGGAAATTCAATATACTGGCCATTCACGATGTATGAGCCCATGGTAAGTCGTATAAGCATGGTTTCACGAAAAAATGCGACGGTGATAAACTTTTCGCAGAGTAGAGTTTCGATCGTTTTTTCGTGCACCGTCTAGGAAATTCAAAATACTGATCTTTCCTGTCTTATTAGCCCATGGGAAGTCGTACAAGCACGCTTTC
Source organism: Ensete ventricosum (assembly GCA_029747655.1). Classification (NCBI taxonomy): domain Eukaryota; kingdom Viridiplantae; phylum Streptophyta; class Magnoliopsida; order Zingiberales; family Musaceae; genus Ensete; species Ensete ventricosum. The sequence continues at coordinate 22,685,635 of JAQQAF010000007.1, read as the reverse complement.
GCAAAAAAATATGACGGTCATAAACATTGCGCGGAGTCGCTCGCTGAGTCGAGTTTCGATCGGTTTTTCGTGCACCGTCTCGGAAATTCAAAATACTGGCCATTCACGATGTATTAGCCCATGGTAAGTCGTATGAGCATGGTTTCACGAAAAAACGCGACGGTGATAGACTTTGCGTAGAGTCGAGTTTCGATCGGTTTTTCGTGCACCATCTCGGAAAATCAAAATACTTGTCATTCCCGTCTTATTAGCCCTGGGAAGTCGTACAAGTATGCTTTCGCAAAAAAATACGACGGTCATAAACTTTGCTCAAAGTCGCGCTGTGAGTCGAGTTTCGATCGGTTTTTCATGCACTTTCTTGGAAATTCAAAATACTGGCCATTCACGATGTATTAGCCCTTGGTAAGTCGTATGAGCAAGGTTTCACGAAAAAATGCGACGGTGATAAACTTTGTGCAGAGTCGAGTTTCGATCGGTTTTTCGTGCACTGTCTCAGAAATTCAAAATACTGGTCATTCCCGTCTTATTAGGCCATGGGAAGTCGTACAAGCACGCTTTCGGAAAAAAATACGACGGTCATAAACTTTGAGCGAAGTCGCGCGCTGAGTCGAGTTTCGATCAATTTTTCATTCACCGTCTCGGAAATTCAAAATACTGGCCATTCACGATGTATTAGCCAATGGTAAGTCGTATGAGCATGGTTTCACGAAAAAACGCGATGGTGATAGACATTGCGCGAAGTCGCGCGCTGAGTCAAGTTTCGATCGGTTTTTCAGGCACCGTCACGGAAATTCAAAATACTGGCCATTCACGATGAATTAGCCCATGGTAAGTCGTATGAGCATGGTTTCACGAAAAAACGCGATGGTGATAGACATTGCGCAGAGTCGAGTTTCGATCGGTTTTTCGTGCACCATCTCGAAAAATCAAAATACTGGTCATTACCGTCTTATTAGCCCATGGGAAGTCGTACAAGCACGCTTTCGAAAAAAAATACGACGGTCATAAACTTTGCGCGAAGTCGCGCGCTGAGTCGAGTTTCGATCGGTTTTTCATGCACCGTCTCGGAAATTAAAAATACTGGCCATTCACGATGTATTAGCCCATGGTAAGTCGTATGAGCATGGTTTCATGAAAAAATGTGACGGTGATAAACTTTGCGCAGAGTAGAGTTTCAATCGGTTTTTCGTTCACCGTCTTGGAAATTCAAAATACTGATCTTTCCCGTCTTATTAGCCCATGGGAAGTCGTACAAGCATGCTTTCGCAAAAAAATATGACGGTCATAAACATTGCGCGAAGTCGCGCGCTGAGTCGAGTTTCGATCGGTTTTTCGTGCACCGTCTCGGAAATTCAAAATACTGGCCATTCACGATGTATTAGCCCATGGTAAGTCGTATGAGCATGGTTTCACGAAAAAATGCGACGGTGATAGACTTTGTGCAGAGTCGAGTTTCGATCGGTTTTTCGTGCACTGACTCGGAAATTTAAAATACTGGTCATTCCCGTCTTATTAGCCCTTGGGAAGTCGTACAAGCACGCTTTCGCAAAAAAATACGACGGTGATAAACTTTGAGCGATGTCACGCGCTGAATCAAGTTTCGATCGGTTTTTCATTCACCGTCTCGGAAATTCAAAATACTGGCCATTCACGATGTATTAGCCCATGGTAAGTCGTATGAGCATGGTTTCACGAAAAAATGCGATGGTGATAAACTTTGCGCAGAGTAGAGTTTCGATCGGTTTTTCGTGCACCGTCTTGGAAATTCAAAATACTGATCTTTCCCGTCTTATTAGCCCATGGGAAGTCGTACAAGCACGCTTTCGTAAAAAAATATGACGATCATAAACTTTGCGCGAAGTCGCGCGCTGAGTCGAGTTTCGATCGGTTTTTCATGCACCGTCTCGGAAATTAAAAATACAGGCCATTCACGATGTATTAGCCCATGGTAAGTCGTATGAGCATGGTTTCACAAAAAAATGCGACGGTCCTAGACTTTGCGCAGAGTCGAGTTTCGATCAGTTTTTCGTGCACCATCTCAGAAAATCAAAATACTGGTCATTCCCGTCTTATTAGCCCATGAGAAGTCGTACAAGCATGCTTTCGCAAAAAAATACGACGGTCATAAACTTTGCTCGAAGTCGCGCGCTAAGTCGAGTTTCGATCGATTTTTCATGCACTTTCTCAAAAATTCAAAATACTGGCCATTAACGATGTATTAGCCCATGGTAAGTCGTATGAGCATGGTTTCACGAAAAAATGTGACGGTGATAAACTTTGCGCAGAGTCGAGTTTCGATCGGTTTTTCGTGCACCGTCTCGAAAATTCAAAATACTGGTCATTCCCATCTTATTAGCCCAAGGGAAGTCGTACAAGCACGCTTTCGGAAAAAAATACGACGGTCATAAACTTTGCTCGATGTTGCGTGCTGAGTCGAGTTTCGATCGGTTTTTCATGCACCGTCTCGGAAATTCAAAATACTGTCCATTCACGATGTATTAGCCCATGGTAAGTCATATGAGCATGGTTTCACGAAAAAATGCGACGGTCATAGACTTTGCGCAGAGTCGAGTTTCGATCGGTTTTTCGTGCACCATCTCGGAAAATCAAAATACTGGTCATTACCGTCTTATTAGACCTTGGGAAGTCGTACAAGCACGCTTTCGAAAAAAAATACGCGGTCATAAACTTTTCGAGAAGTCACGCGCTGAGTCGAGTTTCGATCGGTTTTTCGTGCACCGTCTCGGAAATTCAAAATACTGGCAATTCACTATGCATTAGCCCATGGTAAGTCGTATGAGCATGGTTTCACGAAAAAATGCGCAGAGTTGAGTTTCGATTGGTTTTTCGTGCACCATCTCGGAAAATCAAAATACTGGTCATTCCCATCTTATTAGCCCATGAGAAGTTGTAAAAGCACGCTTTCGCAAAAAAATACGACGGTCATAAACTTTGCTCGAAGTCGCGCGCTGAGTCGAGTTTCGATCGGTTTTTCAAGCACTTTCTCGGAAATTCAAAATACTGGCCATTCACGATGTATTAGCCCATGGTAAGTCGTATGAGCATGGTTTCACGAAAAAATACGACGGTGATAAACTTTGTGCAGGGTCGAGTTTTGATCGGTTTTTCGTGCACCGTCTCGAAAATTCAAAATACTGGTCATTCCCGTCTTATTAGCCCATGGGAAGTCGTACAAGCACGCTTTCGAAAAAAAATACGACGGTCATAAACTTTGCGCGAAGTCGCTCGCTGAGTCGAGTTTCGATCGGTTTTTCATTCACCGTCTTTGGAAATTCAAAATACTGGCCATTCACGATGTATTAGCCCATGGTAAGTCGTATGAGCATGGTTTCACGAAAAAATGCGACGGTGATAAACTTTTCGCAGAGTAGAGTTTCGATCGGTTTTTCGTGCACCGTCTAGGAAATTCAAAATACTGATCTTTCCCGTCTTATTAGCCCATGGGAAGTCGTACAAGCATGCTTTCGCAAAAAAATACGACGGTCATAAACTTTGCTCGAAGTCGCAAGCTGAGTCGAGTTTCGATCGGTTTTTCATGCTGGTGCACGAAAAACCGATCGAAACTCGACTCTGTGCAAAGTCTATGACCGTCGCATTTTTTCGTGAAACCATGCTCATACGATTTACCATGGGCTAATACATCGTGAATGGCCAGTATTTTGAATTTTCGAGAAAGTGCATGAAAAATCGATCAAAACTCGACTCAGCACGCGACTTCGAGCAAAGTTTATGACCGTCGTATTTTTTTGCGAAAGCGTGCTTGTACGACTTGCCATGGGCTAATAAGACGGGAATGACCAGTATTTTCATTTTCCGAGATGGTGCACGAAAAACTGATCGAAACTCGACTCTGCGCAAAGTCTATCACCGTCGCATTTTTTCGTGAAACCATGCTCATACGACTTACCATGGGCTAATACACCGTGAATGGCCAGTATTTTGAATTTTCGATCAAAATACTGGTCATTCCCGTCTTATTAGCCAGTGGGAAGTCGTACAAGCACGCTTTCGCAAAAAAATACGATGGTCATAAACATTGCGTGAAGTCGCGCGCTGAGTCGAGTTTCGATTGGTTTTTCAGGCACCGTCACGGAAATTCAAAATACTGGACATTCACGATGTATTAGCCCATGGTAAGTCGTATGAGCATGGTTTCACGAAAAAAACGCGATGGTGATAGACATTGCGCAGAGTCGAGTTTCGATCGGTTTTTTGTGCACCATCTTCGAAAATCAAAATACTGGTCATTACCGTCTTATTAGCCCATGGAAGTCGTACAAACATGATTTCGAAAAAAAATACGACGGTCATAAACATTGCGCGAAGTTGCGCGCTGAGTCGAGTTTCGATCGGTTTTTCATTCACCGTCTCGGAAATTCAAAATACTGGCCATTCACGATGTATTAGCCCATGGTAAGTCGTATGAGCATGGTTTCACGAAAAAATGCGATGGTGATAGACATTGCGCGGAGTCGAGTTTCGATCGGTTTTTCGTGCACCATCTCGGAAAATCAAAACACTGGTCATTATCGTGTTATTAGCCCATGGGAAGTCGTACAAGCACGCTTTCGAAAAAAAATACGACGGTCATAAACTTTGCGCGAAGTCGCGCGCTGAGTCGAGTTTCGATCAGTTTTTCATTCACTGTCTCGGAATTTCAAAATACTGGCCATTCACGATGTATTAGCCCATGGTAAGTCGTATGAGCATGGTTTCACGAAAAAATGCGACGGTGATAAACTTTGCGCAGAGTAGAGTTTCGATCGGTTTTTCATGCACCGTCTTGGAAATTCAAAATACTGATCTTTCCCGTCTTATTAGCCCATGGGAAGTCGTACAAGCACGCTTTCGCAAAAAAATACGACGGTCATAAACATTGCGCGAAGTCGCGCGCTGAGTCAAGTTTTGATCGGTTTTTCGTGCACCGTCCCGGAAATTCAAAATACTGGCCATTCACGATGTATTAGCCCATGGTAAGTCGTATGAGCATGGTTTCACGAAAAAATGTGACGGTGATAGACTTTGCGCAGAGTCGAGTTTCGATCGGTTTTTCGTGCACCATCTCGAAAAATCAAAATACTGGTCATTCCCGTCTTATTAGCCAATGGGAAGTCGTACAAGCACGGTTTCGCAAAAAAACACAACGGTCATAAACATTGCACGAAGTCACGCGCTGAGTCGAGTTTCGATCGGTTTTTCGTTCACCGTCTTTGGAAATTCAAAATACTGGCCATTCACGATGTATTAGCCCATGGTAAGTCGTATGAGCATGGTTTCACGAAAAAATGCGACGGTGATAAACTTTGCGCAGAGTATAGTTTCGATCGGTTTTTTCGTGCACCTTCTTGGAAATTCCAAATACTGATCTTTCCCATCTTATTAGCCCATGGGAAGTCGTACAAGCACGCGTTCGCAAAAAAATATGACGGTCATAAACATTGTGCGAAGTCGCGCGTTGAGTCGAGTTTCGATCGGTTTTTCGTGCACCGTCTCGAAAATTCAAAATACTGGCCATTCACGATGTATTAGCCCATGGTAAGTCGTATGAGCATGGTTTCACGAAAAAATGCGACGTTGATAGACTTTGCGCAGAGTCGAGTTTCGATCAGTTTTTCGTGCACCATCTCGGAAAATGAAAATACTGGTCATTCCCGTCTTATTAGCCCATGGGAAGTCGTACAAGCACGCTTTCGCAAAACAATACGACGGTCATAAACTTTGCTCGAAGTCGCGTGCTGAGTCGAGTTTTGATCGATTTTTCATGCACTTTCTCGAAAATTCAAAATACTGGCCATTCACGATGTATTAGCCCATGGTAAATCGTATGAGCATGGTTTCACGAAAAAATGCGACGGTCATAGACTTTGCACAGAGTCGAGTTTCGATCGATTTTTCGTGCACCATCTCGGAAAATCAAAATACTGGTCATTCCCGTCTTATTAGCCAGTGGGAAGTCGTACAAGCACGCTTTCGCAAAAAAATACGATGGTCATAAACATTGCGTGAAGTCGCGCGCTGAGTCGAGTTTCGATTGGTTTTTCAGGCACCGTCACGGAAATTCAAAATACTGGACATTCACGATGTATTAGCCCATGGTAAGTCGTATGAGCATGGTTTCACGAAAAAACGCGATGGTGATAGACATTGCGCAGAGTCGAGTTTCGATCGGTTTTTTGTGCACCATCTTCGAAAATCAAAATACTGGTCATTACCGTCTTATTAGCCCATGGAAGTCGTACAAGCATGATTTCGAAAAAAAATACGACGGTCATAAACATTGCGCGAAGTTGCGCGCTGAGTCGAGTTTCGATCGGTTTTTCATTCACCGTCTCGGAAATTCAAAATACTGGCCATTCACGATGTATTAGCCCATGGTAAGTCGTATGAGCATGGTTTCACGAAAAAATGCGATGGTGATAGACATTGCGCGGAGTCGAGTTTCGATCGGTTTTTCGTGCACCATCTCGGAAAATCAAAACACTGGTCATTATCGTGTTATTAGCCCATGGGAAGTCGTACAAGCACGCTTTCGAAAAAAAATACGACGGTCATAAACTTTGCGCGAAGTCGCGCGCTGAGTCGAGTTTCGATCAGTTTTTCATTCACTGTCTCGGAATTTCAAAATACTGGCCATTCACGATGTATTAGCCCATGGTAAGTCGTATGAGCATGGTTTCACGAAAAAATGCGACGGTGATAAACTTTGCGCAGAGTAGAGTTTCGATCGGTTTTTCGTGCACTGTCTTGGAAATTCAAAATACTGATCTTTCCCGTCTTATTAGCCCATGGGAAGTCGTACAAGCACGCTTTCGCAAAAAAATACGACGGTCATAAACATTGCGCGAAGTCGCGCGCTGAGTCAAGTTTTGATCGGTTTTTCGTGCACCGTCCCGGAAATTCAAAATACTGGCCATTCACGATGTATTAGCCCATGGTAAGTCGTATGAGCATGGTTTCACGAAAAAATGTGACGGTGATAGACTTTGCGCAGAGTCAAGTTTCGATCGGTTTTTCGTGCACCATCTCGAAAAATCAAAATACTGGTCATTCCCGTCTTATTAGCCCATGGGAAGTCGTACAAGCACGCTTTCGCAAAAAAACACAACGGTCATAAACATTGCACGAAGTCACGCGCTGAGTCGAGTTTCGATCGGTTTTTCGTGCACCGTTTCGGAAATTCAAAATACTGGCCATTCACGATGTATTAGCCCATGGTAAGTCGTATGAGCATTTTTTTTTTTGGTAAAAAATACCATTCCCATCGATTTCACCCTTGACTTTGGAGACGGTGAACTAAAAAGAGTAGAATAATAGACCGATGGGTAGTAGGCATATCACATTACTCAAGGCATGGTTTCATGAAAAAATGCGACGGTGATAAACTTTGTGCAGAGTAGAGTTTCGATCGGTTTTTCGTGCACCGTCTCAAAAATTCAAAATACTGGTCATTCCCGTCTTATTAGCCCATGGGAAGTCGTACAAGCACGCTTTCGCAAAAAAATACGACGGTCATAAACATTGCGCGAAGTCGCGCGCTGAGTCGAGTTTCGATCGGTTTTTTATGCACCGTCTCGGAAATTCAAAATACTGGCCATTCACGATGTATTAGCCCATGGTAAGTCGTATGAGCATGGTTTCACGAAAAAATGCGACGGTGATAAACTTTCTGCAGAGTTGAGTTTCGATCGGTTTTATGAGGAATCAATCTGGGAAGCATCTGCAAAAACATCTCATTCTGCTGCTTTGAAAGGAATTCTGAAGGCAAGGCGATGGCTACGTAACAATATTTCTTATGTGATTTCTTTTGAAACCAATATTAATATGTGGTATGATCCTTGGGTGAATGGGAAAAGTATATTTCAGATATTTGGTGATAGAGTACGACAGGATCTGGGGGCTCCCAAAGACTGGAAGGTTTCTGAATTCATTAATAATGGTACATGGTGTCTTCCCAACCTAACCTCCCATGACATGTTATTACTTTGGCCGACTATTAGGGCTATTCCAATCAAGAACAACTCTTCATATATGCTTATTTGGCTTCATTATAATGGTAAATTTAGTGCTACATCTGCATGGAACCAAATTAGACGATGAAACAACAAGTGGAACCCAAGTAGTTGGACATTGGATAGTCCATGCTCACAGCGACATTCCTTATGTACATGGCAGACCCTTCTCGGCAAACTTCCTACGATAGACAATATACAGCGAAGAGGTATTTATATTGTAAATCGGTGCTCTTTGTGTATGCAAAATGAAGAAAAACCGATCGAAACTCGACACTGCGCAAAGTCTATCACCGTCGTGTTTTTTCGTGAAACCATGCTCAAACGACTCACCATGGGCTAATACATCGTGAATGGCCAGTATTTTGAATTTCCAAGACGGTGCACGAAGAACAGATCGAAACTTGACTCAGCGCGCGACTTCGAGCAAAGTTTATGACCGTCGTATTTTTTTGTGAAAGCATGCTTGTACGACTTCCCATGGGCTAATAAGACGAGAATGACCAGTATTTTGATTTTCCGAGATGGTGCAAAAAAAAACCGATCGTAACTCGACACTGTGCAAAGTCTATCACCGTCGCGTTTTTTCGTGTAACCATGCTCATACGACTTACCATGGGCTAATACATCATGAATGGCCAGTATTTTGAATTTCCGAGACGGTGCACGAAAAACCGATCGAAACTCGACTCAGCGCGCGACTTCGCGCAATGTTTATGACCGACGTATTTTTTTGCGAAAGCGTGCTTGTACAACTTCCCAGGGGCTAATAAGACGGGAAAGACCAGTATTTTGAATTTCCGAGACGGTGCACGAAAAACCGATCGAAACTCTACTCTGCGCAAAGTTTATCACCGTCGCATTTTTTCGTGAAACCATGCTCATACGACTTACCAAGGGCTAATACATCGTGAATGGCTAGTATTTTGAATTTCCGAGACGGTGCATGAAAAACCGATCGAAACTCGACTCAGCGCGCGACTTCGAGCAAAGTTTATGACCGACGTATTTTTTTGTGAAAGCGTGCTTGTACGACTTCCCATGGGCTAATAAGACGGGAATGACCAGTATTTTCATTTTCCGAGATGGTGCAAGAAAAACCGATCGAAACTCGACACTGCGCAAAGTCTATCACCGTCGTGTTTTTTCGTGAAACCATGCTCAAACGACTCACCATGGGCTAATACATCGTGAATGGCCAGTATTTTGAATTTCCAAGACGGTGCACGAAGAACCGATCGAAACTTGACTCAGCGCGCGACTTCGAGCAAAGTTTATGACCGTTGTATTTTTTTGTGAAAGCATGCTTGTACGACTTCCCATGGGCTAATAAGACGAGAATGACCAGTATTTTGATTTTCCGAGATGGTGCAAAAAAAACCGATCGTAACTCGACACTGTGCAAAGTCTATCACCGTCGCATTTTTTCGTGTAACCATGCTCATACGACTTACCATGGGCTAATACATCGTGAATGGCCAGTATTTTGAATTTCTGAGACGGTGCACGAAAAATCGATCGAAACTCGACTCAGCGCGCGACTTCGCGCAATGTTTATGACCGACGTATTTTTTTGCGAAAGCGTGCTTGTACGACTTCCCAGGGGCTAATAAGACGGGAAAGACCAGTATTTTGAATTTCCGAGACGGTGCAGGAAAAACCGATCGAAACTCTACTCTGCTCAAAGTTTATCACCGTCGCATTTTTTCGTGAAACCATGCTCATACGACTTACCAAGGGCTTATACATCGTGAATGGCTAGTATTTTGAATTTCCGAGACGGTGCATGAAAAACCGATCGAAACTCGACTCAGCGCGCGACTTCAAGCAAAGTTTCTGACCGTCGTATTTTTTTGTGAAAGCGTGCTTGTACGACTTCCCATGGGCTAATAAGACGGGAGGGAATGACCAGTATTTTCATTTTCCGAGATGGTGCAAGAAAAACCGATAGAAACTCGACACTGCGCAAAGTCTATCACCGTCGTGTTTTTTCGTGAAACCATGCTCAAACGACTCACCATGGGCTAATACATCGTGAATGGCCAGTATTTTGAATTTCCAAGACGGTGCACGAAGAACCGATCGAAACTTGACTCAGCGCTCGACTTCGAGCAAAGTTTATGACCGTCGTATTTTTTTGTGAAAGCATGCTTGTACGACTTCCCATGGGCTAATAAGACGAGAATGACCAGTATTTTGATTTTCCGAGATGGTGCAAAAAAAAACCGATCGTAACTCGACACTGTGCAAAGTCTATCACCGTCGCGTTTTTTCGTGAAACCATGCTCATACGACTTACCATGGGCTAATACATCGTGAATGGCCAGTATTTTGAATTTCCGAGACGGTGCACGAAAAACCGATCAAAACTCGACTTAGCGCGCAACTTCGCGCATTGTTTATGACCGTCGTATTTTTTTGCGAAAGAGTGCTTGTACGACTTCCCATGGGCTAATAAGACGGGAAAGACCAGTATTTTGAATTTCCAAGATCGTGCACGAAAAACCAATCGAAACTCTACTCTGCGCAAAGTTTATCACCGTCGCATTTTTTCGTGAAACCATGCTCATACGACTTACCATGGGCTAATACATCGTGAATGGCCAGTATTTTGAATTTCCGAGAATGTGCACGAAAAATCGATCGAAACTCGACTCAGCGTGCGACTTCGCGCAATGTTTATGACCGTCGTATTTTTTTGCGAAAGCGTGCTTCTACGACTTCCCATGGGTTAATAAGATGGGAAAGATCAGTATTTTGAATTTCTGAGATGGTGCATGAAAAACCGATCGAAACTCTACTCTGCGCAAAGTTTATTATCACCGTCGCATTTATTCGTGAAACCATGCATCGTGAATGGCCAGTATTTTGAATTTCCGAGACGGTGCATGAAAAATCAATCGAAACTCGACTCTGCGCAAAGTCTATCACCGTCCCGTTTTTTCGTGAAACCATGCTCATACATCGTGAATGGCCAGTATTTTGAATTTCTGAGACGGTGCATGAAAAACCGATCGAAACTCGACTCAGCGCGCGACTTCGAGCATTGTTTAGGACCGTCGTATTTTTTTGCGAAAGCATGCTTGAACGACTTCCCATAGGCTAATAAGACGGGAAAGACCAGTATTTTGAATTTTCGAGACGGTGCACGAAAAACCGATCGAAACTCTACTCTGCGCAAAGTTTATCACCGTCGCATTTTTTCATGAAACCATACTCATACGACTTACCATGGGCTAATACATCGTGAATGGCCAGTATTTTGAATTTTCGAGAAAGTGCATGAAAAATCGATCGAAACTCGACGCAGCGCGCGACTTCGAGCAAAGTTTATGACCGTCATATTTTTTTGCGAAAGCGTGCTTGTATCACTTCCCATGGGCTAATAAGACGGGAATGACCAGTATTTTGATTTTTCGAGATGGTGCACGAAAAACCGATCGAAACTTGACTCTACGCAAATTCTATGACCATCGCATTTTTTCGTGAAACAATGCTCATACGACTTACCATGGTCTAATACATCGTGATTGGCCAGTATTTTGAATTTTTGAGACGGTGCACGAAACACCGATGAAAACTCGATTCAGCGCGCGACTTCGCACAATGTTTATGACCGTCGTATTTTTTTGCGAAAGTGTGCTTGTACGACTTCCCATGGGCTAATAAGACGGGAAAGACTAGTATTTTGAATTTCCGAGACGGTGCACGAAAAATCGATCGAAACTCGACTCTGCGCAAAGTTTGTCATCGTCGTATTTTTTCGTGAAACCATGCTCATATGACTTACCATGGGCTAATACAACGTGAATGGCCAGTATTTTGAATTTTCGAGACGGTGCATGAAAAACCGATCGAAACTCGACTCAGCGCGCGACTTCGAGCAAAGTTTATGACCGTCGTATTTTTGTGCGAAAGCGTGCTTGGACGACTTCCCATGGGCTAATAAGACGGGAATGACCAGTATTTTGATTTTCCGAGATGGTGCACGAAAAACCGATCGAAACTCGACTCTGCTCAAAGTCTATCACCGTCGCGTTTTTTCGTGAAACCATGCTCATACGACTTACCATGGGGGAATACATCGTGAATGGCAGTATTTTGAATTTCCGAGACGGTGCACGTAAAACCAATCAAAATTCGACTCTGGGCACGACTTCGCATTTTTTCCCGAATGCATGCTTGTACGACTTACCATGGGCTAATACGTCGGGAAAGACCAGTATTTTGAATTTTCGAGACGATGAACGAAAAACCGATCGAAACTCTACTCTGCGCAAAGTTTATCACCGTCGCATTTTTTCATGAAACCATGATCAGACGACTTACCATAGGCTAATACATCATGAATGGCCAGTATTTTGAATTTCCGAGATGGTGCACGAAAAACCGATCGAAACTCGACTCAGCGCGCGACTTCATGCAATGTTTATGACCGTCGTATTTTTTTGCGAAAGCGTGCTTGTATGACTTCCCATGGGCTAATAAGACGGGAAAGACCAGTATTTTGAATTTCCGAGTCGGTGCACGAAAAACCGATCGAAACTCGACTCTGCGCAAAGTTTATCACCGTCGCATTTTTTCGTGAAACCATGCTCATACGACTTACCATGGGCTAATACATCGGGAAAGACCAGTATTTTGAATTTTCGAGACGGTGCACGAAAAACCGATCGAAACTCTACTCTGCGCAAAGTTTATCACCGTCGCATTTTTTTGTGAAACCATTCTCATACGACTTACCATGGGCTAACACCGTGAATGGCTAGTATTTTGAATTTCTGAGACGATGCATGAAAAACCGATCGAAACTCGACTCAGCGTGCGACTTCGCGCAAAATTTATGACCGTCGAATTTTTTTGCGAAAGCGTGCTTGTACGACTTCCCATGGGCTAAAAAGACGGGAAAGACCAGTATTTTGAATTTCCGAGACGGTGCACGAAAAATCGATTGAAACTCGACTCTGCGCAAAGTTTATCACCGTCGCATTTTTTCGTGAAACCATGCTCATACGACTTACCATGGGCAAATACATCGTGAATGGCCGGTATTTTGAATTTCCGAGTTGGCGCACGAAAAACCGATCGAAACTCGATTCAGCGCGAGACCGTCGTGTTTTTTCGTGAAACCATGCTCAAACGACTCACCATGGGCTAATACATCATGAATGGCCAGTATTTTGAATTTCCAAGACGATGCACGAAGAACCGATAGAAACTTGACTCAGCGCGCGACTTCGAGCAAAGTTTATGACCGTCGTATTTTTTTGTGAAAGCATGCTTGTACGACTTCCCATGGGCTAATAAGACGAGAATGACCAGTATTTTGATTTTCCGAGATGGTGCAAAAAAAACAGATCGTAACTCGACACTGTGCAAAGTCTATCACCGTCGCGTTTTTTCGTGTAACCATGCTCATACGACTTACCATGGGCTAATACATCGTGAATGGCCAGTATTTTGAATTTCCGAGACGGTGCACGAAAAACCGATCGAAACTCGACTCAGCGCGCGACTTCACGCAATGTTTATGACCGACGTATTTTTTTACGAAAGCGTGCTTGTACGACTTCCCAAGGGCTAATAAGACGGGAAAGACCAGTATTTTGAATTTCCGAGACGGTGCACGAAAACCGATCGAAACTCTACTCTGCGCAAAGTTTATCACCGTCGCATTTTTTCGTGAAACCATGCTCATACGACTTACCAAGGACTAATACATCGTGAATGGCTAGTATTTTGAATTTCCGAGACGGTGCATGAAAAACCGATCGAAACTCGACTCAGCGCGCGACTTCGAGCAAAGTTTATGACCGTCGTATTTTTTTGTGAAAGCGTGCTTGTACGACTTCCCATGGGCTAATAAGACGGGAATGACCAGTATTTTCATTTTCCGAGATGGTGCAAGAAAAACCGATCGAAACTCGACACTGCGCAAAGTCTATCACCGTCGTGTTTTTTCGTGAAAACATGCTCAAACGACTCACCATGGGCTAATACATCGTGAATGGCCAGTATTTTGAATTTCCAAGACGGTGCACGAAGAACCGATCGAAACTTGACTCAGCGCGCAACTTCGAGCAAAGTTTATGACCGTCGTATTTTTTTGTGAAAGCATGCTTGTACGACTTCCCATGGGCTAATAAGACGAGAATGACCAGTATTTTGATTTTCCGAGATGGTGCAAAAAAAACCGATCGTAACTCGACACTGTGCAAAGTCTATCACCGTCGCGTTTTTTCGTGTAACCATGCTCATACGACTTACCATGGGCTAATACATCGTGAATGGCCAGAATTTTGAATTTCCGAGACAGTGCACGAAAAACCGATCGAAACTCGACTCAGCGCGCGACTTCGGGCAATGTTTATGACCGACATATTTTTTTGCGAAAGCGTGCTTGTACGACTTCCCAGGGGCTAATAAGATGGGAAAGACTAGTATTTTGAATTTCCGAGACGGTGCACGAAAAACCGATCGAAACTCTACTCTGCGCAATGTTTATCACCATCGCATTTTTTCGTGAAACCATGCTCACACGACTTACCAAGGGCTAATACATCGTGAATGGCTAGTATTTTGAATTTCCGAGACGGTGCATGAAAAACCGATCGAAACTCGACTCAGCGCGTGACTTCGAGCAAAGTTTATGACCGTCGTATTTTTTTGTGAAAGCGTGCTTGTACGACTTCCCATGGGCTAATAAGACGGGAGGGAATGACCAGTATTTTCATTTTCCGAGATGGTGCAAGAAAAACCGATCGAAACTCGACACTGCGCAAATTCTATCACCGTCGTGTTTTTTCGTGAAACCATGCTCAAACGACTCACCATGGGCTAATACATCGTGAATGGCCAGTATTTTGAATTTCCAAGACGGTGCACGAAGAACCGATCGAAACTTGACTCAGCGCGTGACTTCGAGCAAAGTTTATGACCGTCGTATTTTTTTGTGAAAGCATGCTTGTACGACTTCCCATGGGCTAATAAGACGAGAATGACCAGTATTTTGATTTTCCGAGATGGTGCAAAAAAAACCGATCGTAACTCGACACTGTGCAAAGTCTATCACCGTCGCGTTTTTTCGTGTAACCATGCTCATACGACTTACCATGGGCTAATACATCGTGAATGGCCAGTATTTTGAATTTCCGAGACGGTGCACGAAAAACCGATCGAAACTCGACTCAGCACGCGACTTCGCGCAATGTTTATGACCGACGTATTTTTTTGCGAAAGCGTGCTTGTACGACTTCCCAGGGGCTAATAAGACGGGAAAGACCAGTATTTTGAATTTCCGAGACGGTGCTCGAAAAACCGATCGAAACTCTACTCTGCGCAAAGTTTATCACCGTCGCATTTTTTCGTGAAACCATGCTCATACTACTTACCAAGGGCTAATACATCGTGAATGGCTAGTATTTTGAATTTCCGAGACGGTGCATGAAAAATCGAACGAAACTCGACTCAGCGCGCGACTTCGAGCAAAGTTTATGACCGTCGTATTTTTTTGTGAAAGCGTGCTTGTACGACTTCCCATGGGCTAATAAGACGGGAATGACCAGTATTTTCATTTTCCGAGATGGTGCAAGAAAAACCGATCGAAACTCGACACTGCGCAAAGTCTATCACCGTCGTGTTTTTTCGTGAAACCATGCTCAAACGACTCACCATGGGCTAATACATCGTGAATGGCCAGTATTTTGAATTTCCAAGACGGTGCACGAAGAACCGATCGAAACTTGACTCAGCGCGCGACTTCGAGCAAAGTTTATGACCGTCGTATTTTTTTGTGAAAGCATGCTTGTACGACTTCCCATGGGCTAATAAGACGAGAATGACCAGTATTTTGATTTTCCTAGATGGTGCAAAAAAAACCGATCGTAACTCGACACTGTGCAAAGTCTATCACCGTCGCGTTTTTTCGTGTAACCATGCTCATACGACTTACCATGGGCTAATACATCGTGAATGGCCAGTATTTTGAATTTCCGAGACGGTGCACGAAAAACCGATCGAAACTCGACTCAGCGCGCGACTTCGCGCAATGTTTATGACCGACGTATTTTTTTGCGAAAGCGTGCTTGTACGGCTTCCCAGGGGCTAATAAGATGGGAAAGACCAGTATTTTGAATTTCCGAGACGGTGCACGAAAAACCGATCGAAACTCTACTCTGCGCAAAGTTTATCACCGTCGCATTTTTTCGTGAAACCATGCTCATACGACTTACCAAGGGCTAATACATCGTGAATGGCTAGTATTTTGAATTTCCGAGACAGTGCATGAAAAACCGATCGAAACTCGACTCAGCGCGCGACTTCGAGCAAAGTTTCTGACCATCGTAATTTTTTGTGAAAGCGTGCTTGTACAACTTCCCATGGGCTAATAAGACGGGAGGGAATGACCAGTATTTTCATTTTCCGAGATGGTGCAAGAAAAACCGATCGAAACTCGACACTGCGCAAAGTCTATCACCGTCGTGTTTTTTCGTGAAACCATGCTCAAACGACTCACCATGGGCTAATACATCGTGAATGGCCAGTATTTTGAATTTCCAAGACGGTGCACGAAGAACCGATCGAAACTTGACTCAGCGCGCGACTTCGAGCAAAGTTTATGACCGTCGTATTTTTTTGTGAAAGCATGCTTGTACGACTTCCCATGGGCTAATAAGACGAGAATGACCAGTATTTTGATTTTCCGAGATGGTGCAAAAAAAACCGATCGTAACTCGACACTGTGCAAAGTCTATCACCGTCGCGTTTTTTTGTGAAACCATGCTCATACGACTTACCATGGGCTTATACATCGTGAATGGCCAGTATTTTGAATTTCCGAGACGGTGCACGAAAAATCGATCAAAACTCGACTTAGCGCGCAACTTCGCGCATTGTTTATGACCGTCGTATTTTTTTGCGAAAGAGTGCTTGTACGACTTCCCATGGGCTAATAAGACGGGAAAGACCAGTGTTTTGAATTTCCAAGATCGTGCACGAAAAACCAATCGAAACTCTACTCTGCGCAAAGTTTATCACCGTCGCATTTTTTCGTGAAACCATGCTCATACGACTTACCATGGGCTAATACATCGTGAATGGCCAGTATTTTGAATTTCCGAGAATGTGCACGAAAAATCGATCGAAACTCGACTCAGCATGCGACTTCGCGCAATGTTTATGACCGTCGTATTTTTTTGCGAAAGCGTGCTTCTACGACTTCCCATGGGTTAATAAGATGGGAAAGATCAGTATTTTGAATTTCTGAGATGGTGCATGAAAAACCGATCGAAACTCTACTCTGCGCAAAGTTTATTATCACCGTCGCATTTATTCGTGAAACCATGCATCGTGAATGGCCAGTATTTTGAATTTCCGAGACGGTGCATGAAAAATCAATCGAAACTCGACTCTGCGCAAAGTCTATCACCGTCGCGTTTTTTCGTGAAACCATGCTCATACATCGTGAATGGCCAGTATTTTGAATTTCTGAGACGGTGCATGAAAAACCGATCGAAACTCGACTAAGCGCGCGACTTCGAGCATTGTTTAGGACCGTCGTATTTTTTTACGAAAGCATGCTTGAACGACTTCCCATAGGCTAATAAGACAGGAAAGACCAGTATTTTGAATTTTCGAGACGGTGCACGAAAAACCGATCGAAACTCTACTCTGCGCAAAGTTTATCACCGTCGCATTTTTTCGTGAAACCATACTCATACGACTTACCATGGGCTAATACATCGTGAATGGCCAGTATTTTGAATTTTTGAGAAAGTGCATGAAAAATCGATCGAAACTCGACGCAACGCGCGACTTCGAGCAAAGTTTATGACCGTCATATTTTTTTGCGAAAGCGTGCTTGTATAACTTCCCATGGGCTAATAAGACGGGAATGACGAGTATTTTGATTTTTCGAGATGGTGCACGAAAAACCGATCGAAACTTGACTCTACGCAAATTCTATGACCGTCGCATTTTTTCGTGAAACAATGCTCATACGACTTACCATGGTCTAATACATCGTGATTGGCCAGTATTTTGAATTTTTGAGACGGTGCACGAAAAACCGATCAAACCTCGATTCAGCGCGCGACTTCGCACAATGTTTATGACGGTCGTATTTTTTTGCGAAAGTGTGCTTGTACGACTTCCCATGGGCTAATAAGACGGGAAAGACTAGTATTTTGAATTTCCGAGACGGTGCACGAAAAACCGATCGAAACTCGACTCTGCGCAAAGTTTGTCATCGTCGTATTTTTTCGTGAAACCATGCTCATATGACTTACCATGGGCTAATACAACGTGAATGGCCAGTATTTTGAATTTTCGAGACGGTGCATGAAAAACCGATCGAAACTCGACTCAGCGCGCGACTTCGAGCAAAGTTTATGACCGTCGTATTTTTGTGCGAAAGCGTGCTTGGACGACTTCCCATGGGCTAATAAGACGGGAATGACCAGTATTTTGATTTTCCGAGATGGTGCACGAAAAACCGATCGAAACTGGACTCTGCTCAAAGTCTATCACCGTCGCGTTTTTTCGTGAAACCATGCTCATACGACTTACCATGGGCTAATACATCGTGAATGGCAGTATTTTGAATTTCCGAGACGGTGCACGTAAAACCAATCAAAATTCGACTCTGGGCACGACTTCGCATAATGTTTATGACCGTCGCATTTTTTCCCGAATGCATGGTTGTACGACTTACCATGGGCTAATACGTCGGGAAAGACCAGTATTTTGAATTTTCGAGACGATGAACGAAAAACCGATCGAAACTCTACTCTGCGCAAAGTTTATCACCGTCGCATTTTTTCATGAAACCATGATCAGACGACTTACCATAGGCTAATACATCATGAATGGCCAGTATTTTGAATTTCCGAGATGGTGCACGAAAAACCGATCGAAACTCGACTCAGCGCGCGACTTCGTGCAATGTTTATGACCGTCGTATTTTTTTGCGAAAGCGTGCTTGTACAACTTCCCATAGGCTAATAAGACGGGAATGACCAGTATTTTTATTTTCCAAGATGGTGCATGAAAAATCGATCAAACCTCGACTCTGCGCAAAGTCTATCACCGTCGCGTTTTTTCGTGAAACCATGCTCATACGACTTAAAATGGGCTAATACATCGTGAATGGCCAGTATTTTAAATTTCCGAGACGGTGCACGAAAAACCGATAGAAACTCGACTCAGCACGTGACTTCGCGCAATGTTTATGACCATCGTATTTTTTTGCGAAAGCGTGCTTGTACGACTTCCCATGGGCTAATAAGACGGGAAAGACCAGTATGATGAATTTCCGAGACGGTGCACCTAAAACCGATCGAAACACTACTCTGTGCAGAGTTTATCACCGTCGCATTTTTTCGTGAAACCATTATCATACGACTTACCATGGGCTAATACATTGTGAATGGACAGTATTTTGAATTTCCGAGACGGTGCATGATAAACCGATCGAAACTCGACTCAGCGCGCGACTTCCAGCAAAGTTTATGACCGTCGTATTTTTTTGTAGAAGCGTGCGTGTACGACTTCCAATGTAATACGACGGGAAAGTCCAGTATTTTGTATTTCCGAGACTGTGCACGAAAAACCGATCGAAACTCTACTCTGCGCAAAGTTTATCACCGTCGCATTTTTTCATGAAACCATGCTCATACCACTTACCATGGGCTAATACATCGTGAATGGCCAGTATTTTAAATTTCCGATAAAGTGCATGAAAAACCGATCGAAACTCGACTCAGCGCGCGACTTCGAGTAAAGTTTATGACCGTCGTATTTTTTTGTGAAAGCGTGCTTGTACGACTTCGCATGGGCAAATAAGACGGGAAAGACCAGTATTTTGAATTTCTGAGACGGTGCACGAAAAACCGATCGAAACTCAACTCTGCGCAAAGTCTATGACAGTCGCGTTTGTTCGTGAAACCATGCTCATACGACTTACCATGGGCTAATACAACGTGAATGGCCAGTATTTTGAATTTCCAAGACGGTGCACGAAAAACCGATCGAAACTCGACTCAGCGTGCGACTTCGCGCAATGTTTATGACCGTCATATTTTTTTGTGAAAGCGTGCTTGTACGACTTCCCATGGGCTATAATAAGACGGGAAAGACCAGTATTTTGAATTTCCGAGACGGTGCACGAAAAACCGATCGAAACTCTACTCTGCGCAAAGTTTATGACCATCGCATTTTTTCGTGAAACCATGCTCATACGACTTACCATGGGTTAATATATCTTGAATGGCCAGTATTTTGAATTTCTAAGACGGTGCATGAAAAATCGATCGAAACTCGACTCAGCGCGCGACTTCGAGCAAAGTTTATGGCCGTCGTATTTTTTTGCGAAAGCGTGCTTGTACGACTTCCCATGGGCTAATAAGATGGGAAAGACCAGTATTTTGAATTTCTGAGACGGTGCACGAAAATCCGATCGAAACTCGACTCTGCGCAAAGTTTATCACCGTCGCATTTTTTCGTGAACCCATGCTCATACGACTTACCATGTGCTAATACATCATAAATGGCCAGTATTTTGAATTTCCGAGACGGTGCACGACAAACCGATCGAAACTCGACTTAGCGCGCGACTTCGCGCAAAGTTTATTACCGTCGTATTTTTTTGCGAAAGCGTGCTTGTACGACTTCACATGAGCTAATAAGACAGGAATGACCAGTATTTTGAATTTCAGAGACGGTGCACGAAAAATCGATCGAAACTCTACTCTACACAAAGTTTACCACCGTCGTAATTTTTTGCGAAAGAGTGCTTGTATGACTTCCCAAGGGCTAATAAGATGGGAAAGATCAGTATTTTGAATTTCTGAGACGGTGCATGAAAAACCGATCGAAACTCTACTCTGCGCAAAGTCTATCACCGTCGCGTTTTTTCGTGAAACCACGCTCATACATCGTGAATGGCCAGTATTTTGAATTTCCGAGACGGTGCACGAAAAACCGATCGAAACTCGACTCAGCGCGACTTCACCCATGGTTTATGACCATCGTATTTTGGTGCGAAAGCGTGCTTGTACGACTTCCCATGGGATAATATGACGGGAAAACCAGTATTTTGAATTTCCAAGACGGTGCACGAAAAACGGATCGAAACTCTATTCTGCGCAAAGTTTATCGCTGTTGCATTTTTTCGTGAAACCATGCTCATACGACTTACCATGGGCTAATACATTGTGAATGGCCAGTATTTTGAATTTACGAGACGGTGCATGAAAAATCGATCGAAACTCGACTCTGCGCAAAGTTTATCACCGTCGCATTTTTTCGTGAAACCATGCTCATACGACTTACCATGGGCTAATACCTTGTGAATGACCAGTATTTTGCATTTCCGTGACGGTGCACGAAAAACCGATCGAAACTCGACTCAGCTCGCGACTTCGCGCAAAGTTTATGACCGTCGTATTTTTTTGCGAAAGCGTGCTTGTACGACTTCCCAAGGGCAAATAAGACGGGAAAGATATTTTGAATTTTCGAGACGGTGCATGAAAAACCGATCGAAAATCTACTCTGCGCAAAGTTTATCACCGTCGTATTTTTTTGCGAAAGAGTGCTTGTACGACTTCCCAAGGGCTAATAAGACGGGAAAGATCAGTATTTTGAATTTCTGAGACGGTGCATGAAAAACTGATCGAAACTCTACTCTGCGCAAAGCCTATTACCGTCGCGTTTTTTCGTTAAACCACGCTCATACATCGTGAATGGCCAGTATTTTGAATTTCCGAGACGGTGCAAGAAAAACCGATTGAAACTCGACTCAGCGCGACTTCGTGCAATGTTTATGACCGTCGTATTTTGGTACGAAAGCATGCTTGTACGACTTCCCATGGGATAATACGACGGGAAAGACCAGTATTTTGAATTTCCAAGACGGTGCACGAAAAACGGATCGAAACTCTATTCTACGCAAAGTTTATCACTGTCGCATTTTTTCGTGAAACCATGCTCATACGACTTACCATGGGCTAATACATCGTGAACGGCCAGTATTTTGAATTTCCAAGATGGTGCACGAAAAACCGATCGAAACTCGACTCAGCGCACGGCTTCTCGCAATGTTTATGACCGTCGTAATTTTTTGCGAAAGCGTACTTGTACGACTTCCCATGGGCTAATAAGAAGGGAATGACCAGTATTTTGATTTTCCGAGATGGTGCACGAAAAACCGATCGAAACTCGACTCTGCGCAAAGTCTATGACCGTCGCGTTTTTTCGTGAAACCATGCTCATACGACTTACCATGGGCTAATACATCGTGAATGACCAGTATTTTGAATTTCCGAGACGGTGCACGAAAAACCGATCGAAACTCGACTCAGCACGCGACTTCGAGCATTGTTTATGACCGTCATATTTTTTTGCGCAAGCGTGCTTGTACGACTTCCCATGGGCTAATAAGACGGGAAAGTTCAGTATTTTGAATTTCCGAGACGGTGCACAAAAAACCGATCGAAACTCTACTCTGCGCAAAGTTTATCACCGTCGTATTTTTTCGTGAAACCATGCTAATACAACTTACCATGGGCTAATAAATCGTGAATGGCCAGTATTTTGAATTTCCGAGATGGTGCATGAAAAACCGATCGAAACTCGACTCAGCGCACGACTTGGAGCAAAGTTTATGACCGTCATATTTTTTTGCGAATTCGTGCTTGTACAACTTCCCATGGTCTAATAAGACGGGAAAGACCAGTATTTTAAATTTCTGAGACGGTGCACGAAAAACCGATCGAAACTCTACTCTGCGCAAAGTTTATCACCGTCGCATTTTTTCGTGAAACCATGCTCATACGACTTACCATGGGCTAATACATCGTGAATGGCCAGTATTTTGATTTTCCGAGAAAGTGCATGAAAAACCGATCGAAACTCGACTCAGCGCGCGACTTCGAGCAAAGTTTATGACCGTCGTATTTTTTTGCGAAAGCGTGCTTGTACGACTTCCCATGGGCTAATAAGACGGGAATGACCAGTATTTTAAATTTTCGAGATGGTGCACGAAAAACCTAACGAAACTCGACTCTCCGTAAGTTTATGACCGTCGTATTTTTTCGTGAAACCATGCTCATACGACTTACCATGGGCTAATACATCGTGAATGGCCAGTGTTTTGAATTTTCGAGACAGTGCATGAAAAACCGATCGAAACTCGACTCAGCGCGACTTCGAGCAAAGTTTATGACCGTCGTATTTTTTTTCCAAAGTGTGCTTGTACGACTTCCCATGGGCTAATAAGACGGGAAGGACATGTATTTTGAATTTTCGAGACGATGCACGAAAAAATGATCGAAACTCGACTCTGCGCAAAGTTTATGACCGTCGCATTTTTTCTTGAAACCTTGCTCATACGACTTACCATGGGCTAATACATCGTGAATGGCCAGTATTTTGAATTTTTGAGACAATGCATGAAAAATCGATCGAAACTCGACTCAGCGCGCGACTTCGCGTAATATTTATTACCGTCGCATTTTTTCGTGAAACCGTGCTCGTCTGACTTACCATGGTCTAATACGTTGGGATTGGCCAGTATTTTGAATTTTCGAGATGGTGCACGAAAACTGATCGAAAATTGACTCAGCGCGCGACTTCGCGCAAAGTTTATGTCCGTCTTATTTTTTTCCCATGGGCTCATAAGATGGGAAAGACCAGTATTTTGAATTTCCAAGACGGTGCACGAAAAACCGATCGAAACTCGACTCTGCGCAAATTTTATGACCGTCGCATTTTTTCGTGAAACCATGCTCATACGACTTACCATGGTCTAATTCATCGTGAATGGCCAGTATTTTGAATTTCCGAGACGGTTGACGAAAAACCGATCGAAACTCGACTCAGCGCGCGACTTCGCTCAAAGTTTATGACCGTCATATTTTTTTGTGAAAGCGTGCTTGAACGACTTCCCATGGGCTAATAAGACGGGAAAACCAGTATTTTGAATTTCCGAGACAGTGCACGAAAAACTGATCGAAACTCGACTCTGCGCAAAGTTCATCACCGTCGCATTTTTTCGTGAAACCATGCTCAACCGACTTACCATGGGCTA
The DNA here is from genome assembly GCA_029747655.1 of Ensete ventricosum. NCBI lineage: Eukaryota > Viridiplantae > Streptophyta > Magnoliopsida > Zingiberales > Musaceae > Ensete > Ensete ventricosum. Next base: position 22,661,521 of record JAQQAF010000007.1, on the reverse strand, counting down.
ATATATCGTGAATGGGCAGTATTTTGAATTTCCGAGAAAGTGCATGAAAAACCGATCGAAACTCGACTCAGCGTGCAACTTGGCGCAAAGTTTATGACCGTCGTATTTTTTTGCGAAAGCATGCTTGTACGACTTCCCATGGGCTAATAAGACGGGAAAGACCAGTATTTTGAATTTCCGAGATGGTGCACGAAAAACCGATCGAAACTTGAATCTGCGCAAAGTTTATCACCGTCGTATTTTTTCGTGAAACCATGCTCATACGACTTACCATGGGCTAATACATCGTGAATGGCCAGTATTTTGAATTTTAGAGACGGGGCACGAAAAATCGATCGAAACTTGACTCAGCGCGTGACTTCGCTAATATATATGACCGTCGCAATTTTTCATGAAACCGTGCTCGTCTGACTTACCATGGGCTAATACGTTGGGATTGGCCATTATTTTGAATTTCCGAGATGGTGCACGAAAAACCGATCGAAACTCGACTCAGCGCGCGACTTCGCACAAAGTTTATGTCCGTCGTATTTTTTTGCGAAAGCGAGCTTGTACGACTACCCATGGGCTAATAAGACGGGAAAGACAAGTATTTTGAGTATCCGAGACGGTGCACGAAAAATCGATCGAAACTCGACTCTGCGCAAAGTTTATGACCGTCGCATTTTTTCGTGAAACCATGCTCATACGACTTACCATAGGTAATACATCGTGAATGGCCAGTATTTTGAATTTCTGAGACGGTGCACGAAAAACCGATCGAAACTCGACTCAGCGCGCTACTTCGAGCAAAGTTTATGACCGTCATATTTTTTGCGAAAGCGTGCTTGTACGACTTCCCATGGGCTAATAAGACGGGAAAGACCAGTATTTTGAATTTCCAAGACGGTGCACGAAAAACCGATCGAAACTCGACTCTGCGCAAAGTTTATGATCGTCGCATTTTTTCGTGAAACCATGCTCATACGACTTACCATGGGCTAATACATCGTTAATGGCCAGTATTTTGAATTTCCGAGATGGTCCACGAAAAACCGATCGAAACTCGACTCAGCGCGTGACTTCGCGCAATGTTTATGACCGTAGTGTTTTTTTGCGAAAGCGTGCTTATACGGCTTTCCATGGGCTAATAAGACGAGAATGACCAGTATTTTGAATTTCGGAGATGGTGCACGAAAACCGATCGAAACTCGACTCTGCGCAAAGTCTATGACCGTCGCGTTTTTTCGTGAAACCATTCTCATACGACTTACCATGGGCTAAAAGATCGTGAATGGCCAGTATTTTGAATTTCCGAGACGGTGCATGTAATACCAATCGAAACTCGACTCACGGTGCGACTTCCCGTAATGTTTGTTTTTGACCGTCGCATTTTTTCATGAAAGCGTGCTACTACGACTTCCCATGGGCTAATACGTCGGGAATTACCAATATTTTAAATTTCCGAGACGGTGCACGAAGAACCGATCAAAACTCGACTCTGCGCAAAGTTTGACCGTCGCATTTTTTGGTGAAACCATGCTTATACAACTTACCATGGGCTAATACATCGTGAATGGCCAGTATTTTCAATTTCCGTGACAGTGCATGAAAAACCGATCGAAACTCGACTCAGCGCGCTACTTCGCATAAGATTTACGACTGTCGCATTTTTTGGTGAAACCATACTCGTATGACTTACCATGTGCTAATACGTTGGGATTGGCCAGTATTCTGAATTTCCGAGATGGTGCATGAAAATCCGATCGAAACTCGACTCAGCGCGTGACTTCGCGTAAAGTTTATGTCCATTGTATTTTTTTGCGAAAGCTAGCTTGTACGACTACCCATGGGCGGCTAATAAGACGGGAAAGACCAGTATTTTGAATTTTTGAGACGGTGCACGAAAAACTGATCGAAATTCGACTCAGCGCGTGACTTCGCGCAATGTTTATGATCGTTGTGTTTTTTTGCGATAGCGTGCTTGTAACACTTCCCATGGGCAAATAAGACGGGAATGACCAGTATTTTGAATTTCCGAGATGGTGCACGAAAAACCGATCGAAACTCGACTCTGCGTAATGTTTGACCGTTGCATTTTTTCGTGAAACCTTGCTCATACGACTTACCATGGGCTAATACATCGTGAATGGCCAGTATTTTGAATTTCCGAGATGGTGCACAAAAAAGCAATCGAAACTCGACTCAACATGCGACTTCGTGCAAAGTTTACGACCGTTGTATTTTTTTGCAAAAGTGTGCTTGTACGACTTCCCTTGGGCTAATAAGATGGGAAAGACCAGTATTTTCAATTTCCGAGACGGTGCACGAAAAATCAATCGAAACTCGACTCAGCGCGTGACTTCGCGTGATATATATGACCGTCGCATTTTTTCATGAAACCGTGCTCGTCTGACTTACCATGGGCTAATACGTTGGGATTGGCCAGTATTTTGAATTTTTTTTTTGGTAAGTAAAGATAATGTATTTTGTAAAAGATTTGTACAAAGAAGCTTTGTCTACACAAGCCATAGACTAAAGCCTGAAGTCTCTTAGTGTAGTCGAGAAGATTGCACCCCACCTAAAGAAGGTGAAATGGGCACGCTTCATCAAACTCATCTCCAAGAGTAGCATAAGGAAGTTAATAAATAATAAAATGCAATAGCTAGACTGTTCTGGACTACTTGTGGATACATCACAAAATATAAGCTTTGCCCCATATAATACATTACAATCTTCATCATTATTCGAGTGATTCTTGACGAATGGAAAAATTGAATCTTGTGAAAATATCTTTCTCTCCAGTATTTTGAATTTCCGAGATGGTGCATGAAAAACCGATCGAAACTCTACTCAGCGCGCGACTTCGCGCAAAGTTTATGTCCGTCGTATTTTTTTTGCGAAAGCTAGCTTGTACGACTACCCATGGGCTAATAAGACGGGAAAGACCAGTATTTTAAATTTCCAAGACGGTGCACGAAAAATTGATCGAAACTTGACTCTGCGCAAAGTTTATTACCGTCGCGTTTTTTCGTGAAACCATGCTCATACGACTTACCATGATACATAGTGAATGGCCAGTATTTTGAATTTCTGAGACAGTGCACGAAAAACCGATCGAAACACGACTCAGCGCGCGACTTCGTGCAAAGTTTATGACCGTTGTAATTTTTTGCAAAAGTGTGCTTGTACGACTTCCCTTGGGCTAATAAGACAGGAATGACCAGTATTTTGAATTTTTCAGATGGTGCACGAAAAACCGATCGAAACTCGACTCTGCGCAAAGTCTATGACCGTCGCGTTTTTTCGTGAAACCATGCTCATACGACTTACCACGGGCTAATAGATCATGAATGGTCAGTATTTTGAATTTCCGAGACGGTGCACGTAAAACCAATCGAAACTCGACGCAGGGCGCGACTTAGTGCAAAGTTTATGTCCGTCATATTTTTTCATGAAAGCGTGCTTGTGCGACTTGCCATGGGCTAATACGTCGGGAATTGCCAGTATTTTGAATTTCCGAGACGGTGCACGAAAAACCGATCGAAACTCGACTCTGCGGAAAGTTTATGACCATTGCATTTTTTTGTGAAACCATGCTCATACGACATACCATGGGTCATACATCGTGAATGGGCAGTATTTTGAATTTCTGAGACGGTGCACGGAAAATCGATCGAAACTCGACTCTGCGCAAAGTTTATGACCGTCGCATTTTTTCGTGAAACCAGGCTCATACGACTTACCATGGGCTAATACATCGTGAATGGCCAGTATTTTGAATTTCCGAGACGGTGCACGAAAAATCGATCGAAACTCGACTCAGCGCGCGACTTCGCGCAATGTTTATGACCATTGTGTTTTTTTGCAAAAGCGTGCTTGTACGGCTTCCCATGGGCTAATAAGATGGGAATGACCAGTATTTTGAATTTCCAAGATGGTGCACGAAAAACCGATCGAAACTCGACTCTGCGCAAAGTCTATGTCCATCGCGTTTTTTCGTGAAACCATGCTCATACGACTTACCATGGGCTAATAGATCGTGAATGGCCAGTATTTTGAATTTCCGAGATGGTGCACGTAATACCAATCGAAACTCGACTCAGGGCGCGACTTCGCGTAATGTTTGAATATGACCGTCGCATTTTTTCATGAAAGCGTGGTTGTACGACTTCCCATGGGCTAATAAGTCGGGAGTTGCCAGTATTTTGAATTTTCGAGTCGGTGCATGAAAAACTGATCGAAACTCGACTCTGCGCAAAGTTTGACCGTCGCATTTTTCGGTGAAACCATGCTCATACAACTTACAATGGGCTAGTATATCGTGAATGGCCAGTATTTTGAATTTCCGAGACAGTGCATGAAAAACCGATCGAAACTCGACTCAGCGCGTGACTTCGCGTAATATTTAGGACCGTCGCATTTTTTCATGAAACCATGCTCGTATGACTTACCATGGGCTAATACGTTGGGATTGGCCAGTATTTTGAATTTCCGAGATGGTGCACGAAAAATCGATCGAAACCGAAGAGTTGGCAGCGGAGGGCGATTGCTCCTTTGGGCGATTTCTCCTCTACGATCGCTCCACAGCGAATACAAGCGTGGAAGGCCGGCGGTCGCTCCTGCGATCAGTGATTCCAGTCCGGGAATCGGCGATTTCAGACGTGGAAGGGCGGCGGCTCTTCTCCCCTAGGTGCGGGACGGACTCTAGGGCGAGAAACGGTGGAAGCTGCGCTGCGATTGGGGCTGGGTTCACTGCCGCTTCCTGCGGCAACTCCAGCTTGGAAAGGGCGACGGCTGCGACCTTAGTTTGGGCAGGGTGGTGGCTTCCTCTCCCCTAGGCGGCTGGCGGTCTCTAGGCGAGCGATGCCATGGATGCGAGCGGCCGGACACGACACTCTGCTTCGCATCCTCTGTTCCAGCGGGATGCTCCTCCGCTGGCTTCTTCCCAGTGGCCTGCGCTGATTGCTTCACAGTAGAACGCCCCTCTCCAGCAGTCACAGCGGGAGAGGGTTGCTCCTCAAACGCTGGTTACTTCACCGCGGGAGGGTGTTGCTCCTCTCCAATAGCCGCTGGTTCCTCCCCAGCAGCTTAGGCCGGTTTCACACCAGGATGTTCCACCGCTGATTTCTTCTTCTCGACAAGATGCTCCTTCAATGAACCAGGCCCGAGGTTGTTCACGATCTAAATCACGACCTCCAGCTCCAATTTCCCGAGATCCTCGGCCTTGGAGTAGCCTCTTCAAGGCTCCAGTGGGTAGTCCGGATCTTCGACTGGACTTTTTTGCTCTAGAAGTACAGGCTGATCAGAAATTGCTGTGTATGAGGCTATTGATTCTGACGAACTAATTGAGACATGGTCCATGGCAATTGTGGGCTACGTTGTTGGACTAAGAACATCCTTTTTCCCACTATCCTCATACATCAGAACTCGATGGGGAATATCAACATTTGATCTTCATATGTTGGAGACCGGATTCTTTGTATGCAGGCTTTATTCGGAAGAAGATTTACAATGGGTCCTTGAAGGATTTTGGACTATCCGTGGTCATCCAATGATACTACGGCGCTGGGCACCTGATGCGAGATTGGAGTTAGACAGTCTACAGTCTATCCCAATATGGGTTTCTTTCCATGGATTTCCACTACATCTCTGGGGTCATTGTTTTATTGCAAAAGCTTTGCAGCACCCTGGGACAGCCATTGTATCTTGATAAGGCAACAGCTTCGCAAACGAGATTGACCTTTGCCAGAGCTTGTGTAATGGTTTCTTCTGATGACGAACTACCGAATGATGTCTCTTACCGTGATCTTGATGGGAGCACCCGAAAGGTGAAAGTCTCATATTCTTGGAAGCCACAACGATGCAAGGTTTGTCTATCTTTTGGACATGTAAATGGTGCCTGCCAACAGCCTTCACAAAAAATCACACAGGTCTACCGACCACGCCAAGAGCAACAGAATGGGGTCACTACCACTAATCCAAGCACTGATACTCCAGTGCCAACAGTGATGATGGCGGAGAAGATGAATGAACACTCTGACTCATTGGGGCAGCGAGACGAACAAGAGAAAGACAAGTCAGGACTTCCATCTTTACCTATTATATCAGAGACTTTCACTGCAGGAGCTTCCCAAGGTTCTCACTCCCCAATAACAACCTCGCCTTCACGAATCATTCCTTCAGATAATCAGGAAATTTCATTGCAACAACCTCTTGGGAACCAAGACATTGCACCTCACCAAATTCATCGCTCTTCGACACATCCTGCTATTCAGGACTCCTTGCCTCAAGGTACGTAAAAATTTAAACATTTGCAAGCTGTGGATGAGGTGGATAAATATAGGAATAAAGGATTAAAGGGTAAGGATATTATGCGAGAGGACCATGCAAAATCAAAGGATAAGAAAATGGATGGTAGTGTCCTCCCAAAATCGCATGCTCTTCCTTCTATCTAGTATTGATGAAAATAAGCTGCTGGAATGTTCATGGACTTAATAAGACAGAGAAATGTCGGGAGCTCAATAGAATAATCCGAACTGCTGCATGTGACATGGTGATTCTTGTGGAAACAAAAATTAAACCTCATCGTGTTCGAGTTCAGAAGAATTTAATATGGCCTGAGGCAGGACTTTTTACTAATGATTCTCAGGATACTTATGGTCGAGTTTGGGTCTTATGGCATCCTAACCTTGTTACTGCTTGGTTTATTTCTGCTACTAATTAATTCATTCATCTTAAGGCAGAGGATAAACAGACTGGATGTCAATTCAATATTACCGGTATTTATGCATCTAACAGTATGTCTGATAGGAATGCTCTATGGCGTGATCTGGTTAGCATTGCAAATAGTTATCCTACAGTACCTTGGGTTGTTCTCGGTGACTTTAATACTGTCAGATACACAAATGAGAAAGTGGGGGGTAGAGTGCTTTCCGAATGTCAGCTTCAACATTTTAATGATTGTATAGATACTGCTGCATTGACTGACATGAAATCTGTAGGTAATTGGTTCTCATGGAACAATCAAAGTACTACTGAAAGAAAAATTATGGGTCGACTTGACAGATGTTTGATTAATCAGGAATGGTTAGCAGTTTTCCCAGATTCACTTCTTGAGTACGGTGCTAAGTTATTTTCGGATCACTGTATTATGCATATACATGCAGATAAAGCACTACCCAGAGTCAAGAAACCTTTTAGATTTTTTAATATGTGGAGTTCTCACCCTAAGTTCCTCGAAGTTATTAAGTCAGCTTGGGACATTAATGTATTTGGTTCTCCCCCTTACATCCTATGTCAAAAACTAAAAGCATGCAAAGCAGCACTTAAGAAGTGGAATTCAACTACATTTGGAAATATCAACGACAGGGTTCAGTTATGCAAGAAAGAACTTATGGCTGTGCAAAGCGAGCTAAATCTTGAACCTCGGGATGCGAATCTTATATACAAAGAGGCTGCTGCTAGAAATAACTTTATGGAAGCTTTGAAGCATGAGGAATGCTTTTTGAAACAGAAGTCACGACAGCATTGGCTTACTCTAGGGGATTCTAATACGAAGTTTTTCTTTGCTGCTATTGCTACCAGAAGGGCTACTAATCGCATCAAAAAATGCAAAGGTATAGATGGTAATCTCATTGAGGATCTGGATGAGGTTAAAAATTACACCAAGCAATTTTTTTATTCCTTACTCAATCAGGAACAGCAGCCTAATAGTATTCATGTTGGGCCTACAAGACGACTTGATTCTGAAGCCCTCTCTCATCTTAATGCCCCAATAACGGATGATGAAGCTGTTTGCTAATGATTTGGTTAAGGATCTACATTCTAAAACAAGAGGGAAAAAGATCTGTTTTAAAGCTGATTTACGAAAGGCCTTTGACTCAGTCAATAGGAATTTTATTTACATGATGCTCCATAATATGGGCTTCCCTCAGCACTGGGTTCAATGGATTAAATGTTGCTTGGAAACTCCAAAATTTTTTATTCTCTTTAATGGTTCACCTATTGGCTTCTTCGGGAGTAAGAATGGCATTCGGCAAGGCGATCCACTATCTCCTTATCTTTTTACCATTGCAATGGAAGGGCTCAGTTGTATGTTAGAAGAGGCTGTTTCCAATGGCAAAATTAAGGTACCACATTATGGTTCTGTTTATATCTCCCACATAACATTTGCCGATGACCTTATTATCTTCCTTCGAGATGATCCATTTTCTGTGAGTAATCTGGCAGATATTCTTAATGAATTTGGTAAAGTTTTTGGTCTTAAGCTAAACCATGCAAAGAGCAAAGTATATGTGGGTGCTTGCATTGACAATAAGGATCATATTGCTCAAACATTGGGAGTTGCTGAAGGAAATTTACCGGTTCATTACTTGGGTCTCCCACTTATATCCACTGGAATCAACAAAGTCTCCTATCAGTCTATCCTACAAAAAATTAAGAACAGAATTTTCTATTGGAAAAATAGGCTTCTTTCTAAAGCTGGACGACTTGAACTTATTCGATCTGTGTTGATCTCTTATTCTATTTATTGGTCTCATGCATTCCTTCTACCTGCCGGGCTTCTCCATGATATTGATAAATTACTTATGAACTTCTTTTGGAATGGCACAAATGGTAAGGCAATGCACATGGTGAATTGGGACAACATTTGCAAACCGAAGGATGAAGGGGGGCTGAATCTTCGACATATTAGAGATTGGAATAAAGCTTGTATGGTAAAGTAATTATGGGATATTTTACAAAATAAGTCTTCCTTATGGTCACAATGGGTTTTTGTTAGGTACCTAACCAAGGAATCAATCTGGGAAACATCTGCAAAAATATCTCATTCTGCTGCTTGGAAAGGAATTCTGAAGGCAAGGCGATGGCTACGTAACAATATTTCTTATGTGATTTCTTCTGGAACCAATATTAATATGTGGTATGACCCTTGGGTGAATGGGAAAAGTATATTTCAGATATTTGGTGATAGAGTACGACAGGATCTGGGGGCTCCCAAAGACTAGAAGGTTTCTGAATTCATTAACAATGGTACATGGTGTCTTCCCAACCCTACCTCCCCTGACATGTTATTACTTTGGCCGACTATTAGGGCTATTCCAATCAAGAACAACTCTTCAGATATGCTTATTGGCTTCATGATAACGGTAAATTTAGTGCTACATCTGCATGGAACCAAATTAGACGACGAAACAACAAGTGGATCCAAAGTAGTTGGACTTGGGATAGTCCATGCTTACAGCGACATTCCTTATGTACATGGCAGGCCCTTCTCGGCAAACTTCCTACGATGGATAATATGCAGCGAAGAGGTATTTATATTGTAAATCGGTGCTCTTTGTGTATGCAAAAGGAAGAAAGTGTTGATCATCTCTACTTTGCTTGTGATTATTCATCTTGGATATGGAAGGAGATCTTGAAGCGATTTGATTTTCAAAGGCTACCACGGCCAAACTTGCATCATGAATTAGAAATGCTTATGCAAAGCTTCTCAAGAAAGGGGCCTCTTACACAACTAGCAAGAATTATATTCAGATGTGCTATTTGGTGGATTTGGAAGGAGAGGTGTGGCAGAATTTTTGAGTGTCACAACATGAACAAAGCTCAAATTCTGATAGAGATTCTTCAGGACTCACGATCATGTATGGAGCAAGAATTGAATACAGAGCACCTAACAAGAAGAGAGAAAGATATTTTCACAAGATTTAATTTTTCCATTCGTCAAGAATCACTCAAATAATGATGAAGATTGTAATGTATTATATGGGGCAAAGCTTATATTTTGTGATGTATCCACAAGTAGTCCAGAACAGTCTAGCTATTGTATTTTATTATTTATTAACTTCCTTGTGCTACTCTTGGAGATGAGTTTGATGAAGCGTGCCCATTTCACCTTCTTTAGGTGGGGTGCAATCTTCTCGACTACACTAAGAGACTTCAGGCTTTAGTCTATGGCTTGTGTAGACAAAGCTTCTTTGTACAAATCTTTTACAAAATACATTATCTTTACTTACCAAAAAAAAAAATATTTTTTTGCGAAAGCGAGCTTGTACGACTACCCATGGGCAAAAAAAAAAAATATTTTTTGCGAAAGCGAGCTTGTACGACTACCCAAGACAGAAAAGACCAGTATTTTGAATTTTCGAGACGGTGCATGAAAAACCGATCGAAACTCGACTTTGCGCAAAGTTTATGACCGTCGTATTTTTTCGTGAAACCATGCTCATACGACTTACCATGGGCTACTAATACATCGTGAATGGCCAATATTTTGAATTACTGAGACGGTGCACGAAAAACCGATCGAAACTCGACTCAGCGCGCTACTTCGAGCAAAGTTTATGACCATCGTATATTTTTGCGAAAGCGTGCTTGTACGACTTCCCATGGGTTAATAAGATAGGAAAGACCAGAATTTTGAATTTCTGAGACGGTGCACGAAAAACTGATCGAAACTCGACTCTGCGCATAGTTTATGACCGTCGCATTTTTTTGTGAAACCATGCTCATACGACTTACCATGGGCTAATATATCGTGAATGGCCAGTATTTTGAATTTCTGAGACGGTGCACGAAAAACCGATCGAAACTCGACTCGTTGCGCGACTTCGCGCAAAGTTTATGACCATTGTATTTTTTTATGAAAGCGTGCTTGTACGACTTCCCATGGGCTAATAAGATGGGAATGACCAGTATTTCGAATTTCCTATTTGGTGCACGAAAAACTAATCAAAACTTGACTCTGCGCAAAGTCTATGACCGTCGCGTTTTTTCGAGAAACCATGCTCATAAGACTTACCAAGGGCTAATACATCGTGAATGGCCAGTATTTTGAATTTTCGAGACAATGCATGAAAAACCGATCGAAATCCGACTCAGCGCGCGACTTCGAGCAAAGTTTATGACCGCCATATTTTTTTGCGAAAGCGTGCTTGTACGACTTCCCATGGTCTAATAAGACGGGAAAGACCAGTATTTGAATTTCTGAGACGGTGCACGAAAAACCGATCGAAACTCGACTCTGCGCAAAGTTTATGACCGTTGCGTTTTTTCTTGAAACCATGCTCACAAAACTTACCATGGGCTAATACATCGTGAATGGCTAGTATTTTTAATTTCAGAGACGGTGCACGTAAAACCAATTGAAACTCGACTCTGGGCGTGACTTCGCGTAATGGTCATGGCCGTCGTATTTTTTCACGAAAGCGTGCTTGCACGACTTCCCATGGGCTAATACGTCGGGAATTGCTAATATTTTAAATTTCTGAGACGGTGCAAGAAAAACTGATCGAAACTCGACCCTGAGCAAAGTTTATGACCGTCGCATTTTTTTGTGAAACCATGCTCATACGACTTACCATGGGCTAATACATCGTGAATGGCCAATATTTTGAATTTCTGAGACAGTGCACAAAAAATCGATCGAAACTCGACTCAGCACGCGACTTCGCGTAAAGTTTATGACCGTCATATTTTTTGCGAAAACGTGCTTGATGACTTCCCAAGGGCTAATAAGACGAAAAAAAACCAGTATTTTGAATTTTCGAGACGGTGCCCGAAAAACCGATCGAAACTCGACTCTGTGCATAGTTTATGACCGTCACGTTTTTTCGTGAAACCATGCTCACACGACTTATCCCGGGCTAATACATCGTGAATGGCTTGTATTTTGAATTTCTGAGATGGTGCAAGTAAAACCAATCGAAATTCGACTCTGGGCGCGACTTCGCGTAATGTTTATGACCGTCACATTTTTTCGCTAAAGCATGCTTGTACGACTTCCCATTGGCTAATATGTTGGGAATGGCCAGTATTTTTAACTTCTGAGATGGTGCACGAAAAACCGATCGAAACTGGACTCTGCACACAGTTTATAATCGTCACGTTTTTTCATGAAACCATGCTCATACGACTTACCATGGGCTAATAAATCGTGAAAGGCTAGTATTTTGAATTTTTGAGATGATGCATGTTAAACCGTTTGATACTCGACTCTGCACGTGACCACGTAAAGTTTATGACTGTCACATTTTTTCCCGAAACGATGCTCGTATGACTTACCATGGGCTATAATACGTTGGGATTGGCCAGTATTTTGAATTTCTCAGACGGTGGACGAAAAACAGATCGAAACTCGACTCAGCGCGCGACTTCGCGTAAAGTTTATGACCGTCGTATTTTTTTGCGAAAGCGTGCTTGTACGACTTCCCATTGGCTAATAGGACGGGAATGACCAGTATTTTGAATTTCTGAGACGGTGCACGAAAAACCGATCGAAACTCGACTCTGCGCAAAGTTTATGACCGTCGCGTTTTTTAAAGAAACCATGCTCATACGACTTACCATGGGCTAATACATCGTTAATGGACCGTATTTTGAATTTCTGAGACGGTGCACGAAAAACCGATCGAAACTCGTCTTAGCGAGCGACTTCGAGCAAAGTTTATGACCGTTATATTTTTTTGCGAAAGCGTGCTTGTACGGCTTCCCATGGGCTAATAAGATGGGAAAGACCAGTATTTTGAATTTCCGAGACGGTGCACGAAAAACTGATCGAAACTAGACACTGCGCAAAGTTTATCACCGTCGCATTTTTTCGTGAAACCATGCTCATACGACTTACCATGGGCTAATACATCGTGAATGGCCAGTATCTTGAATTTCTGAGACGGTGCACGAAAAACCGATCGAAACTCGACTCAGCGCGTGACTTTGAGCAAAGTTTATGACCGTCGTATTTTTTTACGAAAGTGTGCTTGTACGACTTCCCATGGGCTAATAAGATGGAAAAGACCATTATTTTGAATTTCCGAGATGGTGAACGAAAAACCGATCGAAACTCGACTCTGCGCAAAGTTTATGACCGGAACCATAGGAAGCTCCTGCTTGGGAATGGGCCTGCGTTCCCTTGCGTGCGTGCGTGAGTACTCTGCTCTGCTTGGGCATGCGCTTGCGATCGGCGCTGGGGACGACAACCTCTTCCCTTGCGCTTGCGCTTGTGATTGCTCCCTTGGGCGATTTCTCCTCTACGATCGCTCCGCGGCGAATACAAGCGTGGAAGGCCGGCAGTCGCCTCTGCGATCAGCGATTCCAGACCGGGAATCGGCGAATTCAGGCGTGGAAGGGCGGCGGCTCTTCTCCCCTAGGCGCGGGATGGACTCTAGGGCGAGAAACGGTGGAGGCTGCGCTGCGATTGGGGCTGGGTTCACTGCCGCTCTGCGATCCTGCGGCAACTCCAGCGTGGAAAGGGCGACGGCTGCTTCTGCAATTGGCGTGGAAAGGGCGACGGCAGCGACCTTAGTGTGGGCAGGGTGGTGGCTTCCTCTCCCCTAGGCGGCTGGCGGTCTCTAGGGCGAGCGACGCCATGGATGCGAGCTGCCGGACGCGGCACTCTGCTTCGCATCCTCTGTTCCAGCGGGATGCTCCTCCGCTGGCTTCTTCCCAGCGGCCCGCGCTGGTTGCTTCACAGCAGAACGCCCCTCTCTAGCAGTCACAGCGGGAGAGGGTTGCTCCTCAGCCCTGGTTACTTCACAGCGGGAGGGGGTTGCTCCTCTCCAACAGTGATGATGGCGGAGAAGATGAATGAACACTCTGACTCATTGGGGCAGCGACACGAACAAGAGAAAGACAAGTCAGGACTTCCATCTTTTCCTATTATATCAAAGACTTTCACTGCAGGAGCTTCCCAAGGTTCTCACTCCCCAATAACAACCTCGCCTTCACGAATCATTCCTTCAGATAATCAGGAAATTTCATTTCAACAACCTCTAGGGAACCAAGACATTGCAACTCACCAAACTCATCGCTCTTCGACACATCCCGCTATTCAGGACTCCTTGCCTCAAGGTACGCAAAAATTTAAACATTTGCAAGCTGTGGATGAGGTGGATAAATATAGGAATAAAGGATTAAAGGGTAAAGATATTATGCGAGAGGACCATGCAAAATCAAAGGATAAGAAAAAGGATGGTAGTGTCCTCCCAAAATCGCATGCTCTTTCTTCTATCTAGTATTGATGAAAATAAGCTGTTGGAATGTTCGTGGACTTAATAAGACTGAGAAATGTCGGGAGCTCAATAGAATAATCCGATCTGCTGCATGTGATATGGTAATTCTTGTGGAAACAAAAATTAAAACTCATCGTGTTCGAGTTCAGAAGAATTTAATATGGCCTGAGATAGAACTTTTTACTAATGATTCTCAGGATACTTATGGTCGAGTTTGGGTCTTCTGGCATCCTAACCTTGTTACTGATTGGTTTATTTCTGCTACTAATCAATTCATTCATCTTAAGGCAGAGGATAAACAGACTGGATGTCAATTCAATATTACCGATATTTATGCATCTAACAGTATGTTTGACAGGAATGCTCTATGGCGTGATCTGGTTAGCATTGCAAATAGTTATCCTACAGTATCTTGGGTTGTTCTCGGTGACTTTAATACTGTCAGATACACAAATGAGAAAGTGGGGGGTAGAGTGCTTTCCGAATGTCAGCTTCAACATTTTAATGATTGTATAGATACTGCTGCATTAACTGACATGAAATCTGTATGTGATTGGTTCTCATGGAACAATCAAAGTACTGCTGAAAGAAAAATTATGGGTCGACTTGACAGATGTTTGATTAATCAGGAATGGTTAGCAGTTTTCCCAGATTCACTTCTTGAGTACGGTGCTAAGTTATTTTCGGATCACTGTATTATGCATATACATGCAGATAAAGCACTACCCAGAGTCAAGAAACCTTTTAGATTTTTTAATATGTGGAGTTCTCACCCTAAGTTCCTCGAAGTTATTAAGTCAGCTTGGGACATTAATGTATTTGGTTCTCCCCCTTACATCCTATGTCAAAAACTAAAAGCACGCAAAGCAGCACTTAAGAAGTGGAATTCAACTACGTTTAGAAATATCACCGACAGGGTTCAGTTATGCAAGAAAGAACTTATGGCTGGGCAAAGCGAGCTAAATCTTTAACCTCTGGATGCGAATCTTATATACAAAGAGGCTGCTGCTAGAAATAACTTTATGCAAGCTTTGAAGCAGGAGGAATGCTTTTTGAAACAGAAGTCACGACAGCATTGGCTTACTCTAGGGGATTCTAATACGAAGTTTTTCTATGCTGCTATTGGTACCAGAAGGGCTACTAATCGCATCAAAAAATGCAAAGGTATAGATGGTAATCTCATTGAGGATTTGGATGAGGTTAAAAATTACACCAAGCAATTTTTTTATTCCTTACTTAATCAGGAGCAGCAGCCTAATAGTATTCATGTTGGGCCTACAAGACGACTTGATTCCGAAGCCCTCTCTCATCTTAATGCCCCAATAACGGATGATGAAATTATGAAAGTTGTTTTTAAGTCCCCGAAGCACAAAAGCCCTGGTCCAGATGGATTTCCAGCTGAGTTTTATCAAATTGCATGGGCTATTGTAGGCAACGATGTCATAAAAGCTTGTCGACATTTTTTCTCCTCAGGTCATATTCTTAAAGAAATGAATTGTACTTTTATTTCTTTAGTGCCTAAAAATGATGGAGCCGATTCATTGGAGAACTACCGTCCTATTTCACTGTGCAACTTTATTTATAAGGTTATCTCTAAGTTTCTGGCAGATAGACTACAAAAGGTCATGAATAAGGTCATTAGTCCTAATCATGCTGCTTTTCTTAAATGGAGGAGTATCCATCATAATGTCCTGCGTGCTAATGATTTGATTAAGGATCTCCACTCAAAAACAAGAGGGAAAAAGATATGTTTTAAAGCTGATTTACGAAAGGCTTTTGACTCAGTCAATAGGCATTTTATTTACATGATGCTCCATAATATGGGCTTCCCTCAGCACTGGGTTAAATGGATTCAATGTTGCTTGGAAACTCCAAAATTTTCGATTCTCTTTAATGGTTCACCTATTGGCTTCTTCGGGAGTAAGAATGGCATTCGGCAAGGCGATCCACTATCTCCTTATCTTTTTACCATTGCAATGGAAGGGCTCAGTTGTATGTTAGAAGAGGATGTTTCCAATGGCAAAATTAAGGTACCACATTATGGTTCTGTCATATTCTTAAAGAAATGAATTGCACTTTTATTTCTTTAGAGCCTAAAAATGATGGAGTCGATTCATTGGAGAACTACCGTCCTATTTCACTGTGCAACTTTATTTATAAGGTTATCTCTAAGTTGCTGGCAGATAGACTACAAAAGGTCATGAATAAGGTCATTAGTCCTAATCAGGCTGCTTTTGTTAAAGGGAGGAGTATCTATCATAATGTCCGGCTTGCTAATGATTTGGTTAAGGATCTACACTCAAAAATAAGAGGGAAAAGATCTGTTTTAAAGCTGATTTACGAAAGGCCTTTGACTCAGTCAATAGGCATTTTATTGACATGATGCTCCATAATATGGGCTTCCCTCAGCACTGGGTTAAATGGATTCAATGTTGCTTGGAAACTCCAAAATTTTTGATTCTCTTTGATGGTTCGCCTATTGGCTTCTTCGGGAGTAAGAATGGCATTCGGCAAGATAATCCACTATCTCCTTATCTTTTTACCATTGCAATGGAAGGGCTCAGTTGTTTGTTAGAAGAGGCTGTTTCCAATGGCAAAATTAAGGTACCACATTATGTTTCTATTTATATCTCTCACATAACATTTGCTGATGACCTTATTATCTTCCTTCGAGATGATCCAGTTTCTGTGAGTAATCTGGCAGATATTCTTAATGAATTTGGTAAAGTTTCTTGTCTTAAGCTAAACCATGCAAAGAGCAAAGTATATGTGGGTGCATGCATTGACAATAAGGATCATATTGCTCAAACATTGGGAGTTGCTGAAGGAAATTTACCGGTTCCTTACTTGGGTCTCCCACTTATATCCACTGGAATCAACAAAGTCTCCTGTCAGCTATCCTACAAAAAATTAAGAACAGAATTTCCTCTTGGAAAAATAGGCTTCTTTCTAAAGCTGGACGACTTGAACTTATTCGATCTGTGTTGATCTCTTATTCTATTTATTGGTCTCATGCATTCCTTCTACCTGTCGGGCTTCTCCATGATATTGATAAATTACTTATGAACTTCTTTTGGAATAGCACAGATGGTAAGGCAATGCACATGGTGAATTGGGACAACATTTGCAAACCTGAGGATGAAGGGGGGCTGAATCTTCGACATATTAGAGATTGGAATAAAGCTTCTATGGTAAAGCAATTATGGGATATTTTACAAAATAAATCTTCCTTATGGTCACAATGGGTTTTTGCAAGGTACATAACCAAGGAATCAATCTGGGATGCATCTGCAAAAACATCTCATTCTGCTGCTCGGAAAGGAATTCTGAAGGCAAGGCGATGGCTACGTAACAATATTTCTTATTTGATTTCTTCTGGAACCAATATTAATATGTGGTATGATCCTTGGGTGAATGGGAAAAGTATATTTCAGATATTTGGTGATAAAGTACGACAGGATCTGGGGGCTCCCAAAGACAGGAAGGTTTCTGAATTCATTAACAATGGTACATGGTGTCTTCCCAACCCTACCTCCCCTGACATGTTATTACTTTGGCCGACTATTAGGGCTATTCCAATCAAGAACAACTCTTCAGATATGCTTATTTGGCTTCATGATAATGGTAAATTTAGTGCTACATCTGCATTGAACCAAATTAGATGACGATACATCAAGTGGATCCCAAGTAGTTGGACATGGGATAGTCCATGCTCACAGCGACATTCCTTATGTACATGGCAGGCCCTTCTCGGCAAACTTCCTACGATGGACAATATGCAGCGAAGAGGTATTTATATTGTAAATCGGTGCTATTTGTGCATGCAAAAGGAAGAATGTGTTGACCATCTCTACTTTGCTTGTGATTATTTATCTTGGATATGGAAGGAGATCTTGAAGCGATTTGATCTTCAAAGGCTACCACGGCCAAACTTGCATGATGAATTAGAAATGCTTATGCAAAGCTTCTCAAGAAAGGGGCCTCTTACACAACTAGCAAGAATTATATTCAGATGTGCTATTTGGTGGATTTGGAAGGAGAGGTGTGGCAGAATTTTTGAGTGTCACAACATGAACAAAGCTCAAATTCTGATAGAGATTCTTCAGGACTCACGATCATGTATGGAGCAAGAATTGAATACATAGCACCTAACAAGAAGAGAGAAAGACATTTTCACAAGATTCAATTTTTTCATTCGTCAAGAATCACTCGAATAATGATGAAGATTGTAATGTATCATATGGGGCAAAGCTTATATTTTGTGATGTATCCACAAGTAGTCCAGAACAGTCGAGCCATCGTATTTTATTATTTATTAACTTCCTTGTGCTACTCTTGGAGATGAGTTTGATGAAGCGTGCCCATTTCACCTTCTTTAGGTGGGGTGCAATCTTCTTGACTACACTAAGAGACTTCAGGCTTTAGTCTATGGCTTGTGTAGACAGAGCTTCTTTGTACAAATCTTTTACAAAATACATTATCTTTACTGCTGATAATGTATTTTGAATTACAAAAAAAGATAGGAAAGACCAGTATTTTGAATTACAAAATACCAGTAATGTATTACAAAAAAAGATAGGAAAGACCAGTATTTTGAATTTCCGAGACGGTGCACCAAAAACCGATCGAAACTCGACTCAGCGCGCAACTTTGCGCAAAGTTTAAGACCATTGTATTTTTTTCGAAAGCGTGCTTGTACAGCTTCCAATGGGCTAATAAGATGAAAATGACCAGTGTTTTGAATTTCCGAGATGGTGCACGAAAAATCGATCGAAACTCGACTCTACACAAAGTCTATGACCGTCGCATTTTTTCGTGAAACCATTCTCATACGACTTACCGTGGGCTAATACATCGTGAATGGCCAGTATTTTGAATTTCCGAGACGATGCACGTAAAACCAATCGAAATTCGACTCTGGGCGTGACTTCGCGTAATGTTTATGACCGTCGCATTTTTTCGTGAAACCATACTTGTACGACTTCACATGGGCTAATACGTCGGGAATTGCCAGTATTTTGAATTTCCGAGACGGTCCATGAAAAACCGATCGAAACTCGACTCTGTACAAAGTTTATGACCGTCGTGTTTTTTCGTGAAACCATGTTCATATGACTTACCATGGGCAAATACACCGTGAATGGCAAGTATTTTGAATTTTCGAGACGGTGCACAAAAAATCGATCGAAACGTGACTCAGCGCGTGACTTCAAGCAAAGTTCATGACCGTCACGTTTTTTCATGAAACCATGCTCATACGACTTACCATGGGCTAATACATCGTGAATGGCCAGTATTTTGAATTTTTGAGACAGTGCATGAAAAACCGATCGAAACTCGACTCAACGCGTGACCTCGAGCAAAGTTTATGACCGTCGTATTTTTTTTGCGAAAGCATACTTGTACGACTTCCCATGGGCTAATAAGACGGGAAAGACCAGTATTTTGAATTTTTGAGACGGTGCACGAAAAATCGATCGAAACTCGACTCTGCGCAAAGTTTATGACCGTCGCATTTTTTCGTGAAACCATGCTCATACGACTTACCATGGGCTAATACATCATGAATGGCCAGTATTTTGAATTTCCGAGACGGTGCATGAAAAATAGATCGAAACTCGACTCAGCGCGCGACTTTGCGCAAAGTTTATGACCATTGTATTTTTTTGCGAAAGCATGCTTGTACGTCTTCCAATGGCCTAATAAGATAGGAATGACCAGTATTTTAAATTTTCGAGATGGTGCATGAAAAAACGATCGAAACTCGACTCTGTAAAAAGTCTATGACCGTCGCGTTTTTTCGTGAAACCATTCTCATACGACTTACCATGGGCTAATACATCGTGAATGGCCAGTATTTTGAATTTCCGAGATGGTGCACATAAAACCAATCGAAATTCGATACTGGGCGCGACTTCGCGTAATGTTTATGACTGTCGCATTTTTTCGTGAAAGCGTGCTTGTACGACTTCCCATGGGCTAATACGTCAGGAATTACCAGTATTTTGAATTTCCGAGATGGTCCACGAAAAACCGATCGAAACTCGACTCTGCGCAAAGTTTATGACAGTCGTGTTTTTTCGTGAAACCATGTTCATATGACTTACCATGGGCTAATATATCGTGAATGACCAGTATTTTGAATTTCCGAAATTGTGCATGAAAAATCGATCGAAACTTGACTCAGCGCGCGACTTCGAGCAAAGTTTATGATCGTCACATTTTTTCTTGAAACCATGCTCATACGACTTACCATGGGCTAATATATCGTGAATGGACAGTATTTTGAATTTCTGAGATAGTGCATGAAAAACCGATCGAAACTCAACTCAGCGCGCGACTTCGAGCAAAGTTTATGACCGTCGTATTTTTTTTGCGAAAGCATACTTGTACGACATCCCATGGGCTAATAAGACGGGAAAGACTAGTATTTTGTGCACGAAAAACCGATCGAAACTCGACTCTGCGCAAAGTTTATGACCGTCGCATTTTTTCGTGAAACCAAGCTCATACGACTTACCATGGGCTAATTAATACATCGTAAATGGCCAGTATTATGAATTTCTGAGACAGTGCATGAAAAACCGATCGAAACTCGACTCAGCGCGCGACTTCAAGCAAAGTTTATGACCGTCGTATTTTTTTTGCGAAAGCATACTTGTACGACATCCCATGGGCTAATAAGACGGGAAAGACCAGTATTTTGAATTTCCGAGACGGTGCACGAAAAATCGATCGAAACTCGACTCTGGGCAAAGTTTATGACCGTCGTATTTTTTCGTGAAACCATGCTCATACGACTTACCATGGGATACATCGTGAATGGCCAGTATTTTGAATTTCCGAGACGGTGCACGAAAAATCGATCGAAACTCGACTCAGCGCGTGACTTCGCGCAAAGTTTATAACCGTTGTATTTTTATGCGAAAGTGTGCTTGTACGACTTCCCTTGGGCTAATAAGACGGGAATGACCAGTATTTTGAATTTCCGAGATGGTGCACGAAAAACCGATCGAAACACGACTCTGCGCAAAGTCTATGACCGTCGCATTTTTTCGTGAAACCATGCTCAGACGACTTACCATGGGCTAATAGATCATGAATGGCCATTATTTTGAATTTCCAAAACGGTGCACGTAAAACCAATCGAAACTCGACTCAGGGTAATGTTTGTTTATGACCGTCGTATTTTTTCATGAAAGCATGCTTGTACGACTTCCCATGGGCTAATAAGATGGGAATGACCAGTATTTTGAATTTCCAAGACGGTGCAAGAAAAATCGATCGAAACTCGACTCTGCGCAAAGTTTATGACCATCACGTTTTTTCATGAAACCATGCTCATACGACTTACCATGATACATCGTGAATGGCCAGTATTTTGAATTTCTGAGACGGTGCACGAAAAACCGATCGAAACTCGACTCAGCGCGTGACTTCGCGCAAATTTATGATCGTTGTATTTTTATGCGAAAGTGTGCTTGTACGACTTCCCTTGGGCTACTAAGATGGGAATGACCAGTATTTTGAATTTCCGAGATGGTGCACGAAAAATGACTCTGCGCAAAGTCAATGACCGTCGCATTTTTTCGTGAAACCATGCTCATATGACTTACCATGGGCTAATAGATCGTGAATGGCCAGTATTTTGAATTTCTAAAACCGTGCACGTAAAACCAATCGAAACTCGACTCTGGGCGCGACTTCGTGTAATGTTTGTTTATGACGGTCACATTTTTTCATGAAAGCATGCTTGTATGACTTCCCATGGGCTAATACGTCGGGAATTGCCAGTATTTTAAATTTCCGAGATGGTGCACGAAGAACTGATCGAAACTCGACTCTGTGCAAAGTTTGACCGTAGCATTTATTTGTGAAACCATGCTCATACGACTTACCATGGGATAATACATCTTGAATGGCTAGTATTTTGAATTTCCGAGACAGTGCATGAAAAACCGATCGAAACTCGACTCAGCGCGCGACTTCGAGCAAATTTTATGACCGTCAAATTTTTTTGCTAAAGCGTGCTTGTACGGCTTCCTATGGTCTAATAAGACGGGAAAGACCAGTATTTTGAATTTCCGAGACGGTGCATGAAAAACCGATCGAAACTCGACTCTGCGCAAAGTTTATGACCGTCCCGTTTTTTCGTGAAACCATGCTCATACGACTTACCATGGGCTAATACATCGTGAATGGCCAGTATTTTGAATTTCTGAGACGGTGCACGAAAAACCGATCGAAACTCGACTCAGCATGCGACTTCGAGCAAAGTTTATGACCGTCGTATTTTTTTCCGAAAGCGTGCTTATACGACTTCCCATGGGCTAGACAGGAAAGACCAGTATTTTGAATTTCCGAGATGGTGCACGAAAAATCGATCGAAACTTGACTCTGCACAAAGTTTATGACCGTTGCATTTTTTCGTGAAACCATGCTCATACGACTTACAATGGGCTAATACATCGTTAATGGCCAGTATTTTGAATTTCCGAGACGGTGCATGAAAAACCGATCGAAACTCGACTCAGCGCAAAGTTTATGACCGTCGTATTTTTTCGTGAAACCATGCTCGTACGACTTACCATGGGCTAATACATCGTGAATGACCAGTATTTTGAATTTCCGAGATGGTGCAAGAAAAACCGATCGAAACTCGACTCAGCGCGCGACTTTGCGCAAAGTTTATGACCATTGTACTTTTTTGCGAAAGCATGCTTGTACGTCTTCCAATGCGGTAATAAGACGGTAATGACCAGTATTTTGAATTTTCGAGATGGTGCATAAAAAACCGATCGAAACTCGACTCTGCACAAAGTCTATGACCGTCGCATTTTTTCGTGAAACCATTCTCATATGACTTACCATGGGCTAATACATCGTGAATGGCCAGTATTTTGAATTTTCGAGACGGTGCACGTAAAACCAATCGAAATTCGACACAGGGCGCGACTTCGTGTAATGTTTATGACCGTTGCATTTTTTCACGAAAGCATGCTTGTATGATTTCCCATGGGCTAATACGTCAGGAATTGCCAGTATTTTGAATTTCCGAGACGGTCCACGAAAAACCGATCGAAACTCGACTCTGCGCAAAGTTTATGACCATCGTGTTTTTTCGTGAAACCATGTTCAAATGACTTGCCATGGGCTAATACATCGTGAATGGCCAGTATTTTGAATTTCTGAAACGGTGCACGAAAAACCGATCGAAACTTGACTCAACGCGCGACTTCGAGCAAAGTTTATGACCGTCGTGTTTTTTCTTGAAACCATGCTCATACGACTTACCATGGGCTAATTAATACATCGTAAATGGCCAGTATTATGAATTTCTAAGACAGTGCATGAAAAACCGATCGAAACTCGACTCAGCGCGCGACTTCAAGCAAAGTTTATGACCGTCGTATTTTTTTTGCGAAAGCATACTTGTACGACATCCCATGGGCTAATAAGACGGGAAAGACCAGTATTTTGAATTTCCGAGACGGTGCACGAAAAACCAATCGAAACTCGACTCTGGGCAAAGTTTATGACCGTCGCATTTTTTCGTGAAACCATGCTCATACGACTTACCATGGGATACATCGTGAATGGCCAGTATTTTGAATTTCCGAGACGGTGCACGAAAAATCGATCGAAACTCGACTCAGCGCGTGACTTCGCGCAAAGTTTATAACCGTTGTATTTTTATGTGAAAGTGTGCTTGTACGACTTCCCTTGGGCTAATAAGACGGGAATGACCAGTATTTTGAATTTCCGAGATGGTGCACGAAAAACCGATCGAAACACGACTCTGCGCAAAGTCTATGACCGTCGCATTTTTTCGTGAAACCATGCTCAGACGACTTACCATGGGCTAATAGATCATGAATGGCCATTATTTTGAATTTCCAAAACGGTGCACGTAAAACCAATCGAAACTCGACTCAGGGTAATGTTTGTTTATGACCGTCGTATTTTTTCATGAAAGCATGCTTGTACGACTTCCCATGGGCTAATAAGATGGGAATGACCAGTATTTTGAATTTCCAAGACGGTGCAAGAAAAATCGATCGAAACACGACTCTGCGCAAAGTTTATGACCATCACGTTTTTTCATGAAACCATGCTCATACGACTTACCATGATACATCGTGAATGGCCAGTATTTTGAATTTCTGAGACGGTGCACGAAAAACCGATCGAAACTCGACTCAGCGCGCGACTTCGACCAAAGTTTATGACCGTCGTATTTTTTTGCGAAAGCGTGCTCGTTTCGATCAGTTTTTCATGCACCGTCTGGGTATATAAGAAAAACTGGGAGCACGAATCTGCTTGGGAATGGGGGGAATGGGCCTGCGTTCCCTTGCGTGCGTGCGTGAGTGCTCAGCTCTGCTTGGGCTTGGGCTTGTGCTTGCGATCGACGCTGGGCAGCGGAGGGCAATTGCTCCCATGGGCGATTTCTCCTCCACGATCGCTCCGCGGTGAATACAAGCGTGGAAGGCCGACGGTCGCTCCTGCGATCAGCGATTCCAGGCCGGGAATCGGCGATTTCAGGCGTGGAAGGGCGGCGGCTCTTCTCCCCTAGGCGCGGGACGGACTCTAGGGCGAGAAACGATGGAAGCTGCGCTGCGATTGGGGCTGGGTTCACTGCCGCTCTGCGATCCTGCGGCAACTCCAGCGTGGAAAGGGCGACGGCTGCTTCTGCAATAGGCGTGGAAGGGGCGACGGCTGCGACCTTAGAGTGGGCAGGGTGGTGGCTTCCTCTCCCCTAGGCGGCTGGCGGTCTCTAGGGTGAGCGACGCCATGGATGCGAGCTGCCGGACGCGGCACTCTGCTTCGCATCCTCTGTTCTAGCGGGATGCTCCTCCGCTGGCTTCTTCCCAGCGGCCTGCGCTGGTTGCTTCACAGCAGAACGCCCCTCTCCAGCAGTCACAACGGGAGAGGGTTGCTCCTCAGCCGCTGGTTACTTCACAGCGGGAGGGGGTTGCTCCTCTCCAACAGCCGTTGGTTCCTCCCCAGCAGCTTAGGCCGGTTTCACACCAGGATGTTCCACCGCTGATTTCTTCTTCTCGACGGGATGCTCCTTCAATGAACCAGGCCCGAGGTCGTTCACGATCTATATCACGCACGACCTCCAGCTCCTATTTCCCGAGATCCTCGGTCTTGGAGTAGCCTTTTCAAGGCTCCAGTGGGTAGTCCGGATCTTCGACTGGAATTTTTCGCTCCAGAAGTACAGGCTGATCAGAAGATTGCTGTGTATGAGGCTATTGATTCTGACGAACTAATTGAGACATGGTCCATGGCAATTGTGGGCTATGTTGTTGGACTAAGAACATCCTTTTTCCCATTATCCTCATACATCAGAACTCGATGGGGAATATCAACATTTGATCTTCATATGTTGGAGACCGGATTCTTTGTATGCAGGCTTTATTCTGAAGAAGATTTACAACGGGTCCTTGAAGGATTTTAGACTATCCGTGGTCATCCAATGATACTACGACGCTGGGCACCTGATGTGAGATTGGAGTTAGACAGTCTACAGTCTATCCCAATATGGGTTTCTTTCCACGGACTTCCACTACATCTCTGGGGTCGTCGTTTTATTGCAAAGCTTTGCAGCACCCTGGGACAGCCATTGTATATTGATAAGGCAACAGCTTCGCAAACGAGATTGACCTTTGCCAGAGCTTGTGTAATGGTTTCTTCTGATGAGGAACTACCGAATGATGTTTCTTACCGTGATCTTGATGGGAGCACCCGAAAGGTGAAAGTCTCATATTCTTGGAAGCCACAACGATGCAAGGTTTGTCTATCTTTTGGACATGTAAATGGTGCCTGCCAACAGCCTTCATAAAAAATCACACAGGTCTACCGACCACGCCAAGAGCCACAGAATGGGGTCACTACCACTAATCCAAGCACTGATACTCCAGTGCCAACAGTGATGATGGCGGAGAAGATGAATGAACACTCTGACTCGTTGGGGCAGCGACACGAACAAGAGAAAGACAAGTCAGGACTTCCATCTTTTCCTATTATATCAAAGACTTTCACAACAGGAGCTTCCCAAGGTTCTCACTCCCCAATAACAACCTCGCCTTCACGAATCCTTCCTTCAGATAATCAGAAAATTTCATTTCAACAATCTCTTGGGAACCAAGACATTGCAACTCACCAAACTCATCGCTCTTCGACACATCCCGCTATTCAGGACTCCTTGCCTCAAGGTACGCAAAAATTTAAACATTTGCAAGCTGTGGATGAGGTGGATAAATATAGGAATAAAGGATTAAAGGGTAAAGATATTATGCGAGAGGACCATGCAAAATCAAAGGATAAGAAAAAGGATGGTAGTGTCCTCCCAAAATCGCATGCTCTTTCTTCTATCTAGTATTGATGAAAATAAGCTGTTGGAATGTTCGTGGACTTAATAAGACTGAGAAAGTCGGGAGCTCAATAGAATAATCCGATCTGCTGCATGTGATATGGTGATTCTTATGGAAACAAAAATTAAAACTCATCGTGTTCGAGTTCAGAAGAATATAATATGGCTTGAGGCAGAACTTTTTACTAATGATTCTCAGGATACTTATGGTCGAGTTTGGGTCTTATGGCATCCTAACCTTGTTACTGCTTGGTCTATTTCTGCTACTAATCAATTCATTCATCTTAAGGCAGAGGATAAACAAACTGGATGTCAATTCAATATTACCGGTATTTATGCATCTAACAGTATGTCTGATAGGAATGCTCTATGGCGTGATCTGGTTAGCATTGCAAATAGTTATCCTACAGTACCTTGGGTTGTTCTCGGTGACTTTAATACTGTCAGATACACAAATGAGAAAGTGGGGGGTAGAGTGCTTTCCGAATGTCAGCTTCAACATTTTAATGATTGTATAGATACTGCTGCATTGACTGACATGAAATCTGTAGGTAATTGGTTCTCATGGAACAATCAACGTACTGCTGAAAGAAAAATTATGGCTCGACTTGACAGATGTTTGATTAATCAGGAATGGTTAGCAGTTTTCCCAGATTCACTTCTTGAGTACGGTGCTAAGTTATTTTCAGATCACTGTATTATGCATATACATGCAGATAAAGCACTACCCAGAGTCAAGAAACCTTTTAGATTTTTCAATATGTGGAGTTCTCACCCTAAGTTCCTCGAAGTTATTAAGTCAGCTTGGGACATTAATGTATTTGGTTCTCCCCCTTACATCCTATGTGAAAAACTAAAAGCATGCAAAGCAGCACTTAAGAAGTGGAATTCAACTACATTTGGAAATATCACCGACAGGGTTCAGTTATGCAAGAAAGAACTTATGGCTGTGCAAAGCGACCTAAATCTTCAACCTCTGGATGCGAATCTTATATACAAAGAGGCTGCTGCTAGAAATAACTTTATACAAGCTTTGAAGTAGGAGGAATGCTTTTTGAAACAGAAGTCACGACAGCATTAGCTTACTCTAGGGGATTCTAATACGAAGTTTTTCTATGCTGCTATTGCTACCAGAAGGGCTACTAATCGCATCAAAAAATGCAAAGGTATAGATGGTAATCTCATTGAGGATTTGGATGAGGTTAAAAATTACACCAAGCAATTTTTTTATTCCTTACTCAATCAGGAGCAGCAGCCTAATAGTATTCATGTTGGGCCTACAAGACGACTTGATTCTGAAGCCCTCTCTCATCTTAATGCCCCAATAACGGATGATGAAATTGTGAAAGTTGTTTTTAAGTCCCCGAAGCACAAAAGCTCTGGTCCAGACGGATTTCCAGCTGAGTTTTAACAAATTGCATGGGCTATTGTAGGCAACGATGTCATAAAAGCTTGTCGACATTTTTTCTACTCAGGTCATATTCTTAAAGAAATGAATTACACTTTTATTTGTTTAGAGCCTAAAAATGATGGAGCTGATTCATTGGAGAACTACCGTCCTATTTCACTGTGCAACTTTATTTATAAGGTTATCTCTAAGTTGCTGGCAGATAGACTACAAAAGGTCATGAATAAGGTCATTAGTCCTAATCACGCTGCTTTTGTTAAAGGGAGGAGTATCTATCATAATGTCCTGCTTGCTAATAATTTGGTTAAGGATCTACACTCAAAAATAAGAGGGAAAAAGATCTGTTTTAAAGCTGATTTACGAAAGGCCTTTGACTCAGTCAATAGGCATTTTATTTACATGATGCTCCATAATATGGGCTTCCCTCAGCACTGGGTTAAATGGATTCAATGTTGCTTGGAAACTCCAAAATTTTCGATTCTCTTTAATGGTTCACCTATTGGCTTCTTCGGGAGTAAGAATGGCATTCGGCAAGGCGATCCACTATCGCCTTATCTTTTTACCATTGCAATGGAAGGGCTCAGTTGTATGTTAGAAGAGGATGTTTCCAATGGCAAAATTAAGGTACCACATTATGGTTCTGTCATATTCTTAAAGAAATGAATTGCACTTTTATTTCTTTAGAGCCTAAAAATGATGGAGCCGATTCATTGGAGAACTACCGTCCTATTTCACTGTGCAACTTTATTTATAAGGTTATCTCTAAGTTGCTGGCAGATAGACTACAAAAGGTCATGAATAAGGTCATTAGTCCTAATCAGGCTGCTTTTGTTAAAGGGAGGAGTATCTATCATAATGTCCTGCTTGCTAATGATTTGGTTAAGGATCTACACTCAAAAATAAGAGGGAAAAAGATCTGTTTTAAAGCTGATTTACGAAAGGCCTTTGACTCAGTCAATAGGCATTTTATTTACATGATGCTCCATAATATGGGCTTCCCTCTGGGTTAAATGGATTCAATGTTGCTTGGAAACTCCAAAATTTTCGATTCTCTTTAATGGTTCACCTATTGGCTTCTTAGGGAGTAAGAATGGCATTCGGCAAGGCAATCCACTATCTCCTTATCTTTTTACCATTGCAATGGAAGGGCTCAGTTGTATGTTAGAAGAGGATGTTTCCAATGGCAAAATTAAGGTACCACATTATGGTTCTGTTTATATCTCTCACATAACATTTGCTGATGACCTTATTATCTTCCTTCGAGATGATCCAGTTTCTGTGAGTAATCTGGCAGATATTCTTAATGAATTTGGTAAAGTTTCTGGTCTTAAGCTAAACCATGCAAAGAGCAAAGATATGTGGGTGCTTGCATTGACAATAAGGATCATATTGCTCAAACATTGGGAGTCGCTGAAGGAAATTTACCGGTTCCATATATCCACTGGAATCAACAAAGTCTCCTGTCAGCCTATCCTACAAAAAATTAAGAACAGAATTTCCTCTTGGAAAAATAGGCTTCTTTCTAACGCTGGACGACTTGAACTTATTCGATCTGTGTTGATCTCTTATTCTATTTATTGGTCTCATGCATTCCTTCTACCTGCCTGGCTTCTCCATGATATTGATAAATTACTTATGAACTTCTTTTGGAATGGCACAGATGGTAAGACAATGCACATGGTGAATTGGGACAACATTTGCAAACCGAAGGATGAAGGGGGGGTAAATCTTTGACATATTAGAGATTGGAATAAAGCTTGTATGGTAAAACAATTATGGGATATTTTACAAAACAAGTCTTTCTTATGGTCACAATGGGTTTTTGCTAGGTACCTAACCATGGAATCAATCTGGGAAGCATCTGCAAAAACATCTCATTCTGCTGCTTGGAAAGGAATTCAGAAGGCAAGGCGATGGCTACGTAACAATATTTCTTATGTGATTTCTTCTGGAACCAATATTAATATGTGGTATGACCCTTGGGTGAATGGGAAAAGTATATTTCAGATATTTGGTGATAGAGTATGACAGGATCTGGGGGCTCCCAAAGACTGGAAGGTTTCTGAATTCATTAACAATGGTACATGGTGTCTTCCCAACCCTACCTCCCCTGACATGTTATTACTTTGGCCGACTATTAGGGCTATTCCAATCAAGAACAACTCTTCAGATATGCTTATTTGGCTTCATGATAACGGTAAATTTAGTGCTACATCTGCATGGAACCAAATTAGACGACGAAACAACAAGTGGATCCAAAGTAGTTGGACTTGGGATAGTCCATGCTCACAGCGACATTCCTTATGTACATGGCAGGCCCTTCTCGGCAAACTTCCTACGATGGACAATATGCAGCGAAGAGGTATTTATATTGTAAATCGGTGCTCTTTGTGTATGCAAAAGGAAGAAAGTGTTGACCATCTCTACTTTGCTTGTGATTATTCATCTTGGATATGGAAGGAGATCTTGAAGCGATTTGATCTTCAAAGGCTACCACGGCCAAACTTGCATCATGAATTAGAAATGCTTATGCAAAGCTTCTCAAGAAAGGGGCCTCTTACACAACTAGCAAGAATTATATTCAGTTGTGCTATTTGGTGGATTTGGAAGGAGAGGTGTGGCAGAATTTTTGAGTGTTACAACATGAACAAAGCTCAAATTCTGATAGAGATTCTTCAGGACTCACGATCATGTATGGAGCAAGAATTGAATACAAAGCACCTAACAAGAAGAGAGAAAGGGATTTTCACAAGATTCAATTTTTCCATTAGTCAATAATCACCCGAATAATGATGAAGATTGTAATGTATTATATGGGGCAAATCTTATATTTTGTGATGTATCCACAAGTAGTCCAGAACAGTCTAGCTATTGCATTTTATTATTTATTAACTTCCTTGTGCTACTCTTGGAGATGAGTTTGATGAAGTGTGCCCATTTCACCTTCTTTAGGTGGGGTGCAATCTTCTCGACTACACTAAGAGACTTCAGGCTTTAGTCTATGGCTTGTGTAGATAAAGCTTCTTTGTACAAATCTTTTACAAAATACATTATCTTTACTTACCAAAAATATGAGCATGGTTTCACGAAAAAATGCGTCTGTCATAAACTTTGCGCAGAGTCGAGTTTCGATCGGTTTTTCGTGCACCGTTTTGGAAATTCAAAATACTGGCAATTCCCAACGTATTAGCCCATGGTAAGTCGTACAAGCACGCTTTCGCGAAAAAATACGACAGTCATAAACATTACGCGAAGTCGCGCCCAGAGTCGAATTTCGATTGGTTTTACGTGCACCGTCTCGAAAATTCAAAATATTGGTCTTTCCCGTCTTAATAGCCCATGGGAAGTCGTACAAGCACGCTTTCGCAAAAAAATGACGGTCATCAACTTTGCACGAAGTCACGCGCTGAGTCGAGTTTCGTTCGGTTTTTCGTGCACTCTCAGAAATTCAAAATACTGGTCATTTATTATGTATTGGCCCATGGTAAGTCGTATGAGCATGGTTTTAACGAAAAAATGTGACGGTCATAAACTTTGCTCAGGGTCGAGTTTCGATCGGTTTTTTGAGCACCGTCTCGGAAATTCAAAATACTTGTAATTCCCGACGTATTAGCCCATGGGAAGTCGTACAAGCACGCTTTCGCGAAAAAATGTGATGGTCCTAAACATTACGCGAAGTCGCGCCCAAAGTCGAGTTTCATTCGGTTTTACGTGCACCGTCTCAGAAATTCAAAAAACTAGCCATTCACGATGTATTAGCCCATGGTAAGTCGTATGAGCATGGTTTCAAGAAAAAACGCGACGGTCATAAACTTTGCGCAGAGACGAGTTTCGATCGGTTTTTCTTGCACCATCTCGAAAATTCTAAATACTGGTCTTTCCCGTCTTATTAGACCATGGGAAGTCGTACAAGCACGCTTTCGCAAAAAAATATGACGGTAATAAAATTTGCTCGAAGTAGCGCGCTGAGTCGAGTTTCGATCGGTTTTTCATGCACTGTCTCGAAAATTCAAAATACTGGCCATTCACGATGTATTAG
This sequence comes from Ensete ventricosum, assembly GCA_029747655.1. NCBI lineage: Eukaryota > Viridiplantae > Streptophyta > Magnoliopsida > Zingiberales > Musaceae > Ensete > Ensete ventricosum. The sequence continues at coordinate 22,629,707 of JAQQAF010000007.1, read as the reverse complement.
CCCATGGTAAGTCGTATGAGCATGGTTTCACAAAAAAATGCTACGGTCAAACTTTGCGCAGAGTCTAGTTTCAATCGGTTTTTCGTACACCGTCTCGGAAATTCAAATTACTGGCAATTCCTAGCGTATTAGCACATGGGAAGTCGTATAAGCACACTTTCATGAAAAAATGCGATGGTCATAAACAAACATTATGCAAAGTCGCGCCTTGAGTCGAGTTTCGATTCGTTTTACGTGCACCATTTTGGAAATTCAAAATACTAGCCATTCACGATCTATTAGCCCATGGTAAGTCGTATGAGCATGGTTTCACGAAAAAACGCGATGGTCATAGACTTTGCACAGAGTCGTCTTTCGATCGATTTTTCATGCACCATCTCAGAAATTCAAAATACTGGTCATTCCCGTCTTATTAGCCCAAGGGAAGTCGTACAAGCACACCTTCGCATAAAAATACAACGGTCATAAACTTTACGCGAAGTCGCGCGCTGAGTCGAGTTTTGATCGATTTTTCGTGCACCATCTCGGAAATTCAAAATACTGGCCATTCACGATGTATTAGCCCATGGTAAGTCATATGAGCATGGTTTCACGAAAAAATGCGACGGTCATAAACATTGCGCAGAGTCGAGTTTCGATCGATTTTTCGGTGCACCGTCTCGAAAATTCAAAATACTGGTCTTTCCCGTCTTTTTAGCCCATGGGAAGTCGTACAAGCACGCTTTCGCAAAAAAAGACGACGGTCTTAAACTTTACGCGAAGTCGCGCACTGAGTCGAGTTTTGATCTGTTTTTCGTGCACCGTCTCGAAAATTCAAAATACTGGCCTATCCCAACGTATTAGCCCATGGTAAGTCATACGAGCATCGTTTCGTGAAAAAATGCGACAGTCATAAACTTTACGTGAAGTCACGCGCAGAGTCGAGTATCAATCGATTTTACATCCACCGTCTCGAAAATTCAAAATGCTGGCCCATTGTAAGTCGTATGAGCATGGTTTCATGAAAAAACGCGACGCTCATAAACTGTGTGCAGAGTCCAATTTCGATCGGTTTTTCGTGCACCGTCTCAGAAATTCAAAATACTGGCCATTCCCGACATATTAGCCCATGGGAAGTCGTACAAGCAAGCTTTAGCGAAAAAATGTGACGGTCATAAACATTACGCGAAGTCGCGCCCAGAGTCGAATTTCGATTGGTTTTACTTGCACCGTCTCAGAAATTTAAAAATACTAGCCATTCACGATGTATTAGTCCAGGGTAAGTCGTATGAGCATGGTTTCACGAAAAAACGTGACGGTCATAAACTATGCACAGAGTCAAGTTTCGATCGATTTTTCGTGCACCGTCTCGAAAATTCAAAATACTGGTTTTTTTTCCCTCTTATTAGCCCATGGGAAGTCATACAAGCACGTTTTCGCAAAAAAATATGACAGTCATAAACTTTGCGCGAAGTCGCGTGCTGAATCGAGTTTCGATCGGTTTTTCGTGCACTGTCTCAGAAATTCAAAATACTGGCCATTCACGATGTATTGGCCCATGGTAAGTCGTATTAGCATGGTTTCACGAAAAGACGGGACGGTCATCAACTTTGCTCAGGGTCGAGTTTCGATCGATTTTTCGTGCACCGTCTCGGAAATTCAAAATACTGGTCTTTCCCGTCTTATTAGCCCATGGGAAGTCGTACAAGCACGCTTTCGCATAAAAATACAATGGTCATAAACTTTGCACGTAGTCGCGCGCTGAGTCGAGTTTTGATCGGTTTTTCGTGCACCATCTCGAAAATTCAAAATACAAGCCATTCACGATGTATTAGCCCATGGAAAGTCGTATGACCATGGTTTCACGAAAAAATGCAACGGTCATAAACTTTGCGTAGAGTCGAGTTTCGATCGGTTTTTTGTGCACCGTCTCGAAAATTCAAAATACTGGTCTTTCCCGTCTTATTAGCCCATGGGAAGTCGTACAAGCACGCTTTCGCAAAAAAATGCGACGGTCATAAACATTACGTGAAGTCGCGCCCAGTGTCGAATTTTGATTGGTTTTACGTGCACCGTCTCGGAAATTCAAAATACTGGCCATTCACGATGTATTAGCCCATGGTAAGTCGTATGAGAATGGTTTCACGAAAAAATTCGACGGTCATAAACTTTGCGCTGAGTCGAGTTTCGATCGGTTTTTCAAGCACCGTCTCAAAAATTCAAAATACTGGCCATTCACGATGTATTAGCCCATGGTAAGTCGTATGAGCATGGTTTCACGAAAAAATGCGACGGTCATAAACTTTGCGTTGAGTCGAGTTTCGATCGGTTTTTCATGCACCGTCTCGAAAATTCAAAATACTGGCCATTCACGATGTATTAGCCCATTGTAAGTCGTATGAGCATGGTTTCACGAAAAAATGCGACGGTCATAAACTTTGCGCAGAGTCGAGTTTCGATCGATTTTTCGTGCACCGTCTCGGAAATTCAAAATACTGGACTTTTCCGTCTTATTAGCCCATGGGATGTCGTACAAGTATGCTTTCGCTAAAAAAAATACGACGGTCATAAACTTTGCTCGAAGTCGCGCGCTGAGTCGAGTTTCGATCGGTTTTTCATGCGCTGTCTCGGAAATTCAAAATACTGGCCATTCACGATGTATTAGCCCATGGTAAGTCGTATGAGCATGGTTTCAAGAAAAAATGCGACGGTCGTAAACTTTGCTCGAAGCGCGCGCTGAGTCTAGTTTCGATTAGTTTTTCGTGCACCATCTCGGAAATTCAAAATACTGGCCATTCACGATGTATTAGCACATGGTAAGTCATATGAACATGGTTTCACGAAAAAACACGATGGTCATAAACTTTGCGCAGAGTTGAGTTTCAATCGGTTTTTCGTGGACCGTCTCGAAAATTCAAAATACTGGCAATTCTCGAGGTATTAGCCCATGGGAAGTCGTACAAGCACGCTTTCGTGAAAAAATACGACGGTCATAAACATTACGTGAAGTCGCACACAGTGTCGAATTTTGATTGGTTTTACGTGCACCGACTCGGAAATTCAAAATACTGGCCATTCACGATGTATTAGCCCATGGTAAGTCGTATGAGAATGGTTTCACGAAAAAATGCGACGGTCATAAACTTTGCGCTCAGTCGAGTTTCGATCGGTTTTTCATGCACCGTCTCGGAAATTCAAAATACTGGCCATTCACGATGTATTAGCCCATGGTAAGTCGTACGAGCATGGTTTCACAAAAAAATGCGACGGTCATAAACTTTGCGCTGAGTCGAGTTTCGATCGGTTTTTCATGCACCATCTCGGAAATTCAAAATACTGGCCATTCACGATGTATTAGCCCATTGTAAGTCGTATTAGCATGGTTTCACGAAAAAATGCGACGGTCATAAACTTTGCGCAGAGTCGAGTTTCGATCGGTTTTTCGTGCACCGTCTCGGAAATTCAAAATACTGGTCTTTCCTGTCTTTTTTTTTGTAAGTAAAGATGATGTATTTTATGAAATATTTGTACAAAGAAGCTTTGTCTACACAAGCCATAGACTAAAGCCTGAATTCTCTTAGTGTAGTCGAGAAGATTGCACCCCACCTAAAGAAGGTGAAATGGACACACTTCATCAAACTCATCTCCAGGAGTAGCACAAGGAAGTTAATAAATAATAAAATGCAATAGCTAGACTATTCTGGACTACTTGTGGATACATCACAAAATAGTCATAAATTTTGCGCAAAGTTGCGCGCTGGGTCGAGTTTCGATCGGTTTTTCGTGCACCGTCTCGGAAATTCAAAATACTGGTCTTTCCTATCTTTTTTTTGGTAAGTAAAGATAATGTATTTTGTAAAAGATTTGTACAAAGAAGCTTTGTCTACACAAGCCATAGACTAAAGCCTGAAGTCTCTTAGTGTTGTCGAGAAGATTGCACCCCACCTAAAGAAGGTGAAATGGGCACGCTTCATCAAACTCATCTCCAAGAGTAGCCGAAGGAAGTTAATAAATAATAAAATGCAATAGCTAGGCTGTTCTGGACTACTTGTGGATACATCACATAATATAAGCTTTGCCCCATATAATACATTACAATCTTCATCATTATTCGAGTGATTCTTGACGAATGGAAAAATTGAATCTCGTGAAAATCTCTTTCTCTCTTCTTGTTAGGTGCTCTGTATTCAATTCTTGCTCCATACATGATCGTGAGTCCTGAAGAATCTCTATCAGAATTTGAGTTTTGTTCATGTTGTGACACTCAAAAATTCTGCCACACCTCTCCTTCCAAATCCACCAAATAGCACATCTGAATATAATTCTTGCTTGTTGTGTAAGAGGCCCCTTTCTTACACAACAAGCTTTATTTTTGCCTTCATAATTCCTTTCCAAGCAGCAGAATGAGATGTTTTTGCAGATGCTTCCTAGATTGATTCCTTGGTTAGGTACCTAGCAAAAACCCATTGTGACTATAAGGAAGACTTGTTTTGTAAAATATCCCATAATTGCTTTACCATACAAGCTTTATTCCAATCTCTAGTATGTCGAAGATTCAACCCCCTTCATCCTTCGGTTTGCAAATGTTGTCCCAATTCACCATGTGCATTGCCTTACCATCTGTGCCATTCCAAAAGAAGTTCATAAGTAATTTATCAATATCATGGAGAAGCCCAGCAGGTAGAAGGAATGCATGAGACCAATAAATAGAATAAGAGATCAACACAGATCGAATAAGTTCAAGTCGTCCAGCTTTAGAAAGAAGCCTATTTTTCCAATAGAAAATTCTGTTCTTAATTTTTTGTAGGATATGCTGACAGGAGACTTTGTTGATTCCAGTGGATATAAGTGGGAGACCCAAGTAAGGAACCGGTAAATTTCCTTCAGCTACTCCCATTGTTTGAGCAATATGATCCTTATTGTCAATGCAAGCACCCACATATACTTTGCTCTTTGCATGGTTTAGCTTAAGACCAGAAACATTACCAAATTCATTAAGAATATCTGCCAGATTACTCACAGAAACTGGATCATCTCGAAGGAAGATAATAAGGTCATCAGCAAATGTTATGTGAGAGATATAAACAGAACCATAATGTGGTACCTTAATTTTGCCATTGGAAACAACCTCTTCTAACATACAACTGAGCCCTTCCATTGCAATGGTAAAAAGATAAGGAGATAGTGGATCGCCTTGCCGAATGCCATTCTTACTCCAGAAGAAGCCAATAGGTGAACCATTAAAGAGAATAAAAAATTTTGAAGTTTCCAAGCAACATTGAATCCATTTAACCAGTGCTGAGGGAAGCCCATATTATGGAGCATCATGTAAATAAAATGCCTATTGACTGAGTCAAAGGCCTTTCGTAAATCAGCTTTAAAACATATCTTTTTCCCTCTTGTTTTTGAGTGTAGATCCTTAATCAAATCATTAGCAAGCAGGACATTATGATGGATACTCCTCCCTTTAAGAAAAGCAGCTTGATTAGGACTAATGATCTTATTCATGACCTTTTGTAGTCTATCTGCCAGCAACTTAGAGATAACCTTATAAATAAAGTTGCACAGGAAATAGAACGGTAGTTCTTCAATGAATCGGCTCCATCATTTTTAGGCACTAAAGAAATAAAAGTGCAATTCATTTCTTTAAGAATATGACTCGAGGAGAAAAAATGTCGACAAGCTTTTATGACATCGTTGCCTACAATAGCCCATGTAATTTGATAAAACTCAGCTGGATATCCGTCTGGACCAGGGCTTTTGTGCTTCGGGGACTTAAAAACAACTTTCACAATTTCATCATCCGTTATTGGGGCATTAAGATGAGAGAGGGCTTCAGAATCAAGTCATCTTGTAGGCCCAACATGAATACTATTAGGCTGCTGTTCCTGATTGAGTAAGGAATAAAAAAATTGCTTGGTGTAATTTTTAACCTCATCCAAATCCTCAATGAGATTACCATCTATACCTTTGCATTTTTTGATGCGATTAGTAGCCCTTCTGGTAGCAATAGCAGCATAGAAAAACTTCGTATTAGAATCCCCTAAAGTAAGCCAATGCTGTCGTGACTTCTGTTTCAAAAATCATTCCTCCTGCTTCAAAGCTTGCATAAAGTTATTTCTAGCAGCAGCCTCTTTGTATATAAGATTCGCATCCAGAGGTTGAAGATTTAGCTCGCTTTGCACAGCCATAAGTTCTTTCTTGCATAACTGAACCCTGTCGGTGATATTTCTAAACGTAGTTGAATTCCACTTCTTAAGTGCTGCTTTGCGTGCTTTTAGTTTTTGACATAGGATGTAAGGGGGAGAACCAAATACATTAATGTCCCAAGCTGACTTAATAACTTCGAGGAACTTAGGGTGAGAACTCCACATATTAAAAAATCTAAAAGGTTTCTTGACTCTGGGTAGTGCTTTATCTGCATGTATATGCATAATAGAGTGATCCGAAAATAACTTAGCACCGTACTCAAGAAGTGAATCTGGGAAAACTGCTAACCATTCCTGATTAATCAAACATCTGTCAAGTCGACCCATAATTTTTCTTTCAGCAGTACTTTGATTGTTCCATGAGAACCAATCACATACAGATTTCATGTCAGTCAATGCAGCAGTATCTATACAATCATTAAAATGTTGAAGCTGACATTCGGAAAGCACTCTACCCCCCACTTTCTCATTTGTGTATCTGATAGTATTAAAGTCACCGAGAACAACCCAAGATACTGTAGGATAACTATTTGCAATGCTAACCAGATCACGCCATAGAGCATTCCTGTCAGACATACTGTTAGATGCATAAATACCGGTAATATTGAATTGACATCCAGTCTGTTTATCCTCTGCCTTAAGATGAATGAATTGATTAGTAGCAGAAATAAACCAATCAGTAACAAGGTTAGGATACCAGAAGACCCAAACTCGACCATAAGTATCCTGAGAATCATTAGTAAAAAGTTCTGTCTCAGGCCATATTAAATTCTTCTGAACTCGAACACGATGAGTTTTAATTTTTGTTTCCACAAGAATCACCATATCACATGCAGCAGATCGGATTATTCTATTGAGCTCCCGACATTTCTCAGTCTTATTAAGTCCACGAACATTCCAACAGCTTATTTTCATCAATACTAGATAGAAGAAAGAGCATGCGATTTTGGGAGGACACTACCATCCTTTTTTTTATCCTTTGATTTTGCATGGTCCTCTCGCATAATATCTTTACCCTTTAATCCTTTATTCCTATATTTATCCACCTCATCCACAGCTTGCAAATGTTTAAATTTTTGCGTACCTTTAGTCCTGAATAGCGGGATGTGTCGAAGAGCGATGAGTTTGGTGAGTTGCAATGTCTTGGTTCCCTAGAGGTTGTTGAAATGAAATTTCCTGATTATCTAAAGGAATGATTCGTGAAGGCGAGGTTGTTATTGGGGAGTGAGAACCTTGGGAAGCTCCTGCAGTGAAAGTCTCTGATATAATAGGAAAAGATGGAAGTCCTGACTTGTCTTTCTCTTGTTCGTGTCGCTGCCCCAACGAGTCAGAGCGTTCATTCATCTTCTCCGCCATCATCACTGTTGGCACTGGAGTATCAGTGCTTGGATTAGTGGTAGTGACCCCATTCTGTGGCTCTTGGCGTGGTCGGTAGACCTTTATGATTTTTTGTGAAGGCTGTTGGCAAGCACCATTTACATGTCCAAAAGATAGACAAATCTTGCATCGTTGTGGCTTCCAAGAATATGAGACTTTCACCTTTCGGGTACTCCCATCAAGATCACGGTAAGAAACATCATTCGGTAGTTCCTCATCAGAAGAAACCATTACACAAGCTCTGGCAAAGGTCAATCTCGTTTGCGAAGCTGTTGCCTTATCAATATACAATGGCTATCCCAGGGTGCTGCAAAGCTTTGCAATAAAACGACGACCCCAGAGATGTAGTGGAAGTCCATGGAAAGAAACCCATATTGGGATAGACTGTAGACTGTCTAACTCCAATCTCACATTAGGTGCCCAGCGTCGTAGTATCATTGGATGACCACGGATAGTCCAAAATCCTTCAAGGACCCGTTGTAAATCTTCTTCAGAATAAAGCCTGCATACAAAGAATCCGGTCTCAAACATATGAAGATCAAATGTTGATATTCCCCATCGAGTTCTGATGTATGAGGATAATGGGAAAAAAGGATGTTCTTAGTCCAACAACGTAGCCCACAATTGCCATGGACCATGTCTCAATTAGTTCGTCAGAATCAATAGCCTCATACACAGCAATCTTCGGATCAGCCTGTACTTCTGGAGCAAAAAAGTCCAGTCGAAGATCCGGACTACCCACTGGAGCCTTGAAGAGGCTACTCCAAGGCCGAGGATCTCGGGAAATAGGAGTTGGAGGTCGTGATCTAGATCGTGAACGACCTCGGGCCTGGTTCATTGAAGGAGCATCCCGTCGAGAAGAAGAAATCAGCGGTGGAACATCCTGGTGTGAAACCGCCCTAAGCTGCTAGGGAGGAACCAGCGGCTGTTGGAGAGGAGCAACCCCTCCCGCTGTGAAGTAACCAGCAGCTGAGGAGCAACCCTCTCCCGCTGTGACTGCTGGAGAGGGGCGTTCTGCTGTGAAGCAACCAGCGCAGGCCGCTGGGAAGAAGCCAGCGGAGGAGCATCCCGCTGGAACAGAGGATGCGAAGCAGAGTGCCGCGTCCGCCCCGCTCGCATCCATGGCGTCGCTCGCCCTAGAGACCGCCAGCCGCCTAGGCAAGATGAAGCCACCACCTTGCCCACACTAAGGTCGCAGTCGTCGCCCTTTCCACGCCGATTGTTGAAGCAGCCGTCGCCCTTTCGACGCTGGAGTTGCCGTAGGATCGCAGAGCAGCAGTGAACCCAGCCCCAATCGCAGCGCAGCCTCCACCGTTTCTCGCCCTAGAGTCCATCCCGCGCCTAGGGGAGAAGAGCCGCCGCCCTTCCGTGCCTGAAATCGCCGATTCCCAGCCTGGAATCACTGATCGCTGGAGCGACCACCGGCCTTCCACGCTTGTATTCGTCACGGAGCGATCATAGAGGAGAAATCGCCCAAGGGAGCAATCGCCCTCCGCTGCCCACTCTTCGGTAAGAGAAGAGGTTGTCGTCCCCAGCGCCGATCGCAAGCGCAAGCGCAAGCCCAAGCAGAGCAGAGCACTCACGCACGCACGCAAGGGAACGCAGGCCCATTCCCCCCCATTCCAAACCATGCTCATATGACTTACCATTGGCTAATACATCGTGAATGGCCAATATTTTGAATTTCCGAGACGGTGCACGAAAAACCGATCGAAACTCGACTCAGTGCGCGACATCGAGCAATGTTTATAACCGTCGTGTTTTTTTCTTGAAACCATGCTCATACGGCTTACCATGGTCTAATACATCGTGAATGGCCAGTATTTTAAATTTTCGAGAAAGTGCATGAAAAACCGATCGAAACTCGACTCAGCGCGCGACTTCGAGCAAAGTTTATGCCGTCGTATTTTTTTGCGAAAGCGTGCTTGTACGACTTCCCATGGGTTAATAAGACGGGAAGGACCTGTATTTCGAATTTTCGAGACGGTGCACGAAAAAACGATCGAAACTCGACTCTGCGCAAAGTTTATGACCGTCGCGTTTTTTCTTGAAACCTTGCTCATACGACTTACCATGCATGGGCTAATACATCGTGAATAGCTAGTATTTTGAATTTCCGAGACAGTGCATGAAAAACCGATCGAAACTCGACTCAGCACGCGACTTCGCGTAATATTTATGGCCGTCGCATTTTTTCATGACACCGTGTTCGTCTGACTTACCATGGGGTAATACGTTGGGATTGGCCAGTATTTTGAATTTCTAAGATGGTGCACGAAAAACTGATCGAAACTCGACTCAGCGTGCGACTTCGCGCAACGTTTATGACCGTCGTATTTTTTTGCAAAAGCGAGCTTGTACAACTACTTATATGGGGCAAAGCTTATATTTTGTGATATATCCACAAGTAGTCCAGAACAGTCTAGCTATTGCATTTTATTATTTATTAACTTCCTTGTGCTACTCTTGGAGATGAGTTTGATGAAGCATGCCTATTTCACCTTCTTTAGGTGGGGTGTAATCTTCTCGACTACACTAAGAGACGTCAGGCTTTAGTCTATGGCTTGTGTACAAATCTTTTACAAAATATATTATCTTTACTTACAAAAAAAAAAAAAATCTTGTACGACTGACTACCCATGGGCAAATAACACGGGAAAGACCAGTATTTTGAATTTCCGAGACGGTGCACGAAAAATCGATCGAAACTTGACTCTGCGCAAAGTTTATGACCGTCGCATTTTTTCTTGAAACCATGCTCATACGACTTACCATGGGCTAATACTTCGTGAATGGCTAGTTTTTTGAATTTCTGAGACGGTGCACGTAAAACCAATCGAAACTCGACTCTGGGTGCGACTTCGCGTAATGTTTACGACCGTCGCATTTTTTCACGAAAGCGTGCTTGTATGACTTCCCTTGGTCTAATACATCGGGAATTTCTAGTATTTTGAATTTCCAAGACGGTGCACGAAAAACCGATCGAAACATGACTCAGCGCCCGACTTCTCGTAATGTTTCTTTATGACCGTCGCATTTTTTCATGAAAGCGTGCTTGTACGACTTCCCATGGGCTAATACGTCGCGAATGACCAGTATTTTGAATTTTTGAGATGGTGCACGAAAAACCGATCGAAACTCGACTCTGCGCAAAGTTTATGACCGTCGCGTTTTTTCGTGAAACCATGCTCATACGACTTACCATGGGCCAATACATCGTAAATGACCAGTATTTTGAATTTCTGAGACAGTGCACGAAAAACCGATTGAAACTCGACTCAGCGCATGACTTCGCTCAAAGTTTATGACCATCGTATTTTTTTGCGAAAACGTGCTTGAATGACTTCCCATGGGCTAATAAGTTGGGAAAGAACAGTATTTTGAATTTCCGAGACGGTGCACGAAAAACCGATCGAAACTCGACTCTGCGCAAAGTCTATGACCGTCGCATTTTTTTCAGAAACCATGCTCAAACGACTTACCATGGGCTAATACATCGTGAATGGCCAGTATTTTGAATTTTTGAAACGGTGCACGTAAAACCAATCGAAACTCGACTCTTGGCGCGACTTCGCATAATGTTTATGACCATCGCATTTTTTTGTGCAAGCGTGCTTGTACGACTTCCCATGGGCAAAAACATCGGGAATTGCTAGTATTTTGAATTTCCGAGACGGTGCACGAAAAACCGATCGTAACTCACTCTGCAGAAAGTTTATGACCGTCGCGTTTTTTCGTGAAACCATGCTCATACGACTTACCATGGGCTAATACATCGTGAATGGCCAGTATATTGAATTTCTGAGACGGTGCATTTAAAACCAATCGAAACTAGACTCAGCGCGCGACATTACGCAAAGTTTATGACCATTGTATTTTTTTGCGAAAGCATGCTTGTACGACTTCCAATGGGCTAATAAGATGGGAATGACCAGTATTTTGAATTTTCGAGATGGTGCACGAAAAATCGATCGAAACTCGACTCTGCACAAAGTCTATAACCATCTTGTTTTTTCGTGAAACCATTCTCATACGACTTACCATGGGCTAATACAACGTGAATGGCCAGTATTTTGAATTTCCGAGATGGTGCACGTAAAACCAATCGAAACTCGACTCTTGGCGCGACTTCGCGTAATGTTTATGACCGTCGCATTTTTTTGTGAAAGCATGCTTGCACGACTTCCCATGGGCTAAAACGTCGGGAATTGCCAGTATTTGGAATTTCCGAGACGGTGCACGAAAAACCGATCGAAACTTACTCTGCGTAATGTTTATGACCGTCGCATTTTTTCTTGAAACCATGCTCAAACGACTTACCATGGGCTAATATATCGTGAATGGCTAGTATTTTGAATTTCTGAGACGGTGCACGTAAAACCAATCGAAACTCGACCCAGGGCGCGACTTCACGTAATGTTTATGACCGTCGCTTTTTTCGCGAAAGCGTGCTTGTACGACATCCCATGGGCTAATACGTCGGGAATTGCTAGTATTTTGAATTTCTGAGACGGTGCACGAAAAACCGATCGAAACTCGACCCTGAGCAAAGTTTATGACCGTCATGTTTTTTCCTGAAACAATGCTCAGACGACTTACCATGGGCCAATACATCATGAATGGCCAGTATTTTGAATTTCTGAGACAGTGCACGAAAAACTGATCGAAACTCGACTCAGCGCGCGACTTCGCGCAAAATTTATGACCGTCGTATTTTTTTTCGAAAACGTGCTTGTACGACTTCCCATGGGCTAATAAGACAGAAAAAAACAAGTATTTTGAATTTCCGAGACGGTGCACGAAAAACCGATCGAAACTCGACTCTACGCATAGTTTATGATCATCACGTTTTTTCGTGAAACCATGCTCATATGACTTACGCTGGGCTAATACATCGTGAATGGATAGTATTTTGAATTTCTGAGACGGTGCAAGTAAAACCAATCGAAATTCGACACTGGGCGTGACTTTGCGTAATGTTTGTGACCGTCTCATTTTTTCGCTAAAGCAAGCTTATACAACTTCCCATGGGCTAATATGTCGGGAATGGCCAGTATTTTGAATTTCTGTGACGGTGCACGAAAAACCGATCGAAACTCGACTATGCGCAAAGTTTATGACGTCACGTTTTTTCGTGAAACCATGCTCATACGACTTACCATGGGCTAATACATCGTGAATGGCCAGTATTTTGAATTTCCGAGACGATGCATTTAAAACCGATTGATACTCGACTCTGCGCGTGACTTCACGTAAAGCTTTTGACTGTCGCATTTTTTCACGAAACCATGCTCGTACGACTTACCATGGGCTAATACATGGTCGTGAATGGCCAGTATTTTGATTTTCCGAGATGGTGCACGAAAAACCGATCGAAACTCGACTCTGCGCAAAGTCTAGGACCGTCGCATTTTTTCGTGAAACCATGCTCATACGACTTACCAAGGGCAAATACATCGTGAATGGCCAGTATTTTGAATTTCCGAGATGGTGCACGAAAAACCGATCGAAACTCGACTCAGAGCGCGACTTCACGCAAAGTTTATGACCGTCGTATTTTTTTGCGAAAGCGTGCTTGTACGACTTCCCATGGGCTAATAAGACGGGAAAGATCAGTATTTTGAATTTCCAAGACGGTGCACGAAAAACCGATCGAAACTCTACTCTGCGCAAAGTTTATCACCGTCGCATTTTTCGTGAAACCATGCTCATACGACTTACCATGGGCTAATACATCGTGAATGGCCAGTATTTTGAATTTCCGAGACGGTGAATGAAAAATCGATCGAAACTCGACTCATCGCGTGACTTCGCGCAAAGTTTATGACCGTCGTATTTTTTTGCGAAAGCGTGCTTGTACGACTTCGCATGGGCTAATAAGACGGTAATGACCAGTATTTTGATTTTCTGAGATGGTGCACGAAAAACCGATCGAAACTCGACTCTGCGCAATGTCTATCACCATCACGTTTTTTCGTGAAACCATGCTCATACGACTTACCATGGGCTAATACATCGTGAATGGCCAGTATTTTGAATTTTCGAGACGGTGCACGAAAAACCGATCGAAATTCGACTCAGCGCGCGACTTCACGCAAAGTTTATGATCGTCGTATTTTTTTGCGAAAGCGTGCTTGTACGACTTCCCATGGGCTAATAAGACGGGAATGACCAGTATTTTGAATTTTCGAGACGGTGCACGAAAAACCGATCGAAACTCGACTCTGCGCAAAGTTTATCACCGTCGCATTTTTTCGTGAAACCATGCTCATACGACTTACCATGCATAATACATCGTGAATGGCAAGTATTTTGAATTTCCGAGAAAGTGCATGAAAAAGCGATCGAAACTCGACTCACAGCGCGACTTCGAGCATAGTTTATGACCGTCGTATTTTTTTGCGAAAGCGTGCTTGTACGACTTCCCATAAGACGGGAATGACCAGTATTTTGATTTTCCGAGATGGTGCACGAAAAACCGATCGAAACTCGACTCTGCGCAAAGTCTATCACCGTCGCGTTTTTTCGTGAAACCATGCTCATATGACTTACCATGGGCTAATACATCGTGAATGGCCAGTATTTTGAATTTCCGAGACGGTGCATGAAAAACCGATCGAAACTCGACTCAGCGCATGACTTCGCTCAAAGTTTATGACCGTCGCATTTTTTTGTGAAAGCGTGCTTGTACGACTTCCCATGGGCTAAAACGTCGGGAATTGCCAGTATTTTGAATTTTCGAGACGGTGCACGAAAAACCGATCGTAACTCACTCTGCGCAAAGTTTATGACCGTCGCGTTTTTTCGCTAAACCATGCTCATACGAATTACCATGGGCTAATACATCGTGAATGGCCAGTATTTTGAATTTTCGAGACGATGCATTTAAAACCGATTGATACTCGACTCTGCGCGTGACTTCACGTAAAGTTTTTGACTGTCGCATTTTTTCACGAAACCATGCTCGTACGACTTACCATGGGCTAATACATGGTCGTGAATGGCCAGTATTTTGAATTTCCGAGACGGTGCACGAAAAACCAATCGAAACTCGACTCAGCGCGCGACTTCGTGCAATGTTTATGACCGTCGTATTTTTTTGCAAAAGCGTGCTTGTACGACTTCCCATGGGCTAATAAGACGGGAAAGATCAGTATTTTGAATTTCCAAGACGGTGCACGAAAAACCGATCGAAACTCTACTCTGCGCAAAGTTTATCTCCGTCGCATTTTTTCGTCAAACCATGCTCATACGACTTCCATGGCTAATACATCGTGAATGGCCAGTATTTTGAATTTCCGAGACGGTGAATGAAAAATTGATCGAAACTCGACTCAGCACGCGACTTCGCGCAAAGTTTATGACCGTCGTATTTTTTTGCGAAAGCATGCTTGTACGACTTCCCATGGGCTAATAAGACGGTAATGACCAGTATTTTGATTTTTCGAGATGGTGCACGAAAAACCGATCGAAACTCGACTCTGCGCAATGTCTATCGCCATCGCATTTTTTCGTGAAACCATGCTCATACGACTTACCATGGGCTAATACATCGTGAATGGCCAGTATTTTGAATTTTTGAGACGGTGCACGAAAAATCGATCGAAATTCGAGTCAGCGCGCGACTTCGCGCAAAGTTTATGATCGTCGTATTTTTTTGCGAAAGCGTGCTTGTACGACTTCCCATGGGCTAATAAGATGGGAATGACCAGTATTTTGAATTTTCGAGACGGTGCACGAAAAACCGATCGAAACTCGACTCTGCGCAAAGTTTATCACCGTCGCATTTTTTCGTGAAACCATGCTCATACGACTTACCATGGGCTAATACATCGTGAATGGCAAGTATTTTGAATTTCCGAGAAAGTGCATGAAAAAGCGATCGAAACTCGACTCACAGCGCGACTTCGAGCAAAGTTTATGACGGTCGTATTTTTTTGCGAAAGCGTGCTTGTACGACTTCCCATGGGCTAATAAGACGGGAATGACCAGTATTTTGATTTTCCGAAATGGTGCACGAAAAACCAATCGAAACTCGACTCTGCGCAAAGTCTATCACCGTCGCGTTTTTTCGTGAAACCATGCTCATACGACTTACAATGGGGCTAATACATCGTGAATGGCCAGTATTTTGAATTTCCGAGACGGTGCACGAAAAACCGATCGAAACTCGACTCAGCGCGCAACTTCGCGCAATGTTTATGACCGTCATATCTTTTTGCGAAAGCGTGCTTGTACGACTTCCCATGGGCTAATAAGACGGGAAAGATCAATATTTTGAATTTCCAAGACGGTGCACGAAAAATCGATCGAAACACTACTCTGCGCAAAGTTTATCACCGTCGCATTTTTTCGTGAAACCATGCTCGTACGACTTACCATGGGCTAATACATCGTGAATGGCCAGTATTTTGAATTTCCGAGACGGTGCACGAAAAACCGATCGAAACTCGACTTAGCGCGTGACTTCGCTCAAAGTTTATGACCGTCGTATTTTTTTGCGAAAGCGTGCTTGTACGACTTCCCATGGGCTAATAATTTGGGAAAGACCAGTATTTTGAATTTTCGAGACGGTGCACGAAACACCAATCAAAACTCGACTCTGTGCAAACTCTATAACCGTCGCGTTTTTTCGAGAAACCATGCTCATACGACTTACCAAGGGTTAATACATCGTGAATGGCCAGTATTTTGAATTTTCGAAAGGTGCACGTAAAACCGATCGAAACTCGACTCTTGTCGCGACTTCGCGTAATGTTTATGACCGTCGCATTTTTTTGTGAAAGCGTGCTTGTACGACTTCCCATGGGCTAAAACGTCGGGAATTGCCAGTATTTTGAATTTTCGAGACGGTGCACGAAAAACCGATCGTAACTCACTCTGCGTAAAGTTTATGACCGTCGCTTTTTTTCGTTAAACCATGCTCATACGACGTACCATGGGCTAATACATCGTGAATGGCCAGTATTTTGAATTTCCGAGACGGTGCACGAAAAATCGATCGAAACTCGACTCAGCGCACGACTTCGCGCAAAGTTTATGACCGTTGTATTTTTATGCGAAAGTGTGCTTGTACGACTTCCCTTTGGCTAATAAGACGGGAATGACTAGTATTTTGAATTTTCGAGATGGTGCACGATAAACCAATCGAAACACGACTCTGCGCAAAGCCTATGACCGTCACGTTTTTTCATGAAAACATGCTCATACGACTTACCATGGGCTAATAGATCGTGAATAGCCAGTATTTTGAATTTCTGAAACGGTGCACGTAAAACAAATCGAAACTCGACTCAGGGCGCGACTTCGCGTAATGTTTGTTTATGACCATCGCATTTTTTCATGAAAGCATGCTTGTACGACTTCCCATGTGCTAATACGTCGGGAATTGCCAGTATTTTGAATTTTCGAGACGGTGCATGAAAAACTGATCGAAACACGACCCTGAGCAAAGTTTATGACCCTCGCGTTTTTTCATAAAACCATGGTCATACGACTTACCATGGGCATTTCATAAATGACCAGTATTTTGAATTTCTGAGACAGTGCACGAAAAACCGAACGAAACTCGACTCACCGCGTAACTTCGCGCAAAGTTTATGACCGTTATATTTTTTTGTGAAAGCATGCTTGTACGACTTCCCATGGGCTAATAAGATGGGAAAGACCAGTATTTTGAATTTCCGAGACGGTGCACGGAAAATCGATCGAAACTCGACTCTGCGCAAAGTTTATGACTATCGCATTTTTTTGTGAAACCATGCTCATACGACTTACCATGGGCTAATACATCGTGAATGGCCAATGTTTTGAATTTTCGATACGGTGCACGAAAAACCGATCGAAACTCGACTCAATGCGCGACTTCGTGCAATGTTTATGACCGTTGTTTTTTTTTTGCGAAAGCGTGCTTGTACGACTTCCCATGGGCTAACAAGGCGGGAATGACCAGTATTTCGAATTTCCGAGATAGTGCATGAAAAACCGATCGAAACTCGACTCTGCGCAAAGTCTATGACCGTGGCGTTTTTTCGTGGAACCATGCTCATACGACTTACCATGGGAAAATACATCGGGAATGACCAGTATTTTGAATTTTTGAGACGGTGCACGTAAAACCAATCGAAATTCGACTCTGGGCGCGACTTCGCGTAATGCTTACGACCGTCGCATTTTTTCACGAAAGCGTGCTTGTACGACTTACCATGGGCTAATACGTTGGGAATTATCAGTATTTTGAATTTCCCAAACGGTGCACGAAAAACCGATCGAAACTCGACTCTGCGCAAAGTTTATGACAGTCGCGTTTTTTCGTGAAACCATGCTCATATGACTTACCATTGGCTAATACATCGTGAATGGCCAGTATTTTGAATTTCCGAGACGGAGCACGAAAAACCGATCGAAACTCGACCCTGAGCAAAGTTTATGACCGTCGCGTTTTTTCATAAAACCATGCTCATACGACTTACCATGGGCCAATACATCATAAATGACCAGTATTTTGAATTTCGGAGATAGTTCACGAAAAACCGAACGAAACTAGACTCAGCGCGTGACTTCGCGCAAAGTTTATGACCGCCATATTTTTTTGCGAAAGCGTGCTTGTACGACTTCCCATCGGCTAATAAGACGGGAAATACCAGTATTTTGAATTTCCGAGACGGTGCACGAAAAATCGATCGAAACTCGACTCTGCGCAAAGTTTATGACCATCGTATTTTTTCGTGAAACCATGCTCATACGACTTACCATGGGCTAATACATCGTGAATGGCCAGTATTTTGAATTTCCGAGACGGTGCACGAAAACCGATCGAAACTCGACTCAGCGCGCGACTTCGTGCAATGTTTATGACCGTTGTGTTTTTTTGCGAAAGCATGCTTGTACGACTTCTCATGGGCTAATAAGACGAGAATGACCAGTATTTTGATTTTCCGAGATGGTGCACGAAAAACCGAACGAAACTCGACTCTGCGCAAAGCTTATAACCGTCGCATTTTTTCGTGAAACCATGCTCATACGACTTACAATGGGCTAATACAACGTGAATGGCCAATCATTTGAATTTTCGAGACGGTGCATGAAAAACCGATCGACACTTGACTCAGCGTAATATTTATGACCGTCGCATTTTTTCATGAAACCATGCTCATACGACTTACCATGGGCTAATACATCGTGAATGGCCACTATTTTGAATTTCCGAGACGGTGCATGAAAAACCGATGGAAACTCGACTCAGCACGCGACATTGCGCAAAGTTTATGACCATCGTATTTTTTTGCGAAAGCGTTCTTGTACGACTTCCAATGCGCTAATAAGACAGGAATGACCAGTATTTCGAATTTTCGAAATGGTGCACGAAAAACCGATCGAAACTCGACTCTGCACAAAGTCTATGACCGTCGCATTTTTTCGTGAAACCATTCTCATACGACATACCATTGGCTAATACTTCGTGAATGGCAAGTATTTTGAATTTCCGAGACGGTGCACGTAAAACTTATCGAAATTCGACACTGGGTGCGACTTTGCGTAATGTTAATGATCGTCGCATTTTTTCGCGAAAGCGTGCTTGTACGACTTCCCATTTGCTAATACGTCGGGAATTGCCAATATTTTGAATTTATGAGACGGACCACGAAAAACCGATCGAAACTCGACTCAGCGCAAAGTTTATGACCGTCGTTTTTTTTCGTGAAACCATGTTCATATGACTTACCATGTGCTAATACATCGTGAATGGCTAGTATTTTTAATTTCCGAGATGGTGCATGAAAAACCGATCGAAACTTGACTCAGCGTGCGACTTCGAGCAATGTTTATGACCGTCGCTTTTTTTCATAAAACCATGCTCATACGACTTATCATGGGCTAATTAATACATCATGAATGGCCAGTATTTTCAAATTCCGAGACGGTGCATGAAAAACCGATCGAAACTCGACTCAGCGCGCGACTTCGAGCAAAGTTTATGACCGTCGTATTTTTTTTGCGAAAGCATAATTGTACGACTTATCATGGGCTAATACATCGTGAATGGCCAGAATTTCGAATTTTCGAGACGGTGCACGAAAAACCGATCGAAACTTGACTCAGCGCGCGACTTCGTGCAAAGTTTATGACGGTTGTATTTTTTTACGAAAGTGTGCTTGTACGACTTACCTTGGGCTAATAAGACGGGAATGACCAGTATTTTGAATTTCTGAGACGGTGCACGAAAAACCGATAGGAACTCGACTCTGCGCAAAGTTTATGACCGTCACGTTTTTTTGGTGAAACCATGCTCATACGTCTTACCATGGGCTAATACATCGTGAATGGCCAATATTTTGAATTTCCGAGATGGTGCACGTAAAACCAATCGAAACTCGACTCAGGGCCCGACTTCCTGCAATGTTTGTTTATGACCGTCGCATATTTTCATGAAAGCGTGCTTGTACGACTTCCCATGGGCTAATATGTCGGGAATTGCCAGTATCTTGAATTTCCGAGACGGTGCACGAAAAATCGATCGAAACTCAACTCTGCGCAAAGTTTGACCGTCGCATTTTTTTGTGAAACCATGCTCATACGACTTACCATGGGCTAATACATCGTGAATGGCCAATATTTTGAATTTCCGAGACAGTGCATGAACAACCGATCGAAACTCGACTCAGCGCGCGACTTCGAGCAAATTTTATGACCGTCGTATTTTTTTCTTGAAACCATGCTCATACGACTTACCATGGGCTAATACATCGTGAATGGCTAGTTTTTTTAATTTCTGAGACGGTGCACGTAAAACCAATCGAAATTCGACTCTGGGCACGACTTCGCGTAATGTTTATGACCGTCGCATTTTTTCGCGAAAGCGTGCATGTACGACTTCCCATGGGCTAATAAGAGGGGAAAGACCAGTATTTTGAATTTCTGAGATGGTGCACGAAAAACCTATCGAATCTCGACCCTGAGCAAAGTTTATGACCGTCGTATTTTTTTGCGAAAGCGTGCTTTTACGACTTCCCATGGGCTAATAAGACGGGAAAGACCAGTATTTTGAATTTCCGAGACGGTGTACAAAAGACCGATCGAAACTCTACTCTGCGCAAAGTTTATCACCGTCACATTTTTTCGTGAAACCATGCTCATACGACTTACCATGAGCTAATACACCGTGAATGGCCAGTATTTTGAATTTCCGAGACGGTGCACGAAAACCGATCGAAACTCGACTCAGCGCGCGACTTCGTGCAATGTTTATGACCGTCGAATTTTTTTGCGAAAGCGTGCTTGTACGACTTCCCATGGGCTAATAAGACGGGAAAGACCAGTAATTTGAATTTCCGAGACGGTGCACGAAAAACTGATAGAAACTCGACTCTGCGCAAAGTTTATCACCGTCGCATTTTTTCGTGAAACAATGCTCATACGAATTACCATGGGCTAATACATCGTGAATGGCCATTATTTTGAATTTTCGAGAAAGTGCATGAAAAATCGATCGAAACTCGACTCAACGCGCGACTTCGAGCAAAGTTTATGACCGTCGTATTTTTTTGCGAAAGCGTGCTTGTACGACTTCCCATGGGCTAATAAGACGGGAATGACCAGTATTGTGATTTTCCGAGATGGTGCACGAAAAACCGATCGAAACTCGACTCTGCGCAAAGTTTATCACCGTCGCATTTTTTCGTGAAACCATGCTCATACGACTTACCATGGGCTAATACATCGTGAATGGCCAGTATTTTGAATTTCCGACACGGTGCACGTAAAACCAATCGAAATTCGACTCTAGGCACGACTTCGCGTAATGTTTTTGACCGTCATATTTTTTTGCGAAAGCGTGCTTGTACGACTTACCATGGGCTTATACGTCGGGAAAGACCAGTAATTTGAATTTTCGAGACGGTGCACGAAAAACCGATCGAAACTAGACTCAGCGCAAAGTTTATCACCATCGCATTTTTTCGTCAAACCATGCTCATACGACTTACCATGGGCTAATACATCGTTAATATCCAGTATTTTGAATTTCCGAGACGGTGCACGAAAAACTGATCGAAACTCGACTCAGCGCGCGACTTCGAGCAAAGTTTATGACCGTCATATTTTTTTTCGAAAGCATGCTTGTATGACTTCCCATGGGCTAATAAGATGGGAATGACAAGTGTTTTCATTTTCCGAGATGGTGCACGAAAAACCGATCGAAACTCGACTCTGCTCAAAGTCTATGAACGTCGCGTTTTTTCGTGAAACCATGCTCATACGACTTACCATGGGCTAATACATCGTGAATGGCTAGTATTTTGAATTTCCGAGACGGTGCACGTAAAACCAATCCAAATTCAACTCTGGGCACGACTTCGCGTAATGTTTATGACCGTCGCATTTTTTTGCGAAAGCATGCATGTACGACTTCCCATGGGCTAATAAGACGGGAAAGACCAGTATTTTGAATTTCCGAGACGGTGCACGAAAAATCGATCGAAACTCGACTCTGCGCAAAGTTTAAGACGGTGCATTTTTTCTTGAAACCATGCTCATACGACTTATCATGGGCTAATACATCCATCATAAATGGCCAGTATTTTAAATTTTCGAGACAGTGCATGAAAAACCGATCAAAACTCGACTCAGCGCGCGACTTCGAGCAAAGTTTATGACCGTCGTATTTTTTTTGCGAAAGCATACTTGTACGACTTCCCATGGGCTAATAAGACGGGATTGGCCAGTATTTTGAATTTCTGAGAAGGTGCAAGAAAAACCGATCAAAACTCGACTCTGCGCAAAGTTTGACCGTCGCATTTTTTTGTGAAACCATGCTCATACGACTTACCATGTACATCGTGAATGGCTAGTATTTTGAATTTCCGAAACGGTGCATGAAAAACCGATCGAAACTCGACTCAGCGCGTGACTTCGCGCAAAGTTTATCACCGTCGCATTTTTTCGTGAAACCATGCTCATACGACTTACCATGGGCTAATATATCGTGAATGGCCAGTATTTTGAATTTTCGAGAAAGTGCATGAAAAATCGATCGAAACTTGACTCAGCGCGCGACTTCGAGCAAAGTTTATGACCGTCGTATTTTTTTGCGAAAGCGTGCTTGTAAGACTTCCCATGGGCTAATAAGACGGGAATGACCAGTATTTTGATTTTCCGAGATGGTGCATGAAAAACCAATCGAAACTCGACTCGGCGCAAAGTCTATGACCGTCGCGTTTTTTCGTGAAACCATGCTCATACGACTTACCATGGGCTAAAACATCGTGAATGGCCAGTATTTTGAATTTCCGAGACGGTGCACGTAAAACTAATCGAAATTCGACTCTGGGCACGAATTCGCGTAATGTTTATCACCGTCGCATTTTTTTGCGAAAGCGTGCTTGTACGACTTCCCGAGACGGTGCACGAAAAACTAATATTTTGCGAAAGCGTCGCATGTTTATGACCGTCACATTTTTTTTCGAAAGTGCGCTAATAAAACTGGAAAGACGAGTATTTTAAATTTCTGAGACGGTGCACGAAAAACCGATCCAAACTCGACTCTTCGCAAAGTCTATGACCGTCGAGTTTTTTCGTGAAACCCTGCTCATACGACTTACCATGGGCTAATACATCGTGAATGGCTAGTATTTTGAATTTTCGAGACGGTGCACGTAAAACCAATCGAAATTCGACTCTGGGCATGACATCGCGTAATGTTTATGACCGTCGCATTTTTTCGCGAAAGCGTGCTTGTACGACTTCCCATGGGCTAATAAGACGGGAAAGACCAGTATTTTGAATTTCCGAGACGGTGCACGAAAAACCGATTAAAACTCGACTCTGCGTAAAGTTTATCACCGTCGTATTTTTTCGTGAAACCATGCTCATACGACTTACCATGGGCTAATACATCGTGAATGGCCAGTATTTTGAATTTCCGAGAAAGTGCATGAAAAACCGATCGAAACTTGACTCAGTGCGCGACTTCGAGCAAAGTTTATGACCGTCGTATTTTTTTGCGAAAGCGTGCTTGTACGACTTCCCTTGGGCTAATAAGACGGGAATGACCAGTATTTTGATTTTCTGAGATGGTGCACAAAAAATCGATCGAAACTTGACTCTGCGCAAAGTCTATCACCGTCGCATTTTTTTCGTGAAACTATGCTCATACGACTTACCATGGGCTAATACATCGTGAATGGCCAGTATTATGAATTTTCGAAACGATGCACGAAAAACCGATCGAAACTCGACTCAGCGCGCTACTTCGCGCAAAGTTTATGACCGTCGCATTTTTTTTCGAAAGCGTGCTTGTACGACTTCCCATGGGCTAATAAGATAGGAAAGACCAGTATTTTGAATTTCTGAGACGGTGCACGAAAAACCGATCGAAATTTGACTCTGCGCAAAGTTTATCACCGTCGCATTTTTTCGTGAATCCATGCTCATACGACTTACCATGGGCTAATACATCGTGAATGGCCAGTATTTTGAATTTTCGAGAAAGTGCATGAAAAACCGATCGAAACTCGACTCAGCGCGCGACTTCGAGCAAAGTTTATGACCGTCGTATTTTTTTGCGAAAGCGTGCTTGTACGACTTCCATTGGGCTAATAAGATGGGAAAGACCAGTATTTTGAATTTTCGAGACGGTGCACGAAAAATCGATCGAAACTCGACTCTGCGCAAAGTTTATGACTGTCGCATTTTTTCATGAAACCATGCTCATACGACTTACCATGGACTAGTGAATGGCTAGTATTTTGAATTTCCGAGACGGTGCACGAAAAACCGATCGAAACTCGACTCAGCGCGTGACTTCTCGCAATGTTTATGACCGCTGTGTTTTTTTGCGAAAGCGTGCTTGTACGACTTCCCATGGGCTAATAAGACGGGAATGACCGGTATTTTGAATTTCCGAGATGGTGCACGAAAAACCGATCGAAACTCGACTCTGTGCAAAGTTTATGACCGTCGTATTTTTTTGTGAAACCATGCTCATACGACTTACAATGGGCTAATACATCGTTCGTTAATGGCCGGTATTTTAAATTTTCGAGACGGTGCATGAAAAACCGATCGAAACTCGACTCAGTGCAAAGTTTATGACCGTCGCATTTTTTTCGTGAAACTATGCTCATACGACTTACCATGGGCTAATACATCGTGAATGGCCACTATTTTGAATTTCCGAGACGGTGCATGAAAAACCGATCGAAACTCGACTCAGCGAAAAGTTTATGACCGTCGTATTTTTTCGTGAAACCATGCTCATACGACTTACCATGGGCTAATACAACGTGAATGGCCAGTATTTTGAATTTCCGAGATGGTGCACGAAAAATCGATCGAAACTCAACTCAGCGCGTGACTTCGCGCAATGTTATGACCGTCACATTTTTTCGCGAAACCGTGCAAATTAGGCTTCCCATGGGCTAATACGTCAGGAATTGCTAGTATTTAGAATTTCCGAGACGGTGCACGAAAAACCGATCGAAACTCGACCCTGAGCAAAGTTTATGACCGTCGTGCGTGGAGGAGAGACGGTGCACGAATCTGCTTGGGAATGGGGGGGAATGGGCCTGCGTTCCCTTGCGTGCTTTCGTGAGTGCACTGCTTTGCTTGGGCTTGCGCTTGCGGTTGCGGTCGGCGCTGGGGACGGCAACCTCTTCTCTTACCGAAGAGTGGGCAGCGTAGGGCGATTGCTCCCTTGGGCGATTTCTCCTCTACGATCGCTTCGCGGCGAATACAAGCATGGAAGGCCGTCGGTCGCTCCTGCGATCAGCGATTCCAGGCCGGGAATCGATGATTTCAGGCATGGAAGGGTGGCGGCTCTTCTCCCCTAGGCGCGGGACGGTCTCTAGGGCGAGAAACGGCGGAGGCTTGTGTAATGGGAAGGCTCTTATTGGGGAGTGGGAACCTTGGGAAGCTCCTGCAGTGAAAGTCTCTGATATAATAGGAAAAGATGGAACTCCTGACTTGTCTTTCTCTTGTTCGTGTCGCTGCCCCAACGAGTCAGAGTGTTCATTCATCTTCTCCGCCATCATCACTGTTGGTACTGGAGTATCAGTGCTTGGATTAGTGGTAGTGACCCCATTCTGTGGCTCTTGGCGTGGTCGGTAGACCTGTGTGATTTTTTGTGAAGGCTGTTGGCAGGCACCATTTACATGTCCAAAAGATAGACAAACCTTGCATCGTTGTGGCTTCCAAGAATATGAGACTTTCACCTTTCGGGTGCTCCCATCAAGATCACGGTAAGAAACATAATTCGGTAGTTCCTCATCAGAAGAAACCATTACACAAGCTCTGGCAAAGGTCAATCTCGTTTGCGAAGCTGTTGCCTTATCAATATACAATGGCTGTCCCAGGGTGGCTGCAAAGCTTTGCAATAAAATGATGACCCCAGAGATGTAGTGGAAGTCCGTGGAAAGAAACCCATATTGGGATAGACTGTAGACTGTCACACTCCAATCTCACATCAGGTGCCCAGCGTCGTAGTATTATTGGATGACCACGGATAGTCCAAAATCCTTCAAGGACCCGTTGTAAATCTTCTTCAGAATAAAGCCTGCATACAAAGACTCCGGTCTCCAACATATGAAGATCAAATGTTGATATTCCCCATCGAGTTCTGATGTATGAGGATAATGGGAAAAAGGATGTTCTTCGTCCAACAACGTAGCCCACAATTGCCATGGACCATGTCTCAATTAGTTCGTCAGAATCAATAGCCTCATACACAGCAATCTTCTGATCAGCCTGTACTTCTGGAGCAAAAAAATCCAGTCGAAGATCCGGACTACCCACTGGAGCCTTGAAGAGGCTACTCCAAGGCCGAGGATCTCGGGAAATAGGAGTTGGAGGTCGTGATCTAGATCGTGAACGACCTCGGGCTTGGTTCATTGAAGGAGCATCCCGTAGAGAAGAAGAAATCAGCGGTTGAACATCCTGGTGTGAAACCGGCCTAAGCTGCTGGGGAGGAACCAGCGGCTGTTGGAGAGGAGCAACACCCTCCCGCTGTGAAGTAACCAACGGTTGAGGAGCAACCCTCTCCCACTGTGACTACTGGAGAGGGGTGTTCTGCTGTGAAGCAACCAGCGCAGGCCGCTGGGAAGAAGCCAACGGAGGAGTAGCCCGCTGGAACAGAGGAGGCGAAGCAGAGTGCCGCGTCCGGCCGCTCGCATCCATGGCGTCGCTCGCCCTAGAGATCGCCAGCTGCCTAGGGGAGAGGAAGCCACCACCCTGCCCACACTAAGATCGCAGCCGTCGCCCTTTCCACGCCGATTGCAGAAGCAGCCATCGCCCTTTCCACGCTGGAGTTGCCGCAGGATCGCTGAGCGACAGTGAACCCTGCCCCAATCGCAGCGTAGCCTCCACCGTTTCTCGCCCTAGAGTCCGTCCCGCGCCTAGGGGAGAAGAGCCGCCGCCCTTCCACGCCTGAAATCGCCGATTCCCGGCCTGGAATCGCTGATCGCAGGAGCGACCGTCGGCCTTCCACGCTTGTATTCACCGCGGAGCGATCGTGGAGGAGAAATCTTTTTTTTGGTAAGTAAAGATATTGTATTTTGTAAAAGATTTGTACAAAGAAGCTTTCTCTACACAAGCCATAGACTAAAGCCTGAAGTCTCTTAGTGTAGTCGAGAAGATTGCACCCCACCTAAAGAAGGTGAAATGAGCACGCTTCATCAAACTCATCTCCAAGAGTAGCATAAGGAAGTTAATAAATAATAAAATGCAATAGCTAGACTGTTCTGGACTACTTGTGGATACATCACAAAATATAAGCTTTGCCCCATATAATTACAATCTTCATCATTATTCGAGTGATTCTTGACGAATGGAAAAATTGAATCTTGTGAAAATATCTTTCTCTCTTCTTGTTAGGTGCTCTGTATTCAATTCTTGCTCCATACATGATCGTGAGTCCTGAAGAATCTCTATCAGAATTTGAGCTTTCTTCATGTTGTGACACTCAAAAATTCTGCCACACCTCTCCTTCCAAATCCACCAAATAGCACATCTGAATATAATTCGTGCTAGTTGTGTAAGAGGCCCCTTTCTTGAGAAGCTTTGCATAAGCATTTCTAATTCATGATGCAAGTTTGGCCGTGGTAGCCTTTGAAAATCAAATCGCTTCAAGATCTCCTTCCATATCCAAGATGAATAATCACAAGCAAAGTAGAGATGGTCAACACTTTCTTCATTTTGCATACACAAAGAGCACCGATTTACAATATAAATACCTCTTCGCTGCATATTGTCCATCGTAGGAAGTTTGCCGAGAAGGGCCTGCCATGTACATAAGGAATGTCGCTGTGAGCATGGACTATCCCATGTCCAACTACTTTGGATCCACTTGTTGTTCCGTCGTCTAATTTGGTTCCATGCAGATGTAGCACTAAATTTACCGTTATCATGAAGCCAAATAAGCATATCTGAAGAGTTGTTCTTGATTGTAATAGCCCTAATAGTCGGCCAAAGTAATAACATGTCAGGGGAGGTAGGGTTGGGAAGACACCAAGTACCATTGTTAATGAATTCAGAAACCTTCCAGTCTTTGGGAGCCCCCAGATCCTGTCGTACTCTATCACCAAATATCTGAAATATGCTTTTCCCATTCACCCAAGGATCATACCACATATTAATATTGGTTCCAGAAGAAATCACATAAGAAATATTGTTACGTAGCCATCTCCTTGCCTTTAGAATTCCTTTCCAAGCAGCAGAATGAGATGTTTTTGCAGATACTTCCCAGATTGATTCCTTGGTAAGGTACCTAGCAAAAACCCATTGTGACCATAAGGAAGACTTGTTTTGTAAAATATCCCATAATTGCTTTACCATACAAGCTTTATTCCAATCTCTAATATGTCGAAGATTCAGCCCCCCTTCATCCTTCGGTTTGCAAATGCTGTCCCAATTCACCATGTGCATTGCCTTACCATCTGTGCCATTCCAAAAGAAGTTCATAAGTAATTTATCAATATCATGGAGAAGCCCGGCTGGTAGAAGGAATGCATGAGACCAATAAATAGAATAAGAGGTCAACACAGATCGAATAAGTTCAAGTCGTCCAGCTTTAGAAAGAAGCCTATTTTTCCAAGAGGAAATTCTGTTCTTAATTTTTTGTATGATAGGCTGACAGGAGGCTTTGTTGATTCCAGTGGATATAAGTGGGAGACCCAAGTAAGGAACCGGTAAATTTCCTTCAGCAACTCCCAATGTTTGAGCAATATGATCCTTATTGTCAATGCAAGCACCCACATATACTTTGCTCTTTGCATGGTTTAGCTTAAGACCAGAAACTATACCAAATTCATTAAGAATATCTGCCAGATTACTCACAGAAACTGGATCATCTCGAAGGAAGATAATAAGGTCATCAGCAAATGTTATGTGAGAGATATAAATAGAACCATAATATGGTACCTTAATTTTGCCATTGGAAACAGCCTCTTCTAACATACAACTGAGTCCTTCCATTGCAATCGTAAAAAGATAAGGAGATAGTGGATCGCCTTGCCGAATGCCATTCTTACTCCCGAAGAAGCCAATAGGTGAACCATTAAAGAGAATCGAAAATTTTAGAGTTTCCAAGCAACATTGAATCCATTGAACCCAGCGCTGAGGGAAGCCCATATTATGGAGCATCATGTAAATAAATTGCCTATTGACTGAGTCAAAGGCCTTCCGTAAATCAGCTTTAAAACAGATCTTTTTCCCTCTTGTTTTTGAGTGTAGATCCTTAACCAAATCATTAGCAAGCAAGACATTATGATGGATACTCCTCCCTTTAATAAAAGCAGCCTGATTAGGACTAATGACCTTATTCATGACCTTTTGTAGTCTATCTGCCAGCAACTTAGAGATAACCTTATAAATAAAGTTGCACAGTGAAATAGGACGGTAGTTCTCCAATGAATCGGCTCCATCATTTTTAGGCACTAAAGAAATAAAAGTGCAATTCATTTCTTTCAGAATGTGACCTGAGGAGAAAAAATGTCGACAAGCTTTTATGACATCGTTGCCTACAATAGCCCATGCAATTTGATAAAACTCAGCTGGAAATCCATCTGGACCAGGGCTTTTGTGCTTCGGGGACTTAAAAACAACTTTCACAATTTCATCATCCATTATTGGGGCATTAAGATGAGAGAGGGCTTCAGAATCAAGTCGTCTTGTAGGCCCAACATGAATACTATTAGGCTGCTGTTCCTGATTGAGTAAGGAATAAAAAAATTGCTCGGTGTAATTTTTAACCTCATCCAGATCCTCAATGAGATTTCCATCTATACCTTTGCATTTTTTGATGCGATTAGTAGCCCTTCTGGTAGCAATAGCAGCATAGAAAAACTTCGTATTAGAATCCCCTAGAGTAAGCCAATGCTGTCGTGACTTCTGTTTCAAAAAGCATTCCTCCTGCTTCAAAGCTTGCATAAAGTTATTTCTAGCAGCAGCCTCTTTGTATATAAGATTCGCATCCAGAGGTTGAAGATTTAGCTCGCTTTGCACAGCCATAAGTTCTTTCTTGCATAACTGAACTCTGTCGTTGATATTTCCAAATGTAGTTGAATTCCACTTCTTCAGTGCTGCTTTGCATGCTTTTAGTTTTTGACATAGGATGTAAGGGGGAGAACCAAATACATTAATGTCCCAAGCTGACTTAATAACTTCGAGGAACTTTGGGTGAGAACTCCACATATTAAAAAATCTAAAAGGTTTCTTGACTCTTGGTAGTGCTTTATCTGCATGTATATGCATAATAGAGTGATCCGAAAATAACTTAGCACCGTACTCAAGAAGTGAATCTGGAAAAACTGCTAACCATTCCTGATTTATCAAACATCTGTCAAGTCGAGCCATAATTTTTCTTTCAGCAGTACTTTGATTGTTCCATGAGAACCAATCACCTACAGATTTCATGTCAGTCAATGCAGCAGTATCTATACAATCATTAAAATGTTGAAGCTGACATTCGGAAAGCACTCTACCCCCCACTTTCTCATTTGTGTATCTGACAGTATTAAAGTCACCGAGAACAACCCAAGGTACTGTAGGATAACTATTTGAAATGCTAACCAGATCACGCCATAGAGCATTCCTGTCAGACATACTGTTAGATGCATAAATACCGGTAATATTGAATTGACATCCAGTCTGTTTATCCTCTGCCTTAAGATGAATGAATTGATTAGTAGCAGAAATAAACCAAGCAGTAACAAGATTAGGATGCCATAAGACCCAAACTCGACCATAAGTATCCTGAGAATCATTAGTAAAAAGTTCTGCCTCAGGCCATATTAAATTCTTCTGAACTTGAACACGATGAGGTTTAATTTTTGTTTCCACAAGAATGACAATGTCACATGCAGCAGATCGGATTATTCTATTGAGCTCCCGACATTTCTCAGTCTTATTAAGTCCACGAACATTCCAACAGCTTATTTTCATCAATACTAGATAGAAGGAAGAGCATGCGATTTTGGGAGGACACTACCATCCTTTTTCTTATCCTTTGATTTTGCATGGTCCTCTCGCATAATATCTTTACCCTTTAATCCTTTATTCCTATATTTATCCACCTCATCCACAGCTTGCAAATGTTTAAATTTTTGCGTACCTTGAGGCAAGGAGTCCTGAATAGCGGGATGTGTCGAAGAGCGATGAGTTTGGTGAGTTGCAATGTCTTGGTTCCCAAGAGGTTGTTGAAATGAAATTTCCTGATTATCTGAAGGAGTGATTCGTGAAGGCGAGGTTGTTATTGGGGAGTGAGAACCTTGGGAAGCTCCTGCAGTGAAATTCTCTGATATAATAGGTAAAGATGGAAGTCCTGACTTGTCTTTCTCTTGTTCGTGTCGCTGCCCCAACGAGTCAGAGTGTTCAATCATCTTCTCCGCCATCACCACTGTTGGCACTGGAGTATCAGTGCTTGGATTAGTGGTAGTGACCCCATTCTGTGGCTCTTGGCGTGGTCGGTAGACCTGTGTGATTTTTTGTGAAGGCTGTTGGCAGGCACCATTTACATGTCCAAAAGATAGACAAACCTTGCATCGTTGTGGCTTCCAAGAATATGAGACTTTCACCTTTCGGGTGCTCCCATCAAGATCACGGTAAGAAACATCATTCGGCAGTTCCTCATCAGAAGAAACCATTACACAAGCTCTGGCAAAGGTCAATCTCGTTTGCGAAGCTGTTGCCTTATCAAGATACAATGGTTGTCCCAGGGTGCTGCAAAGCTTTGCAATAAAACGACGACCCCAGAGATGTAGTGGAAGTCCATGAAAAGAAACCCATATTGGGATAGACTGTAGACTGTCTAACTCCAATCTCACATCAGGTGCCCAGCGTCGTAGTATCATTGGATGACCACGGATAGTCCAAAATCCTTCAAGGACCCGTTGTAAATCTTCTTCCGAATAAAGCCTGCATACAAAGAATCCGGTCTCCAACATATGAAGATCAAATGTTGATATTCCCCATCGAGTTCTGATGTATGAGGATAGTGGGAAAAAGGATGTTCTTAGTCCAACAACGTAGCCCACAATTGCCATTGACCATGTCTCAATTAGTTCGTCGGAATCAATAGCCTCATACACAGCAATCTTCTGGTCAGCCTGTACTTCTGGAGCAAAAAAGTCCAGTCGAAGATCCGGACTACCCACTGGAGCCTTGAAGAGGCTACTCCAAGGCTTCGGATCTCGGGAAATAGGAGCTGGAGGTCGTGATCTAGATCGTGAACGACCTCGGGCCTGGTTCATTGAAGGAGCATCCCGTCGAGAAGAAGAAATCAGCGGTGGAACATCCTGGTGTGAAACCGGCCTAAGCTGCTGGGGAGGAACCAGCGGCTGTTGGAGAGGAGCAACCCCCTCCCGCGGTGAAGTAACCAGCGGCTGAGGAGCAACCCTCTCCCGCTGTGACTGCTGGAGAGGGGCGTTCTGCTGTGAAGCAATCAGCCGCTGGGAAGAAGCCAGCGGAGGAGCATCCCGCTGGAACAGAGGATGCGAAGCAGAGTGCCGCGTCCGGCCGCTCGCATCCATGGCGTCGCTCGCCCTAGCCGCCAGCCGCCTAGGGGAGAGGAAGCCACCACCCTGCCCACACTAATGTCGCAGCCGTCGCCCCTTCCACGCCGATTGCAGAAGCAGCCGTCGCCCTTTCCACGCTGGAGTTGCCGCAGCAAGCGGCAGTGAACCCAGCCCCAATCGCAGCGCAGCTTCCACCGTTTCTTGCCCTAGAGTCCGTCCCGCGCCTAGGGGAGAAGAGCCGCCGCCCTTCCACGCCTGAAGTCGCCGATTCCCGGCCTGGAATCGCTGATCGCAGGAGCGACCGCCGGCCTTCCACTCGCCGCGGAGTGATCGTAGAGGAGAAATCGCCCAAGGGAGCAATCGCAAGCACAAGCGCAAGGGAAGAGGTTGCCGTCCCCAGCGTCAATCGCAAGCGCAAGCGCAAGCCCAAGCAGAGCAGAGCACTCACGCACGCACGCAAGGGAACGCAGGCCCATTCCCCCCCATTCCCAAGCCGATGCGTGCACCGTCTCTCCTCCTCTCTCTCTCCTCCTCACGCTTTCACATCGTGGAGGAGAAATCGACCAAGGGAGCAATCGCCCTCCGCTGCCCAGCGTCGATCGCAAGCACAAGCCCAAGCCCAAGCAGAGCTGAGCACTCACGCACGCACGCAAGGGAACGCTGGCCCATTCCCCCCATTCCCAAGCAGATTCGTGCACCGTCTCTCCTCCACGCACGACGGTCATAAACTTTGCTCAGGGTCGAGTTTCGATCGGTTTTTCGTGCACCGTCTCGGAAATTCTAAATGCTAGCAATTCCTGACGTATTAGCCCATGGGAAGTCATATTTGCACGAAAAACCGATCGAAAGTCGACTCTGCGCAAAGTTTCTGACAGTCGCATTTTTTCGTGAAACCATGCTCATATGACTTCCCATTGGCTAATACATCATGAATGGCCAGTATTTTGAATTTTCGAGACGATGCACGAAAATACGATCAAAACTCGACTCAGCGCGCGACTTCGAGCAAAATTTGTGACCGTCGTATTTTTTTTGCAACAGCATACTTGTAATTCGACTCTGCGCAAAGTTTATGACCGTGGCATTTTTTCGTGAAACCGTGCTCATACGACTTACCATGGGCTAATACATCGTGAAAAGCTAGTATTTTAAATTTCTAAGACGGTGCACGAAAAACCGATCCAAACTCGACTCTTCGCAAAGTCTATGACCGTCGAGTTTTTTCGTGAAACCATGCTCATACGACTTACCATGGGCTAATACATCGTGAATGGCTAGTATTTTGAATTTTCGAGACGGTGCATGTAAAACCAATCGAAATTCGACTCTGGGCACGACTTCGCGTAATGTTTATGACCGTCGCATTTTTTCGCGAAAGCGTGCTTGTACGACTTCCCATGGGCTAATAAGATGGGAAAGACCAGTATTTTGAATTTTCGAGACGGTGCACAAAAAACCGATTAAAACTCGACTCTGCGTAAAGTTTATCACCGTCGTATTTTTTCGTCAAACCATGCTCATACGACTTACCATGGGCTAATACATCGTGAATGGCCAGTATTTTGAATTTCCAAGAAAGTGCATGAAAAACCGATCGAAACTTGACTCAGTGCGCGACTTCGAGCAAAGTTTATGACCGTCGTATTTTTTTGCGAAAGCATGCTTGTACGACTTCCCTTGGGCTAATAAGACGGGAATGACCAGTATTTTGATTTTCCGAGATGGTGCACGAAAAATCGATCGAAACTTGACTCTGCGCAAAGTCTATCACCGTTGCATTTTTTTCGTGAAACTATGCTCATACGACTTACCATCGGCTAATACATCGTGAGTGGCCAGTATTTTGAATTTTCGAAACGATGCACGAAAAACCGATCGAAACTCGACTCAGCGCGCTACTTCGCGCAAAGTTTATGACCGTCGCATTTTTTTTCGAAAGCGTGCTTGTATGACTTCCCATGGGCTAATAAGATAGGGAAGACTAGTATTTTGAATTTCTGAGACGGTGCACGAAAAACCGATCGAAACTTGACTCTGCGCAAAGTTTATCACCGTCGCATTTTTTCGTGAAACCATGCTCATACGACTTACCATGGGCTAATACATCGTGAATGGCCAGTATTTTGAATTTTCGAGAAAGTGCATGAAAAACCGATCGAAACTCGACTTAGCGCGCGACTTCGAGCAAAGTTTATGACCGTCGTATTTTTTTACGAAAGCGTGCTTGTACGACTTCCATTGGGCTAATAAGATGGGAAAGACCAGTGTTTTGAATTTTCGAGACGGTGCACGAAAAATCGATCGAAACTCGACTCTGTGCAAAGTTTATGACTGTCGCATTTTTTCATGAAACCATGCTCATACGACTTACCATGGGCTAATACATCGTGAATGGCCAGTATTTTGAATTTCCGAGACGGTGCACGAAAAACCGATCGAAACTCGACTCAGCGCGTGACTTCGCGCAATGTTTATGACCGCTGTGTTTTTTTACGAAAGCGTGCTTGTACGACTTCCCATGGGCTAATAAGATGGGAATGACCGGTATTTTGAATTTCCGAGATGGTGCACGAAAAACCGATCGAAACTCGACTCTGTGCAAAGTTTATGACCGTCGTATTTTTTTGTGAAACCATGCTCATACGACTTACAATGGGCTAATACATCGTTAATGGCCGGTATTTTGAATTTTCGAGACGATGCAAGAAAAACCGATCGAAACTCGACTCAGTGCAAAGTTTATGACCGTCGCATTTTTTCGTGAAACTATGCTCATACGACTTACCATGGGCTAATACATCGTGAATGGCCACTATTTTGAATTTCCGAGACGGTGCATGAAAAACCGATCGAAACTCGACTCAGCGAAAAGTTTATGACCATCGTATTTTTTCGTGAAACCATGCTCATACGACTTACCATGGGCTAATACAACGTGAATGGCCAGTATTTTGAATTTCCGAGATGGTGCACGAAAAATCGATCGAAACTCAACTCAGCGCGTGACTTCGCGCAATGTTATGACCGTCACATTTTTTCGCGAAATCGTGCAAATACGACTTCCCATGGGCTAATACGTCAGGAATTGCTAGTATTTAGAATTTCCGAGACGGTGCACGAAAAACCGATCGAAACTCGACCTTGAGCAAAGTTTATGACCGTCTTGCGTGGAGGAGAGACGGTGCACGAATCTGCTTGGGAATGGGGGGGAATGGGCCTGCGTTCCCTTGCGTGCGTGCGTGAGTGCACTTCTCTGCTTGGGCTTGCGCTTGCGGTTGCGGTCGGCGCTGGGGACGGCAACCTCTTCTCTTACCGAAGAGTGGGCAGCGTAGGGCGATTGCTCCCTTGGGCGATTTCTCCTCTACGATCGCTTCGCGGCGAATACAAGCATGGAAGGTCGTCGGTCGCTCCTGCGATCAGCGATTCCAGGCCGGGAATCGATGATTTCAGGCATGGAAGGGCGACGGCTCTTCTCCCCTAGGCGCGGGATGGTCTCTAGGGCGAGAAACGGCGGAGGCTTGTGTAATGGGAAGGCTCTTATTGGGGAATGAGAACCTTGGGAAGCTCTTGCAGTGAAAGTCTCTGATATAATAGGAAAAGATGGAACTCCTGACTTGTCTTTCTCTTGTTCGTGTCGCTGCCCCAACGAGTCAGAGTGTTCATTCATCTTCTCCGCCATCATCACTGTTGGTACTGGAGTATCAGTGCTTGGATTAGTGGTAGTGACCCCATTCTGTGTCTCTTGGCGTGGTCGGTAGACCTGTGTGATTTTTTGTGAAGGCTGTTGGCAGGCACCATTTACATGTCCAAAAGATAGACAAACCTTGCATCGTTGTGGCTTCCAAGAATATGAGACTTTCACCTTTCGGGTGCTCCCATCAAGATCACGGTAAGAAACATAATTCGGTAGTTCCTCATCAGAAGAAACCATTACACAAGCTCTGGCAAAGGTCAATCTCGTTTGCGAAGCTGTTGCCTTATCAATATACAATGGCTGTCCCAGGGTGGCTGCAAAGCTTTGCAATAAAATGACGACCCCAGAGATGTAGTGGAAGTCCGTGGAAAGAAACCCATATTGGGATAGACTGTAGACTGTCACACTCTAATCTCACATCAGGTGCCCAGCGTCGTAGTATTATTGGATGACCACGGATAGTCCAAAATCCTTCAAGGACCCGTTGTAAATCTTCTTCAGAATAAAGCCTGCATACAAAGACTTCGGTCTCCAACATATGAAGATCAAATGTTGATATTCCCCATCGAGTTCTGATGTATGAGGATAATGGGAAAAAGGATGTTCTTAGTCCAACAACGTAGCCCACAATTGCCATGGACCATGTCTCGATTAGTTCGTCAGAATCAATAGCCTCATACACAACAATCTTCTGATCAGCCTGTACTTCTGGAGCAAAAAAATCCAGTCGAAGATCCGGACTACCCACTGGAGCCTTGAAGAGGCTACTCCAAGGCCGAGGATCTCGGGAAATAGGAGCTGGAGGTCGTGATCTAGATCGTGAACGACCTCGGGCTTGGTTCATTGAAGGAGCATCCCGTAGAGAAGAAGAAATCAGCGGTGGAACATCCTGGTGTGAAACCGGCCTAAGCTGCTGGGGAGGAACCAGCGGCTGTTGGAGAGGAGCAACCCCCTCCCGCTGTGAAGTAACCAGCGGTTGAGGAGCAACCCTCTCCCGCTGTGACTACTAGAGAGGGGCGTTCTGCTGTGAAGCAACCAGCGCAGGCCGCTGGGAAGAAGCCAGCGGAGGAGCATCCCGCTGGAACAGAGGAGGCGAAGCAGAGTGCCGCGTCCGGCCGCTCGCATCCATGGCGTCGCTCGCCCTAGAGATCGCCAGCTGCCTAGGGGAGAGGAAGCCACCACCCTGCCCACACTAAGATCGTAGCCGTCGCCCTTTCCACGCCGATTGTAGAAGCAGCCATCGCCCTTTCCACGCTGGAGTTGCCGTAGGATCGCAGAGCCACAGTGAACCCAGCCCCAATCGCAGCGTAGCCTCCACCGTTTCTCGCCCCAGAGTCCGTCCCGCGCCTAGGGTAGAAGAGCTGCCGCCCTTCCACGCCTGAAATCTCTGATTCCCGGCCAAGAATCGCTGATCGCAGGAGCGACCGCCGGCCTTCCACGCTTGTATTCACCGCGGAGCGATCGTAGAGGAGAAATCGCCCAATGGAGCAATCGCCCTCAGCTGCCCACTCTTCGGTAAGAGAAGAGGTTGCCGTCCCCAGCGCCGATCGCAAGCCCAAGCAGAGTAGAGCACTCACACACGCACGCAAGGGAACGCAGGCCCATTCCCCCCCATTCCCAAGCAGAGTAGAGCACGCAAGGGAACGCTCATGTTTGTGCAAACCACCAGTATTTTAAATTTTCGAGACGGTGCACGAAAAATTGATCGAAACTCGACTCAGCGCGCGACTTCGCGCAATGTTTATGACCGTCGTATTTTTTAGCGAAACCGTGCTTGTACGACTTCCCATGGGCTAATAAGACGGGAAAGACCAGTATTTTGAATTTTCGAGATGGTGCACGAAAAACCGATCGAAACTCGACTCTGCGCAAAGTTTATCACCGTCGTATTTTTTCGTGAAACCATGCTCATACGACTTACCATGGGCTAATACATCGTGAATGGCCAGTATTTTGAATTTCTGAGAAAGTGCATGAAAAAC
Organism: Ensete ventricosum; assembly: GCA_029747655.1. NCBI lineage: Eukaryota > Viridiplantae > Streptophyta > Magnoliopsida > Zingiberales > Musaceae > Ensete > Ensete ventricosum. The sequence goes on along the minus strand of JAQQAF010000007.1, from coordinate 22,591,462 downwards.
CAATCGAGACTCGACTCAGCGCGCGACTTCGAGCAAAGTTTATGACCGTCGTATTTTTTTGCGAAAGCGTGCTTATACGACTTCCCATGGGCTAATAAGATGGGACATACCAGTATTTTCAATTTTCGAGACGGTGCACGAAAAACCGATCGAAACTCTACTCTGCGTAAAGTTTATCACCGTTGCATTTTTTCGTGAAACCATGCTCATACGACTTACCATGGGCTAATACATCGTGAATGACCAGTATTTTGAATTTCCGAGATGGTGCACGTAAAACCAATCGAAATTTGACTCTGGGCACGACTTCGCGTAATGTTTATGACCGTCGCATTTTTTTGCGAAAGCGTGCTTGTACGACTTACCATGGGCTAATACGTTGGGAAAGACCAGTATTTTGAATTTCCGAGACGGTGCACGAAAAACAGATCGAAACTCGACTCTGCGCAAAGTTTATGACCGTCGCGTTTTTTAATGAAACCATGCTCATACGACTTACCATGGGCTAATACATCGTTAATGGCCAGTATTTTAAATTTCTGAGACGGTGCACGAAAAACCGATCGAAACTCGTCTCAGCGCGCGACTTCGAGCAAAGTTTATGACCATTATATTTTTTTGCGAAAGCGTGCTTGTACGACTTCCCATGGGCTAATAAGACGGGAAAGACCAGTATTTTGAATTTCTAAGACGGTGCACGAAAAACCGATCGACACTCGTCTCAGCGCGTGACTTCGTGCAATATTTATGACCGTCGTATTATTTTACGAAAGCGTGCTTGTACGACTTCCCATGGGCTAATAAGACGGGAAAGACCAGTATTTTGAATTTCCGAGATGGTGCACGAAAAACCGATCGAAACTCGACTCTGCGCAAAGTTTATCACTGTCGCATTTTTTCGTGAAACCATACTCATACGACTTACCATGGGCTAATACATCGTGAATGGCTAGTATTTTGAATTTCTGAGAAAGTGCATGAAAAACCGATCGAAACTCGACTCAGCGCGCGACTTCGAGCAAAGTTTATGACCGTCGTATTTTTTTACGAAAGCGTGCTTGTACGACATCCCATGGGCTAATAAGACAGGAATGACCAGTATTTTGATTATCCGAGATAGTGCACGAAAAACCGATCGAAACTCAACTCTACACAAAGTCTATGACCGTCGCGTTTTTTCATGAAACCATGCTCATACGACTTACCATGGGCTAATACATCGTGAATGGGTAGTATTTTGAATTTCCGAGACGGTGCACGTAAAACCAATCGAAATTCGACTCTGGGCACGACTTCGCGTAATGTTTATGACCGTCGCATTTTTTTGCGAAAGCGTGCTTGTACGACTTCCCATGGGCTAAAAAGATGGGAAAGTCCAGTATTTTGAATTCCGAGACGGTGCACGAAAAACCGATCGAAACTCAATCGTACAAGCACGCTTTATGCATCTAACAGTATGTCTGATAAGAATGCTCTATGGCGTGATCTGGTTAGCATTGCAAATAGTTATCCTACAGTACCTTGGGTTATTCTAGGTGACTTTAATACTGTCAGATACACAAATGAGAAAGTGGGGGGTAGAGTGCTTTCCGAATGTCAGCTTCAACATTTTAATGATTGTATAGATACTGCTACATTGACTGACATGAAATCTGTAGGTGATTGGTTCTCATGGAACAATCAAAGTACTGCTGATAGAAAAATTATGGCTCGACTTGACAGATGTTTGATAAATCAGGAATGGTTAGCGATTTTCCCAGATTCACTTCTTGAGTACGGTGCTTAGTTATTTTCGGATCACTCTATTATGCATATACATGCAGATAAAGCACTACCCAGAGTCAAGAAACCTTTTAGATTTTTTAATATGTGGAGTTCTCACCCTAAGTTCCTCGAAGTTATTAAGTCAGCTTGGGACATTAATGTATTTGGTTCTCCCCCTTACATCCTATGTCAAAAACTAAAAGCATGCAAAGCAGCACTCAAGAAGTGAAATTCAACTACATTTGGAAAAATCAACGACAGGGTTCAGTTATGCAAGAAAGAACTTATGGCTGTGCAAAGCGAGCTAAATCTTCAACCTCTTTTTTTTTTGTAAGTAAAGATAATGTATTTTGTAAAAGATTTGTACAAAGAAGCTTTGTCTACACAAGCCATAGACTAAAGCCTGAAGTCTCTTAGTGTAGTCGAGAAGATTGTACCCCACCTAAAGAAGGTGAAATGGGCACACTTCATCAAACTCATTTCCAAGAGTAGCACAAGGAAGTTAATAAAAAATGCAATAGCTAGACTGTTCTGGAGTACTTGTGGATACATCACAAAATATAAGCTTTGCCCCATAATACATTACAATCTTCATCATTATTCGAGTGATTATTGACTAATGAAAAAATTGAATCTTGTGAAAATCTCTCTCTCTTCTTGTTAGGTGCTCTATATTCAATTCTTGCTCCATGCCTGATCGTGAGTCCTGAAGAATCTCTATCAGAATTTGAGCTTTGTTCATGTTGTGACACTCAAAAATTCTGCCACACCTCTCCTTCCATATCCACCAAATAGCACATCTGAATATAATTCTCGCTAGTTGTGTAAGAGGACCCTTTCGTGAGAAGCTTTGCATTAGCCTTTCTAGTTCATGATGCAAGTTTGGCCGTGGTAGCCTTTGAAGATCAAATTGCTTCAAGATCTCTTCCCATATCCAAGATGAATAATCACAAGCAAAGTATAGATGGTCAACACTTTCTTCCTTTTGCATACACAAAGAGCACCGTTCGCTGCATATTGTCCATCGTAGGAAGTTTGCCGAGAAGGGCCTGCCATGTACATAAGGAATGTCGCTGTGAGCATGGACTATCCCATGTCCAACTACTTGGGATCCACTTGTTGTTTCGTCGTCTAATTTGGTTCCATGCAGATGTAGCACTAAATTTACCATTATCATGAAGCCAAATAAGCATATCTGAAGAGTTGTTCTTGATTGAAATAGCCCTAATAGTCGGCCAAAGTAATAACATGTCTGGGGAGGTAGGGTTAGGAATGCATCATGTACCATTGTTAATGAATTCAGAAACCTTCCAGTCTTTGGGAGCCCCCAGATCCTGTCGTACTCTATCACCAAATATCTGAAATATACTTTTCTCATTCACCCAAGGATCATACCACATATTAATATTGGTTCCAGAAGAAATCACATAAGAAATATTGTTACGTAGCCATCTCCTTGCCTTCAGAATTCCTTTCCAAGCAGCAGAATGAGATGTTTTTGCAGATACTTCCCAGATTGATTCCTTGGTAAGGTACCTAGCAAAAACCCATTGTGACCATAAAGAAGACTTGTTTTGTAAAATATCCCATAATTGCTTTACCATACAAGCTTTATTCCAATCTCTAATATGTCGAAGATTCAAGCCCCCTTCATCCTTCGGTTTGCAAATGTTGTCCCAATTCACCATATGCATTGCCTTACCATCTGTGCCATTCCAAAAGAAGTTTATAAGTAATTTATCAATATCATTGAGAAGCCCGACTGGTAGAAGGAATGCATGAGACCAATAAATAGAATAAGAGATCAACACTGATCGAATAAGTTCAAGTCGTCCAGCTTTAGAAAGAAGCCTATTTTTCCAAGAGGAAATTCTGTTCTTAATTTTTTGTAGGATAGGCTGACAGGAGACTTTGTTGATTCCAGTGGATATAAGTGGAAGACCCAAGTAAGGAACCGGTAAATTTCCTTCAGCAACTCCCAATGTTTGAGCAATATGATCCTTATTTTCAATGCAAGCACCAACGTATACTTTGCTCTTTGCATGGTTTAGCTTAAGACCAGAAACTATACCAAATTCATGAAGAATAACTGCCAGATTACTCACAGAAACTGGATCATCTCGAAGGAAGATAATAAGGTCATCAGCAAATGTTATGTGAGAGATATAAACAGAATCATAATATGGTACCTTAATTTTGCCATTGGAAACAGCCTCTTCTAACATACAACTGAGTCCTTCCATTGCAATCGTAAAAAGATAAGGAGATAGTGGATCGCCTTGCCGAATGCCATTCTTACTCCCGAAGAAGCCAATAGGTGAACCATTAAATAGAATCGAAAATTTAAGAGTTTCCAAGCAACATTGAATCCATTGAACCCAGTGCTGAGGGAAGCCCATATTATGGAGCATCATGTAAATAAATTGCCTATTGACTGAGTCAAAGGCCTTGCGTAAATCAGCTTTAAAACAGATCTTTTTCCCTCTTGTTTTTGAGTGTAGATCCTTAACCAAATCATTAGCAAGCAGGACATTATGATGGATACTCCTCCCTTTAATAAAAGCAGCCTGATTAGGACTAATGACCTTATTCATGACCTTTTGTAGTCTATCTGCCAGTAACTTCGAGATAACCTTATAAATAAAGTTGCACAGTGAAATAGGACGGTAGTTCTCCAATGAATCGGCTCCATCATTTTTAGGCACTAAAGAAATAAAAGTGCAATTCATTTCTTTAAGATATGACCTGAGGAGAAAATAACTTCTGGATGCGAATCTTATATACAAAGAGGCTGCTGCTAGAAATAACTTTATGTAAGCTTTAAAGCAGGAGGAATGCTTTTTGAAACAGAAGTCACGACAGCATTGGCTTACTCTAGGGGATTCTAATACGAAGTTTTTCTATGCTGCTATTGCTACCAGAAGGGCTACTAATCGCATCAAAAAATGCAAAGGTATAGATGGTAATCTCATTGAGGATCTGGATGAGGTTAAAAATTACACCAAGCAATTTTTTTATTCCTTACTCAATCAGGATCAGCAGCCTAATAGTATTCATGTTGGGCCTACAAGATGACTTGATTCTGAAGCCCTCTCTCATCTTAAGGCCCCAATAAGGATGATGAAATTGTAAAAGTTGTTTTTAAGTCCCCGAAGCACAAAAGCCCTGGTCCAGATGGATTTCCAGCTGAGTTTTATCAAATTGCATGGGCTATTGTAGGCAACGATGTCATAAAAGCTTGTCGACATTTTTTCTCCTCAGGTCATCTTCTTAAAGAAATGAATTACACTTTTATTTCTTTAGTGCCTAAAAATGATGGAGCCGATTCATTGGAGAACTACCATCCTATTTCACTGTGCAACTTTATTTATAAGGTTATCTCTAAGTTGCTGGCAGATAGACTACAAAAGGTCATGAATAAGGTCATTAGTCCTAATCAGGCTGCTTTTCTTAAAGGGAGGAGTATCCATCATAATGTTCTGCTTGCTAATGATTTGGTTAAGGATCTACATTCTAAAACAAGAGGGAAAAAGATCTGTTTTAAAGCTGATTTACGAAAGGCCTTTGACTCAGTCAATAGGAATTTTATTTACATGATGCTCCATAATATGGGCTTCCCTCAGCACTGGGTTAAATGGATTCAATGTTGCTTGGAAACTCCAAAATTTTTTATTCTCTTTAATAGTTCACCTATTGGCTTCTTTGGGAGTAAGAATGGCATTCGGCAAGGCGATCCACTATCTCCTTATCTTTTTACCATTGCAATGGAAGGGCTCAGTTGTATGTTAGAAGAGGCTGTTTCCAATGGCAAAATTAAGGTACCACATTATGGTTCTGTTTACATAACATTTGCCGATGACCTTATTATCTTCCTTCGAGATGATCCAGTTTCTGTGAGTAATCTGGCAGATATTCTTAATGAATTTGGTAAAGTTTCTGGTCTTAAGCTAAACCATGCAAAGAGCAAAGTATATGTGGGTGCTTGCATTGACAATAAGGATCATATTGCTCAAACATTGGGAGTTGCTGAAGGAAATTTACCGGTTCCTTACTTGGGTCTCCCACTTATATCCACTGGAATCAACAAAGTCTCCTGTCAGCCTATCCTACAAAAAATTAAGAACAGAATTTCCTCTTGAAAAAATAGGCTTCTTTCTAAAGCTGGACGACTTGAACTTATTCGATCTGTGTTGATCTCTTATTCTATTTATTGGTCTCATGCATTCCTTCTACCTGCCGGGCTTCTCCATGATATTGATAAATTACTTATGAACTTCTTTTGGAATGGCACAGATGGTAAGGCAATGCACATGGTGAATTGGGACAACATTTGCAAACCGAAGGATGAAGGAGGGCTGAATCTTCGACATATTAGAGATTGGAATAAAGCTTGTATGGTAAAGCAATTATGGGATATTTTACAAAACAAGTCTTCCTTATGGTCACAATGGGTTTTTGCTAGGTACCTAACCAAGGAATCAATCTGGGAAACATCTGCAAAAACATCTCGTTCTGCTGCTTGGAAAGGAATTCTGAAGGCAAGGCGATGGCTACGTAATAATATTTCTTATGTGATTTCTTCTGGAACCAATATTAATATGTGGTATGATCCTTGGGTGAATGGGAAAAGTATATTTCAGATATTTGGTGATAGAGTACGACAGGATCTGGGGGCTCCCAAAGACTGGAAGGTTTCTGAATTCATTAACAATGGTACATGGTGTCTTCCCAACCCTACCTCCTCTGACATGTTATTACTTTGGCCGACTATTAGGGCTATTCCAATCAAGAACAACTCTTCAGATATGCTTATTTGGCTTCATGATAACGGTAAATTTAGTGCTACATCTGCATGGAACCAAATTAGACGACGAAACAACAAGTGGATCCAAAGTAGTTGGACATGGGATAGTCCATGCTCACAGCGACATTCCTTATGTACATGGCAGGCCCTTCTCGGCAAACTTCCTACGATGGACAATATGCAGCGAAGAGGTATTTATATTGTAAATCGGTGCTCTTTGTGTATGCAAAATGAAGAAAGTGTTGACCATCTCTACTTTGCTTGTGATTATTCATCTTGGATATGGAAGGAGATCTTGAAGCGATTTGATTTTCAAAGGCTACCACGGCCAAACTTGCATCATGAATTAGAAATGCTTATGCAAAGCTTCTCAAGAAAGGGGCCTCTTACACAACTAGCAAGAATTATATTCAGATGTGCTATTTGGTGGATTTGGAAGGAGAGGTGTGGCAGAATTTTTGAGTGTCACAACATGAACAAAGCTCAAATTCTGATAGAGATTCTTCAGGACTCACGATCATGTATGGAGCAAGAATTGAATACAGAGCACCTAACAAGAAGAGAGAAAGATATTTTCACAAGATTCAATTTTTTCATTCGTCGAGAATCACTCGAATAATGATGAAGATTGTAATGTATTATATGGGGCAAAACTTATATTTGTGATGTATCCACAAGTAGTCCAAAACAGTCTAGCTATTGCATTTTATTATTTATTAACTTCCTTGTGCTACTCTTGGAGATGAGTTTGATGAAGCATGCCCATTTCACCTTCTTTAGGTGGGGTGCAATCTTCTCGACTACACTAAGAGACTTCAGGCTTTAGTCTATGGCTTGTGTAGACAAAGCTTCTTTGTACAAATCTTTTACAAAATACATTATCTTTACTTACCAACAAAAAAAAAAGTCGCGCGATGAGTCGAGTTTCGATCGGTTTTTCGTGCACCATCTCGAAAATTCAAAATACCGGCCATTCACGATGTATTAGCCCATGGTAAGTCGTATGAGCATAGTTTCACGAAAAAATGCGACGGTCCTAGACTTTGCGCAGAGTCGAGTTTCGATCGGTTTTTTCGTGCACCATCTCGAAAAATCAAAATACTGGTCATTCATGTCTTATTAGCCCATGAGAAGTCGTACAAGCCCGCTTTCGTAAAAAAATACGACGGTCATAAACTTTGCTCGAAGTCGCGCGCTGAGTCGAGTTTCGATCGGTTTTTCATGCACTTTCTCGGAAATTCAAAATACTGGCCATTCACGATGTATTAGCCCATTGTAAGTCGTATGAGCATGGTTTCACAAAAAAATGCGACGGTGATAAACTTTTCGCAGAGTCGAGTTTCGATCGGTTTTTCGTGCACTGTCTCGAAAATTCAAAATACTGGTCATTCCCGTCTTATTAGCCCATGGGAAGTCGTACAAGCACACTTTCACAAAAAAATATGACGGTCATAAACTTTGCGCGAAGTCGCGCGCTGAGTCGAGTTTCGATCGGTTTTTCGTGCACCGTCTCGTAAATTCAAAATACTAGCCATTCACGATGTATTCGCCCATGGTAAGTCGTATGAGCATGGTTTCACGAAAAAATACGACGGTCATAGACTTTCGGCAGAGTTGAGTTTCGATCGGTTTTTCGTGCACTATCTCGGAAAATCAAAATACTGGTCATTCCCGTCTTATTAGCCCAAGGGAAGTCGTACAAGCACGCTTTCGCAAAAAAATACGACGGTCATAAACTTTGCTCGAAGTCGCGTGCTGAGTCGAGTTTCGATCGGTTTTTCATGCACCGTCTCGGAAATTCAAAATACTGGCCATTCACGATGTATACATGGTAAGTCGTATGAGCATGTTTCACGAAAAAATGCGTCGGTCATAGACTTTGCGCAGAGTCGAGTTTCGATCGGTTTTTCGTGCACCATCTCGAAAAATCAAAATACTTGTTATTCCCGTCTTATTAGCCCATGGGAAAGCACGCTTTCGCAAAAAAATACGACGGTCATAAACTTTGCTCGAAGTCGCGCGCTGAGTAGAGTTTCGATCGGTTTTTCATGCACTTTCTCGAAAATTCAAAATACTGGCCATTCACGATGTATTAGCCCATGGTAGGTCGTATGAGCATGGTTTCACGAAAAAATGCGACGGTGATAAACTTTGCGCAGAGTCGAGTTTCGATCCGTTTTTCGTGCATCATCTTGAAAATTCAAAATACTGGTCATTCCCGTCTTATTAGCCCATGGGAAGTCGTACAAGCACGCTTTCGCAAAAAAATACGATGGTCATAAACTTTACGCGAAGTCGCACGCTGAGTCGAGTTTCGATCGGTTTTTCATTCACCGGCTCGGAAATTCAAAATACTGGCCATTCACGATGATTAGCCCATGGTAAGTCGTATGAGAATGGTTTCACGAAAAAATGCGACGGTGTTAAACTTTTTTTTTTTTTTTTGGTAAGTAAAGATATTGTATTTTGTAAAAGATTTGTACAAAGAAGAAAATAGTTCTAGCCTATCATGATAAAAGACCGGAATTACAAAAACACATTTGGCAGATACTTCAAAGAAAAAATACCCGATTTATACGCAAATCACATTATTTTATGAAATCTTTCATTGAAAAAATATACATGGATATCTTGCTATGTATGGTTACCATTTCTAAGGTTAATGCACAACTTTTAAAAAAAACAATTATCAATGAATCCATTTACAACGATGAAAGAAATCAAGAAGGAATTGATGAAACAGATCAAGATACAATGAACTTTATTTCGACTATAAAAAAGTCCTTTTCTAATCCTAATATTAGAAATGATTTAAACACTTATCACGACTTATCTTCCTTGTCCCAAGCATATGTATTTTACAAATTGTCACAAACCCAATTATTTAACAACCATCACCTGAGATCTGTACTTCAATATCACGGTCACGGGACCTATCCTTTTATTAAAGACAAGATAAAGTATTATTGTATGACACGAGGAATATTTGATTCCAAATCAAGGCATAAGAAAATTAATAAGTCAAGGCATAAGAAAATTAATAAGTCTGGAATGAATAAATGGAAAAACTGGTTAAAGGGTCATTATCAATATAATTTATCTCAGAGCAAATGGTCTCGATTAGTACCGAAAAAATGGCGAAATAGAGTCAATCAACGTTGTACTATTCAAAATAAAGAATCAATGAAATTGTATTCATATAAAAAAGAAAAAGACCGATTAATTCATTACATGAATGCAAATTTTTGCATTTATATCTCTCACATAACATTTGCTGATGACCTTATTATCTTCCTTCGAGATGATCCAGTTTCTGTGAGTAATCTGGCAGATATTCTTAATGAATTTGGTATAGTTTCTGGTCTTAAGCTAAACCATGCAAAGAGCAAAGTATATGTGGGTGCTTGCATTGACAATAAGGATCATATTGCTCAAACATTGGGAGTTGCTGAAGGAAATTTACCGGTTCCTTACTTGGGTCTCCCACTTATATCCACTGGAAGCGACGGTGTTAAACTTTGCGCAGAGTAGAGTTTCGATCGGCTTTTCGTGCACCGTCTTGAAATTCAAAATACTGATATTTCCTGTCTTATTAGCCAATGGGAAGTCGTACAAGCACGCTTTCGCAAAAAAATACGACGGTCATAAACTTTGCACGAAGTCGCGCGCTATGTCGAGTTTCGATCGGTTTTTCATGCACCGTCTCAGAAATTCAAAATACTGGCCATTCACGATGTATTAGCAATGGTAAGTCGTATGACCATGGTTTCACAAAAAAATACGACGGTCATAGACTTTGCACAGAGTCGAGTTTCGATCGGTTTTTCGTGCACCATCTCGGAAAATCAAAATACTGGTCATTCCCGTCTTATTAGCCAATGGGAAGTCGTACAAGCACGCTTTCGCAAAAAAATACGACGGTCATAAACATTGCGCGAAGTCACGCGCTGAGTCGAGTTTCGATTGGTTTTTCAGGCACCTTCACGGAAATTCAAAATACTGGCCATTCACAATTGTATTTGCCCATGGTAAGTCGTATGAGCATGGTTTCATGAAAAAACGCGATGGTGATAGACATTGCGCAGAGTCAAGTTTCGAACGGTTTTTCGTGCACCATCTCGGAAAATCAAAATACTGGTCATTACCGTCTTATTAGCCCATGGGAAGTCGTACAAGCACGCTTTCGAAAAAAAATACGACGGTCATACACTTTGCACGAAGTCGCGCGCTGAGTCGAGTTTCGATGAGTTTTTCATTCACCATCTCGGAAATTCAAAATACTGGTCATTCACGATGTATTAGCCCATGGTAAGTCGTATGAGCATGGTTTCACGAAAAAATGCGACGATCATAAACGGTGATAAACTTTGCGTAGAGTAGAGTTTCGATCGATTTTTCGTGCACCGTCTTGGAAATTCAAAATACTGATCTTTCCCGTCTTATTAGCCCATGGGAAGTCGTACAAGCACGCTTTTGCAAAAAAATATGACGGTAATAAACTTAGCGCGAAGTCGCGCGCTGAGTCGAGTTTCGATCGGTTTTTCGTGCACCGTCTCGGAAATTCAAAATACTGGCTATTCACGATGTATTAGCCCATGGTAAGTCATATGAGCATGGTTTCACGAAAAAATGCGACGGTCCTAGACTTTGCGCAGAGTCGAGTTTCGATCGGTTTTTCGTGCACCATCTCGGAAAATCAAAATACTGGTCATTCCCGTCTTATTAGCCCATGAGAAGTCATACATGCACGCGTTCGCAAAAAAAACACGACTGTCATAAACTTTGCTCGAAGTCGCGCGCTGAGTTGAGTTTCGATCGATTTTTCATGCACTTTCTCGGAAATTCAAAATACTGCCCATTCACGATGTATTAGCCCATGGTAAGTCGTATGAGCATAGTGTCACGAAAAAATGCGACGGTGATAAACTTTGCGCAGAGTCGAGTTTCGATCGGTTTTTCATGCACCGTCTCGAAAATTCAAAATACTGGTCATTCCCGTCTTATTAGCCCATGGGAAGTCATACAAGCACGCTTTCGCAAAAAAATACGACGGTCATAAACTTTGCTCGAAGTCGCGTGCTGAGTCGAGTTTCGATCTGTTTTTCATGCACCGTCTCGGAAATTCAAAATACTGGCCATTCACGATGTATTAGCCCATGGTAAGTCGTATGAGCATGGTTTCACGAAAAAATGCGACGGTCATAGACTTTACGCAAAGTCGAGTTTCGATCGGTTTTTCGTGCACCATCTCGGAAAATCAAAATACTGGTCATTACCGTCTTATTAGCCCATGGGAAGTCGTACAAGCATGCTTTCGAAAAAAAATACGACGGTCATAAACATTGCGCGAAGTCGCGCGCTGAGTCGAGTTTCGATCGTTTTTTCGTGCACCGTCTCAGAAATTCAAAATACTGGCCATTCACGATGTATTAGCCCATGGTAAGTCGTATGAGCATGGTTTCACGAAAAAATGCGACGGTCATAGACTTTGCGCAGAGTCGAGTTTCGAGCGGTTTTTCGTGCACCATCTCGGAAAATCAAAATACTGGTTATTCCCATCTTATTAGCCCATGAGAAGTCGTAGAAGCATGTTTTCGCAAAAAAATACGATGGTCTTAAACTTTGCTCGAAGTCGCGCGCTGAGTCGAGTTTCGATCGATTTTTCATGCACTTTCTCGGAAATTCAAAATACTGGCCATTCACGATGTATTAGCCCATGGTAAGTCGTATGAGCATGGTTTCACGAAAAAATGCGACGGTGATAAACTTTGCGCAGAGTCGAGTTTCGATCGGTTTTTCGTGCACCGTCTTGGAAATTCAAAATACTGAGCTTTCCCGTCTTATTATCCCATGGGAAGTCGTACAAGCACGCTTTCGTAAAAAAATACGACGGTCATAAACTTTGCGCGAACTCGCGCGCTGAGTCGAGTTTCGATTGGTTTTTCAGGCACCGTCACGAAAATTCAAAATACTGGCCATTCACGATGTATTATCCCATGGTAAGTCGTATGAGCATGGTTTCACGAAAAAATGCGATGGTGATAGACATTGCGCAGAGTCGAGTTTCGATCGGTTTTTCGTGCACCATCTCGGAAAATCAAAATACTGGTCATTACCGTCTTATTAGCCCATGGGAAGTCGTACAAGCACGCTTTCGAAAAAAAATACGACGGTCATAAACGATTTTGCGCGAAGTCGCGTGCTGAGTCGAGTTTCGATCGATTTTTCATTCACCGTCTCAGAAATTCAAAATACTGGTCATTCACGATGTATTAGCCCATGGTAAGTCGTATGAGCATGGTTTCACGAAAAAATGCGACGGTGATAAACTTTGCGCAGAGTCGAGTTTCGATCGGTTTTTCATGCACCATCTCGAAAATTCAAAATACTGGTCATTCCCGTCTTATTAGCCCATGGGAAGTCGTACAAGCACGCTTTCGCAAAAAATACGACGGTCATAAACTTTGCGCGAAGTCGCGCGCTGAGTAGAGTTTCGATCGGTTTTTCGTGCACCATCTCGGAAATTCAAAATACTGGCCATTCACGATGTATTAGCCCATGGTAAGTCGTATGAGCATGGTTTCACGAAAAAATGCGACACTCATAGACTTTGCGCAGAGTCGAGTTTCGATCGATTTTTCGTGCACCATCTCGGAAAATTAAAATATTGGTCATTCCCATCTTATTAGCCCATGGGAAGTCATACAAGCACGCTTTCGCAAAAAAATACGACGGTCATAAACTTTGCTCGAAGTCGCGTGCTGAGTCGAGTTTCGATCTGTTTTTCATGCACCGTCTCGGAAATTCAAAATACTGGCCATTCACAATGTATTAGCCCATGGTAAGTCGTATGAGCATGGTTTCACGAAAAAATGCGACGGTCATAGACTTTACGCAGAGTCGAGTTTCGATCGGTTTTTCGTGCACCATCTCGGAAAATCAAAATACTGGTCATTACCGTCTTATTAGCCCATGGGAAGTCGTACAAGCACGCTTTCGAAAAAAATACGACGGTCATAAACTTTGCGCGAAGTCGCGCACTAAGTCGAGTTTCGATCGGTTTTTCGTGCACCGTCTCGGAAATTCAAAATACTGGCCATTCACGATGTATTAGCCCATGGTAAGTCGTATGAGCATGGTTTCACGAAAAAATGCAACGGTCATAGACTTTGCGCAGAGTCGAGTTTCGAGCGGATTTTCGTGCACCATCTCGGAAAATCAAAATACTGGTTATTCCCGTCTTATTAGCCCATGAGAAGTCGTAGAAGCATGTTTTCGCAAAAAAATACGACGGTCTTAAACTTTGCTCGAAGTCGCGCGCTGAGTCGAGTTTCGATCGATTTTTCATGCACTTTCTTGGAAATTCAAAATACTGGCCATTCACGATGTATTAGCCCATGGTAAGTCGTATGAGCATGGTTTCACGAAAAAATGCGACGGTGATAAACTTTGCGCAGAGTCGAGTTTCGATCGGTTTTTCGTGCACCGTCTTGGAAATTCAAAATACTGATCTTTCCCGTCTTATTAGCCCATGGGAAGTCGTACAAGCACGCTTTGGCAAAAAAATATGACGGTTATAAACTTTGCGCGAACTCGCGCGCTGAGTCGAGTTTCGATTGGTTTTTCAGGCACCGTCACGGAAATTCAAAATACTGGCCATTCACGATGTATTAGCCCATGGTAAGTCGTATGAGCATGGTTTCACGAAAAAACGCGATGGTGATAGACATTACGCAGAGTCGAGTTTCGATCGGTTTTTCGTGCACCATCTCGGAAAATCAAAATACTGGTCATTACCGTCTTATTAGCCCATGGGAAGTCGTACAAGCACGCTTTCGAAAAAAAATACGACGGTCATAAACGACTTTGCGCGAAGTCGCGTGCTGAGTCGAGTTTCGATCGGTTTTTCATTCGCCGTCTCGGAAATTCAAAATACTGGTCATTCACGATGTATTAGCCATGGTAAGTCGTATGAGCATGGTTTCAAGAAAAAATGCGACGGTGATAAACTTTGCGCAGAGTCGAGTTTCGATCGATTTTTCATGCACTGTCTCGAAAATTCAAAATACTGGTCATTCACGTCTTATTAGCCCATGGGAAGTCGTACAAGCACGCTTTCGCAAAAAAATACGACGGTCATAAACATTGCGCGAAGTCGCGCGCTGAGTCCAGTTTCGATCGATTTTTCATGCACCGTCTCGGAAATTCAAAATACTGGCCATTCACGATGTATTAGCCCATGGTAAGTCGTATGAGCATGGTGTCACGAAAAAATGCGACGGTGATAAACTTTGCGCAGAGTCGAGTTTCGATCGGTTTTTCATGCACCGTCTCAAAAATTCAAAATACTGGTCATTCCCGTCTTATTAGCCCATGGGAAGTCATACAAGCACGCTTTCGCAAAAAAATACGACGGTCATAAACATTGCTCGAAGTCGCGTGCTGAGTCTAGTTTCGATCTGTTTTTCATGCACCGTCTCGGAAATTCAAAATACTGGCCATTCACGATGTATTAGCCCATGGTAAGTCGTATGAGCATGGTTTCACGAAAAAATGCGACGGTCATAGACTTTACGCAAAGTCGAGTTTCGATCGGTTTTTCCTGCACCATCTCGGAAAATCAAAATACTGGTCATTACCGTCTTATTAGCCCATGGGAAGTCGTACAAGCATGCTTTCGAAAAAAAATACGACGGTCATAAACTTTGCGCGAAGTCGCGCGCTGAGTTGAGTTTCGATCGTTTTTTCGTGCACCGTCTCAGAAATTCAAAATACTGGCCATTCACGATGTATTAGCCCATGGTAAGTCGTATGAGCATGGTTTCACGAAAAAATGCGACGGTGATAAACTTTGCGCAGAGTCGAGTTTCGATCGGTTTTTCATGCACCATCTCGAAAATTCAAAATACTGGTCATTCCCGTCTTATTAGCCCATGAGAAGTCGTAGAAGCACGTTTTCGCAAAAAAATACGACGGTCTTAAACTTTGCTCGAAGTCGCGCGCTGAGTCGAGTTTCGATCGATTTTTCATGCACTTTATCGAAAATTCAAAATACTGGCCATTCACGATGTATTAGCCCATGGTAAGTCGTATGAGCATGGTTTCACGAAAAAATGCGACAGTGATAAACTTTGCGCAGAGTCGAGTTTCGATCGGTTTTTCGTGCACCGTCTTGGAAATTCAAAATACTGAGCTTTCCCGTCTTATTATCCCATGGGAAGTCGTACAAGCACGCTTTCGTAAAAAAATACGACGGTCATAAACTTTGCGCGAACTCGCGCGCTGAGTCGAGTTTCGATTGGTTTTTCAGGCACCGTCACGAAAATTCAAAATACTGGCCATTCACGATGTATTATCCCATGGTAAGTCGTATGAGCATGGTTTCACGAAAAAATGCGATGGTGATAGACATTGCGCAGAGTCGAGTTTCGATCGGTTTTTCGTGCACCATCTCGGAAAATCAAAATACTGGTCATTACCGTCTTATTAGCCCATGGGAAGTCGTACAAGCACGCTTTCGAAAAAAAATACGACGGTCATAAACGACTTTGCGCGAAGTCGCGTGCTGAGTCGAGTTTCGATCGGTTTTTCATTCACCGTCTCAGAAATTCAAAATACTGGTCATTCACGATGTATTAGCCCATGGTAAGTCGTATGAGCATGGTTTCACGAAAAAATGCGACGGTGATAAACTTTGCGCAGAGTCGAGTTTCGATCGGTTTTTCATGCACCATCTCGAAAATTCAAAATACTGGTCATTCCCGTCTTATTAGCCCATGGGAAGTCGTACAAGCACGCTTTCGCAAAAAATACGACGGTCATAAACTTTGCGCGAAGTCGCGCGCTGAGTCGAGTTTCGATCGGTTTTTCGTGCACCGTCTCGGAAATTCAAAATACTGGCCATTCACGATGTATTAGCCCATGGTAAGTCGTATGAGCATGGTTTCACGAAAAAATACGACGCTCATAGACTTTGCGCAGAGTTGAGTTTCGATCGGTTTTTCGTGCACCATCTCGGAAAATCAAAATACTGGTCATTACCGTCTTATTAGCCCATGGGAAGTCGTACAAGCACGCTTTCGAAAAAAAATACGACGGTCAGAAACGACTTTGCGCGAAGTCGCGTGCTGAGTCGAGTTTCGATCGGTTTTTCATTCGCCGTCTCGAAAATTCAAAATACTGGTCTTTCACGATGTATTAGCCATGGTATGTCGTATGAGCATGGTTTCATGAAAAAATGTGACGGTGATAAACTTTGCGCAGAGTCGAGTTTCGATCGATTTTTCATGCACCGTCTCGAAAATTCAAAATACTGGTCATTCACGTCTTATTAGCCCATGGGAAGTCGTACAAGCACGCTTTCGCAAAAAAATACGACGGTCATAAACTTTGCGCGAAGTCGCGCGCTGAGTCGAGTTTCGATCGATTTTTCATGCACCGTCTCGGAAATTCAAAATACTGGCCATTCACGATGTATTAGCCCATGGTAAGTCGTATGAGCATGGTTTCACGAAAAAATGCGACGGTGATAGACTTTGCGCAGAGTCGAGTTTCGATCGGTTTTTCGTGCACCATCTCGGAAAATCAAAATATTGGTCATTCCTGTCTTTTTTTTTTTGGTAAGTAATGATAATGTATTTTGTAAAAGATTTGTACAAAAAGCTTTGTCTACACAAGCCATAGACTAAAGCCTGAAGTCTCTTAGTGTAGTCGAGAAGATTGCACCCCACCAAAAGAAGGTGAAATGGGCACGCTTCATCGAACTCATCTCGAAGAGTAGCACAAGGAAGTTAATAAATAATAAAATGCAATAGCTAGACTGTTCTGGACTACTTGTGGATACATCACAAAATATAAGCTTTGCCTCATATAATATATTACAATCTTCATCATTATTCGAGTGATTCTTGACGAATGGAAAAATTGAATCTTGTGAAAATATCTTTCTCTCTTCTTGTTAGGGGCTCTGTATTCAATTCTTGCTCCATACATGATCATGAGTCCTGAAGAATCTCTATCATAATTTGAGCTTTGTTCATGTTGTGGCACTCAAAAATTCTGCCACACCTCTCCTTCCAAATCCACCAAATAGCACATCTGAATATAATTCTTGCTAGTTGTGTAAGAGGCCCCTTTCTTGAGAAGCTTTGCATAAGCATTTCTAATTCATGATGCAAGTTTGGCCGTGGTAGCCTTTGAAAATCAAATCACTTCAAGATCTCCTTCCATATCCAAGATGAATAATCACAAGCAAAGTAGAGATGGTCAACACTTTCTTCATTTTGCATACACAAAGAGCACCGATTTACAATATAAATACCTCTTCGCTGCATATTGTCCATCGTAGGAAGTTTGTCGAGAAGGGCCTGCCATGTACATAATGAATGCCGCTGTGAGCATGGACTATCCCATGTCCAACTACTTTGGATCCACTTGTTGTTTCGTCGTCTAATTTGGTTCCATGCATATGTAGCACTAAATTTACCGTTATCATGAAGCCAAATCAACATATCTGAAGAGTTGTTCTTGATTGAAATAGCCCTAATAGTCGGCCAAAGTAATAACATGTCAGGGGAGGTAGGGTTGGGAAGACACCATGTACCATTGTTAATGAATTCAGAAACCTTCCAGTCTTTGGGAGCCCCCAGATCCTGTCGTACTCTATCACCAAATATCTGAAATATACTTTTCCCATTCACCCAAGGATCATACCACATATTAATATTGGTTCCAGAAGAAATCACATAAGAAATATTGTTACGTAGCCATCGCCTTGCCTTCAGAATTCCTTTCCAAGCAGCAGAATGAGATGCTTTTGCAGATGTTTCCCAGATTGATTCCTTGGTTAGGTACCTAGCAAAAACCCATTGTGACCACAAGGAAGACTTGTTTTGTAAAATATCCCATAATTGCTTTACAATACAAGCTTTATTCCAATCTCTAATATGTCGAAGATTCAGCCCCCCTTCATCCTTCGGTTTGCAAATGTTGTCCCAATTCACCATATGCATTGCCTTACCATCTGTGCCATTCCAAAAGAAGTTCATAAGTAATTTATCAATATCATGGAGAAGCCCGGCAGGTAGAAGGAATGCATGAGACCAATAAATAGAATAAGAGATCAACACAGATCGAATAAGTTCAAGTCGTCCAGCTTTAGAAAGAAGCCTATTTTTCCAAGAGGAAATTCTGTTCTTAATTTTTTGTAGGTTAGGCTGACAGGAGACTTTGTTGATTCCACTGGATATAAGTGGGAGACCCAAGTAAGGAACCGGTAAATTTCCTTCAACAACTCCCAATGTTTGAGCAATATGATCCTTATTGTCAATGCAAGCACCCACATATACTTTGCTTTTTGCATGGTTTAGCTTAAGACCAGAAACTTTACCAAATTCATTAAGAATATCTGCCAGATTACCCACAGAAACTGGATCATCTCGAAGAAAGATAATAAGGTCATCGGCAAATGTTATGTGCGAGATATAAACAGAACCATAATGTGGTACCTTAATTTTGCCATTGGAAACAGCCTCTTCTAACAAACAACTGAGCCCTTCCATTGCAATCGTAAAAAGATAAGGAGATAGTGGATCGCCTTGCCGAATGTCATTCTTACTCCCAAAGAAGCCAATAGGTGAACCATTAAAGAGAATCGAAAATTTTGCAAACCCAAGCACGCTTATTAGCCCATGGGAAGTCACACAAGCACGCTTTCGCAAAAAAATACGACGGTCATAAACTTTGCTCGAAGTCGCGTGCTGAGTCGAGTTTCGATCTGTTTTTCATGCACCGTCTCGGAAATTCAAAATACTGGCCATTCACGATGTATTAGCCCATGGTAAGTCGTATGAGCATGGTTTCACGAAAAAATGCGACGGTCATAGACTTTATGCAGAGTCGAGTTTCGATCGGTTTTTCGTGCACCATCTCGGAAAATCAAAATACTGGTCATTACCGTCTTATTAGCCCATGGGAAGTCGTACAAGCACGCTTTCGAAAAAAAACACGACGGTCATAATCTTTGCGCGAAGTCGCGCGCTGAGTCGAGTTTCGATCGGTTTTTCGTGCACCGTCTCAGAAATTCAAAATACTGGCCATTCACGATGTATTAGCCAATGGTAAGTCGTATGAGCATGGTTTCACGAAAAAATGCGATGGTCATAGACTTTGCGCAGAGTCGAGTTTCGAGCGGTTTTTCGTGCACCATCTCGGAAAATCAAAATACTGGTTATTCCCGTCTTATTAGCCCATGAGAAGTCGTAGAAGCAAGTTTTCGCACAAAAATACGATGGTCTTAAACTTTGCTCGAAGTCGCGCGCTGAGTTGAGTTTCGATCGATTTGTCATGCACTTTCTCGGAAATTCAAAATACTGGCCATTCACGATGTATTAGCCCATGGTAAGTCGTATGAGCATGGTTTCACGAAAAAATGCGACAGTGATAAACTTTGCGCAGAGTCGAGTTTCGATCGGTTTTTCGTGCACCGTCTTGGAAATTCAAAATACTGATCTTTCCCGTCTTATTAGCCCATGGGAAGTCGTACAAGCACGCTTTCGCAAAAAAATACGACGGTCATAAACTTTGCGCGAACTCGTGCGCTGAGTCGAGTTTCGATTGGTTTTTCAGGCACCGTCACGAAAATTCAAAATACTGGCCATTCACGATTTATTAGCCCATGGTAAGTCGTATGAGCATGGTTTCACGAAAAAACGCGATGGTGATAGACATTGCGCAGAGTCAAGTTTCGATCGGTTTTTCGTGCACCATCTCGGAAAATCAAAATACTGGTCATTACCGTCTTATTAGCCCATGGGAAGTCGTACAAGCACGCTTTCGAAAAAAAATACGACGGTCATAACCGACTTTGCGCGAAGTCGCGTGCTGAGTCGAGTTTCGATCGGTTTTTCATTCACCGTCTCGGAAATTCAAAATACTGGTCATTCACGATGTATTAGCCCATGGTAAGTCGTATGAGCATGGTTTCACGAAACAATGCGACGGTGATAAACTTTGCGCAGAGTAGAGTTTCGATCGGTTTTTCGTGCACCATCTTGGAAATTCAAAATACTGATCTTTCCCGTCTTATTAGCCCATGGGAAGTCGTACAAGCACGCTTTCGCAAAAAAATATGACGGTCATAAACTTTGCGCGAAGTCGCGCGCTGAGTCGAGTTTCGATCGGTTTTTCGTGCACAATCTCGGAAATTCAAAATACTGGCCATTCAACACTTTCTTCATTTTGCATACACAAAGAGCACCGATTTACAATATAAATACCTCTTCGCTGCATATTGTCCATCGTAGGAAGTTTGTCGAGAAGGGCCTGCCATGTACATAAGGAGTGTCGCTGTGAGCATGGACTATCCCATGTCCAACTACTTTGAATCCACTTGTTGTTTCGTCGTCTAATTTGGTTCCATGCAGATGTAGCACTAAATTTACCGTTATCATGAAGCCAAATCAGCATATCTGAAGAGTTGTTCTTGATTGGAATAGCCCTAATAGTCGGCCAAAGTAATAACATGTCAGGGGAGGTAGGGTTGGGAAGACACCATGTACCATTGTTAATGAATTCAGAAACCTTCCAGTCTTTGGGAGCCCCCAGATCCTGTCGTACTCTATCACCAAATATCTGAAATATACTTTTCCCATTCACCCACGGATCATACCACATATTAATATTGGTTCCAGAAGAAATCACATAAGAAATATTGTTACGTAGCCATCGCCTTGCCTTCAGAATTCCTTTCCAAGCAGCAGAATGAGATGTTTTTGCAGATGTTTCCCAGATTGATTCCTTGGTTAGGTACCTAGCAAAAACCCATTGTGACCATAAGGAAGACTTGTTTTGTAAAATATCCCATAATTGCTTTACCATACAAGCTTTATTCCAATCTCTAATATGTCGAAGATTCAGCCCCCCTTCATCCTTCGGTTTGCAAATGTTGTCCCAATTCACCATGTGCATTGCCTTACCATCTGTGCCATTCCAAAACAAGTTAATAAGTAATTTATCAATATCATGGAGAAGCCCGGCAGGTAGAAGGAATGCATGAGACCAATAAATAGAATAAGAGATCAACACAGATCGAATAAGTTCAAGTCGTCCAGCTTTAGAAAGAAGCCTATTTTTCCAAGAGGAAATTTTGTTCTTAATTTTTTGTAGGATAGGCTGACAGGAGACTTTGTTGATTCCAGTGGATATAAGTGGGAGACCCAAGTAAGGAACCGGTAAATTTCCTTCAGCAACTCCCAATGTTTGAGCAATATGATCCTTATTGTCAATGCAAGCACCCACATATACTTTGCTTTTTGCATGGTTTAGCTTAAGACCAGAAACTTTACCAAATTCATTAAGAATATCTGCCAGATTACCCACAGAAACTGGATCATCTCGAAGGAAGATAATAAGGTCATCGGCAAATGTTATGTGAGAGATATAAACAGAACCATAATGTGGTACCTTAATTTTGCCATTGGAAACAGCCTCTTCTAACATACAACTGAGCCCTTCCATTGCAATGGTAAAAAGATAAGGAGATAGTGGATCGCCTTGCCGAATGCCATTCTTACTCCCAAAGAAGCCAATAGGTGAACCATTAAAGAGAATCAAAAATTTTGGAGTTTCCAAGCAACATTGAATCCATTTAACCCAGTGCTGAGGGAAGCCCATATTATGGAGCATCATGTAAATAAAATTCCTATTGACTGAGTCAAAGGCCTTTCGTAAATCTTTTTTTGGTAAGTCCTTTCGTAAATCATCTTTAAAACAGATCTTTTTCCCTCTTGTTTTAGAATGTAGATCCTTAACCAAATCATTAGCAAGCAGGACATTATGATGGATACTCCTCCCTTTAAGAAAAGCAGCCTGATTAGGACTAATGACCTTATTCATGACCTTTTGTAGTCTATCTGCCAGCAACTTAGAGATAACCTTATAAATAAAGTTGCACAGTGAAATAGGACGGTAGTTCTCCAATGAATCAGCTCCATCATTT
Source organism: Ensete ventricosum (assembly GCA_029747655.1). NCBI lineage: Eukaryota > Viridiplantae > Streptophyta > Magnoliopsida > Zingiberales > Musaceae > Ensete > Ensete ventricosum. The sequence goes on along the minus strand of JAQQAF010000007.1, from coordinate 22,568,897 downwards.
TTAGGCACTAAAGAAATAAAAGTGCAATTCATTTCTTTAAGAATATGACCCGAGGAGAAAAAATGTCGACAAGCTTTTATGACATCGTTGCCTACAATAGCCCATGCAATTTGATAAAACTCAGCTGGAAATCCATCTGGACCAGGGCTTTTGTGCTTCGGGGACTTAAAAACAACTTTCACAATTTCATCATCCGTTATTGGGGCATTAAGATGAGAGAGGGCTTCAGAATCAAGTCGTCTTGTAGGCCCAACATGAATACTATTAGGCTGCTGTTCCTGATTGAGTAAGGAATAAAAAAATTGCTTGGTGTAATTTTTAACCTCATCGAGATCCTCAATGAGATTACCATCTATACCTTTGCATTTTTTGATGCGATTAGTAGCCCTTCTGGTAGCAATAGCAGCATAGAAAAACTTCGTATTAGAATCCCCTAGAGTAAGCCAATGCTGTCGTGACTTCTGTTTCAAAAAGCATTCCTCCTGCTTCAAAGCTTGCATAAAGTTGTTTCTAGCAGCAGCCTCTTTGTATATAAGATTCGCATCTAGAGGTTGAAGATTTAGCTCGCTTTGCACAGCCATAAGTTCTTTCTTGCATAACTGAACCATGTCGGTGATATTTCCAAATGTAGTTGAATTCCACTTCTTAAGTGCTGCTTTGCATGCTTTTAGTTTTTGACATAGGATGAAAGGGGGAGAACCAAATACATTAATGTCCCAAGCTGACTTAATAACTTCGAGGAACTTTGGGTGAGAACTCCACATATTAAAAAATCTAAAAGGTTTCTTGACTCTGGGTAGTGCTTTATCTGCATGTATATGCATAATAGAGTGATCCGAAAATAACTTAGCACCGTACTCAAGAAGTGAATCTGGGAAAACTGCTAACCATTCCTGATTAATCAAACATCTGTCAAGTCAAGCCATAATTTTTCTTTCATCAGTACTTTGATTGTTCCATGAGAACCAATCACCTACAGATTTCATGTCAGTCAATGCAGCAGTATATATACAATCATTAAAATGTTGAAGCTGACATTCGGAAAGCACTCTACCTCCCACTTTCTCATTTGTGTATCTGACAGTATTAAAGTCACCGAGAACAACCCAAGGTACTGTAGGATAACTATTTGAAATGCTAACCAGATCACGCCATAGAGCATTCCTGTCAGACATACTGTTAGATGCATAAATACCGGTAATATTGAATTGACATCCAGTCTGTTTATCCTCTGCCTTAAGATGAATGAATTGATTAGTAGCAGAAATAAACCAAGCAGTAACAAGGTTATGATGCCATAAGACCCAAACTCGACCATAAGTATCCTGAGAATCATTAGTAAAAAGTTCTGCCTCAGGCCATATTAAATTCTTCTGAACTCGAACACGATGAGGTTTAATTTTTGTTTCCACAAGAATCACCATGTCACATGCAGCAGATCGGATTATTCTATTGAGCTCCCGACATTTCTCGGTCTTATTAAGTCCACGAACATTCCAACAACTTATTTTCATCAATACTAGATAGAAGGAAGAGCATGCGATTTTGGGAGGACACTACCATCCTTTTTCTTATCCTTTGATTTTGCATGGTCTTCTCGCATAATATCTTTACCCTTTAATCCTCTATTCCTATATTTATCCACCTCATCCACAGCTTGCAAATGTTTAAATTTTTGCGTACCTTGAGGCAAGGAGTCCTGAATAGCGGGATGTGTCGAAGAGCGATGAGTTTGGTGAGTTGCAATGTCTTGGTTCCCAAGAGGTTGTTGAAATGAAATTTCCTCTGAAGGAGTGATTCGTGAAGGTGAGGTTGTTATTGGGGAGTGAGAACCTTGGGAAGCTCCTGCAGTGAAAGTCTCTGATATAATAGGTAAAGATGGAAGTCCTGACTTGTCTTTCTCTTGTTCGTGTCGCTGCCCCAACGAGTCAGAGTGTTCAATAATCTTCTCCGCCATCACCACTATTGGCAATGGAGTATCAGTGCTTGGATTAGTGGTAATGACCCCATTCTGTGGCTCTTGGCGTGGTCGGTAGACCTGTGTGATTTTTTGTGAAGGCTGTTGGCAGGCACCATTTACATGTCCAAAAGATAGACAAACCTTGCATCGTTGTGGCTTCCAAGAATATGAGACTTTCACCTTTCGGGTGCTCCCATCGAGATCACGGTAAGAAACATCATTCGGAAGTTCCTCATCGGAAGAAACCATTACACAAGCTCTGGCAAAGGTCAATCTCGTTTGTGAAGCTGTTGCCTTATCAAGATACAATGGCTGTCCCAGGGTGCTGCAAAGCTTTGCAATAAAGCGACGACCCCAGAGATGTAGTGGAAGTCCATGGAAAGAAACCCATATTGGGATAGACTGTAGACTGTCTAACTCCAATCTCACATCAGGTGCCCAGCGTCGTAGTATCATTGGATGACCACGGATAGTCCAAAATCCTTCAAGGACCCGTTGTAAATCTTCTTCCGAATAAAGCCTGCATACAAAGAATCCGGTCTCCAACATATGAAGATCAAATGTTGATATTCCCCATCGAGTTCTGATGTATGAGGAGAGTGGGAAAAAGGATGTTCTCAGTCCAACAACGTAGCCCACAATTGCCATGGACCATGTCTCAATTAGTTCGTCAGAATCAATAGCCTCATACACAGCAATCTTCTGGTCAGCCTGTACTTCTGGAGCAAAAAAGTCCAGTCGAAGATCCGGACTACCCACTGGAGCCTTGAAGAGGCTACTCCAAGGCCGAGGATCTCGGGAAATAGGAGCTGGAGGTCGTGATCTAGATCGTGAACGACCTCGGGCTTGGTTCATTGAAGGAGCATCCCGTCGAGAAGAAGAAATCAGCGGTGGAACATCCTGGTGTGAAACCGGCCTAAGCTGCTGGGGAGGAACCAGCGGCTGTTGGAGAGGAGCAACCCCCTCCCGCGGTGAAGTAACCAGCGGCTGAGGAGCAACCCTCTCCCGCTGTGACTGCTGGAGAGGGGCGTTCTGCTGTGAAGCAATCAGCGCAGGCCGCTGGGAAGAAGCCAGCGGAGGAGCATCCCGCTGGAACAGAGGATGCGAAGCAGAGTGCCGCGTCCGGCCGCTCGCATCCATGGCGTCGCTCGCTCTAGAGACCGCCAGCCGCCTAGGGGAGAGGAAGCCACCACCCTGCCCCCACTAATGTCGCAGCCGTCGCCCCTTCCACGCCGATTGCAGAAGCAGTCGTCGGCTTCCCATGGGCTAATAAGACGGGAAAGACCAGTATTTTGAATTTCCGAGACGGTACACGAAAAATCGATCGAAACTCGACTCTGCGCAAAGTTTATGACCGTCACATTTTTTTATGAAACAATGCTCATACGACTTACCATGGGCTAATACATCGTGAATGGCCAGTATTTTGAATTTCAGAGACGGTGCACGAAAAAACCGTTCGACGGTGGGTGACTTAGGGAGAGAGGAGGAGAGACGCTGCTTGGGAATGGGGGGGAATGGGCCTGCGTTCCCTTGCGTGCGTGCGTGAGTGCTCTGCTGTGCTTGGGCGCTTGCGCTTGCGATCGACGCTGGGGACGGCAACCTCTTCCCTTGCGCGTGCTTGCGATTTCCCTTGGGCGATTTCTCCTCTACGATCGCTCCGAGGCGAATACAAGCGTGGAAGGCTGGCGGTCGCTCCTGCGATCAGCGATTCCAGGCCGAGAATCGGCGATTTCAGGCGTGGAAGGGCGGCGGCTCTTCTCCCCTAGGCGCGGGACGGACTCTAGGGCGAGAAACGGGAAGCTGCGCTGCGATTGGGGCTGGGATCACTGCCGCTTCCTGCGGCAACTCCAGCGTGGAAAGGGCGACGGCTGCTTCTGCAATCGGCGTGGAAGGGGCGACGGCTGCGACATTAGTGGGGGCAGGGTGGTGGCTTCCTCTCCCCTAGGCGGCTGGCGGTCTCTAGGGCGAGCGACGCCATGGATGCGAGCGGCCGGACGCGGCACTCTACTTCGCATCCTCTGTTCCAGCGGGATGCTCCTCCGCTGGCTTCTTCCCAGCGGCCTGCGCTGATTGCTTCACAGCAGAACGCCCCTCTCCAGCAGCCGCTGGTTCCTCCCCAGCAGCTTAGGCCGGTTTCACACCAGGATGTTCCACCGCTGATTTCTTCTTCTCGACGGGATGCTCCTTCAATGAACCAAGCCCGAGGTCGTTCACGATCTAGATCACGACCTCCAGCTCCTATTTCCCGAGATCCTCGGCCTTGGAGTAGCCTCTTCAAGGCTCCAGTGGGTAGTCCGGATCTTCGACTGGACTTTTTTGCTCCAGAAGTACAGGCTGACCAGAAGATTGCTGTGTATGAGGCTATTGATTCTGACGAACTAATTGAGACATGGTCCATGGCAATTGTGGGCTACGTTGTTGGACTGAGAACATCCTTTTTCCCACTATCCTCATACATCAGAACTCGATGGGGAATATCAACATTTGATCTTCATATGTTGGAGACCGGATTCTTTGTATGCAGGCTTTATTCGGAAGAAGATTTACAAAGAGTCCTTGAAGGATTTTGGACTATCCGTGGTCATCCAATGATACTACGACGCTGGGCACCTGATGTGAGATTGGAGTTAGACAGTCTACAGTCTATCCCAATATGCGTTTTTTTCCATGGACTTCCACTACATCTCTGGGGTCGTCGTTTTATTGCAAAGCTTTGCAGCACCCTGGGACAGCCATTGTATCTTGATAAGGCAACAGCTTCGCAAACGAGATTGACCTTTGCCAGAGCTTGTGTAATGGTTTCTTCTGATGAGGAACTGCCGAATGATGTTTCTTACCGTGATCTTGATGGGAGCACCCGAAAGGTGAAAGTCTCATATTCTTGGAAGCCACAACGATGCAAGGTTTGTCTATCTTTTGGACATGTAAATGGTGCCTGCCAACAGCCTTCACAAAAAATCACACAGGTCTACCGACCACGCCAAGAGCCACAGAATGGGGTCACTACCACTAATCCAAGCACTGATACTCCAGTGCCAACAGTGGTGATGGCAGAGAAGATTATTGAACACTCTGACTCGTTGGGGCAGCGACACGAACAAGAGAAAGACAAGTCAGGACTTCCATCTTTACCTATTATATCAGAGACTTTCACTGCAGGAGCTTCCCAAGGTTCTCACTCCCCAATAACAACCTCGCCTTCACGAATCACTCCTTCAGATAATCAGGAAATTTCATTTCAACAACCTCTTGGGAACCAAGACATTGCAACTCACCAAACTCATCGCTCTTCGACACATCCCGCTATTCAGGACTCCTTGCCTCAAGGTCCGCAAAAATTTAAACATTTGCAAGCTGTGGATGAGGTGGATAAATATAGGAATAGAGGATTAAAGGGTAAAGATATTATGCGAGAGGACCATGCAAAATCAAAGGATAAGAAAAAGGATGGTAGTGTCCTCCCAAAATCACATGCTCTTCCTTCTATCTAGTATTGATGAAAATAAGCTGTTGGAATGTTCGTGGACTTAATAAGACTGAGAAATGTCGGGAGCTCAATAGAATAATCCGATCTGCTGCATGTGACATGGTGATTCTTGTGGAAACAAAAATTAAACCTCATCGTGTTCGAGTTCAGAAGAATTTAATATGGCCTGAGGCAGAACTTTTTACTAATGATTCTCAGGATACTTATGGTCGAGTTTGGGTCTTATGGCATCCTAACATTGTTACTGCTTGGTTTATTTCTGCTACTAATCAATTCATTCATCTTAAGGCAGAGGATAAACAGACTGGATGTCAATTCAATATTACCGGTATTTATGCATCTAACAGTATGTCTGACAGGAATGCTCTATGGCGTGATCTGGTTAGCATTTCAAATAGTTATCCTACAGTACCTTGGGTTGTTCTCGGTGACTTTAATACTGTCAGATACACAAATGAGAAAGTGGGGGGTAGAGTGCTTTCCGAATGTCAGCTTCAACATTTTAATGATTGTATATATACTGCTGCATTGACTGACATGAAATCTGTAGGTGATTGGTTCTCATGGAACAATCAAAGTATTGCTGAAAGAAAAATTATGGCTCGACTTGACAAATGTTTGATTAATCAGGAATGGTTAGCAGTTTTCCCAGATTCACTTCTTGAGTACGGTGCTAAGTTATTTTTGGATCACTCTATTATGCATATACATGCAGATAAAGCACTACCCTGAGTCAAGAAACCTTTTAGATTTTTTAATATGTGGAGTTCTCACCCAAAGTTCCTCGAAGTTATTAAGTCAGCTTGGGACATTAATGTATTTGGTTCTCCCCCTTACATCCTATGTCAAAAACTAAAAGCATGCAAAGCAGCACTTAAGAAGTGGAATTCAACTACATTTGGAAATATCACTGATAGGGTTCAGTTATGCAAGAAAGAACTTATGGCTGTGCAAAGCGAGCTAAATCTTCAACCTCTGGATGCGAATCTTATATACAAAGAGGCTGCTGCTAGAAATAACTTTATGCAAGCTTTGAAGCAGGAGGAATGCTTTTTGAAACAGAAGTCACGACAGCATTGGCTTACTCTAGGGGATTCTAATACGAAGTTTTTCTATGCTGCTATTGCTACCAGAAGGGCTACTAATCGCATCAAAAAATGCAAAGGTATAGATGGTAATCTCATTGAGGATCTGGATGAGGTTAAAAATTACACCAAGCAAAGGTATAGGTGTTAGCTGTAACAAATTTCCATAACCGAACGAGATTCTCTCGTTCATCAGTTGAGGAAATCACGTAGTTAGTTGAGGAAAATCCTCATATTTCACCTGTATAAATTGACAATGGATCAATGAATCAATTGGGCATTTTCATTACTTCTTCATATTTCCAACATGGTATCAGAGCAGCTTGCTTAAAGCAAACTCTCTTATTGCTGTCAAACGACAGTAAATTTCCACCGCTTCCGATCGCGTGCAGATTTTATCGTCGACTCCAGTTCATCTACTGTTGCGACATCTGCCTCATCTACTGACGGAACCAACGAGATCAACACCGATCTCCCAACAAGAGCTGATACTGTTGGCGCAACCTTGACATCCTTTCTTTCGCCGGAGCAGCGAAATCTCGGCCGCCTCCCCAGTCTCCAGCCTTGCCAACGCTCCGGCACATTGGCACCAACGGTCTCCGGCCCTGCAAACGCAGCGCTCGCGAATGCTCCCGTGATCTATTTTAACAGTGGCTGCACTCACTGTGTCATATTCGGATGGGCTGGTTCCAGTATGATTGCTGCACCCGAACATTGCTATTCATCGTATCAGGACAACGGTAGAGTCTCCTTACCTCTCATTCCTTATTTCTTTTACCATCAATCTCTTGGACGCTTTCGTCATATTATTCAAAAATCGGCTTCCTACCCTCGCTCTTCCTCTATCTTCTAACGATTTTTGCAATTGTTTTCTCGGGGAGATTACTACCTTTCTCTCTTGGTTTCCCTTTGACCTGGTATTGGTTCCTCGATGTCTTCGTTCTCTACCTCCGATACTTCAACGCTTTTTTCTGTTGGCAATCTTTCTCCGCATTCAGGACTCACCTCAATTAATGTCGCCTCCTTGATTCCATTTAAATTATCCAAGGGTGGTAATTATGCGTCCTGGCGGGCCCAATTCTCAAACCTTTTATTTGGTTATGATTTATTGGGTTACATTGATGGCTCTCTTAGTTGTCCACCAGCGATGATACATGTTCCAGGAGAACCCGACCTAGTATCGAATTCTGCGCACAAACTTTGGTTGCGCCAAGATCGGCTAATACTCCAAGCAATTCAAGCTTCTGTTGCAGAATCCATTGCTCCGCTTGTGTCCTCTTGTGTCACTGCTGCGGAAGCTTGGACCAAGTTACAAACTACCTTCGCGAATCGCTCCCGGACTCGCATGCTTGGACTCCTATCCAGCCTTATGAGCCTTAAGCAGGAGGGAAGTACTATTGCCGATTACTTACAACATATCAAAATGATTATTGGTGACCTAGCTTTGATAGGTCATTCCCTGACTGATGAAGAAGTTCTTGTCCACACGCTTAATGGATTGAGTCCCGAGTTCAAAGAACTAGCAGCTGCACTTCGAGCACGTGACTCTCCGGTTTGCTTTGAAGAACTCTATGACAAGCTCACAGATTATGAAGCTTACCTAAAACGTGCTAATAGACTGTCAGATTCATTGCCAGGACCTCCTATCACGGCTCAGTTCAATCAGAAGTCCAATCGGCAAAATCATAAATACCGTAAGAATGCTTCAAAAGGTGTGACCAATTTTTTTCCCACTTCTACGGGTCCCTCTCCATCACCGCCGCCTCTCCATTCTCCGCACTTCAACGCTGCCGTTCAACCGCGTTGTCCTCCTCCCATGCTTCAGCAACAAGTTGTCTGCCAATTATGTGATAAAGTCGGCCACTCGGCAAAAGTTTGTCGGTCTCGACCTCGTCTTTCATCTCCGTCGGCTTGGCCTCGGGCAAATGTCATGATGACTTCCTCTGACAATCAATCTAACTGGATTGTGGACTCTGGTGCTTCCCACCATATTACTTCTGATCTCCAGAACCTATCGCTCCACAACAACTATGGCGGAACTGAAGATATTATCATCGGTGATGGTAACAGAATTCCTATTACTCATTTCGGTACAACAAAGCTTACTTCAAATGCCACTTCTTTTACACTCGATAATGTTTTGTGTGCACCCCATATTAAAAGAAATCTCATCTCTGTCTCTCAGTTCTGCCAACAAAACAATGCTTCTATTGAATTCTTTCCTGATTATTTTCTTGTCAAGGACTTGAGCACGGGAGCATCGTTGGTTCGCGGTCCAAATAAAGACAACATCTATGAATGGCCGTCTACCTTATATCTCACTCAGCCTACTGCTAACGCCTCCACCGCTGCTCCAATCGATATGTGGCATCAACGTCTTGGTCACCCCTCAATCCCTATTCAACAAAAGTTACTTTCTCGCTACTCTATTCCTGTTTCTAAATCTGGTTCTACTATTACTTATTGTGATGCTTGTCTTAGTAATAAGAGTCATCAGTTACCATTTGGTACCTCTTCTATTTCTTGCTCTAAACCGTTTGAGGTTATTTATACTGATGTCTGGGGCCCTGCATCAGTTGTCTCTTTTGACAAGTTCAGATTCTATGTTGTCTTTGTAGACTATTTTACAAAGTACACATGGTTATATCCTCTTTGTCAAAAATCTGAGGTTGCTGTTGTCTTCTCTAAATTCAAGAACTTGGTCGAGAATTATTTTCAAACTACTATTAAAACTGTCTATTCTGATGGTGGCGGTGAATATCAAGCTCTTGCGTCTTATCTAGCTACCTCTGGTATTCAACATCTTAAGTCTCCACCATATACCCCTCAACTGGTTGGCTCTGCTGAGCGTAAGCATCGTCATATTGTTGAGACTGGTCTTACATTGCTCCATCAGGCTTCCATGCCTTCTATCTTTTGGTCTGTCGCTTTTCAAACTGCTGTTTATCTTATTAATCGTTTGCCTACTCCTCTCCTACAATATCATTCACCATTTGAAAAGTTATTTCAAAAACACCCTAACATCCAAACCTTAAAGGTTTTTGGTTGTCTATGTTATCCATGGTTACGTCCCTACAATTCTAATAAAATGCAACCTCGATCTCGACCTTGTGTTTTCATAGGGTACTCTCTTGAACATAACACCTATCGATGTTATGACCCTCACTCTGCTAAAGTCTTTGTCTCCAGACATGTTACTTTTGTGGAGACCGTCTTTCCCTTTCGAGATCATCGACAATCGGTAGTTCCATTAGATCGCAATGAACAATCTTCCTCCTCCATTTTGTCTTCCTTAGATCCAAACTCTCTAGTTACTTCTGTTCCGCAGTTTCCCTCTTTTCCCTCTCCTTCGGCTCCTCCCACCCCCGTGTCTTTGTCTTCACCACACCAAGGTACTTCTATCGTCCCTTCCTCTGCCTCCACCAGCACTGACCCACAACCCTTACCTCCTAGCCCTACTGTCACTTCTCGGCATCCTATGCAAACTCGTTCCAAGTGTGGTATCTTTAAACCACGTCGAGTTCTAGATTTGCATGTTAGCACCGAACCCTCTCTCGACTCTGTTGAACCTACTTCATTCTCTCAGGCTCAGAAATGTCCTCATTGGCGTAAAGCCATGTGTGAGGAGTATGATGCCCTTCTTCACAATGCTACTTGGACTCTCACTCCTCCTCTCTCCACACAAAATATTATCGGGTGCAAATGGGTTTTTCGAATTAAGCGGAATCCTGATGGTTCTATTGCTCGCTATAAGGCACGTCTTGTGGCCAAAGGATTTCATCAACGACCTGGCATTGACTTCACTGAGACATTTAGTCCTGTTGTCAAACCTACTACCATTCGGCTTCTTCTAAGTCTGGCAATATCAAAAGGCTGGTGCTTACGTCAGTTAGATGTTAACAATGCCTTTTTACAAGGAACCCTCACTGAAGATGTTTTTATGGAACAACCTCCAGGATTTATACATCCTCAATATCCGAGACATGTTTGTAAACTAAAAAAGGCCATCTATGGACTTCGTCAGGCTCCACGAGCATGGTATACTGAACTTGGTCTCTACTTATCTTCCATTGGATTTATCAACTCTAAGTCTGATGTTTCCTTATTTCTACGCCAACATCGTGGGAGCACCATCTATCTCCTCGTCTATGTGGATGATATTATTATCACTGGTGATAACTCAACGGAGGTTCAGGCATTTATTACGCAATTGGCAGACCGTTTCTCCCTCAAAGATCTTGGTACCTTGCATTACTTTCTCGGTGTTGAGGCTACATTTACATCTTCTGGTCTCTTTCTTTCACAACGAAAGTATATTCATGATTTACTGTTGAAGACAAACATGCAAGACGCTAACGTAGTCTCCACTCCTCTATCTCCAAGTACATCGCTGCATCTCTATGATGGTAGTCCTGTCACAGATCCTACTCTATATCGACAGGTAGTTGGCTCCTTACAATATCTAGCACTCACTCGTCCCGATGTCTCCTTTCCGGTTAATAAATTATCTCAATTTATGCATCAACCATCTACTTTGCACTGGACTGCTGTCAAACGCATTTTGCGTTATCTGAAAGGGACTATTGATCATGGCATTTTTCTTCGCAAGAATTCTCCCTCTCAACTTCATGCCTTTGCGGATGCGGATTGGGCCGGTAACGTTGATGATAGAACCTCTACATCTGGGTATATTGTATTCCTTGGTGCTAATCCGATAAGCTGGAGCTCTAAAAAGCAAAAGACGGTTGCCAGATCTACTACCGAGGCTGAATATCGGGCTGTTGCTGCCGCTGCTGCTGAACTCAATTGGATTAGCCACTTACTTCAGGAACTTCAAATTCATTCTGCTTCTATACCTGTTATTTACTGTGATAACATCGGGGCCACTTATCTTTGTGCAAATCCAGTCTTTCACTCCCGCATGAAGCACGTTGCTATCGACTTTCACTTTGTTCGGGATCAAGTAGCTCGCAAGCAGCTCCGTGTCTCTCATGTCCACACAGCTGACCAACTGGCCGACTCCCTCACGAAGTCTCTAGCACGTAAACTGTTTTTCTTCCACCGATCCAAGATCGGCGTCCTTGACAGGAGCTCGATCTTGCGGGGGCATGTTAGCTGTAACAAATTTCCATAACCGAACGAGATTCTCTCGTTCATCAGTTGAGGAAATCACGTAGTTAGTTGAGGAAAATCCTCATATTTCACCTGTATAAATTGACAATGGATCAATGAATCAATTGGGCATTTTCATTACTTCTTCATATTTCCAACATGGTATCATATTTTTTTTTTTTTTTTTTTTTTTTTTTTTTTTTTATTCCTTGGTTTATGACCGTCTTTTTCCCATTGGTGAAAGCGTGAGGAGGAGAGAGAGAGGAGGAGAGACGGTGCACGCATCGGCTTGGGAATGGGGGGGAATGGGCCTGCGTTCCCTTGCGTGCGTGCGTGAGTGCTCTGCTCTGCTTGGGCTTGCGCTTGCGCTTGCGCTTGCGATCGACGCTGGGGACGGCAACCTCTTCCCTTGCGCTTGTGCTTGCGATTGCTCCCTTGGGCGATTTCTCCTCTACGATCACTCCGCGGCGAGTGGAAGGCCGGCGGTCGCTCCTGCGATCAGCGATTCCAGGCCGGGAATCGGCGACTTCAGGCGTGGAAGGGCGGCGGCTCTTCTCCCCTAGGCGCGGGACGGACTCTAGGGCAAGAAACGGTGGAAGCTGCGCTGCGATTGGGGCTGGGTTCACTGCCGCTTCCTGCGGCAACTCCAGCGTGGAAAGGGCGACGGCTGCTTCTGCAATCGGCGTGGAAGGGGCGACGGCTGCGACATTAGTGTGGGCAGGGTGGTGGCTTCCTCTCCCCTAGGCGGCTGGCGGCTAGGGCGAGCGACGCCATGGATCCGAGCGGCCGGACGCGGCACTCTGCTTCGCATCCTCTGTTCCAGCGGGATGCTCCTCCGCTGGCTTCTTCCCAGCGGCTGATTGCTTCACAGCAGAACGCCCCTCTCCAGCAGTCACAGCGGGAGAGGGTTGCTCCTCAGCCGCTGGTTACTTCACCGCTGGAGGGGGTTGCTCCTCTCCAACAGCCGCTGGTTCCTCCCCAGCAGCTTAGGCCGGTTTCACACCAGGATGTTCCACCGCTGATTTCTTCTTCTCGACGGGATGCTCCTTCAATGAACCAGGCCCGAGGTCGTTCACGATCTAGATCACGACCTCCAGCTCCTATTTCCCGAGATCCGAAGCCTTGGAGTAGCCTCTTCAAGGCTCCAGTGGGTAGTCCGGATCTTCGACTGGACTTTTTTGCTCCAGAAGTACAGGCTGACCAGAAGATTGCTGTGTATGAGGCTATTGATTCCGACGAATTAATTGAGACATGGTCAATGGCAATTGTGGGCTACGTTGTTGGACTAAGAACATCATTTTTCCCACTATCCTCATACATCAGAACTCGATGGGGAATATCAACATTTGATCTTCATATGTTGGAGACCGGATTCTTTGTATGCAGGCTTTATTCGGAAGAAGATTTACAACGGGTCCTTGAAGGATTTTGGACTATCCGTGGTCATCCAATGATACTACGACGCTGGGCACCTGATGTGAGATTGGAGTTAGACAGTCTACAGTCTATCCCAATATGGGTTTCTTTTCATGGACTTCCACTACATCTCTGGGGTCGTCGTTTTATTGCAAAGCTTTGCAGCACCCTGGGACAACCATTGTATCTTGATAAGGCAACAGCTTCGCAAACGAGATTGACTTTTGCCAGAGCTTGTGTAATGGTTTCTTCTGATGAGGAACTGCCGAATGATGTTTCTTACCGTGATCTTGATGGGAGCACCCGAAAGGTGAAAGTCTCATATTCTTGGAAGCCACAACGATGCAAGGTTTGTCTATCTTTTGGACATGTAAATGGTGCCTGCCAACAGCCTTCACAAAAAATCACACAGGTCTACCGACCACGCCAAGAGCCACAGAATGGGGTCACTACCACTAATCCAAGCACTGATACTCCAGTGCCAACAGTGGTGATGGCGGAGAAGATGATTGAACACTCTGACTCGTTGGGGCAGCGACACGAACAAGAGAAAGACAAGTCAGGACTTCCATCTTTACCTATTATATCAGAGAATTTCACTACAGGAGCTTCCCAAGGTTCTCACTCCCCAATAACAACCTCGCCTTCACGAATCACTCCTTCAGATAATCAGGAAATTTCATTTCAACAACCTCTTGGGAACCAAGACATTGCAACTCACCAAACTCATCGCTCTTCGACACATCCCGCTATTCAGGACTCCTTGCCTCAAGGTACGCAAAAATTTAAACATTTGCAAGCGGTGGATGAGGTGGATAAATATAGGAATAAAGGATTAAAGGGTAAAGATATTATGCGAGAGGACCATGCAAAATCAAAGGATAAGAAAAAGGATGGTAGTGTCCTCCCAAAATCGCATGCTCTTCCTTCTATCTAGTATTGATGAAAATAAGCTGTTGGAATGTTCGTGGACTTAATAAGACTGAGAAATGTCGGGAGCTCAATAGAATAATCCGATCTGCTGCATGTGACATTGTCATTCTTGTGGAAACAAAAATTAAACCTCATCGTGTTCAAGTTCAGAAGAATTTAATATGGCCTGAGGCAGAACTTTTTACTAATGATTCTCAGGATACTTATGGTCGAGTTTGGGTCTTATGGCATCCTAATCTTGTTACTGCTTGGTTTATTTCTGCTACTAATCAATTCATTCATCTTAAGGCAGAGGATAAACAGACTGGATGTCAATTCAATATTACCGGTATTTATGCATCTAACAGTATGTCTGACAGGAATGCTCTATGGCGTGATCTGGTTAGCATTGCAAATAGTTATCCTACAGTACCTTGGGTTGTTCTCGGTGACTTTAATACTGTCAGATACACAAATGAGAAAGTGGGGGGTAGAGTGCTTTCCGAATGTCAGCTTCAACATTTTAATGATTGTATAGATACTGCTGCATTGACTGACATGAAATCTGTAGGTGATTGGTTCTCATGGAACAATCAAAGTACTGCTGAAAGAAAAATTATGGCTCGACTTGACAGATGTTTGATAAATCAGGAATGGTTAGCAGTTTTTCCAGATTCACTTCTTGAGTACGGTGCTAAGTTATTTTCGGATCACTCTATTATGCATATACATGCAGATAAAGCACTACCAAGAGTCAAGAAACCTTTTAGATTTTTTAATATGTGGAGTTCTCACCCAAAGTTCCTCGAAGTTATTAAGTCAGCTTGGGACATTAATGTATTTGGTTCTCCCCCTTACATCCTATGTCAAAAACTAAAAGCATGCAAAGCAGCACTGAAGAAGTGGAATTCAACTACATTTGGAAATATCAACGACAGAGTTCAGTTATGCAAGAAAGAACTTATGGCTGTGCAAAGCGAGCTAAATCTTCAACCTCTGGATGCGAATCTTATATACAAAGAGGCTGCTGCTAGAAATAACTTTATGCAAGCTTTGAAGCAGGAGGAATGCTTTTTGAAACAGAAGTCACGACAGCATTGGCTTACTCTAGGGGATTCTAATACGAAGTTTTTCTATGCTGCTATTGCTACCAGAAGGGCTACTAATCGCATCAAAAAATGCAAAGGTATAGATGGTAATCTCATTGAGGATCTGGATGAGGTTAAAAATTACACCGAGCAATTTTTTTATTCCTTACTCAATCAGGAACAGCAGCCTAATAGTATTCATGTTGGGCCTACAAGACGACTTGATTCTGAAGCCCTCTCTCATCTTAATGCCCCAATAACGGATGATGAAATTGTGAAAGTTGTTTTTAAGTCCCCGAAGCACAAAAGCCCTGGTCCAGATGGATTTCCAGCTGAGTTTTATCAAATTGCATGGGCTATTGTAGGCAACGATGTCATAAAAGCTTGTCGACATTTTTTCTCCTCAGGTCACATTCTGAAAGAAATGAATTGCACTTTTATTTCTTTAGTGCCTAAAAATGATGGAGCCGATTCATTGGAGAACTACCGTCCTATTTCATTGTGCAACTTTATTTATAAGGTTATCTCTAAGTTGCTGGCAGATAGACTACAAAAGGTCATGAATAAGGTCATTAGTCCTAATCAGGCTGCTTTTCTTAAAGGGAGGAGTATTCATCATAATGTCCTGCTTGCTAATGATTTGGTTAAGGATCTACATTCTAAAACAAGAGGGAAAAAGATCTGTTTTAAAGCTGATTTACGAAAGGCCTTTGACTCAGTCAATAGGGATTTTATTTACATGATGCTCCATAATATGGGCTTCCCTCAGCACTGGGTTAAATGGATTCAATGTTGCTTGGAAACTCCAAAATTTTCAATTCTCTTTAATGGTTCACCTATTGGCTTCTTTGGGAGTAAGAATGGCATTCGGCAAGGTGATCCACTATCTCCTTATCTTTTTACCATTGCAATGGAAGGGCTCAGTTGTATGTTAGAAGAGTCTGTTTCCAATGGCAAAATTAAGGTACCACATTATGGTTCTGTTTATATCTCTCACATAACATTTGCCGACGACCTTATTATCTTCCTTCGAGATGATCCAGTTTCTGTGAGTAATCTGGCAGATATTCTTAATGAATTTGGTAAAGTTTCTGGTCTTAAGCTAAACCATGCAAAGAGCAAAGTATATGTGGGTGCTTGCATTGACAATAAGGATCATATTGCTCAAACATTGGGAGTTGCTGAAGGAAATTTACCGGTTCCTTACTTGGGTCTCCCACTTATATCCACTGGAATCAACAAAGCCTCCTGTCAGCCTATCATACAAAAAATTAAGAACAGAATTTCCTCTTGGAAAAATAGGCTTCTTTCTAAAGCTGGACGACTTGAACTTATTCGATCTGTGTTGACCTCTTATTCTATTTATTGGTCTCATGCATTCCTTCTACCAGCCGGGCTTCTCCATGATATTGATAAATTACTTATGAACTTCTTTTGGAATGGCACAGATGGTAAGGCAATGCACATGGTGAATTGGGACAGCATTTGCAAACCGAAGGATGAAGGGGGGCTGAATCTTCGACATATTAGAGATTGGAATAAAGCTTGTATGGTAAAGCAATTATGGGATATTTTACAAAACAAGTCTTCCTTATGGTCACAATGGGTTTTTGCTAGGTACCTTACCAAGGAATCAATCTGGGAAGTATCTGCAAAAACATCTCATTCTGCTGCTTGGAAAGGAATTCTAAAGGCAAGGAGATGGCTACGTAACAATATTTCTTATGTGATTTCTTCTGGAACCAATATTAATATGTGGTATGATCCTTGGGTGAATGGGAAAAGCATATTTCAGATATTTGGTGATAGAGTACGACAGGATCTGGGGGCTCCCAAAGACTGGAAGGTTTCTGAATTCATTAACAATGGTACTTGGTGTCTTCCCAACCCTACCTCCCCTGACATGTTATTACTTTGGCCGACTATTAGGGCTATTACAATCAAGAACAACTCTTCAGATATGCTTATTTGGCTTCATGATAACGGTAAATTTAGTGCTACATCTGCATGGAACCAAATTAGACGACGAAACAACAAGTGGATCCAAAGTAGTTGGACATGGGATAGTCCATGCTCACAGCGACATTCCTTATGTACATGGCAGGCCCTTCTCGGCAAACTTCCTACGATGGACAATATGCAGCGAAGAGGTATTTATATTGTAAATCGGTGCTCTTTGTGTATGCAAAATGAAGAAAGTGTTGACCATCTCTACTTTGCTTGTGATTATTCATCTTGGATATGGAAGGAGATCTTGAAGCGATTTGATTTTCAAAGGCTACCACGGCCAAACTTGCATCATGAATTAGAAATGCTTATGCAAAGCTTCTCAAGAAAGGGGCCTCTTACACAACTAGCACGAATTATATTCAGATGTGCTATTTGGTGGATTTGGAAGGAGAGGTGTGGCAGAATTTTTGAGTGTCACAACATGAACAAAGCTCAAATTCTGATAGAGATTCTTCAGGACTCACGATCATGTATGGAGCAAGAATTGAATACAGAGCACCTAACAAGAAGAGAGAAAGATATTTTCACAAGATTCAATTTTTCTATTCGTCAAGAATCACTCGAATAATGATGAAGATTGTAATGTATTATATGGGGCAAAGCTTATATTTTGTGATGTATCCACAAGTAGTCCAGAACAGTCTAGCTATTGCATTTTATTATTTATTAACTTCCTTAAGCTACTCTTGGAGATGAGTTTGATGAAGCGTGCTCATTTCACCTTCTTTAGGTGGGGTGCAATCTTCTCGACTACACTAAGAGACTTCAGGCTTTAGTCTACGGCTTGTGTAGACAAAGCTTCTTTGTACAAATCTTTTACAAAATACAATATCTTTACTTACCAAAAAAAAAAAATTTTTTTATTCCTTACTCAATCAGGAACAGCAGCCTAATAGTATTCATGTTGGGCCTACAAGACGACTTGATTCTGAAGCCCTCTCTCATCTTAACGCCCCAATAACGGATGATGAAATTGTGAAAGTTATTTTTAAGTCCCCGAAGCACAAAAGCCCTGGTCCAGATGGATTTCCAGCTGAGTTTTATCAAATTGCATGGGCTATTGTAGGCAACGATGTCATAAAAGCTTGTCGACATTTTTTCTCCTCAGGTCATATTCTTAAAGAAATGAATTGCACTTTTATTTCTTTAGTGCCTAAAAATGATGGAGTCGATTCATTGGAGAACTACCGTCCTATTTCACTATGCAACTTTATTTATAAGGTTATCTCTAAGTTGCTGGCAGATAGACTACAAAAGGTCATGAATAAGGTCATTAGTCCTAATTAGGCTGCTTTTCTTAAAGGGAGGAGTATCCATCATAATGTCCTGCTTGCTAATGATTTGGTTACGGATCTACATTCTAAAACAAGAGGGAAAAAGATCTGTTTTAAAGCTGATTTACGAAAGGCCTTTGACTCAGTCAATAGGAATTTTATTTATATGATGCTCCATAATATGGGCTTCCCTCAGCACTGGGTTAAATGGATTCAATGTTGCTTGGAAACTCCAAAATTTTCGATTCTCTTTAATGGTTCACCTATTGGCTTCTTTGGGAGTAAGAATGGCATTCGGCAAGGCGATCCACTATCTCCTTATCTTTTTACCATTGCAATGGAAGGGCTCAGTTGTATGTTAGAAGAGGTTGTTTCCAATGGCAAAATTAAGGTACCACATTATGGTTCTGTTTATATCTCTCACATAACATTTGCTGATGACCTTATTATCTTCCTTCGAGATGATCCAGTTTCTGTGAGTAATCTGGCAGATATTCTTAATGAATTTGGTAAAGTTTCTGGTCTTAAGCTAAACCATGCAAAAAGCAAAGTATATGTGGGTGCTTGCATTGACAATAAGGATCATATTGCTCAAACATTGGGAGTTGCTGAAGGAAATTTACCGATTCCTTACTTGGGTCTCCCACTTATATCCACTGGAATCAACAAAGTCTCCTGTCAGCCTATCCTACAAAAAATTAAGAACAGAATTTCCTCTTGGAAAAATAGGCTTCTTTCTAAAGCTGGACGACTTGAACTTATTCGATCTGTGTTGATCTCTTATTCTATTTATTGGTCTCATGCATTCCTTCTACCTGCCGGGCTTCTCCATGATATTGATAAATTACTTATGAACTTCTTTTGGAATGACACAGATGGTAAGGCAATGCACATGGTGAATTGGGACAACATTTGCAAACCGAAGGATGAAGGGGGGCTGAATCTTCGACATATTAGAGATTGGAATAAAGCTTGTATGGTAAAGCAATTATGGGATATTTTACAAAACAAGTCTTCCTTATGGTCACAATGGGTTTTTGCTAAGTACCTAACCAAGGAATCAATCTGGGAAACATCTGCAAAAACATCTCATTCTGCTGCTTGGAAAGGAATTCTGAAGGCAAGGCGATGGCTACGTAACAATATTTCTTATGTGATTTCTTCTGGAACCAATATTAATATGTGGTATGATCCTTGGGTGAATGGGAAAAGTATATTTCAGATATTTGGTGATAGAGTACGACAGGATCTGGGGGCTCCCAAAGACTGGAAGGTTTCTGAATTCATTAACAATGGTACATGGTGTCTTCCCAACCCTACCTCCCCTGACATGTTATTACTTTGGCCGACTATTAGGGCTATTTCAATCAAGAACAACTCTTCAGATATGTTGATTTGGCTTCATGATAACGGTAAATTTAGTGCTACATATGCATGGAACCAAATTAGACGACGAAACAACAAGTGGATCCAAAGTAGTTGGACATGGGATAGTCCATGCTCACAGCGGCATTCATTATGTACATGGCAGGCCCTTCTCGACAAACTTCCTACGATGGACAATATGCAGCGAAGAGGTATTTATATTGTAAATCGGTGCTCTTTGTGTATGCAAAATGAAGAAAGTGTTGACCATCTCTACTTTGCTTGTGATTATTCAACTTGGATATGGAAGGAGATCTTGAAGCGATTTGATTTTCAAAGGCTACCACGGCCAAACTTGCATAATGAATTAGAAATGCTTATGCAAAGCTTCTCAAGAAAGGGGCCTCTTACACAACTAGCAAGAATTATATTCAGATGTGCTATTTGGTGGATTTGGAAGGAGAGGTGTGGCAGAATTTTTGAGTGCCACAACATGAACAAAGCTCAAATTCTGATAGAGATTCTTCAGGACTCACGATCATGTATGGAGCAAGAATTGAATACAGAGCACCTAACAAGAAGAGAGAAAGATATTTTCACAAGATTCAATTTTTCCAATCGTCAAGAATCACTCGAATAATGATGAAGTTTGTAATATATTATATGGGGCAAAGCTTATATTTTGTGATGTATCCACAAGTAGTCCAGAACAGTCTAGTTATTGCATTTTATTATTTATTAACTTCCTTGTGCTACTCTTGGAGATGAGTTCGATGAAGCGTGCCCATTTCACCTTTTTTTTTGTAAGTCCATTTCACCTTCTTTTGGTGGGGTGCAATCTTCTCGACTACACTAAGAGACTTCAGGCTTTAGTCTATGGCTTGTGTAGACAAAGCTTTTTGTACAAATCTTTTACAAAATACATTATCTTTACTTACCAAAAAAAAAAAAAAAACCGTTTTATTTTTTTTGGTAAGTGCCGTTGTATTTTTTTGCAAAGCGTGCTTGTACGACTTCCCGTGGGCTAATAAGACGGGAAAGAAAAGTATTTTGAATTTCCGAGACGGTGAACGAAAAACCGATCGAAACTCGACTCTGAGCAAAGTTTATGACCGTCGCATTTTTTCTTGAAACCATGCTCAGACGACTTACCATGGGCTAATACACATGGGCTAATACATCGTAAATGGCCAGTATTTTGAATTTCTGTGATGGTGCATGAAAAACCGATCGAAACTCGACTTTGCGCAAAGTTCGCGCAAAGTTTATGACCGTCGTATTTTTTTGTGAAAAGTGCTTGTACGACATCCCATGGGCTAATAAGACGGGAAAGACCACTATTTTGAATTTCCGAGAGGTTGCACGAAAAACCGATCGAAACTCGACTCTGCGCAAAGTTTATGACCGTCGCGTTTTTTCGTGAAACCATGCTCAGACGACTTACCATGGGCTAATACATCGTGAATGGCCAGTATTTTGAATTTCTGTGACGGTGCACGAAAACCGATCGAAACTCGACTTTGCGCAAAGTTCGCGCAAAGTTTATGACCGTCGTATTTTTTTGTGAAAAAGTGCTTGTACGACATCCAATGGGCTAATAAGACGGGAAAGACCAGTATTTTGAATTTCTGAGAGGTTGCACGAAAAACCGATCAAAACTCGACTCTACGCAAAGTTTATGACCGTCGCGTTTTTTCGTGAAACCATGCTCATACGACTTACCATGGGCTAATACAACGTGAATGGCAAGTATTTTGAATTTCTAAGATGGTGCACGAAAAACCGATCGAAACTCGACTCGCACACGACTTCGCGCAAAGTTTATGACCGTCGTATTTTTTTGTGAAAAAGTGCTTGTACGACATCCCATGGGCTAATAAGACGGGAAAGACCAGTATTTTGAATTTCCGAGAAGTTGCACGAAAAACCGATCGAAACTCGACTCTGCGCAAAGTTTATGACCGTCGCGTTTTTTCGTGAAACCATGCTCATATGACTTACCATGGGCTAATACAACGTGAATGGCCAGTATTTTGAATTTCCGAGACGGTGCACGAAAAACCGATCAAAACCCGACTCGCGCACGACTTCGCGCAAAGTTTATGACCGTCGTATTTTTTTGCGAAAGCGTGCTTGTACGACTTCCCATGGGCTAATAAGACGGGAAAGACCAGTATTTTAAATTTCCGAGACGGTGCACGAAAAATCGATCGAAACTCGACTCTGCGCAAAGTTTATGACCGCTGCGTTTTTTCGTGAAACCAAGCTCATACGACTTACCATGGGCTAATACAACGTGAGTGGCCAGTATTTTGAATTTCCGAGACGGTGCACGAAAAACCGATCGAAACTCGACTCGCGCACGACTTCGCGCAAAGTTTATGACCGTCGTATTTTTTTGCGAAAGCGTGCTTGTACGACTTCCCATGGGCTAATAAGACGGGAAAGACCAGTATTTTGAATTTCCGAGACGGTGCACGAAAAATCGATCCAAACTCGACTCTGCGCAAAGTTTATGACCGTCTCGTTTTTTCGTAAAACTATGCTAATATGACTTACCTTGGGCTAATACATCGTGAATGGCCAGTATTTTCAATTTCCGAGATGGTGCACGTAAAACCAATCGAAACTCGACACAGCGCGCGACTTCGCACAATGTTTTTGACCGTCGTATTTTTTTGCGAAAGCGAGCTTGTACGACTTCAGATGGGCTAATAAGACGGGAAAGACCAGTATTTTGAATTTCCAAGACGGTGCACGAAAAACCGATCGAAACTCGACTCACGCAAAGATTATGACGGTCGCGTTTTTTCATGAAACCATGCTCATACGACTTACCATGGGCTAATACAACGTGAATGGCCAGTATTTTGAATTTCCGAGACGGTGCACGAAAAACCGATCGAAACTCGACATAGCGCGCGATTTCGCGCAATGTTTTTGACCGTCATATTTTTTTGTGAAAGCGAGCTTGTACGACTTCCCATGGGCTAATAAGACGGGAAAGACCAGTATTTTGAATTTCCGAGACTGTGCACGAAAAATCGATCGAAACTCGACTCTGCGAAAAGTTTATGACCGTCGCGTTTTTTCGTGAAACTATGCTCATACGACTTACCATGGGCTAATACATCGTGAATGGCCAGTATTTTCAATTCTGGGGGGGTAGGGTTAGGAAGACACCATGTACCATTGTTAATGAATTCAGAAACCTTCCAGTCTTTGGGAGCCCCCAGATCCTGTCGTACTCTATCACCAAATATTTGAAATATACTTTTCCCATTCACCCAAGGATCATACCACATATTAATATTGGTCCCAGAAGAAATCACATAAGAAATATTGTTACGTAGCCATCTCCTTGCCTTCAGAATTCCTTTCCAAGCAGCAGAATGAGATGTTTTTGCAGATACTTCCCAGATTGATTCCTTGGTAAGGTACCTAGCAAAAACCCATTGTGACCATAAAGAAGACTTGTTTTGTAAAATATCCCATAATTGCTTTACCATACAAGCTTTATTCCAATCTCTAATATGTCGAAGATTCAAGCCCCCTTCATCCTTCGGTTTGCAAATGTTGTCCCAATTCACCATATGCATTGCCTTACCATCTGTGTCATTCCAAAAGAAGTTCATAAGTAATTTATCAATATCATTGAGAAGCCCGGCTGGTAGAAGGAATGCATGAGACCAATAAATAGAATAAGAGATCAACACTGATCGAATAAGTTCAAGTCGTCCAGCTTTAGAAAGAAGCCTATTTTTCCAAGAGGAAATTCTGTTCTTAATTTTTTGTAGGATAGGCTGACAGGAGACTTTGTTGATTCCAGTGGATATAAGTGGAAGACCCAAGTAAGGAACCGGTAAATTTCCTTCAGCAACTCCCAATGTTTGAGCAATATGATCCTTATTTTCAATGCAAGCACCAACATATACTTTGCTCTTTGCATGGTTTAGCTTAAGACCAGAAACTATACCAAATTCATTAAGAATATCTGCCAGATTACTCACAGAAAATGGATCATCTCGAAGGAAGATAATAAGGTCATCAGCAAATGTTATGTGAGAGATATAAACAGAACCATAATATGGTACCTTAATTTTGCCATTGGAAACAGCCTCTTCTAACATACAACTGAGTCCTTCCATTGCAATCGTAAAAAGATAAGGAGATAGTGGATCGCCTTGCCGAATGCCATTCTTACTCCCGAAGAAGCCAATAGGTGAACCATTAAAGAGAATCGAAAATTTTGGAGTTTCCAAGCAACATTGAATCCATTGAACCCAGTGCTGAGGGAAGCCCATATTATGGAGCATCATGTAAATAAATTGCCTATTGACTGAGACAAAGGCCTTTCGTAAATCAGCTTTAAAACATATCTTTTTTCCTCTTGTTTTTGAGTGTAGATCCTTAACCAAATCATTAGCAAGCAGGACATTATGATGGATACTCCTCCCTTTAATAAAAGCAGCCTGATTAGGACTAATGACCTTATTCATGACCTTTTGTAGTCTATCTGCCAGTAACTTCGAGATAACCTTATAAATAAAGTTGCACAGTGAAATAGGACGGTAGTTCTCCAATGAATCAGCTCCATCATTTTTAGGCACTAAAGAAATAAAAGTGCAATTCATTTCTTTAAGAATATGACCTGAAGAGAAAAAATGTCGACAAGCTTTTATGACATCGGTGCCTACAATAGACCATGCAATTTGATAAAACTCAGCTGGAAATCCATCTGGACCAGGGCTTTTGTGCTTCGGGGACTTAAAAACAACTTTCACAATTTCATCATCCGTTATTGGGGCATTAAGATGAGAGAGGGCTTCAGAATCAAGTCGTCTTGTAGGCCCAACATGAATACTATTAGGCTGCTGCTCCTGATTGAGTATGGAATAAAAAAATTGCTCGGTGTAATTTTTAACCTCATCCAGATCCTCAATGAGATTACCATCTATACCTTTGCATTTTTTTATACGATTAGTAGCCCTTCTGGTAGCAATAGCAGCATAGAAAAACTTCGTATTAGAATCCCCTAGAGTAAGCCAATGCTGTCGTGACTTCTGTTTAAAAAAGCTTTCCTCCTGCTTCAAAGCTTACATAAAGTTATTTCTAGCAGCAGCCTCTTTGTATATAAGATTCGCATCCAGAGGTTGAAGATTTAGCTCGCTTTGCACAGTCATAAGTTCTTTCTTGCATAACTGGACCCTGTTGGTGATATTTCCGAATGTAGTTGAATTCCACTTCTTAAGTGCTGCTTTGCATGCTTTTAGCTTTTGACATAGGATGTAAGGAGGAGAACCAAATACATTAATGTCCCAAGCTGACTTAATAACTTCGAGGAACTTAGGGTGAGAACTCCACATATTAAAAAATCTAAAAGGTTTCTTGACTCTGGGTAGTGCTTTATCTGCATGTATATGCAATAATAGAGTGATCCGAAAATAACTTAGCACCGTACTCAAGAAGTGAATCTGGGAAAACTGCTAACCATTCCTGATTTATCAAACATCTGTCAAGTCGAGCCATAATTTTTCTATCAGCAGTACTTTGATTGTTCCATGAGAACCAATCACCTACAGATTTCATGTCAGTCAATGCAGCAGTATCTATACAATCATTAAAATGTTGAAGCTGACATTCTGAAAGCACTCTACCCCCCACTTTCTCATTTGTGTATCTGACAGTATTAAAGTCACCGAGAACAACCCAAGGTACTGTAGGATAACTATTTGCAATGCTAACCAGATCACTCCATAGAGCATTCCTGTCAGGCATACTGTTAGATGCATAGATACCGGTAATATTGAATTGACATCCAGTCTGTTTATCCTCTGCCTTAAGATGAATGAATTGATTAGTAGCAGAAATAAACCAAGCAGTAACAAGGTTAGGATGCCATAAGACCCAAACTCGACCATAAGTATCCTGAGAATCATTAGTAAAAAGTTCTGCCTCAGGCCATATTAAATTCTTCTGAACTCGAACACGATGGGTTTTAATTTTTGTTTCCACAAGAATCACAATATCACATGCAGCAGATCTGATTATTCTATTGAGCTCCCGACATTTCTCAGTCTTATTAAGTCCACGAACATTCCAACAGATTATTTTCATCAATACTAGATAGAAGGAAGAGCCTGCGATTTTGGGAGAACACTACCATCCTTTTTCTTATCCTTTGATTTTACATGGTCCTCCCGCATAATATCTTTACCCTTTAATCCTTTATTCCTATATTTATCCACCTCATCCACAGCTTGCAAATGTTTAAACTTTTGCGTACCTTGAGGCAAGGAGTCCTGAATAGTGGGATGTGTCGAAGAGCGATGAGTTTGATGAGTTGCAATGTCTTTGTTCCCAAGAGGTTGTTGAAATGAAATTTCCTGATTATCTGAAGGAATGATTCATGACGGCGAGGTTGTTATTGGGGAGTGAGAACCATGGGAAGCTCCTGCAGTGAAAGTCTCTGATATAATAGGAAAAGATGAAAGTGCTGACTTGTCTTTCTCCTGTTCGTGTCGCTGCCCCAACGAGTCAGAGTGCTCATTCATCTTCTCCGCCATCATCTCTGTTGACACTGGAGTATCAGTGCTTGGTTTAGTGGTAATGACCCCATTCTGTGGCTCTTGGCGTGGTCGGTAGACCTGTGTGATTTTTTGTGAAGGCTGTTGGCAAGCACCATTTACATGTCCAAAAGATAGACAAACCTTGCATCGTTGTGGCTTCCAAGAATATGAGACTTTCACCTTACGAGTGCTCCCATCAAGATCACGGTAAGAAACTTCATTCGGTAGTTCCTCATCGGAAGAAACCATTACACAAGCTCTGGCAAAGGTCAACCTCGTTTGCGAAGCTGTTGCCTTATCAATATACAATGGCTGTCCCAAGGTGCTGCAAAGCTTTGCAATAAAACGACGACCCCAGAGATGTAGTGGAAGTCCATGGAAAAAAAACCCATATTGGGATAGATTGTAGACTGTCTAACTCCATTCTCACATCAGGTGCCCAGCGTCGTAGTATCATTGGATGACCACGGATAGTCCAAAATCCTTCAAGGACCCGTTGTAAATCTTCTTCAGAATAAAGCTTGCATACAAAGAATCCGGTCTCCAACATATGAAGATCAAATGTTGATATTCCCCATCGAGTTCTGATATATGAGGATAATGGAAAAAATGATGTTCTTAGTCCAACAACGTAGCCCACAATTGCCATGGACCATGTCTCAATTAGTTCGTCAGAATCAATAGCCTCATACACAGCAATCTTCTGATCAGCCTGTACTTCTGGAGCAAAAAAGTCCAGTCGAAGATCCGGACTACCCACTGGAGCCTTGAAGAGGCTACTCCAAGGCCGAGGATCTCGGGAAATAGGAGCAGGAGGTCGTGATCTAGATCGTGAACGACCTCGGGCCTGGTTCATTGAAGGAGCATCCCGTCGAGAAGAAGAATTCAGCGGTGGAACATCCTAGTGTGAAACCGGCCTAAGCTGCTGGGGAGGAACCAGCGGCTGTTGGAGAGGAGCAACCCCCTCCCGCTGTGAAGGAACCAGCGGTTGAGGAGCAACCCTCTCCCGTTGTTGCTGGAGAGGGGCGTTCCGCTGGGAAGCAACCAGCGCAGGCCGCTGGGATGAAGCCAGCGGAGGAGCATCCCGCTGGAACAGAGGATGCGAAGCAGAATCGCTCGCATCCATGGCGTCGCTCGCCCTAGAGACCGCCAGCCTCCTAGGGGAGAGGAAGCCACCACCCTTCCGCAGCCGTCGCCCTTTTCACGCCGATTGCAAGCAGCCGTCGCGTTGCCGCAGGAAGAGCGGCAGTGAACCCAGCCCCAATCGCAGCGCAGCCTCCACCGTTTCTCGCCCTAGAGTCCGTCTCGCCGATTCCACGCCTGGAATCGCTGATCGCAAGAGCGACCGCCGGCCTTCCTTCGCCGCGGAGCGATCGTAGAAGAGAAATGCTCAAGGGAGCAATCGCCCTCCGCTGCCCACTCTTCGGTAAGAGATGAGGTTGTCGTCCCCAGCGCCGATCGCAAGCGCAAGCCCAAGCAGAGCAGAGCACTCACGCACGCACGCAAGGGAACGCAGGCCCATTCCCCCCCATTCCCAATCGCAGGCCCTAGCCGTCGTATTTTTTTGCGAAAACCAGTATTTTTAATTTCCAAGATGGTGCACGTAAAACCAATCGAAACTCGACACAGCGCGCGACTTCGCGCAATGTTTTTGACCGTCGTATTTTTTTGCGAAAGCGAGCTTGTACGACTTCACATGGGCTAATAAGACGGGAAAGACCAGTATTTTGAATTTCTAAGACGGTGCACGAAAAATCGATCGAAACTCGACTCTCGCAAAGATTATGACGGTCGCGTTTTTTCGTGAAACCATGCTCATACGACTTACCATGGGCTAATACAACGTGAATGGCCAGTATTTTGAATTTCCGAGACGGTGCACGAAAAACCGATCGAAACCCGACTCGCGCACGACTTCGCGCAAAGTTTATGACCATCATATTTTTTTGCGAAAGCGTGCTTGTACGACTTCCCATGGGCTAATAAGACGGGAAAGACCAGTATTTTAAATTTCCGAGACGATGCACGAAAAATCGATCGAAACTTGACTCTGCGCAAAGTTTATGACCGCTGCGTTTTTTCGTGAAACCAAGCTCATACGACTTACCATGGGCTAATACAACGTGAATGGCCAGTATTTTGAATTTCCGAGACGGTGCACGAAAAACCGATCGAAACTCGACTCGCGCACGACTTCGCGCAAAGTTTATGACCGTCGTATTTTTTTGCGAAAGCGTGCTTGTACGACTTCCCATATAAGACGGGAAAGACCAGTATTTTGAATTTCCGAGACGGTGCACGAAAAATCGATCCAAACTCGACTCTGCGCAAAGTTTATGACCATCGCGTTTTTTCGTAAAACTATGCTAATACGACTTACCTTGGGCTAATACATCGTGAATGGCCAGTATTTTCAATTTCCGAGATGGTGCACGTAAAACCAATCGAAACTCGACACAGCGCGCGACTTCGCGCAATGTTTTTGACCGTCGTATTTTTTTGCGAAAGCGAGCTTGTACGACTTCACATGGGCTAATAAGACGGGAAAGACCAGTATTTTGAATTTCCAAGACGGTGCACGAAAAACCGATCGAAACTCGACTCTCGCAAAGATTGACGGTCGCGTTTTTTCGTGAAACCATGCTCATACGACTTACCATGTGCTAATACAACGTGAATGGCCAGTATTTTGAATTTCTGAGACGGTGCAAGAAAAACCGATCGAAACTCGACACAGCGCGCGACTTCGCGCAATGTTTTTGACCGTCGTATTTTTTTGCGAAAGCGAGCTTGTACGACTTCCCATGGGCTAATAAGACGGGAAAGACCAGTATTTTGAATTTCCAAGACGGTGCACGAAAAACCGATCGAAACTCGACTCTCGCAAAGATTATGACGGTCGCATTTTTTCGTGAAACCATGCTCATACGACTTACCATGGGCTAATATAACGTGAATGGCCAGTGTTTTGAATTTCCGAGACGGTTCACGAAAAACCGATCGAAACTCGACTCGCGCACGACTTCTCGCAAAGTTTATGACCGTCGTATTTTTTTGCGAAAGCGTGCTTGTACGACTTTCCATGGGCTAATAAGACGGGAAAGACCAGTATTTTGAATTTCCGAGACGGTGCACGAAAAATCGATCGAAACTCCACTGTGCGCAAAGTTTATGACCGTCGCGTTTTTTCATGAAACCATGCTCATATGACTTCCCATGGGCTAATACATCGTGAATGACCTGTATTTTGAATTTCTGAGACGGTGAACGAAAAACCGTTCGAAACTCGACTCGCGCGCGACTTCGCGCAAAGTTTATGACCGTTGTATTTTTTTGCGAAAGCGTGCTTGTACGACTTACCATGGGCTAATAATCAAAGTACTGTGTAGGTGATTGGTTCTCATGGAACAATCAAAGTACTGCTGACAGGAAAATTATGGCTCGACTTGACAGATGTTTGATTAATCAGGAATGGTTAGCAGTTTTCCCAGATTCACTTCTTGAGTATGGTGCTAAGTTATTTTCGGATCACTCTATTATGCATATACATACGAATTACCATGCGCTAATACAACGTGAATGGCCAGTATTTTGAATTTCAGAGACGGTGCACGAAAAACCGATCGAAACTCGACTCGCGCACGACTTCACGCAAAGTTTATGACCGTTATATTTTTTTTGCGAAAGCGTGCTTGTACGACTTCCCATGGGCTAATAAGATGGGAAAGACTAGTATTTTGAATTTCCTAGACGGTGCACGAAAAATCGACCGAAACTCGACTCTGCGCAAAGTTTATGACCGTCGCATTTTTTCATGAAACCATGCTCATACGACTTACCATGGGCTAATACATCGTTAATGGCCAGTATTTTGAATTTCTGAGACGATGAACGAAAAACCATTCGAAACTCGACACAGCGCGCTACTTCGCGAAAAGTTTATGACCGTCGTATTTTTTTTGTGAAAAAGTGCTTGTACGACATCCCATGGGCTAATATGACGGGAAAGACCAGTATTTTAAATTTCCGAGAAGTTGCACGAAAAACCGATCGAAACTCGACTCTGCGCAAAGTTTATGACCGTCGCGTTTTTTCGTGAAACCATGCTCATACGACTTACCATGGGCTAATACAACGTGAATGGCCAGTATTTTGAATTTCCGAGACGATGCAAGAAAACCCGATCGAAACCCGACTCGCGCACGACTTCGCGCAAAGTTTATGACCGTCGTATTTTTTTGCGAAAGCGTGCTTGTATGACTTCCCATGGGCTAATAAGACGGGAAAGACCAGTATTTTGAATTTCCGAGACGGTGCACGAAAAATCGATCGAAACTCGACTCTGCGCAAAGTGTATGACCGTCGCGTTTTTTCATGAAACCGTGCTCATACGACTTACCATGGGCTAATACATCGTGAATGGCCAGTATTTTGAATTTCTGAGACGGTGAACGAAAAACCGTTCGAAACTCGACTCGCGCGCGACTTCGCACAAAGTTTATGACCGTTGTATTTTTTTACGAAAGCGTGCTTGTACGACTTCCCATGGGCTAATAAGACGGGAAAGAACAGTATTTTGAATTTCCGAGACGGTGAACGAAAAACCGATCGAAACTCGACTCTGCGCAAAGTTTATGACCGTCATGTTATTACTTTGGCCGACTATTAGGGCTATTCCAATCATGAACAACTCTTCAGATATGCTTATTTGGCTTCATGATAACGGTAAATTTAGTGCTACATCTTTTTTTTTTTTTTTTTTTGGTAAGTAAAGATATTGTATTTTGTAAAAGATTTGTACAAAGAAGCTTTGTCTACACAAGCCATAGACTAAAGCCTGAAGTCTCTTAGTGTAGTCGAGAAGATTGCACCCCACCTAAAGAAGGTGAAATGAGCACGCTTCATCAAACTCATCTCCAAGAGTAGCATAAGGAAGTTAATAAATAATAAAATGCAATAGCTAGACTGTTCTGGACTACTTGTGGATACATCACAAAATATAAGCTTTGCCCCATATAATACATTACAATCTTCATCATTATTCGAGTGATTCTTGACGAATGGAAAAATTGAATCTTGTGAAAATATCTTTCTCTCTTCTTGTTAGGTGCACTGTATTCAATTCTTGCTCCATACATGATCGTGAGTCCTGAAGAATCTCTATCAGAATTTGAGCTTTCTTCATGTTGTGACACTCAAAAATTCTGCCACACCTCTCCTTCCAAATCCACCAAATAGCACATCTGAATATAATTCGTGCTAGTTGTGTAAGAGGCCCCTTTCTTGAGAAGCTTTGCATAAGCATTTCTAATTCATGATGCAAGTTTGGCCGTGGTAGCCTTTGAAAATCAAATCGCTTCAAGATCTCCTTCCATATCCAAGATGAATAATCACAAGCAAAGTAGAGATGGTCAACACTTTCTTCATTTTGCATACACAAAGAGCACCGATTTACAATATAAATACCTCTTCGCTGCATATTGTCCATCGTAGGAAGTTTGCCGAGAAGGGCCTGCCATGTACATAAGGAATGTCGCTGTGAGCATGGACTATCCCATGTCCAACTACTTTGGATCCACTTGTTGTTTCGTCGTCTAATTTGGTTCCATGCAGATGTAGCACTAAATTTACCGTTATCATGAAGCCAAATAAGCATATCTGAAGAGTTGTTCTTGATTGTAATAGCCCTAATAGTCGGCCAAAGTAATAACATGTCAGGGGAGGTAGGGTTGGGAAGACACCAAGTACCATTGTTAATGAATTCAGAAACCTTCCAGTCTTTGGGAGCCCCCAGATCCTGTCGTACTCTATCACCAAATATCTGAAATATGCTTTTCCCATTCACCCAAGGATCATACCACATATTAATATTGGTTCCAGAAGAAATCACATAAGAAATATTGTTACGTAGCCATCTCCTTGCCTTTAGAATTCCTTTCCAAGCAGCAGAATGAGATGTTTTTGCAGATACTTCCCAGATTGATTCCTTGGTAAGGTACCTAGCAAAAACCCATTGTGACCATAAGGAAGACTTGTTTTGTAAAATATCCCATAATTGCTTTACCATACAAGCTTTATTCCAATCTCTAATATGTCGAAGATTCAGCCCCCCTTCATCCTTCGGTTTGCAAATGCTGTCCCAATTCACCATGTGCATTGCCTTACCATCTGTGCCATTCCAAAAGAAGTTCATAAGTAATTTATCAATATCATGGAGAAGCCCGGCTGGTAGAAGGAATGCATGAGACCAATAAATAGAATAAGAGGTCAACACAGATCGAATAAGTTCAAGTCGTCCAGCTTTAGAAAGAAGCCTATTTTTCCAAGAGAAAATTCTGTTCTTAATTTTTTGTATGATAGGCTGACAGGAGGCTTTGTTGATTCCAGTGGATATAAGTGGGAGACCCAAGTAAGGAACCGGTAAATTTCCTTCAGCAACTCCCAATGTTTGAGCAATATGATCCTTATTGTCAATGCAAGCACCCACATATACTTTGCTCTTTGCATGGTTTAGCTTAAGACCAGAAACTATACCAAATTCATTAAGAATATCTGCCAGATTACTCACAGAAACTGGATCATCTCGAAGGAAGATAATAAGGTCATCAGCGAATGTTATGTGAGAGATATAAATAGAACCATAATATGGTACCTTAATTTTGCCATTGGAAACAGCCTCTTCTAACATACAACTGAGTCCTTCCATTGCAATCGTAAAAAGATAAGGAGATAGTGGATCGCCTTGCCGAATGCCATTCTTACTCCCGAAGAAGCCAATAGGTGAACCATTAAAGAGAATCGAAAATTTTGGAGTTTCCAAGCAACATTTAATCCATTGAACCCAGCGCTGAGGGAAGCCCATATTATGGAGCATCATGTAAATAAATTGCCTATTGACTGAGTCAAAGGCCTTCCGTAAATCAGCTTTAAAACAGATCTTTTTCCCTCTTGTTTTTGAGTGTAGATCCTTAACCAAATCATTAGCAAGCAGGACATTATGATGGATACTCCTCCCTTTAATAAAAGCAGCCTGATTAGGACTAATGACCTTATTCATGACCTTTTGTAGTCTATCTGCCAGCAACTTAGAGATAACCTTATAAATAAAGTTGCACAGTGAAATAGGACGGTAGTTCTCCAATGAATCGGCTCCATCATTTTTAGGCACTAAAGAAATAAAAGTGCAATTCATTTCTTTCAGAATGTGACCTGAGGAGAAAAAATGTCGACAAGCTTTTATGACATCGTTGCCTACAATAGCCCATGCAATTTGATAAAACTCAGCTGGAAATCCATCTGGACCAGGGCTTTTGTGCTTCGGGGACTTAAAAACAACTTTCACAATTTCATCATCCGTTATTGGGGCATTAAGATGAGAGAGGGCTTCAGAATCAAGTCGTCTTGTAGGCCCAACATGAATACTATTAGGCTGCTGTTCCTGATTGAGTAAGGAATAAAAAAATTGCTCGGTGTAATTTTTAACCTCATCCAGATCCTCAATGAGATTACCATCTATACCTTTGCATTTTTTGATGCGATTAGTAGCCCTTCTGGTAGCAATAGCAGCATAGAAAAACTTCGTATTAGAATCCCCTAGAGTAAGCCAATGCTGTCGTGACTTCTGTTTCAAAAAGCATTCCTCCTGCTTCAAAGCTTGCATAAAGTTATTTCTAGCAGCAGCCTCTTTGTATATAAGATTCGCATCCAGAGGTTGAAGATTTAGCTCGCTTTGCACAGCCATAAGTTCTTTCTTGCATAACTGAACTCTGTCGTTGATATTTCCAAATGTAGTTGAATTCCACTTCTTCAGTGCTGCTTTGCATGCTTTTAGTTTTTGACATAGGATGTAAGGGGGAGAACCAAATACATTAATGTCCCAAGCTGACTTAATAACTTCGAGGAACTTTGGGTGAGAACTCCACATATTAAAAAATCTAAAAGGTTTCTTGACTCTTGGTAGTGCTTTATCTGCATGTATATGCATAATAGAGTGATCCGAAAATAACTTAGCACCGTACTCAAGAAGTGAATCTGGAAAAACTGCTAACCATTCCTGATTTATCAAACATCTGTCAAGTCGAGCCATAATTTTTCTTTCAGCAGTACTTTGATTGTTCCATGAGAACCAATCACCTACAGATTTCATGTCAGTCAATGCAGCAGTATCTATACAATCATTAAAATGTTGAAGCTGACATTCGGAAAGCACTCTACCCCCCACTTTCTCATTTGTGTATCTGACAGTATTAAAGTCACCGAGAACAACCCAAGGTACTGTAGGATAACTATTTGAAATGCTAACCAGATCACGCCATAGAGCATTCCTGTCAGACATACTGTTAGATGCATAAATACCGGTAATATTGAATTGACATCCAGTCTGTTTATCCTCTGCCTTAAGATGAATGAATTGATTAGTAGCAGAAATAAACCAAGCAGTAACAAGATTAGGATGCCATAAGACCCAAACTCGACCATAAGTATCCTGAGAATCATTAGTAAAAAGTTCTGCCTCAGGCCATATTAAATTCTTCTGAACTTGAACACGATGAGGTTTAATTTTTGTTTCCACAAGAATGACAATGTCACATGCAGCAGATCGGATTATTCTATTGAGCTCCCGACATTTCTCAGTCTTATTAAGTCCACGAACATTCCAACAGCTTATTTTCATCAATACTAGATAGAAGGAAGAGCATGCGATTTTGGGAGGACACTACCATCCTTTTTCTTATCCTTTGATTTTGCATGGTCCTCTCGCATAATATCTTTACCCTTTAATCCTTTATTCCTATATTTATCCACCTCATCCACAGCTTGCAAATGTTTAAATTTTTGCGTACCTTGAGGCAAGGAGTCCTGAATAGCGGGATGTGTCGAAGAGCGATGAGTTTGGTGAGTTGCAATGTCTTGGTTCCCAAGAGGTTGTTGAAATGAAATTTCCTGATTATCTGAAGGAGTGATTCGTGAAGGCGAGGTTGTTATTGGGGAGTGAGAACCTTGGGAAGCTCCTGCAGTGAAATTCTCTGATATAATAGGTAAAGATGGAAGTCCTGACTTGTCTTTCTCTTGTTCGTGTCGCTGCCCCAACGAGTCAGAGTGTTCATTCATCTTCTCCGCCATCACCACTGTTGGCACTGGAGTATCAGTGCTTGGATTAGTGGTAGTGACCCCATTCTGTGGCTCTTGGCGTGGTCGGTAGACCTGTGTGATTTTTTGTGAAGGCTGTTGGCAGGCACCATTTACATGTCCAAAAGATAGACAAACCTTGCATCGTTGTGGCTTCCAAGAATATGAGACTTTCACCTTTCGGGTGCTCCCATCAAGATCACGGTAAGAAACATCATTCGGCAGTTCCTCATCAGAAGAAACCATTACACAAGCTCTGGCAAAGGTCAATCTCGTTTGCGAAGCTGTTGCCTTATCAAGATACAATGGTTGTCCCAGGGTGCTGCAAAGCTTTGCAATAAAACGACGACCCCAGAGATGTAGTGGAAGTCCATGAAAAGAAACCCATATTGGGATAGACTCTGCGCAAAGTTTATGACCGTCGCGTTTTTTCGTGAAACTATGCTCATACGACTTACCATGGGCTAATACATCGTGAATGGCAAGTATTTTCAATTTCCGAGATGGTGCACGTAAATCCAATCGAAACTCGACACAAGATTCAATTTTTCCATTCGTTAAGAATCACTCGAATAATGATGAAGATTGTAATGTATTATATGGGGCAAAGCTTATATTTTGTGATGTATCCACAAGTAGTCCAGAACAGTCTAGCTATTGCATTTTATTATTTATTAACTTCCTTATGCTACTCTTGGAGATGAGTTTGATGAAGCGTGCCCATTTCACCTTCTTTAGGTGGGTGCAATCTTCTCGACTACACTAAGAGACTTCAGGCTTTAGTCTATGGCCTGTGTAGACAAAGCTTCTTTGTACAAATCTTTTACAAAATACAATATCTTTACTTACCAAAAAAAAAAAGTATTTTGAATTTCCGAGACGGTGCACGAAAAACCGATCGAAACTCGACACAGCGCGCGACTTCGCGCAATGTTTTTGACCGTCGTATTTTTTTGCGAAAGCGAGCTTGTGCGACTTCCCATGGGCTAATAAGACGGGAAAGACCAGTATTTTGAATTTCCAAGACGGTGCACGAAAAACCGATCGAAACTCGACTCTCGCAAAGATTATGACCGTCACATTTTTTCATGAAACCATGCTCAGACGACTTACCATGGGCTAATACATCGTGAATGACCAGTATTTTAAATTTCTGTGACGGTGCACGAAAAACCGATCGAAACTCGACTTTGCGCAAAGTTCGTGCAAAGTTTTTGACCGTCGTATTTTTTTCCGAAAGCGTGCTTCTACGACTTCCCATGGGCTAATAAGACGGGAAAGACCAGTATTTTGAATTTCCGAGACGATGCACGAAAAACCGATCGAAACTCGACTCTGCGCAAAGTTTATGACCGTTGCGTTTTTTCGTGAAACAAAGCTCATACGACTTACCATGGGCTAATACAACCAGAATGGCCAGTATTTTGAATTTCCGAGACACAGCACGAAAAACCGATCGAAACTCGACTCGCGCACGACTTCGCGCAAAGTTTATGACCGTCGTATTTTTTTTGCAAAAGCGTGCTTGTACGACTTCCCATGGGCTAATAAGACGGGAAAGACCAGTATTTTGAATTTCCGAGACGGTGAACGAAAAACCGATCGAAACTCGACTCTGCGCAAAGTTTAAGACCGTCGCGTTTTTTCGTGAAACCATGCTCAGACGACTTACCATGGGCTAATACATCGTGAATGACCAGTATTTTGAATTTCTGTGACGGTGCACGAAAAACCGATCGAAACTCGACTCGCGCACGACTTCGCGCAAAGTTTATGACCGGTATATTTTTTTGCGAAAGCGTGCTTGTACGACTTCCCATGGGCTAATAAGACGGGAAAGACCAGTATTTTGAATTTCCAAGACGGTGCACGAAAAACCGATCGAAACTCGACTCTCGCAAAGATTATGACGGTCGCGTTTTTTCGTGAAACCATGCTCATACGACTTACCATGGGCTAATATAACGTGAATGGCCAGTATTTTGAATTTCCGAGACGGTGCAAGAAAAACCGATCGAAACTCGACACAGCGCGCGACTTCGCGCAATGTTTTTGACCGTCGTATTTTTTTGCGAAAGCGAGCTTGTACGACTTCCCATGGGCTAATAAGACGGGAGAGACCAGTATTTTGAATTTCCAAGACGGTGCACGAAAAACCGATCGAAACTCGACTCTCGCAAAGATTATGACGGTCGCGTTTTTTCGTGAAACCATGCTCATACGACTTCCCATGGGCGAATATAACGTGAATGGCCAGTGTTTTGAATTTCCGAGACGGTTCACGAAAAACCGAT
Organism: Ensete ventricosum; assembly: GCA_029747655.1. Lineage (NCBI taxonomy): Eukaryota > Viridiplantae > Streptophyta > Magnoliopsida > Zingiberales > Musaceae > Ensete > Ensete ventricosum. The sequence continues at coordinate 22,531,193 of JAQQAF010000007.1, read as the reverse complement.
CGAAACTCGACTCGCGCACGACTTCGCGCAAAGTTTATGACCGTCGTATTTTTTTGCGAAAGCATGCTTGTACGACTTTCCATGGGCTAATAAGACGGGAAAGACCAGTATTTTGAATTTCCGAGACGGTGCACGAAAAATCGATCGAAACTCGACTCTGCGCAAAGTTTATGACCGTCGCGTTTTTTCATGAAACCATGCTCATACGACTTACCATGGGCTAATACATCGTGAATGGCCAGTATTTTGAATTTCTGAGACGGTGAACGAAAAACCGTTCGAAACTCGACTCGCGCACGACTTCGCGCAAAGTTTATGACCGTCGTATTTTTTTGCGAAAGCGTGCTTGTACGACTTTCCATGGGCTAATAAGACGGGAAAGACCAGTATTTTGAATTTCCGAGACGGTGCACGAAAAATCGATCGAAACTCGACTCTGCGCAAAGTTTATGACCGTCGCGTTTTTTCATGAAACCATGCTCATACGACTTACCATGGGCTAATACATCGTGAATTGCAAGTATTTTCAATTTCCGAGATGGTGCACGTAAATCCAATCGAAACTCGACACAGCGCGCGACTTCGTGCAATGTTTTTGACCGTCGTATTTTTTTGCGGAAGCGAGCTTGTACGACTTCACATGGGCTAATAAGATGGGAAAGACCAGTATTTTGAATTTCCGAGACTGTGCACGAAAAATCGATCTAAACTCGACGCTGCGCAATGTTTATGACCGTCGCGTTTTTTCGTGAAACCATGCTCATACGACTTACCATGGGCGAATACAACGTGAATGGCCAGTATTTTGAATTTCCGAGACGGTGCACGAAAAACAGATCGAAACTCGACACAGCGCGCGACTTCGCGCAATGTTTTTGACCGTCGTATTTTTTTGCGAAAGCGAGCTTGTACGACTTCCCATGGGCTAATAAGACGGGAAAGACCAGTATTTTGAATTTCCAAGACGGTGCACGAAAAACCGATCGAAACTCGAATCTCGCAAAGATTATGACGGTCGCGTTTTTTCATGAAACCATGCTCATACGACTTACCATGGGCTAATACAACGTGAATGGCCAGTATTTTGAATTTCCGAGACGGTTCACGAAAAACCGATCGAAACTCGACTCTGCGCAAAGTTTATGACTGTTGCATTTTTTCGTGAAACCAAGCTCACACGATTTACCATGGGCTAATACAATGTGAATGACCAGTATTTTGAATTTCCGAAACGGTGCACGAAAAACCGATCGAAACTCGACTCGCGCACGACTTCGCGCAAAGTTTATGACCGTCGTATTTTTTTGCGAAAGCGTGCTTGTACGACTTCCCATGGGCTAATAAGACGGGAAAGACCAGTATTTTGAATTTCCGAGACTGTGCATGAAAAATCGATCGAAACTCGACTCTGCGCAAAGTTTTTGACCGTCGCGTTTTTTCGTGAAACTATGCTCATACGACTTACCATGGGCTAATACATCATTTTTTGGTAAGTAAAGATAATGTATTTTGTAAAAGATTTGTACAAAGAAGCTTTGTCAACACAAGCCATAGACTAAAGCCTGAAGTCTCTTAGTGTAGTCGAGAAGATTGCACCTCACCTAAAGAAGGTGAAATGGGCACGCTTCATCGAACTCATCTCCAAGAGTAGCATGGGCTAATACATCATGAATGGCTAGTATTTTCAATTTCCGAGATGGTGCACGTAAAACCAATCGAAACTCGACACAGCGCGCGACTTCGCGCAATGTTTTTGACCGTCGTATTTTTTTGTGAAAGCGAGCTTGTATGACTTCACATGGGCTAATAAGATGGGAAAGACCAGTATTTTGAATTTCCAAGACGGTGCACGAAAAACCGATCGAAACTCGACTCTGCGCAAAGTTTATGACCGTTGCGTTTTTTCATGAAACAAATCTCATACGACTTACCATGGGCTAATACAACGTGAATGGCCAGTATTTTGAATTTCCGAGACGGTGCACGAAAAACCGATCGAAACTCGACTCGCGCACGACTTCGCGCAAAGTTTATGACCGTCGTATTTTTTTGCGAAAGCGTGCTTGTACGACTTCCCATGGGCTAATAAGACGAGAAAGACCAGTATTTTGAATTTCCGAGACGGTACACGAAAAACCGATCGAAACTCGACTCTGCGCAAAGTTTATGACCGTTGCGTTTTCTCGTGAAACCAAGCTCATACGACTTACCATGGGCTAATACAATGTGAATGGCCAGTATTTTAAATTTCCGAGACGGTGCATGAAAAACCGATCGAAACTCGACTCGCGCACGACTTCGCGCAAAGTTTATGACCGTCGTATTTTTTTTGCAAAAGCGTGCTTGTACGACTTCCCATGGGCTAATAAGACGGGAAAGACCAGTATTTTGAATTTCCGAGACGGTGAACGAAAAACCGATCGAAACTCGACTCTGCGCAAAGTTTAAGACCGTCGCGTTTTTTCGTGAAACCATGCTCAGACGACTTACCATGGTCTAATACATCGTGAATGGCCAGTATTTTGAATTTCTGTGACGGTGCACGAAAAACCGATCGAAACTCGACTCGTGCACGACTTCGCGCAAAGTTTATGACCGTCATATTTTTTTGCGAAAGCGTGCTTGTACGACTTCCCATGGGCTAATAAGACGGGAAAGACCAGTATTTTGAATTTCCAAGACGGTGCACGAAAAACCGATCGAAACTCGACTCTCGCAAAGATTATGACGGTCGCGTTTTTTCGTGAAACCATGCTCATACGACTTACCATGGGCTAATATAACGTGAATGACCAGTATTTTGAATTTCCGAGACGGTGCACGAAAAACCGATCGAAACTCGACACAGCGCGCGACTTCGCGCAATGTTTTTGACCGTCGTATTTTTTTGCGAAAGCGAGCTTGTACGACTTCCCATGGGCTAATAAGACGGGAAAGACCAGTATTTTGAATTTCCAAGATGGTGCACGAAAAACCGATCGAAACTCGACACTCGCAAAGATTACGACGGTCGCATTTTTTCGTGAAACCATGCTCATACGACTTACCATGGGCTAATACATCGTGAATGACCAGTATTTTGAATTTCTGTGACGGTGCACGAAAAACCGATCGAAACTCGACTTTGCGCAAAGTTCGTGCAAAGTTTTTGACCGTCGTATTTTTTTCCGAAAGCGTGCTTCTACGACTTCCCATGGGCTAATAAGACGGGAAAGACCAGTATTTTGAATTTCCGAGACGATGCACGAAAAACCGATCGAAACTCGACTCTGCGCAAAGTTTATGACCGTTGCGTTTTTTCGTGAAACAAAGCTCATACGACTTACCATGGGCTAATACAACCAGAATGGCCAGTATTTTGAATTTCCGAGACACAGCACGAAAAACCGATCGAAACTCGACTCGCGCACGACTTCGCGCAAAGTTTATGACCGTCGTATTTTTTTTGCAAAAGCGTGCTTGTACGACTTCCCATGGGCTAATAAGACGGGAAAGACCAGTATTTTGAATTTCCGAGACGGTGAACGAAAAACCGATCGAAACTCGACTCTGCGCAAAGTTTAAGACCGTCGCGTTTTTTCGTGAAACCATGCTCAGACGACTTACCATGGGCTAATACATCGTGAATGGCCAGTATTTTGAATTTCTGTGACGGTGCACGAAAAACCGATCGAAACTCGACTCGCGCACGACTTCGCGCAAAGTTTATGACCGTCATATTTTTTTGCGAAAGCGTGCTTGTACGACTTCCCATGGGCTAATAAGACGGGAAAGACCAGTATTTTGAATTTCCAAGACGGTGCACGAAAAACCGATCGAAACTCGACTCTCGCAAAGATTATGACGGTCGCGTTTTTTCGTGAAACCATGCTCATACGACTTACCATGGGCTAATATAACGTGAATGGCCAGTATTTTGAATTTCCGAGACGGTGCACGAAAAACCGATCGAAACTCGACACAGCGCGCGACTTCGCGCAATGTTTTTGACCGTCGTATTTTTTTGCGAAAGCAAGCTTGTACGACTTCCCATGGGCTAATAAGACGGGAGAGACAAGTATTTTGAATTTCCAAGACGGTGCACGAAAAACCGATCGAAACTCGACTCTCGCAAAGATTATGACGGTCGCGTTTTTTCGTGAAACCATGCTCATACGACTTCCCATGGGCTAATATAACGTGAATGGCCAGTGTTTTGAATTTCCGAGACGGTTCACGAAAAACCGATCGAAACTCGACTCGCGCACGACTTCGCGCAAAGTTTATGACCGTCGTATTTTTTTGCGAAAGCGTGCTTGTACGACTTTCCATGGGCTAATAAGACGGGAAAGACCAGTATTTTGAATTTCCGAGACGGTGCACGAAAAATCGATCGAAACTCGACTCTACGCAAAGTTTACGACCGTCGCGTTTTTTCATGAAACCATGCTCATACGACTTACCATGGGCTAATACATCGTGAATGGCCAGTATTTTGAATTTCTGAGACGGTGAACGAAAAACCGTTCGAAACTCGACTCGCGAGCAACTTCGTGCAAAGTTTATGACCGTTGTATTTTTTTGCGAAAGCGTGCTTGTACGACTTACCATGGCCTAATAAGACGGGAAAGAACAGTATTTTGAATTTCCGAGACAGTGAACGAAAAACCGATCGAAACTCGACTCTGCGCAAAGTTTAAGACCGTCACATTTTTTCATGAAACCATGCTCAGACGACTTACCATGGGCTAATACATCGTGAATGACCAGTATTTTGAATTTCTGTGACGGTGCACGAAAAACCGATCGAAACTCGACTTTGCGCAAAGTTCGTGCAAAGTTTTTGATCGTCGTATTTTTTTCGGAAAGCGTGCTTCTACGACTTCCCATGGGCTAATAAGACGGGAAAGACCAGTATTTTGAATTTCCGAGACGATGCACGAAAAACCGATCGAAACTCGACTCTGCGCAAAGTTTATGACCGTTGCGTTTTTTCGTGAAACAAAGCTCATACGACTTACCATGGGCTAATACAACCAGAATGGCCAGTATTTTGAATTTCCGAGACACAGCACGAAAAACCGATCGAAACTCGACTCGCGCACGACTTCGCGCAAAGTTTATGACCGTCGTATTTTTTTTTGCAAAAGCGTGCTTGTACGACTTCCCATGGGCTAATAAGACGGGAAAGACCAGTATTTTGAATTTCCGAGACGGTGAACGAAAAACCGATCGAAACTCGACTCTGCGCAAAGTTTAAGACCGTCGCGTTTTTTCGTGAAACCATGCTCAGACGACTTACCATGGGCTAATACATCGTGAATGGCCAGTATTTTGAATTTCTGTGACGGTGCACGAAAAACCGATCGAAACTCGACTCGCGCACGACTTCGCGCAAAGTTTATGACCGTCATATTTTTTTGCGAAAGCGTGCTTGTACGACTTCCCATGGGCTAATAAGACGGGAAAGACCAGTATTTTGAATTTCCAAGACGGTGCACGAAAAACCGATCGAAACTCGACTCTCGCAAAGATTATGACGGTCGCGTTTTTTCGTGAAACCATGCTCATACGACTTACCATGGGCTAATATAACGTGAATGGCCAGTATTTTGAATTTCCGAGACGGTGCACGAAAAACCGATCGAAACTCGACACAGCGCGCGACTTCGCGCAATGTTTTTGACCGTCGTATTTTTTTGCGAAAGCGAGCTTGTACGACTTCCCATGGGCTAATATTTTTTTTTTTTTTGGTAAGTAAAGATATTGTATTTTGTAAAAGATTTGTACAAAGAAGCTTTGTCTACACAAGCCATAGACTAAAGCCTGAAGTCTCTTAGTGTAGTCGAGAAGATTGCACCCCACCTAAAGAAGGTGAAATGAGCACGCTTCATCAAACTCATCTCCAAGAGTAGCATAAGGAAGTTAATAAATAATAAAATGCAATAGCTAGACTGTTCTGGACTACTTGTGGATACATCACAAAATATAAGCTTTGCCCCATATAATTACAATCTTTATCATTATTCGAGTGATTCTTGACGAATGGAAAAATTGAATCTTGTGAAAATATCTTTCTCTCTTCTTGTTAGGTGCTCTGTATTCAATTCTTGCTCCATACATGATCGTGAGTCCTGAAGAATCTCTATCAGAATTTGAGCTTTCTTCATGTTGTGACACTCAAAAATTCTGCCACACCTCTCCTTCCAAATCCACCAAATAGCACATCTGAATATAATTCGCGCACGACTTCGCGCAATGTTTATGACCGTCGTATTTTTTTGCGAAAGCGTGCTTGTACGACTTTTCATGGGCTAATAAGACGGGAAAGACCAGTATTTTGAATTTCCGAGACGGTGCACGAAAAATCGATCGAAACTCGACTCTGCGCAAAGTTTATGACCGTCGCGTTTTTTCATGAAACCATGCTCATACGACTTACCATGGACTAATACATCGTGAATGGCCAGTATTTTGAATTTCTGAGACGGTGAACGAAAAACCGTTCGAAACTCGACTCGCGAGCGACTTCGCGCAAAGTTTATGACCGTTGTATTTTTTTGCGAAAGCGTGCTTGTACGACTTACCATGGCCTAATAAGACGGAAAGAACAGTATTTTGAATTTCCGAGACAGTGAACGAAAAACCGATCGAAACTCGACTCTGCGCAAAGTTTAAGACCGTCACATTTTTTCATGAAACCATGCTCAGACGACTTACCATGGGCTAATACATCGTGAATGACCAGTATTTTGAATTTCTGTGACGGTGCACGAAAAACCGATCGAAACTCGACTTTGCGCAAAGTTCGTGCAAAGTTTTTGACCGTCGTATTTTTTTCCGAAAGCGTGCTTCTACGACTTCCCATGGGCTAATAAGACGGGAAAGACCAGTATTTTGAATTTCCGAGACGATGCACGAAAAACCGATCGAAACTCGACTCTGCGCAAAGTTTATGACCGTTGCGTTTTTTCGTGAAACAAAGCTCATACGACTTACCATGGGCTAATACAACCAGAATGGCCAGTATTTTGAATTTCCGAGACACAGCACGAAAAACCGATCGAAACTCGACTCGCGCACGACTTCGCGCAAAGTTTATGACCGTCGTATTTTTTTTTGCAAAAGCGTGCTTGTACGACTTCCCATGGGCTAATAAGACGGGAAAGACCAGTATTTTGAATTTCCGAGACGGTGAACGAAAAACCGATCGAAACTCGACTCTGCGCAAAGTTTAAGACCGTCGCGTTTTTTCGTGAAACCATGCTCAGACGACTTACCATGGGCTAATACATCGTGAATGGCCAGTATTTTGAATTTCTGTGACGGTGCACGAAAAACCGATCGAAACTCGACTCGCGCACGACTTCGCGCAAAGTTTATGACCGTCATATTTTTTTGCGAAAGCGTGCTTGTACGACTTCCCATGGGCTAATAAGACGGGAAAGACCAGTATTTTGAATTTCCAAGACGGTGCACGAAAAACCGATCGAAACTCGACTCTCGCAAAGATTATGACGGTCGCGTTTTTTCGTGAAACCATGCTCATACGACTTACCATGGGCTAATATAACGTGAATGGCCAGTATTTTGAATTTCCGAGACGGTGCACGAAAAACCGATCGAAACTCGACACAGCGCGCGACTTCGCGCAATGTTTTTGACCGTCGTATTTTTTTGCGAAAGCGAGCTTCTACGACTTCCCATGGGCTAATATTTTTTTTTTTTTTGGTAAGTAAAGATATTGTATTTTGTAAAAGATTTGTACAAAGAAGCTTTGTCTACACAAGCCATAGACTAAAGCCTGAAGTCTCTTAGTGTAGTCGAGAAGATTGCACCCCACCTAAAGAAGGTGAAATGAGCACGCTTCATCAAACTCATCTCCAAGAGTAGCATAAGGAAGTTAATAAATAATAAAATGCAATAGCTAGACTGTTCTGGACTACTTGTGGATACATCACAAAATATAAGCTTTGCCCCATATAATTACAATCTTCATCATTATTCGAGTGATTCTTGACGAATGGAAAAATTGAATCTTGTGAAAATATCTTTCTCTCTTCTTGTTAGGTGCTCTGTATTCAATTCTTGCTCCATACATGATCGTGAGTCCTGAAGAATCTCTATCAGAATTTGAGCTTTCTTCATGTTGTGACACTCAAAAATTCTGCCACACCTCTCCTTCCAAATCCACCAAATAGCACATCTGAATATAATTCGCGCACGACTTCGCGCAATGTTTATGACCGTCGTATTTTTTTGCGAAAGCGTGCTTGTACGACTTTTCATGGGCTAATAAGACGGGAAAGACCAGTATTTTGAATTTCCGAGACGGTGCACGAAAAATCGATCGAAACTCGACTCTACGCAAAGTTTACGACCGTCGCGTTTTTTCATGAAACCATGCTCATACGACTTACCATGGGCTAATACATCGTGAATGGCCAGTATTTTGAATTTCTGAGACGGTGAACGAAAAACCGTTCGAAACTCGACTCTGCGCAAAGTTTAAGACCGTCGCGTTTTTTCGTGAAACCATGCTCAGACGACTTACCATGGTCTAATACATCGTGAATGGCCAGTATTTTGAATTTCTGTGACGGTGCACGAAAAACCGATCGAAACTCGACTCGTGCACGACTTCGCGCAAAGTTTATGACCGTCATATTTTTTTGCGAAAGCGTGCTTGTACGACTTCCCATGGGCTAATAAGACGGGAAAGACCAGTATTTTGAATTTCCAAGACGGTGCACGAAAAACCGATCGAAACTCGACTCTCGCAAAGATTATGACGGTCGCGTTTTTTCGTGAAACCATGCTCATACGACTTACCATGGGCTAATATAACGTGAATGACCAGTATTTTGAATTTCCGAGACGGTGCACGAAAAACCGATCGAAACTCGACACAGCGCGCGACTTCGCGCAATGTTTTTGACCGTCGTATTTTTTTGCGAAAGCGAGCTTGTACGACTTCCCATGGGCTAATAAGACGGGAAAGACCAGTATTTTGAATTTCCAAGATGGTGCACGAAAAACCGATCGAAACTCGACACTCGCAAAGATTACGACGGTCGCATTTTTTCGTGAAACCATGCTCATACGACTTACCATGGGCTAACACAACGTGAATGGCCAGTATTTTGAATTTCCGAGACGGTGCTCGAAAAACCGATCGAAACTCGACACAGCGCGCGACATCGCGTAATGTTTTTGACCGTCGTATGTTTTTGCGAAAGCGAGCTTGTACGACTTCCCATGGGCTAATAAGACGGGAAAGTCCAATATTTTTAATTTCCAAGACGGTGCACGAAAAACCGATCGAAACTCGACTCTCGCAAAGATTATGACGGTCACATTTTTTCGTGAAACCATGCTCATACGACTTACCATGGGCTAATACAACGTGAATGGCCAGTATTTTGAATTTCCAAGACGGTTTACGAAAAACCGATCGAAACTCGACTCTGCGCAAAGTTTATGACCGTTGCGTTTTTTCGTAAAACCAAGGTCACACGACTTACCATGGGCTAATACAATGTGAATGGCCAGTATTTTGAATTTCCGAGACGGTGCACGAAAAACCGATCGAAACTCGACTCGCGCACGACTTCGCGCAAAGTTTATGACCGTCGTATTTTTTTGCGAAAGCGTGCTTGTACGACTTTCCATGGGCTAATAAGACGGGAAAGACCAGTATTTTGAATTTCCGAGACGGTGCACGAAAAATCGATCGAAACTCGACTCTGCGCAAAGTTTATGACCGTCGCGTTTTTTCATGAAACCATGCTCATACGACTTACCATGGGCTAATACATCGTGAATTGCAAGTATTTTCAATTTCCGAGATGGTGCACGTAAATCCAATCGAAACTCGACACAGCGCGCGACTTCGTGCAATGTTTTTGACCGTCGTATTTTTTTGCGGAAGCGAGCTTGTACGACTTCACATGGGCTAATAAGATGGGAAAGACCAGTATTTTGAATTTCCGAGACTGTGCACGAAAAATCGATCTAAACTCGACGCTGCGCAATGTTTATGACCGTCGCGTTTTTTCGTGAAACCATGCTCATACGACTTACCATGGGCGAATACAACGTGAATGGCCAGTATTTTGAATTTCCGAGACGGTGCACGAAAAACAGATCGAAACTCGACACAGCGCGCGACTTCGCGCAATGTTTTTGACCGTCGTATTTTTTTGCGAAAGCGAGCTTGTACGACTTCCCATGGGCTAATAAGACGGGAAAGACCAGTATTTTGAATTTCCAAGACGGTGCACGAAAAACCGATCGAAACTCGAATCTCGCAAAGATTATGACGGTCGCGTTTTTTCATGAAACCATGCTCATACGACTTACCATGGGCTAATACAACGTGAATGGCCAGTATTTTGAATTTCCGAGACGGTTCACGAAAAACCGATCGAAACTCGACTCTGCGCAAAGTTTATGACTGTTGCATTTTTTCGTGAAACCAAGCTCACACGATTTACCATGGGCTAATACAATGTGAATGACCAGTATTTTGAATTTCCGAAACGGTGCACGAAAAACCGATCGAAACTCGACTCGCGCACGACTTCGCGCAAAGTTTATGACCGTCGTATTTTTTTGCGAAAGCGTGCTTGTACGACTTCCCATGGGCTAATAAGACGGGAAAGACCAGTATTTTGAATTTCCGAGACTGTGCATGAAAAATCGATCGAAACTCGACTCTGCGCAAAGTTTTTGACCGTCGCGTTTTTTCGTGAAACTATGCTCATACGACTTACCATGGGCTAATACATCATTTTTTGGTAAGTAAAGATAATGTATTTTGTAAAAGATTTGTACAAAGAAGCTTTGTCAACACAAGCCATAGACTAAAGCCTGAAGTCTCTTAGTGTAGTCGAGAAGATTGCACCTCACCTAAAGAAGGTGAAATGGGCACGCTTCATCGAACTCATCTCCAAGAGTAGCATGGGCTAATACATCATGAATGGCTAGTATTTTCAATTTCCGAGATGGTGCACGTAAAACCAATCGAAACTCGACACAGCGCGCGACTTCGCGCAATGTTTTTGACCGTCGTATTTTTTTGTGAAAGCGAGCTTGTATGACTTCACATGGGCTAATAAGATGGGAAAGACCAGTATTTTGAATTTCCAAGACGGTGCACGAAAAACCGATCGAAACTCGACTCTGCGCAAAGTTTATGACCGTTGCGTTTTTTCATGAAACAAATCTCATACGACTTACCATGGGCTAATACAACGTGAATGGCCAGTATTTTGAATTTCCGAGACGGTGCACGAAAAACCGATCGAAACTCGACTCGCGCACGACTTCGCGCAAAGTTTATGACCGTCGTATTTTTTTGCGAAAGCGTGCTTGTACGACTTCCCATGGGCTAATAAGACGGGAAAGACCAGTATTTTGAATTTCCGAGACGGTGAACGAAAAACCGATCGAAACTCGACTCTGCGCAAAGTTTAAGACCGTCGCGTTTTTTCGTGAAACCATGCTCAGACGACTTACCATGGGCTAATACATCGTGAATGACCAGTATTTTGAATTTCTGTGACGGTGCACGAAAAAACGATCGAAACTCGACATTGCGCAAATTCGCGCAAAGTTTATGACCGTCGTATTTTTTTGCGAAAGCGTGCTTGTACGACTTCCCATGGGCTAATAAGACGGGAAAGACCAGTATTTTGAATTTCCGAGACGGTACACGAAAAAACCGATCGAAACTCGACTCTGCGCAAAGTTTATGACCGTTGCGTTTTCTCGTGAAACCAAGCTCATACGACTTACCATGGGCTAATACAATGTGAATGGCCAGTATTTTAAATTTCCGAGACGGTGCATGAAAAACCGATCGAAACTCGACTCGCGCACGACTTCGCGCAAAGTTTATGACCGTCGTATTTTTTTTGCAAAAGCGTGCTTGTACGACTTCCCATGGGCTAATAAGACGGGAAAGACCAGTATTTTGAATTTCCGAGACGGTGAACGAAAAACCGATCGAAACTCGACTCTGCGCAAAGTTTAAGACCGTCGCGTTTTTTCGTGAAACCATGCTCAGACGACTTACCATGGTCTAATACATCGTGAATGGCCAGTATTTTGAATTTCTGTGACGGTGCACGAAAAACCGATCGAAACTCGACTCGTGCACGACTTCGCGCAAAGTTTATGACCGTCATATTTTTTTGCGAAAGCGTGCTTGTACGACTTCCCATGGGCTAATAAGACGGGAAAGACCAGTATTTTGAATTTCCAAGACGGTGCACGAAAAACCGATCGAAACTCGACTCTCGCAAAGATTATGACGGTCGCGTTTTTTCGTGAAACCATGCTCATACGACTTACCATGGGCTAATATAACGTGAATGACCAGTATTTTGAATTTCCGAGACGGTGCACCGAAAAACCGATCGAAACTCGACACAGCGCGCGACTTCGCGCAATGTTTTTGACCGTCGTATTTTTTTGCGAAAGCGAGCTTGTACGACTTCCCATGGGCTAATAAGACGGGAAAGACCAGTATTTTGAATTTCCAAGATGGTGCACCGAAAAACCGATCGAAACTCGACACTCGCAAAGATTACGACGGTCGCATTTTTTCGTGAAACCATGCTCATACGACTTACCATGGGCTAACACAACGTGAATGGCCAGTATTTTGAATTTCCGAGACGGTGCTCGAAAAACCGATCGAAACTCGACACAGCGCGCGACATCGCGTAATGTTTTTGACCGTCGTATGTTTTTGCGAAAGCGAGCTTGTACGACTTCCCATGGGCTAATAAGACGGGAAAGTCCAATATTTTTAATTTCCAAGACGGTGCACGAAAAACCGATCGAAACTCGACTCTCGCAAAGATTATGACGGTCACATTTTTTCGTGAAACCATGCTCATACGACTTACCATGGGCTAATACAACGTGAATGGCCAGTATTTTGAATTTCCAAGACGGTTTACGAAAAACCGATCGAAACTTGACTCTGCGCAAAGTTTATGACCGTTGCGTTTTTTCGTAAAACCAAGGTCACACGACTTACCATGGGCTAATACAATGTGAATGGCCAGTATTTTGAATTTCCGAGACGGTGCAACGAAAAACCGATCGAAACTCGACTCGCGCACGACTTCGCGCAAAGTTTATGACCGTCGTATTTTTTTGCGAAAGCGTGCTTGTACGACTTTCCATGGGCTAATAAGACGGGAAAGACCAGTATTTTGAATTTCCGAGACGGTGCACGAAAAATCGATCGAAACTCGACTCTGCGCAAAGTTTATGACCGTCGCGTTTTTTCATGAAACCATGCTCATACGACTTACCATGGGCTAATACATCGTGAATTGCAAGTATTTTCAATTTCCGAGATGGTGCACGTAAATCCAATCGAAACTCGACACAGCGCGCGACTTCGTGCAATGTTTTTGACCGTCGTATTTTTTTGCGGAAGCGAGCTTGTACGACTTCACATGGGCTAATAAGATGGGAAAGACCAGTATTTTGAATTTCCGAGACTGTGCACGAAAAATCGATCTAAACTCGACGCTGCGCAATGTTTATGACCGTCGCGTTTTTTTGCGAAAGCGTGCTTGTACGACTTCCCATGGGCTAATAAGACGGGAAAGACCAGTATTTTGAATTTCCGAGACGGTACACACGAAAAAACCGATCGAAACTCGACTCTGCGCAAAGTTTATGACCGTTGCGTTTTCTCGTGAAACCAAGCTCATACGACTTACCATGGGCTAATACAATGTGAATGGCCAGTATTTTAAATTTCCGAGACGGTGCATGAAAAACCGATCGAAACTCGACTCGCGCACGACTTCGCGCAAAGTTTATGACTGTCGTATTTTTTTGCGAAAGCGTGCTTGTACGACTTCCCATGGGCTAATAAGACAGGAAAGACCATTATTTTGAATTTCCGAGACGGTGCACGAAAAACCGATCGAAACTCGACTCTGCGCAAAGTTTCTGACCGTCGCGTTTTTTCGTGAAACTATGCTCATACGACTTACCATGATACATCGTGAATGGCCAGTATTTTCAATTTCCGAGATGGTGCACGTAAAACCAATCGAAACTCGACACAGCGCGCGACTTCGAGCAATGTTTTTGACCATCGTATTTTTTGGCGAAAGCGAGCTTGTACGACTTCAAATAGGCTAATAAGACGGGGCACGAAAAACCGATCGAAACTCGACTCACGCAAAGATTATGACGGTCGCGTTTTATCGTGAAACCATGCTCATACGACTTACCATGGGCTAATACAACGTGAATGGCCAGTATTTTGAATTTCCGAGACGGTGCACGAAAAACCGATCGAAACTCGACACAGCGCGCGACTTCACGCAATGTTTTTAACCGTCGTATTTTTTTCCGAAAGCGAGCTTGTACGACTTCCCATTGGCTAATAAGACGGGAAAGACCAGTATTTTGAATTTCCAAGACGGTGCACGAAAAACCGATCGAAACTCGACTCTCGCAAAGATTATGACGGTCGCGTTTTTTCGTGAAACCATGCTCATACGACTTACCATGGGCTAACACAACGTGAATGGCGAGTATTTTGAATTTCCGAGACGGTGCACGAAAAACCGATCGAAACTCGACACAGCGCGCGACTTCGCGCAATGTTTTTGACCGTCGTATTTTATTGCGAAAGCGAGCTTGTACGACTTCCCATGGGCTAATAAGACAGGAAAGTCCAGTATTTTGAATTTCCAAGACGGTGCACGAAAAACCGATCGAAACTCGACTCTCGCAAAGATTATGACGCACACGTTTTTTCGTGAAACCATGCTCATACGACTTACCATGTGCTAATACAACGTGAATGGCCAGTATTTTGAATTTCCGAGACGGTTCACGAAAAACCGATCGAAACTCGACTCTGCGCAAAGTTTCTGACCGTCGCGTTTTTTCGTGAAACTATGCTCATATGACTTACCATGATACATCGTGAATGGCCAGTATTTTCAATTTCCGAGATGGTGCACGTAAAACCAATCGAAACTCGACACAGCTCGTGACTTCGCGCAATGTTTTTCACCGTCGTATTTGTTTGCGAAAGCGAGCTTGTACGACTTCACATGGGCTAAAAAGACGGGAAAGACCAGTATTTGGAATTTCCAAGACGGTGCACGAAAAACCGATCGAAACTCGACTCTCGCAAAGATTATGACCGTCGCGTTTTTTCGTGAAACCATGCTCATACGACTTACCATGGGCTAATACAACGTGAATGGCCAGTATTTTGAATTTCCGAGACGGTGCACGAAAAACCGATCGAAACTCGACACAGCGCGCGACTTCGCGCAATGTTTTTTACCGTCGTATTTTTTTGCGAAAGCGAGCTTGTACGACTTCCCATGGGCTAATAAGACGGGAAAGACCAGTATTTTGAATTTCCAAGACGGTGCACGAAAAACCGATCGAAACTCGACTCTCGCAAAGATTATGACGTCGCATTTTTTCGTGAAACCATGCTCATACGACTTACCATGGGCTAATATAACGTGAATGGCCAGTGTTTTGAATTTCCGAGACGGTTCACGAAAAACCGATCGAAACTCGACGAGCGCACGACTTCGCGCAAAATTTATGACCGTCGTATTTTTTTGCGAAAGCATGCTTGTACGACTTTCCATGGGCTAATAAGACGGGAAAGACCAGTATTTTGAATTTCCGAGACTCTGCGCAAAGTTTATGACCGTCGCGTTTTTTCGTGAAACTATGCTCATACGACTTACCATGGGCTAATACATCGTGAATGGCCAGTATCTTGAATTTCTGAGATGGTGCACGTAAAATCAATCGAAACTCGACACAGCGCGCGACTTCGCGTAATGTTTTTGACCGTCGTATTTTTTTGCGAAAGTGAGATTGTACGACTTCACATGGGCTAATAAGACTGGAAAGACTAGTATTTTGAATTTCCAAGACGGGGCATGAAAAACCGATCGAAACTCGACTCACGCAAAGATTATGACGGTCGCGTTTTTTCGTGAAACCATGCTCATACGACTTACCATGGGCTAATACAACGTGAATGGCCAGTATTTTGAATTTCCGAGACGGTGCACGAAAAACCGATCGAAACTCGACACAGCGCGCGATTTCGCGCAATGTTTTTGACCGTCGTATGTTTTTGCGAAAGCGAGCTTGTGCGACTTCCCATGGGCTAATAGACGGGAAAGACCAGTATTTTGAATTTCCAAGACGGTGCACGAAAAACCGATCGAAACTCGACTCTCGCAAAGATTATGACGGTCGCGTTTTTTCGTGAAACCATGCTCATACGACTTACCATGGGCTAATACAACATGAATGGCCAGTATTTTGAATTTCCGAGATGGTTCACGAAAAACCGATCGAAACTCGACTCTGCGCAAAGTTTCTGACCGTCGCTTTTTTTCGTGAAACTATGCTCATACGACTTACCGTGATACATCGTGAATGGCCAGTATTTTCAATTTCCGAGATGGTGCACGTAAAACCAATCGAAACTCGACACAGCTCGCGACTTCGCGCAATGTTTTTGACCGTCGTATTTGTTTGCGAAAGCGAGCTTGTACGACTTCACATGGGCTAAAAAGACGGGAAAGACCAGTATTTTGAATTTCCAAGACGGTGCACGAAAAACCGATCGAAACTCGACTCTCGCAAAGATTATGACAGTCGCGTTTTTTCGTGAAACCATGCTCATACGACTTACCATGGACTAATACAACGTGAATGGCCAGTATTTTGAATTTCCGAGACGGTGCACGAAAAACCGATCGAAACTCGACACAGCGCGCGACTTCGCGCAATGTTTTTTACCGTCGTATTTTTTTGCGAAAGCGAGCTTGTACGACTTCCCATGGGCTAATAAGACGGGAAAGACCAGTATTTTGAATTTCCAAGACGGTGCACGAAAAACCGATCGAAACTCGACTCTCGCAAAGATTATGACGTCGCATTTTTTCGTGAAACCATGCTCATACGACTTACCATGGGCTAATATAACGTGAATGGCCAGTGTTTTGAATTTCCGAGACGGTTCACGAAAAACCGATCGAAACTCGACAAGCGCACGACATCGCGCAAAGTTTATGACCGTCGTATTTTTTTGCGAAAGCATGCTTGTACGACTTTCCATGGGCTAATAAGACGGGAAAGACCAGTATTTTGAATTTCCGAGACTCTGCGCAAAGTTTATGACCGTCGCGTTTTTTCGTGAAACTATGCTCATACGACTTACCATGGGCTAATACATCGTGAATGGCCAGTATTTTCAATTTCCGAGATGGTGCACGTAAAACCAATCGAAACTCGACACAGCTAGCGACTTCGCGCAATGTTTTTGACCGTCGTATTTTTTTGCGAAAGTGAGATTGTACGACTTCACATGGGCTAATAAGACTGGAAAGACCAGTATTTTGAATTTCCAAGACGGGGCATGAAAAACCGATCGAAACTCGACTCACGCAAAGATTATGACGGTCGCGTTTTTTCGTGAAACCATGCTCATACGACTTACCATGGGCTAATACAACGTGAATGGCCAGTATTTTGAATTTCCGAGACGGTGCACGAAAAACCGATCGAAACTCGACAGC
Source organism: Ensete ventricosum (assembly GCA_029747655.1). Lineage (NCBI taxonomy): Eukaryota > Viridiplantae > Streptophyta > Magnoliopsida > Zingiberales > Musaceae > Ensete > Ensete ventricosum. The sequence continues at coordinate 22,513,599 of JAQQAF010000007.1, read as the reverse complement.
GCGCGACTTCGCGCAATGTTTTTGACCGTCGTATTTTTTTGCGAAAGCGAGCTTGTACGACTTCCCATGGGCAAATAAGACGGGAAAGACCAGTATTTTGAATTTCCAAGACGGTGCACGAAAAACCGATCGAAACTCGACTCTCGCAAAGATTATGACGGTCGCGTTTTTTCGTGAAACCATGCTCATACGACTTACCATGGGCTAATACAACGTGAATGGCCAGTATTTTGAATTTCCGAGACGGTTCACGAAAAACCGATCGAAACTCGACTCTGCGCAAAGTTTCTGACCGTCGCGTTTTTTCGTGAAACTATGCTCATACGACTTACCATGATACATCGTGAATGGCCAGAATTTTCAATTTCCGAGATGGTGCACGTAAAACCAATCGAAACTCGACACAGCTCGCGACTTTGCGCAATGTTTTTGACCGTCGTATTTGTTTGCGAAAGCGAGCTTGTACGACTTCACATGGGCTAAAAAGATGGGAAAGACCAGTATTTTGAATTTCCAAGACGGTGCACGAAAAACCGATCGAAACTCGACTCTCGCAAAGATTATGACGGTCGCGTTTTTACGTGAAACCATGCTCATACGACTTACCATGGGCTAATACAACGTGAATGGCCAGTATTTTGAATTTCCGAGACGGTGCACGAAAAACCGATCGAAACTCGACTCTCGCAAAGATTATGACGGTCGCATTTTTTCGTGAAACCATGCTAATACGACTTACCATGGGCTAATACAACGTGAATGGCCAGTATTTTGAATTTCCGAGACGGTGCACGAAAAACAGATCGAAACTCGACACAGCGCGCGACTTCGCGCAATGTTTTTTACCGTCGTATTTTTTTGCGAAAGCGAGCTTGTACGACTTCCCATGGGCTAATAAGTCGGGAAAGACCAGTATTTTGAATTTCCAAGACGGTGCACGAAAAACCGATCGAAACTCGACTCTCGCAAAGATTATGACGTCGCATTTTTTCATGAAACCATGCTCATAAGACTTACCATGGGCTAATATAACGTGAATGGCCAGTGTTTTGAATTTCCGAGACGGTTCACGAAAAACCGATCGAAACTCGACAAGCGCACGACTTCGCGCAAAGTTTATGACCGTCGTATTTTTTTGCGAAAGCATGCTTGTACGACTTTCCATGGGCTAATAAGACGGGAAAGACCAGTATTTTGAATTTCCGAGACGGTGCACGAAAAATCGATCGAAACTCGACTCTGCGCAAAGATTATGACCGTCGCGTTTTTTCGTGAAACTATGCTCATACGACTTTCCATGGGCTAATACAACGTGAATGGCCAGTATTTTGAATTTCCGAGGCGGTTCACGAAAAACCGATCGAAACTCGACTCTGCGCAAAGTTTATGACCGTTGCGTTTTTTCGTGAAACCAAGCTCACACGACTTACCATGGGCTAATACAATTTGAATGGCTAGTATTTTGAATTTCCGAGACGGTGCACGAAAAACCGATTGAAACTCGACTCGCGCACGACTTCGCGCAAATTTATGACCGTCGTATTTTTTTGCGAAAGCGTGCTTGTACCACTTCCCATGGGCTAATAAGATGGGAAAGACCAGTATTTTGAATTTCCGAGACTGTGCACGAAAAATCGATCCAAACTCGACTCAGCGAAAAGTTTATGACCGTCGCGTTTTTTGCTGAAACTATGCTCATACGACTTACCATGGGCTAATAAATCGTGAATGGCCAGTATTTTCAATTTCCGAGATGGTGCACGTAAAACCAATCGAAACTCGACACAGCGCGCGACATCGCGCAATGTTTTTGACCGTTGTATTTTTTTGCGAAAGCGAGCTTGTATGACTTCACATGGGCTAATAAGACGAGAAAGACCAGTATTTTGAATTTCCAAGACGGCACACGAAAAACCGATCGAAACTCGACTCTCGCAAAGATTATGACGGTCGCGTTTTTTCGTGAAACCATGCTCATACGACTTACCATGGGCTAATACAACGTGAATGGCCAGTATTTTGAATTTCCGAGACGGTGCACGAAAAACCGATCGAAACTCGACAAAGCGCGCGACTTCGCGCAATGTTTTTGACCGTCGTATTTTTTTGCGAAAGCGAGCTTGTAGGACATCCCATGGGGTAATAAGACGGGAAAGACCAGTATTTTGAATTTCCAAGACGGTGGACGAAAAACCGATCGAAACTCGACTCTCGCAAAGATTATGACGGTCGCGTTTTTTCGTGAAACCATGCTCATACGACTTACCATAGGCTAATACAACATGAATGGCCAGTATTTTGAATTTCCGAGACGGTGCACTAAAAACCGATCGAAACTCGACACATCGCGCGACTTCGCGCAATGTTTTTGACCGTCGCATTTTTTTGCGAAAGCGAGCTTGTACGACTTCCCATGGGCTAATAAGTGGGGAAAGACCAGTATTTTGAATTTCCAAGACGGTGCACGAAAAACCGATCGAAACTCGACTCTCGCAAAGATTATGACGGTCGCGTTTTTTCGTGAAACCATGCTCGTACGACTTACCATGGGCTAATACAACGTGAATGGCCAGTATTTTCAATTTCCGAGACGGTGCACGATAAATCGATCCAAACTCGATTCTGCGCAAAGTTTATGACCGTCGCGTTTTTTCGTGAAACTATGCTCGTACGACGTACCATGGGCTAATACATTGTGAATGGCCAGTATTTTCAATTTCCAAGACGGTGCACGAAAAACGGATCGAAACTCGACTCTCGCAAAGATTATGACGGTCGCGTTTTTTCGTGAAACCATGCTCATACGACTTACCATGGGCTAATACAACGTGAATGGCCAGTATTTTGAATTTCCGAGACGGTTCACGAAAAACCGATCGAAACTCGACTCTGCGCAAAGTTTATGACCGTTGCGTTTTTTCGTGAAACCAAGCTCACACGACTTACCATGGGCTAATACAATGTGAATGGCCAGTATTTTGAATTTCCGAGATGGTGCACGAAAAACCGATCGAAACTCGACTCGCGCACGACTTCGCGCAAAGTTTATGACCGTCATATTTTTTTGCGAAAGCGTGCTTGTACGACTTCCCATGGGCTAATAAGACGGGAAAGACCAGTATTTTGAATTTCCGAGACTGCACGAAAAATCGATCGAAACTATGCTCATACGACTTACCATGGGCTAATACAATGTGAATGGCCAGTATTTTGAATTTCCGAGACGGTGCACGAAAAACCGATCGAAACTCGACACAGCGCGCGACTTCGTGCAATGTGTTTGACCGTCGTATTTTTTTGCGAAAGCGAGCTTGTATGACTTCCCATGGGCTAATAAGACGGGAAAGACCAGTATTTTGAATTTCCAAGACGGTGCATGAAAAACCGATCGAAACTCGACTCTCGCAAGGATTATGACGGTCGAGTTTTTTCGTGAAACCATGCTCATACGACTTACCATGGGCTAATACAACGTGAATGGCCAGTATTTTGAATTTCCGAGACGGTTCACGAAAAACCGATCGAAACTCGACTCTGCGCAAAGTTTATGACCGTTGCGTTTTTTCGTGAAACCAAGCTCACACGACTTACCATGGGCTAATACAATGTGAATGGCCAGTATTTTGAATTTCCGAGACGGTGCACGAAAAACCGATCGAAACTCGACTCGCGCACGACTTCGCGCAAAGTTTATGACCGTCGTATTTTTTTGCGAAAGCGTGCTTATACGACTTCCCATGGGCTAATAAGACGGGAAAGACCAGTATTTTGAATTTCCGAGACGGTGCACGAAAAATCTATCGAAACTTGACTCGCGCACGACTTCGCGCAAAGTTTATGACCGTCGTATTTTTTTGCGAAAGCGTGCTTGTACGACTTCCCATGGGCTAATAAGACTGGAAAGACCAGTATTTTGAATTTCCAAGACGGTGCATGAAAAACCGATCGAAACTCGACTCTCGCAAGGATTATGACGGTCGAGTTTTTTCGTGAAACCATGCTCATACGACTTACCATGGGCTAATACAACGTGAATGGCCAGTATTTTGAATTTCCGAGACGGTTCACGAAAAACCGATCGAAACTCGACTCTGCGCAAAGTTTATGACCGTTGCATTTTTTCGTGAAACCAAGCTCACACGACTTACCATGGGCTAATACAATGTGAATGGCCAGTATTTTGAATTTCCGAGACGGTGCACGAAAAACCGATCGAAACTCGACTCGCGCACGACTTCGCGCAAAGTTTATGACCGTCGTATTTTTTTGCGAAAGAGTGCTTATACGACTTCCCATGGTCTAATAAGACGGGAAAGACCAGTATTTTGAATTTCCGAGACGGTGCACGAAAAATCGATCGAAACTCGACTCGCGCACGACTTCGCGCAAAGTTTATGACCGTCGTATTTTTTTGCGAAAGCGTGCTTGTACGACTTCCCATGGGCTAATAAGACGGGAAAGACCAGTATTTTGAATTTCCAAGATGGTGCATGAAAAACCGATCGAAACTCGACTCACGCAAGGATTATGACGGTCGAGTTTTTTCGTGAAACCAAGCTCACACGACTTACCATGGGCTAATGCAATGTGAATGGCCAGTATTTTGAATTTCCGAGACGGTGCACGAAAAACCGATCGAAACTCGACTCGCGCACGACTTCGCGCAAAGTTTATGACCATCGTATTTTTTTGCGAAAGCGAACTTATACGACTTCCCATGGGCTAATAAGACGGGAAAAACCAGTATTTTGAATTTCCGAGACGGTTCACGAAACACCGATCGAAACTCGACTCTGCGCAAAGTTTATGACCGTCGCGTTTTTTCGTGAAACTATGCTCATACGACGTACCATGGGCTAATACATCGTGAATGGCCAGTATTTTCAATTTCCGAGATGGTGCACGTAAAACCAATCGAAACTCAACACAGCGCGCGACTTCGCGCAATGTTTTTGACCGTCGTATTTTTTTGCGAAAGCGAGCTTGTAAGACTTCACATGGGCTAATAAGACGGGAAAGACCAGTATTTTGAATTTCCGAGACTGTGCACGAAAAATCGATCGAAACTCGACTCTGCGCAAAGTTTATGACCGTTGCGTTTTCTCGTGAAACCAAGCTCATACGACTTACCATGGGCTAATACAATGTGAATGGCCAGTATTTTGAATTTCCGAGATGGTGCACGAAAAACCGATCGAAACTCGACTCGCGCCCGACTTCGCGCAAAGTTTATGACCGTCGTATTTTTTTGCGAAAGCGTGCTTGTACGACTTCCCATGGGCTAATAAGACGGAAAAGACCAGTATTTTGAATTTCCAAGACGGTGCACGAAAAACCGATCGAAACTCGACTCTCGCAAAGATTATGACGGTCGCGTTTTTTCGTGAAACAATGCTCATACGACTTACCATGGGCTAATATAAAGTGAATGGCCAGTGTTTTGAATTTCTGAGACGGTTCACGAAAAACCGATCGAAACTCGACTCGCGCACGACTTCGCGCAATGTTTATGACCGTCGTATTTTTTTGTGAAAGCGCGCTTGTACGACTTTCCATGGGCTAATAAGACGGGAAAGACCAGTATTTTTAATTTCCGAGACGGTGCACGAAAAATCGATCGAAACTCGACTCTGCGCAAAGTTTATGACCGTCGCATTTTTTCATGAAACCATGCTCATACGACTTACCATGGGCTAATACATCGTGAATGGCCAGTATTTTGAATTTCTGAGACGGTGAACGAAAAACCGTTCGAAACTCGACTCGCGCGCGACTTCGCGCAAAGTTTTTGACCGTTGTATTTTTTTTGCAAAAGCGTGCTTGTACGACTTACCATGGGCTAATAAGACGGGAAAGAACAGTATTTTGAATTTCCGAGACGGCGAACGAAAAACCGATCGAAACTCGACTCTGCGGAAAGTTTAAGACCGTCACATTTTTTCATGAAACCATGCTAAGACGACTTACCATGGGCTAATACATCGTGAATGACCAGTATTTTGAATTTCTGTGACGGTGCACGAAAAACCGATCGAAACTCGACTTTGCGCAAAGTTCGCGCAAAGTTTTTGACCGTTGTATTTTTTTTGCAAAAGCGTGCTTGTACGACTTACCATGGGCTAATAAGACGGGAAAGAACAGTATTTTGAATTTCCGAGACGGCGAACGAAAAACCGATCGAAACTCGACTCTGCGCAAAGTTTAAGACCGTCGCATTTTTTCGTGAAACCATGCTCAGACGACTTACCATGGGCTAATACATCGTGAATGACCAGTATTTTGAATTTCTGTGACGGTGCACGAAAAACCGATCGAAACTCGACTCGCGCAAGACTTCGCGCAAAGTTTATGACCGTCGTATTTTTTTGCGAAAGCATGCTTGTACGACTTCCCATGGGCTAATAAGACGGGAAAGACCAGTATTTTGAATTTCCGAGACGGTGAACGAAAAACCGATCGAAACTCGACTCTGCGCAAAGTTTATGACCGTCGCGTTTTTTCGTGAAACCATGCTCAGACGACTTACCATGGGCTAATACATCGTTAATGACCAGTATTTTGAATTTCTGTGACTGTGCACGAAAAACCGATCGAAACTCGACATTGCGCAAAGTTCGCGCAAATTTTTTGACCGTCGTATTTTTTTGCGAAAGCGTGCTTGTACGACTTCCCATGGGCTAATAAGACGGGAAAGACCAGTATTTTGAATTTCCGAGACGGCGAACGAAAAACCGATCGAAACTTGACTCTGCGCAAAGTTTATGACCGTTGCGTTTTCTCGTGAAACCAAGCTCATACGACTTACCATGGGCTAATACAATGTGAATGGCCAGTATTTTGAATTTCCGAGACGGTGCACGAAAAACCGATCGAAACTCGACTCGCGCACGACTTCGCACAAAGTTTATGACCGTCGTATTTTTTTGCGAAAGCATGCTTGTGCGACTTCCCATGGGCTAATAAGACGGGAAAGACCAGTATTTTGAATTTCCGAGACGGTGAACGAAAAACCGATCGAAACTCGACTCTGCGCAAAGTTTATGACCGTCGCGTTTTTTCGTGAAACCATGCTCAGACGACTTACCATGGGCTAATACATCGTTAATGACCAGTATTTTGAATTTCTGTGACGGTGCACGAAAAACCGATCGAAACTCGACTCGCGCAAGACTTCGCGCAAAGTTTATGACCGTCGTATTTTTTTGCGAAAGCATGCTTGTACGACTTCCCATGGGCTAATAAGACGGGAAAGACCAGTATTTTGAATTTCCGAGACGGTGAACGAAAAACCGATCGAAACTCGACTCTGCGCAAAGTTTATGACCGTCGCGTTTTTTCGTGAAACCATGCTCAGACGACTTACCATGGGCTAATACATCGTTAATGACCAGTATTTTGAATTTCTGTGACTGTGCACGAAAAACCGATCGAAACTCGACATTGCGCAAAGTTCGCGCAAATTTTTTGACCGTCGTATTTTTTTGCGAAAGCGTGCTTGTACGACTTCCCATGGGCTAATAAGACGGGAAAGACCAGTATTTTGAATTTCCGAGACGGTACACGAAAAACCGATCGAAACTTGACTCTGCGCAAAGTTTATGACCGTCGCATTTTTTCGTGAAACCATGCTCAGACGACTTACCATGGGCTAATACATCGTGAATGACCAGTATTTTGAATTTCCGAGACGGTGCACGAAAAACCGATCGAAACTCGACTCGCGCACGACTTCGCACAAAGTTTATGACTGTCGTATTTTTTTGCGAAAGCGTGCTTGTACGACTTCCCATGGGCTAATAAGATGGGAAAGACCAGTATTTTGAATTTCAGAGACGGTGCACGAAAAATCGATCCAAACTCGACTCTGCGCAAAGTTTATGACCGTCGCGTTTTTTCGTGAAACTATGCTCATACGACTTACCATGGGCAAATACATCATGAATGGCCAGTATTTTCAATTTCCGAGAAGGTGCACGTAAAACCAATCGAAACTCGACAGCGCACGACTTCGCGCAATGTTTTTGACCATCGTATTTTTTGGCGAAAGCGAGCTTGTACGACTTCACATGAGCTAATAAGATGGGAAATTATTTATAATACAATGAATGCAAATTGCTTTCATTGAGATAGAGTATATTTCAGATATTTGGTGATAGAGTATGACAGGATCTGGGGGCTCCTAAAGACTGGAAGGTTTCTGAATTCATTAACAATGGTACTTGGTGTCTTCCCAACCCTACCTCCCCTGACATGTTATTACTTTGGCCGACTATTAGGGCTATTCCAATCATGAACAACTCTTCAGATATGCTTATTTGGCTTCATGATAACGGTAAATTTAGTGCTACATCTGCATGGAACCAAATTAGACGACGAAACAACAAGTGGATCCAAAGTAGTTGGACATGGGATAGTCCATGCTCACAGCGACATTCCTTATGTACATGGCAGGCCCTTCTCGGCAAACTTCCTACGATGGACAATATGCAGCGAAGAGGTATTTATATTGTAAATCGGTGCTCTTTGTGTATGCAAAATGAAGAAAGTGTTGACCATCTCTACTTTGCTTGTGATTATTCATCTTGGATATGGAAGGAGATCTTGAAGCGATTTGATTTTCAAAGGCTACCACGGCCAAACCTGCATCATGAATTAGAAATGCTTCTGCAAAGCTTCTCAAGAAAGGGGCCTCTTACACAACTAGCAAGAATTATATTCAGATGTGCTATATGGTGGATTTGGAAGGAGAGGTGTGGCAGAATTTTTGAGTGTCACAACATGAACAAAGCTCAAATTCTGATAGAGATTCTTCAGGACTCACGATCATGTATGGAGCAAGAATTGAATACAGAGCACCTAACAAGAAGAGAGAAAGATATTTTCACAAGATTCAATTTTTCCATTCGTCAAGAATCACTCGAATAATGATGAAGATTGTAATGTATTATATGGGGCAAAGCTTATTCATCTTGGATATGGAAGGAGATCTTGAAGCGATTTGATTTTCAAAGGCTACCACGGCCAAACCTGCATCATGAATTAGAAATGCTTATGCAAAGCTTCTCAAGAAAGGGGCCTCTTACACAACTAGCAAGAATTATATTCAGATGTGCTATATGGTGGATTTGGAAGGAGAGGTGTGGCAGAATTTTTGAGTGTCACAACATGAACAAAGCTCAAATTCTGATAGAGATTCTTCAGGACTCACGATCATGTATGGAGCAAGAATTGAATACAGAGCACCTAACAAGAAGAGAGAAAGATATTTTCACAAGATTCAATTTTTCCATTCGTCAAGAATCACTCGAATAATGATGAAGATTGTAATGTATTATATGGGGCAAAGCTTATATTTTGTGATGTATCCACAAGTAGTCCAGAACAGTCTAGCTATTGCATTTATTATTTATTAACTTCCTTATGCTACTCTTGGAGATGAGTTTGATGAAGCGTGCCCATTTCACCTTCTTTAGGTGGGGTGCAATCTTCTCGACTACACTAAGACACTTCAGGCTTTAGTCTATGGCTTGTGTAGACAAAGCTTCTTTGTATAAATCTTTTACAAAATACATTATCTTTACTTACCAAAAAAAAATATTACAACGTGAATGGCCAGTATTTTGAATTTCTGAGACGGCGCACGAAAAACCCATCGAAACTCGACTGGCGCACGACTTCGCGCAAAGTTTATGACCGTCGTATTTTTTTGCGAAAGCGTGCTTGTACGACTTCCCATGGGCTAATAAGACGGGAAAGACCAGTATTTTGAATTTCCGAGACGGTGAACGAAAAACCGATCGAAACTCGACTCTGCGCAAAGTTTAAGACCGTCGCGTTTTTTCGTGAAACCATGCTCAGACGACTTACCATGGGGTAATACATCGTGAATGACCAGTATTTTGAATTTCCGAGACTGTGCACGAAAAATCGATCGAAACTCGACTCTGCGCAAAGTTTATGACCGTCGCGTTTTATCGTGAAACTATGCTCATACGACTTACCATGGGCTAATACAACGTGAATGGCCAGTATTTTGAATTTCCGAGACGGTGCACGAAAAACCGATGAAAACTCGACACAGCGCGCGACTTCGCGCAATGTTTTTTACAGTCGTATTTTTTTTGCGAAAGCGTGCTTCTACGACTTCCCATGGGCTAATAAGACGGGAAAGACCAGTATTTTGAATTTCCAAGACGGTGCACGAAAAACCGATCGAAACTCGACTCTCGCAAAAATTACGACGGTCGCGTTTTTTCGTGAAACCATGCTAATATGACTTACCATGGGCTAATACAACGTGAATGGCCAGTATTTTGAATTTCCGAGACGGTTCACGAAAAACCGATCGAAACTCGACTCTGCGCAAAGTTTATGACCGTTGCGTTTTTTCGTGAAACCAAGTTCACACGACTTACCATGGGCTAATACAATGTGAATGGCCAGTATTTTGAATTTCCGAGACGGTGCACGAAAAACCGATCGAAACTCGACTCGCGCACGACTTCGCGCAAAGTTTATGACCGTCGTATTTTTTTGCGAAAGCGTGCTGATACGACTTGCCATGAGCTAATAAGACGGGAAAGACCAGTATTTTGAATTTCCGAGACGGTTCACGAAAAACCGATCGAAACTCGACTCTGCGCAAAGTTTATGACCGTCACGTTTTTTCGTGAAACTATGCTCATACGACTTACCATGGGCTAATACAACGTGAATGGCCAGTATTTTCAATTTCCGAGATGTTGCACGTAAAACCAATCGAAACTCGACACAGCGCGCGACTTCGCGCAATGTTTTTGACCGTCGTATTTTTTTGCGAAAGCGAGCTTGTACGACTTCCCATGGGCTAATAAGATGGGAAAGACCAGTATTTTGAATTTCCAAGACGGTGCACGAAAAACCGATCGAAACTCGACTCTCGCAAAGATTATGACGGTCGCGTTTTTTCGTGAAACCATGCTCATACGACTTACCATGGGCTAATACAACGTGAATGGCCAGTATTTTGAATTTCTGAGACGGTTCACGAAAAACCGATCGAAACTCGACTCTGCGCAAAATTTATGACTGTTGCGCAAAATTTATGACTTACCATGGGCTAATACAATGTAAATGGCCAGTATTTTGAATTTCCGAGACGGTGCACGAAAAACCGATCGAAACTCGACTCGCGCACGACTTCGCGCAAAGTTTATGACCGTCGTATTTTTTTGTGAAAGCGTGGTTGTATGACTTACCATGGGCTAATAAGACGGGAAAGACCAGTATTTTGAATTTCCGAGACTGTGCACGAAAAATCGATCGAAACTCGACTCTGCGCAAAGTTTATGACCGTCGCATTTTTTCGTGAAACTATGCTCATACGACTTAACATGGGCACATCGTGAATGGCCAGTATTTTCAATTTCCGAGATGGTGCACGTAAAACCAATCGAAACTCGACACAGCGCGCGACTTCGCGCAATGTTTTTGACCGTCGTATTTTTTTGCGAAAGCGAGCTTGTACGACTTCCCATGGGCTAGTAAGACGGGAAAGACCAGTATTATGAATTTCCGAGACTGCACGAAAAATCGATCGAAACTCGACTCACGCAAAGATTATGACGGTCGCGTTTTTTCGTGAAACCATGCTCATACGACTTACCAATACAACGTGAATGGCCAGTATTTTGAATTTCCGAGACGGCGCACGAAAAACCGATCGAAACTCGACTGGCGCACGACTTCGCGCAAAGTTTATGACCGTCGTATTTTTTTGCGAAAGCGTGCTTGTACGACTTCCATGGGCTAATAAGACGGGAAAGACCAGTATTTTGAATTTCCGAGACGGTGAACGAAAAACCGATCGAAACTCGACTCTGCGCAAAGTTTAAGACCGTCGCGTTTTTTCGTGAAACCATGCTCAGACGACTTACCATGGGGTAATACATCGTGAATGACCAGTATTTTGAATTTCCGAGACTGTGCACGAAAAATCGATCGAAACTCGACTCTGCGCAAAGTTTATGACCGTCGCGTTTTATCGTGAAACTATGCTCATACGACATACCATGGGCTAATACAACGTGAATGGCCAGTATTTTGAATTTCCGAGACGGTGCACGAAAAACCGATGAAAACTCGACACAGCGCGCGACTTCGCGCAATGTTTTTTACAGTCGTATTTTTTTTGCGAAAGCGTGCTTCTACGACTTCCCATGGGCTAATAAGACGGGAAAGACCAGTATTTTGAATTTCCAAGACGGTGCACGAAAAACCGATCGAAACTCGACTCTCGCAAAAATTACGACGGTCGCGTTTTTTCGTGAAACCATGCTAATACGACTTACCATGGGCTAATACAACGTGAATGGCCAGTATTTTGAATTTCCGAGACGGTTCACGAAAAACCGATCGAAACTCGACTCTGCGCAAAGTTTATGACCGTTGCGTTTTTTCGTGAAACCAAGTTCACACGACTTACCATGGGCTAATACAATGTGAATGGCCAGTATTTTGAATTTCCGAGACGGTGCACGAAAAACCGATCGAAACTCGACTCGCGCACGACTTCGCGCAAAGTTTATGACCGTCGTATTTTTTTGCGAAAGCGTGCTGATACGACTTGCCATGAGCTAATAAGACGGGAAAGACCAGTATTTTGAATTTCCGAGACGGTTCACGAAAAACCGATCGAAACTCGACTCTGCGCAAAGTTTATGACCGTCACGTTTTTTCGTGAAACTATGCTCATACGACTTACCATGGGCTAATACAACGTGAATGGCCAGTATTTTCAATTTCCGAGATGTTGCACGTAAAACCAATCGAAACTCGACACAGCGCGCGACTTCGCGCAATGTTTTTGACCGTCGTATTTTTTTGCGAAAGCGAGCTTGTACGACTTCCCATGGGCTAATAAGATGGGAAAGACCAGTATTTTGAATTTCCAAGACGGTGCACGAAAAACCGATCGAAACTCGACTCTCGCAAAGATTATGACGGTCGCGTTTTTTCGTGAAACCATGCTCATACGACTTACCATGGGCTAATACAACGTGAATGGCCAGTATTTTGAATTTCTGAGACGGTTCACGAAAAACCGATCGAAACTCGACTCTGCGCAAAATTTATGACTGTTGCGCAAAATTTATGACTTACCATGGGCTAATACAATGTAAATGGCCAGTATTTTGAATTTCCGAGACGGTGCACGAAAAACCGATCGAAACTCGACTCGCGCACGACTTCGCGCAAAGTTTATGACCGTCGTATTTTTTTGTGAAAGCGTGGTTGTATGACTTACCATGGGCTAATAAGACGGGAAAGACCAGTATTTTGAATTTCCGAGACTGTGCACGAAAAATCGATCGAAACTCGACTCTGCGCAAAGTTTATGACCGTCGCATTTTTTCGTGAAACTATGCTCATACGACATAACATGGGCTAATACATCGTGAATGGCAAGTATTTTCAATTTCCGAGATGGTGCACGTAAAACCAATCGAAACTCGACACAGCGCGCGACTTCGCGCAATGTTTTTGACCGTCGTATTTTTTTGCGAAAGCGAGCTTGTACGACTTCCCATGGGCTAGTAAGACGGGAAAGACCAGTATTATGAATTTCCGAGACTGCACGAAAAATCGATCGAAACTCGACTCACGCAAAGATTATGACGGTCGCGTTTTTTCGTGAAACCATGCTCATACGACTTACCAATACAACGTGAATGGCCAGTATTTTGAATTTCCGAGACGGCGCACGAAAAACCGATCGAAACTCGACTGGCGCACGACTTCGCGCAAAGTTTATGACCGTCGTATTTTTTTGCGAAAGCGTGCTTGTACGACTTCCATGGGCTAATAAGACGGGAAAGACCAGTATTTTGAATTTCCGAGACGGTGAACGAAAAACCGATCGAAACTCGACTCTGCGCAAAGTTTAAGACCGTCGCGTTTTTTCGTGAAACCATGCTCAGACGACTTACCATGGGGTAATACATCGTGAATGACCAGTATTTTGAATTTCCGAGACTGTGCACGAAAAATCGATCGAAACTCGACTCTGCGCAAAGTTTATGACCGTCGCGTTTTATCGTGAAACTATGCTCATACGACTTACCATGGGCTAATACAACGTGAATGGCCAGTATTTTGAATTTCCGAGACGGTGCACGAAAAACCGATCAAAACTCGACACAGCGCGCGACTTCGCGCAATGTTTTTTACAGTCGTATTTTTTTTGCGAAAGCGTGCTTCTACGACTTCCTATGGGCTAATAAGACGGGAAAGACCAGTATTTTGAATTTCCGAGACGGTGCACGAAAAACCGATCGAAACTCGACTCGCGCACGACTTCGCGCAAAGTTTATGACCGTCGTATTTTTTTGTGAAAGCGTGCTTGTATGACTTACCATGGGCTAATAAGACGGGAAAGACCAGTATTTTGAATTTCCGAGACTGTGCACGAAAAATCGATCGAAACTCGACTCTGCGCAAAGTTTATGACCGTCGCATTTTTTCGTGAAACTATGCTCATACGACTTAACATGGGCTAATACATCGTGAATGGCCAGTATTTTCAATTTCCGAGATGGTGCACGTAAAACCAATCGAAACTCGACACAGCGCGCGACTTCGCGCAATGTTTTTGACCGTCGTATTTTTTTGCGAAAGCGAGCTTGTACGACTTCCCATGGGCTAGTAAGACGGGAAAGACCAGTATTATGAATTTCCGAGACTGCACGAAAAATCGATCGAAACTCGACTCACGCAAAGATTATGACGGTCGCGTTTTTTCGTGAAACCATGCTCATACGACTTACCAATATAACGTGAATGGCCAGTATTTTGAATTTCCGAGACGGCGCACGAAAAACCGATCGAAACTCGACTGGCGCACGACTTCGCGCAAAGTTTATGACCGTCGTATTTTTTTGCGAAAGCGTGCTTGTACGACTTCCCATGGGCTAATAAGACGGGAAAGACCAGTATTTTGAATTTCCGAGACGGTGAACGAAAAACCGATCGAAACTTGACTCTGCGCAAAGTTTAAGACCGTCGCGTATTTTCGTGAAACCATGCTCAGACGACTTACCATGGGGTAATACATCGTGAATGACCAGTATTTTGAATTTCCGAGACTGTGCACGAAAAATCGATCGAAACTCGACTCTCGCAAAAATTACGACGGTCGCGTTTTTTCGTGAAACCATGCTAATACGACTTACCATGGGCTAATACAACGTGAATGGCCAGTATTTTGAATTTCCGAGACGGTTCACGAAAAACCGATCGAAACTCGACTCTGCGCAAAGTTTATGACCGTTGCGTTTTTTCGTGAAACCAAGTTCACACGACTTACCATGGGCTAATACAATGTGAATGGCCAGTATTTTGAATTTCCGAGACGGTGCACGAAAAACCGATCGAAACTCGACTCGCGCACGACTTCGCGAAAAGTTTATGACCGTCGTATTTTTTTGCGAAAGCGTGCTGATACGACTTGCCATGAGCTAATAAGACGGGAAAGACCAGTATTTTGAATTTCCGAGACGGTTCACGAAAAACCGATCGAAACTCTTTTTTTTTTTTTTGGTAAGTAAAGATATTGTATTTTGTAAAAGATTTGTACAAAGAAGCTTTGTCTACACAAGCCATAGACTAAAGCCTGAAGTCTCTTAGTGTAGTCGAGAAGATTGCACCCCACCTAAAGAAGGTGAAATGAGCATGCTTCATCAAACTCATCTCCAAGAGTAGCATAAGGAAGTTAATAAATAATAAAATGCAATAGCTAGACTGTTCTGGACTACTTGTGGATACATCACAAAATATAAGCTTTGCCCCATATAATTACAATCTTCATCATTATTCGAGTGATTCTTGACGAATGGAAAAATTGAATCTTGTGAAAATATCTTTCTCTCTTCTTGTTAGGTGCTCTGTATTCAATTCTTGCTCCATACATGATCGTGAGTCCTGAAGAATCTCTATCAGAATTTGAGCTTTCTTCATGTTGTGACACTCAAAAATTCTGCCACACCTCTCCTTCCAAATCCACCAAATAGCACATCTGAATATAATTCGTGCTAGTTGTGTAAGAGGCCCCTTTCTTGAGAAGCTTTGCATAAGCATTTCTAATTCAAAGCTTCTCAAGAAAGGGGCCTCTTACACAACTAGCACGAATATCTTTACTTACCAAAAAAAAAAAAATAAGCATTTCTAATTCATGATGCAAGTTTGGCCGTGGTAGCCTTTGAAAATCAAATCGCTTCAAGATCTCCTTCCATATCCAAGATGAATAATCACAAGCAAATTAGAGATGGTCAACACTTTCTTCATTTTGCATACACAAAGAGCACCGATTTACAATATAAATACCTCTTCGCTGCATATTGTCCATCGTAGGAAGTTTGCCGAGAAGGGCCTGCCATGTACATAAGGAATGTCGCTGTGAGCATGGACTATCCCATGTCCAACTACTTTGGATCCACTTGTTGTTTCGTCGTCTAATTTGGTTCCATGCAGATGTAGCACTAAATTTACCGTTATCATGAAGCCAAATAAGCATATCTGAAGAGTTGTTCTTGATTGTAATAGCCCTAATAGTCGGCCAAAGTAATAACATGTCAGGGGAGGTAGGGTTGGGAAGACACCAAGTACCATTGTTAATGAATTCAGAAACCTTTCAGTCTTTGGGAGCCCTCAGATCCTGTCGTACTCTATCACCAAATATCTGAAATATGCTTTTCCCATTCACCCAAGGATCATACCACATATTAATATTGGTTCCAGAAGAAATCACATAAGAAATATTGTTAAGTAGCCATCTCCTTGCCTTTAGAATTCCTTTCCAAGCAGCAGAATGAGATGTTTTTGCAGATACTTCCCAGATTGATTCCTTGGTAAGGTACCTAGCAAAAACCCATTGTGACCATAAGGAAGACTTGTTTTGTAAAATATCCCATAATTGCTTTACCATACAAGCTTTATTCCAATCTCTAATATGTCGAAGATTCAGCCCCCCTTCATCCTTCGGTTTGCAAATGCTGTCCCAATTCACCATGTGCATTGCCTTACCATCTGTGCCATTCCAAAAGAAGTTCATAAGTAATTTATCAATATCATGGAGAAGCCCGGCTGGTAGAAGGAATGCATGAGACCAATAAATAGAATAAGAGGTCAACACAGATCGAATAAGTTCAAGTCGTCCAGCTTTAGAAAGAAGCCTATTTTTCCAAGAGGAAATTCTGTTCTTAATTTTTTGTATGATAGGCTGACAGGAGGCTTTGTTGATTCCAGTGGATATAAGTGGGAGACCCAAGTAAGGAACCGGTAAATTTCCTTCAGCAACTCCCAATGTTTGAGCAATATGATCCTTATTGTCAATGCAAGCACCCACATATACTTTGCTCTTTGCATGGTTTAGCTTAAGACCAGAAAAAAACCGATCGAAACTCGACTCTGCGCAAAGTTTATGACCGTCACGTTTTTTCATGAAACTATGCTCATACGACTTACCATGGGCTAATACAACGTGAATGGCCAGTATTTTCAATTTCCGAGATGTTGCACGTAAAACCAATCGAAACTCGACACAGCGCGCGACTTCGCGCAATGTTTTTGACCGTCGTATTTTTTTGCGAAAGCGAGCTTGTACGACTTCACATGGGCAAATAAGATGGGAAAGACCAGTATTTTGAATTTCCGAGACTGTGCACGAAAAATCGATCGAAACTCGACTCTGCGCAAAGTTTATGACCGTCGCGTTTTTTCGTGAAACTATGCTCATACGACTTACCATGGGCTAATACAACGTGAACGGCCAGTATTTTGAATTTCCGAGACGGTGCACGAAAAACCGATCGAAAATCGACACAGCGCGCGACTTCGCGCAATGTTTTTGACCGTCGTATTTTTTTGCGAAAGCGAGCTTGTACGACTTCCCATGGGCTAATAAGACGGGAAAGACCAGTATTTTGAATTTCCAAGACAGTGCACGAAAAACCGATCGAAACTCGACTCTCGCAAAGATTATGACGGTCGCGTTTTTTCGTGAAACCATGCTCATATGACTTACCATGGGCTAATACAACGTGAATGGCCAGTATTTTGAATTTATGAGACGGTTCACGAAAAACCGATCGAAACTCGACTCTGCGCAAAATTTATGACTGTTGCGCAAAATTTATGAATTACCATGGGCTAATACAATGTAAATGGCCAGTATTTTGAATTTCCGAGACGGTGCACGAAAAACCGATCGAAACTCGACTCGCGCACGACTTCGCGCAAAGTTTATGACCGTCGTATTTTTTTGTGAAAGCGTGCTTGTATGACTTACCATGGGCTAATAAGACGGGAAAGACCAGTATTTTGAATTTCCGAGACTGTGCACGAAAAATCGATCGAAACTCGACTCTGCGCAAAGTTTATGACCGTCGCGTTTTTTTTTTTTTTTTTTTTTTTTTTTTTGGTAAGTAAAGATATTATATTTTGTAAAAGATTTGTACAAAGAAGCTTTGTCTACACAAGCCATAGACTAAAGCCTGAAGTCTCTTAGTGTAGTCGAGAAGATTGCACCCCACCTAAAGAAGGTGAAATGAGCACGCTTCATCAAACTCATCTCCAAGAGTAGCATAAGGAAGTTAATAAATAATAAAATGCAATAGCTAGACTGTTCCGGACTACTTGTGGATACATCACAAAATATAAGCTTTGCCCCATATAATTACAATCTTCATCATTATTCGAGTGATTCTTGACGAATGGAAAAATTGAATCTTGTGAAAATATCTTTCTCTCTTCTTGTTAGGTGCTCTGTATTCAATTCTTGCTCCATACATGATCGTGAGTCCTGAAGAATCTCTATCAGAATTTGAGCTTTCTTCATGTTGTGACACTCAAAAATTCTGCCACACCTCTCCTTCCAAATCCACCAAATAGCACATCTGAATATAATTCGTGCTAGTTGTGTAAGAGGCCCCTTTCTTGAGAAGCTTTGCATAAGCATTTCTAATTCATGATGCAAGTTTGGCCGTGGTAGCCTTTGAAAATCAAATCGCTTCAAGATCTCCTTCCATATCCAAGATGAATAATCACAAGCAAAGTAGAGATGGTCAACACTTTCTTCATTTTGCATACACAAAGAGCACCGATTTACAATATAAATACCTCTTCGCTGCATATTGTCCATCGTAGGAAGTTTGCCGAGAAGGGCCTGCCATGTACATAAGGAATGTCGCTGTGAGCATGGACTATCCCATGTCCAACTACTTTGGATCCACTTGTTGTTTCGTCGTCTAATTTGGTTCCATGCAGATGTAGCACTAAATTTACCGTTATCATGAACTTACCAAAAAAAAAAAAATACCGTTATCATGAAGCCAAATAAGCATATCTGAAGAGTTGTTCTTGATTGTAATAGCCCTAATAGTCGGCCAAAGTAATAACATGTCAGGGGAGGTAGGGTTGGGAAGACACCAAGTACCATTGTTAATGAATTCAGAAACCTTCCAGTCTTTGGGAGCCCCCAGATCCTGTCGTACTCTATCACCAAATATCTGAAATATGCT
Organism: Ensete ventricosum; assembly: GCA_029747655.1. Taxonomy (NCBI): domain Eukaryota; kingdom Viridiplantae; phylum Streptophyta; class Magnoliopsida; order Zingiberales; family Musaceae; genus Ensete; species Ensete ventricosum. The sequence continues at coordinate 22,494,046 of JAQQAF010000007.1, read as the reverse complement.
TTTCCCATTCACCCAAGGATCATACCACATATTAATATTGGTTCCAGAAGAAATCACATAAGAAATATTGTTACGTAGCCATCTCCTTGCCTTTAGAATTCCTTTCCAAGCAGCAGAATGAGATGTTTTTGCAGATACTTCCCAGATTGATTCCTTGGTAAGGTACCTAGCAAAAACCCATTGTGACCATAAGGAAGACTTGTTTTGTAAAATATCCCATAATTGCTTTACCATACAAGCTTTATTCCAATCTCTAATATGTCGAAGATTCAGCCCCCCTTCATCCTTCGGTTTGCAAATGCTGTCCCAATTCACCATGTGCATTGCCTTACCATCTGTGCCATTCCAAAAGAAGTTCATAAGTAATTTATCAATATCATGGAGAAGCCCGGCTGGTAGAAGGAATGCATGAGACCAATAAATAGAATAAGAGGTCAACACAGATCGAATAAGTTCAAGTCGTCCAGCTTTAGAAAGAAGCCTATTTTTCCAAGAGGAAATTCTGTTCTTAATTTTTTGTATGATAGGCTGACAGGAGGCTTTGTTGATTCCAGTGGATATAAGTGGGAGACCCAAGTAAGGAACCGGTAAATTTCCTTCAGCAACTCCCAATGTTTGAGCAATATGATCCTTATTGTCAATGCAAGCACCCACATATACTTTGCTCTTTGCATGGTTTAGCTTAAGACCAGAAAAAAACCGATCGAAACTCGACTCTGCGCAAAGTTTATGACCGTCACGTTTTTTCATGAAACTATGCTCATACGACTTACCATGGGCTAATACAACGTGAATGGCCAGTATTTTCAATTTCCGAGATGTTGCACGTAAAACCAATCGAAACTCGACACAGCGCGCGACTTCGCGCAATGTTTTTGACCGTCGTATTTTTTTGCGAAAGCGAGCTTGTACGACTTCACATGGGCAAATAAGATGGGAAAGACCAGTATTTTGAATTTCCGAGACTGTGCACGAAAAATCGATCGAAACTCGACTCTGCGCAAAGTTTATGACCGTCGCGTTTTTTCGTGAAACTATGCTCATACGACTTACCATGGGCTAATACAACGTGAACGGCCAGTATTTTGAATTTCCGAGACGGTGCACGAAAAACCGATCGAAAATCGACACAGCGCGCGACTTCGCGCAATGTTTTTGACCGTCGTATTTTTTTGCGAAAGCGAGCTTGTACGACTTCCCATGGGCTAATAAGACGGGAAAGACCAGTATTTTGAATTTCCAAGACAGTGCACGAAAAACCGATCGAAACTCGACTCTCGCAAAGATTATGACGGTCGCGTTTTTTCGTGAAACCATGCTCATATGACTTACCATGGGCTAATACAACGTGAATGGCCAGTATTTTGAATTTATGAGACGGTTCACGAAAAACCGATCGAAACTCGACTCTGCGCAAAATTTATGACTGTTGCGCAAAATTTATGAATTACCATGGGCTAATACAATGTAAATGGCCAGTATTTTGAATTTCCGAGACGGTGCACGAAAAACCGATCGAAACTCGACTCGCGCACGACTTCGCGCAAAGTTTATGACCGTCGTATTTTTTTGTGAAAGCGTGCTTGTATGACTTACCATGGGCTAATAAGACGGGAAAGACCAGTATTTTGAATTTCCGAGACTGTGCACGAAAAATCGATCGAAACTCGACTCTGCGCAAAGTTTATGACCGTCGCGTTTTTTTTTTTTTTTTTTTTTTTTTTTTTTGGTAAGTAAAGATATTATATTTTGTAAAAGATTTGTACAAAGAAGCTTTGTCTACACAAGCCATAGACTAAAGCCTGAAGTCTCTTAGTGTAGTCGAGAAGATTGCACCCCACCTAAAGAAGGTGAAATGAGCACGCTTCATCAAACTCATCTCCAAGAGTAGCATAAGGAAGTTAATAAATAATAAAATGCAATAGCTAGACTGTTCCGGACTACTTGTGGATACATCACAAAATATAAGCTTTGCCCCATATAATTACAATCTTCATCATTATTCGAGTGATTCTTGACGAATGGAAAAATTGAATCTTGTGAAAATATCTTTCTCTCTTCTTGTTAGGTGCTCTGTATTCAATTCTTGCTCCATACATGATCGTGAGTCCTGAAGAATCTCTATCAGAATTTGAGCTTTCTTCATGTTGTGACACTCAAAAATTCTGCCACACCTCTCCTTCCAAATCCACCAAATAGCACATCTGAATATAATTCGTGCTAGTTGTGTAAGAGGCCCCTTTCTTGAGAAGCTTTGCATAAGCATTTCTAATTCATGATGCAAGTTTGGCCGTGGTAGCCTTTGAAAATCAAATCGCTTCAAGATCTCCTTCCATATCCAAGATGAATAATCACAAGCAAAGTAGAGATGGTCAACACTTTCTTCATTTTGCATACACAAAGAGCACCGATTTACAATATAAATACCTCTTCGCTGCATATTGTCCATCGTAGGAAGTTTGCCGAGAAGGGCCTGCCATGTACATAAGGAATGTCGCTGTGAGCATGGACTATCCCATGTCCAACTACTTTGGATCCACTTGTTGTTTCGTCGTCTAATTTGGTTCCATGCAGATGTAGCACTAAATTTACCGTTATCATGAACTTACCAAAAAAAAAAAAATACCGTTATCATGAAGCCAAATAAGCATATCTGAAGAGTTGTTCTTGATTGTAATAGCCCTAATAGTCGGCCAAAGTAATAACATGTCAGGGGAGGTAGGGTTGGGAAGACACCAAGTACCATTGTTAATGAATTCAGAAACCTTCCAGTCTTTGGGAGCCCCCAGATCCTGTCGTACTCTATCACCAAATATCTGAAATATGCTTTTCCCATTCACCCAAGGATCATACCACATATTAATATTGGTTCCAGAAGAAATCACATAAGAAATATTGTTACGTAGCCATCTCCTTGCCTTTAGAATTCCTTTCCAAGCAGCAGAATGAGATGTTTTTGCAGATACTTCCCAGATTGATTCCTTGGTAAGGTACCTAGCAAAAACCCATTGTGACCATAAGGAAGACTTGTTTTGTAAAATATCCCATAATTGCTTTACCATACAAGCTTTATTCCAATCTCTAATATGTCGAAGATTCAGCCCCCCTTCATCCTTCGGTTTGCAAATGCTGTCCCAATTCACCATGTGCATTGCCTTACCATCTGTGCCATTCCAAAAGAAGTTCATAAGTAATTTATCAATATCATGGAGAAGCCCGGCTGGTAGAAGGAATGCATGAGACCAATAAATAGAATAAGAGGTCAACACAGATCGAATAAGTTCAAGTCGTCCAGCTTTAGAAAGAAGCCTATTTTTCCAAGAGGAAATTCTGTTCTTAATTTTTTGTATGATAGGCTGACAGGAGGCTTTGTTGATTCCAGTGGATATAAGTGGGAGACCCAAGTAAGGAACCGGTAAATTTCCTTCAGCAACTCCCAATGTTTGAGCAATATGATCCTTATTGTCAATGCAAGCACCCACATATACTTTGCTCTTTGCATGGTTTAGCTTAAGACCAGAAACTATACCAAATTCATTAAGAATATCTGCCAGATTACTCACAGAAACTGGATCATCTCGAAGGAAGATAATAAGGTCATCAGCAAATGTTATGTGAGAGATATAAATAGAACCATAATATGGTACCTTAATTTTGCCATTGGAAACAGCCTCTTCTAACATACAACTGAGTCCTTCCATTGCAATCGTAAAAAGATAAGGAGATAGTGGATCGCCTTGCCGAATGCCATTCTTACTCCCGAAGAAGCCAATAGGTGAACCATTAAAGAGAATCGAAAATTTTGGAGTTTCCAAGCAACATTGAATCCATTGAACCCAGCGCTGAGGGAAGCCCATATTATGGAGCATCATGTAAATAAATTGCCTATTGACTGAGTCAAAGGCCTTCCGTAAATCAGCTTTAAAACAGATCTTTTTCCCTCTTGTTTTTGAGTGTAGATCCTTAACCAAATCATTAGCAAGCAGGACATTATGATGGATACTTCTCCCTTTAATAAAAGCAGCCTGATTAGGACTAATGACCTTATTCATGACCTTTTGTAGTCTATCTGCCAGCAACTTAGAGATAACCTTATAAATAAAGTTGCACAGTGAAATAGGACGGTAGTTCTCCAATGAATCGGCTCCATCATTTTTAGGCACTAAAGAAATAAAAGTGCAATTCATTTCTTTCAGAATGTGACCTGAGGAGAAAAAATGTCGACAAGCTTTTATGACATCGTTGCCTACAATAGCCCATGCAATTTGATAAAACTCAGCTGGAAATCCATCTGGACCAGGGCTTTTGTGCTTCAGGGACTTAAAAACAACTTTCACAATTTCATCATCCGTTATTGGGGCATTAAGATGAGAGAGGGCTTCAGAATCAAGTCGTCTTGTAGGCCCAACATGAATACTATTAGGCTGCTGTTCCTGATTGAGTAAGGAATAAAAAAATTGCTCGGTGTAATTTTTAACCTCATCCAGATCCTCAATGAGATTACCATCTATACCTTTGCATTTTTTGATGCGATTAGTAGCCCTTCTGGTAGCAATAGCAGCATAGAAAAACTTCGTATTAGAATCCCCTAGAGTAAGCCAATGCTGTCGTGACTTCTGTTTCAAAAAGCATTCCTCCTGCTTCAAAGCTTGCATAAAGTTATTTCTAGCAGCAGCCTCTTTGTATATAAGATTCGCATCCAGAGGTTGAAGATTTAGCTCGCTTTGCACAGCCATAAGTTCTTTCTTGCATAACTGAACTCTGTCGTTGATATTTCCAAATGTAGTTGAATTCCACTTCTTCAGTGCTGCTTTGCATGCTTTTAGTTTTTGACATAGGATGTAAGGGGGAGAACCAAATACATTAATGTCCCAAGCTGACTTAATAACTTCGAGGAACTTTGGGTGAGAACTCCACATATTAAAAAATCTAAAAGGTTTCTTGACTCTTGGTAGTGCTTTATCTGCATGTATATGCATAATAGAGTGATCCGAAAATAACTTAGCACCGTACTCAAGAAGTGAATCTGGAAAAACTGCTAACCATTCCTGATTTATCAAACATCTGTCAAGTCGAGCCATAATTTTTCTTTCAGCAGTACTTTGATTGTTCCATGAGAACCAATCACCTACAGATTTCATGTCAGTCAATGCAGCAGTATCTATACAATCATTAAAATGTTGAAGCTGACATTCGGAAAGCACTCTACCCCCCACTTTCTCATTTGTGTATCTGACAGTATTAAAGTTACCGAGAACAACCTAAGGTACTGTAGGATAACTATTTGAAATGCTAACCAGATCACGCCATAGAGCATTCCTGTCAGACATACTGTTAGATGCATAAATACCGGTAATATTGAATTGACATCCAGTCTGTTTATCCTCTGCCTTAAGATGAATGAATTGATTAGTAGCAGAAATAAACCAAGCAGTAACAAGATTAGGATGCCATAAGACCCAAACTCGACCATAAGTATCCTGAGAATCATTAGTAAAAAGTTCTGCCTCAGGCCATATTAAATTCTTCTGAACTTGAACACGATGAGGTTTAATTTTTGTTTCCACAAGAATGACAATGTCACATGCAGCAGATCGGATTATTCTATTGAGCTCCCGACATTTCTCAGTCTTATTAAGTCCACGAACATTCCAACAGCTTATTTTCATCAATACTAGATAGAAGGAAGAGCATGCGATTTTGGGAGGACACTACCATCCTTTTTCTTATCCTTTGATTTTGCATGGTCCTCTCGCATAATATCTTTACCCTTTAATCCTTTATTCTTATATTTATCCACCTCATCCACAGCTTGCAAATGTTTAAATTTTTGCGTACCTTGAGGCAAGGAGTCCTGAATAGCGGGATGTGTCGAAGAGCGATGAGTTTGGTGAGTTGCAATGTCTTGGTTCCCAAGAGGTTGTTGAAATGAAATTTCCTGATTATCTGAAGGAGTGATTCGTGAAGGCGAGGTTGTTATTGGGGAGTGAGAACCTTGGGAAGCTCCTGCAGTGAAATTCTCTGATATAATAGGTAAAGATGGAAGTCCTGACTTGTCTTTCTCTTGTTCGTGTCGCTGCCCCAACGAGTCAGAGTGTTCAATCATCTTCTCCGCCATCACCACTGTTGGCACTGGAGTATCAGTGCTTGGATTAGTGGTAGTGACCCCATTCTGTGGCTCTTGGCGTGGTCGGTAGACCTGTGTGATTTTTTGTGAAGGCTGTTGGCAGGCACCATTTACATGTCCAAAAGATAGACAAACCTTGCATCGTTGTGGCTTCCAAGAATATGAGACTTTCACCTTTCGGGTGCTCCCATCAAGATCACGGTAAGAAACATCATTCGGCAGTTCCTCATCAGAAGAAACCATTACACAAGCTCTGGCAAAGGTCAATCTCGTTTGCGAAGCTGTTGCCTTATCAAGATACAATGGTTGTCCCAGGGTGCTGCAAAGCTTTGCAATAAAACGACGACCCCAGAGATGTAGTGGAAGTCCATGAAAAGAAACCCATATTGGGATAGACTGTAGACTGTCTAACTCCAATCTCACATCAGGTGCCCAGCGTCGTAGTATCATTGGATGACCACGGATAGTCCAAAATCCTTCAAGGACCCGTTGTAAATCTTCTTCCGAATAAAGCCTGCATACAAAGAATCCGGTCTCCAACATATGAAGATCAAATGTTGATATTCCCCATCGAGTTCTGATGTATGAGGATAGTGGGAAAAAGGATGTTCTTAGTCCAACAACGTAGCCCACAATTGTCATTGACCATGTCTCAATTAGTTCGTCGGAATCAATAGCCTCATACACAACAATCTTCTGGTCAGCCTGTACTTCTGGAGCAAAAAAGTCCAGTCGAAGATCCGGACTACCCACTGGAGCCTTGAAGAGGCTACTCCAAGGCTTCGGATCTCGGGAAATAGGAGCTGGAGGTCGTGATCTAGATCGTGAACGACCTCGGGCCTGGTTCATTGAAGGAGCATCCCGTCGAGAAGAAGAAATCAGCGGTGGAACATCCTGGTGTGAAACCGGCCTAAGCTGCTGGGGAGGAACCAGCGGCTGTTGGAGAGGAGCAACCCCCTCCCGCGGTGAAGTAACCAGCGGCTGAGGAGCAACCCTCTCCCGCTGTGACTGCTGGAGAGGGGCGTTCTGCTGTGAAGCAATCAGCCGCTGGGAAGAAGCCAGCGGAGGAGCATCCCGCTGGAACAGAGGATGCGAAGCAGAGTGCCGCGTCCGGCCACTCGCATCCATGGCGTCGCTCGCCCTAGCCGCCAGCCGCCTAGGGGAGAGGAAGCCACCACCCTGCCCACACTAATGTCGCAGCCGTCGCCCCCTTCCACGCCGATTGCAGAAGCAGCCGTCGCCCTTTCCACGCTGGAGTTGCCGCAGGAAGCGGCAGTGAACCCAGCCCCAATCGCAGCGCAGCTTCCACCGTTTCTTGCCCTAGAGTCCGTCCCGCGCCTAGGGGAGAAGAGCCGCCGCCCTTCCACGCCTGAAGTCGCCGATTCCCGGCCTGGAATCGCTGATCGCAGGAGCGACCGCCGGCCTTCCACTCGCCGCGGAGTGATCGTAGAGGAGAAATCGCCCAAGGGAGCAATCGCAAGCACAAGCGCAAGGGAAGAGGTTGCCGTCCCCAGCGTCGATCGCAAGCGCAAGCGCAAGCCCAAGCAGAGCAGAGCACTCACGCACGCACGCAAGGGAACGCAGGCCCATTCCCCCCCATTCCCAAGCCGATGCGTGCACCGTCTCTCCTCCTCTCTCTCTCCTCCTCACGCTTTCACCAATGGGAAGTCCACCGTCGCGTTTTTTCGTGAAACTATGCTCATACGACTTACCATGGGCTAATACAACGTGAACGGCCAGTATTTTGAATTTCCGAGACGGTGCACGAAAAACCGATCGAAAATCGACACAGCGCGCGACTTCGCGCAATGTTTTTGACCGTCGTATTTTTTTGCGAAAGCGAGCTTGTACGACTTCCCATGGGCTAATAAGACGGGAAAGACCAGTATTTTGAATTTCCAAGACGGTGCACGAAAAACCGATCGAAACTCGACTCTCGCAAAGATTATGACGGTCGCGTTTTTTCGTGAAACCATGCTCATATGACTTACCATGGTCTAATACAACGTGAATGGCCAGTATTTTGAATTTCTGAGACGGTTCATGAAAAACCGATCGAAACTCGACTCTGCGCAAAATTTATGACTGTTGCGCAAAATTTATGAATTACCATGGGCTAATACAATGTAAATGACCAGTATTTTGAATTTCCGAGACGGTGCACGAAAAACCGATCGAAACTCGACTCGCGCACGACTTCGCGCAAAGTTTATGACCGTCGTATTTTTTTGTGAAAGCGTGCTTGTATGACTTACCATGGGCTAATAAGACGGGAAAGACCAGTATTTTGAATTTCCGAGACTGTGCACGAAAAATCGATCGAAACTCGACTCTGCGCAAAGTTTATGACCGTCGCATTTTTTCGTGAAACTATGCTCATACGACTTACCATGGGCTAATACATCGTGAATGGCCAGTATTTTCAATTTCCGAGATGGTGCACGTAAAACCAATCGAAACTCGACACAGCGCGCGATTTCGCGCAATGTTTTTGACCGTCGTATTTTTTTGCGAAAGCGAGCTTGTACGACTTCCCATGGGCTAGTAAGATGGGAAAGACCAGTATTATGAATTTCCGAGACTGTGCACGAAAAATCGATCGAAACTCGACTCACGCAAAGATTATGACGGTCGCGTTTTTTCGTGAAACCATGCTCATACGACTTACCATGGGCTAATACAACGTGAATGGCCAGTATTTTGAATTTCCGAGACGGCGCACGAAAAACCGATCGAAACTCGACTGGCGCACGACTTCGCGCAAAGTTTATGACCGTCGCATTTTTTTGCGAAAGCGTGCTTGTACGACTTCCCATGGGCTAATAAGACGGGAAAGACCAGTATTTTGAATTTCCGAGACGGTGAACGAAAAACCGATCGAAACTCGACTCTGCGCAAAGTTTAAGACCGTCGCGTTTTTTCATGAAACCATGCTCAGACGACTTACCATGGGGTAATACATCGTGAATGACCAGTATTTTGAATTTCCGAGACTGTGCACGAAAAATCGATCGAAACTCGACTCTCGCAAAAATTACGACGGTCGCGTTTTTTCGTGAAACCATGCTAATACGACTGACCATGGGCTAATACAACGTGAATGGCCAGTATTTTGAATTTCCGAGACGGTTCACGAAAAACCGATCGAAACTCGACTCTGCGCAAAGTTTATGACCGTTGCGTTTTTTCGTGAAACCAAGTTCACACGACTTACCATAGGCTAATACATTGTGAATGGCCAGTATTTTGAATTTCCGAGACGGTGCACGAAAAACCGATCGAAACTCGACTCGCGCACGACTTCGCGCAAAGTTTATGACCGTCGTATTTTTTTGCGAAAGCGTGCTGATACGACTTGCCATGAGCTAATAAGACGGGAAAGACCAGTATTTTGAATTTCCGAGACGGTTCACGAAAAACCGATCGAAACTCGACTCTGCGCAAAGTTTATGACCGTCACGTTTTTTCGTGAAACTATACTCATACGACTTACGATGGGCTAATACAACGTGAATGGCCAGTATTTTCAATTTCCGAGATGTTGCACGTAAAACCAATCGAAACTCGACACAGCGCGCGACTTCGCGCAATGTTTTTGACCGTCGTATTTTTTTGCGAAAGCGAGCTTGTACGACTTCACATGGGCAAATAAGATGGGAAAGACCAGTATTTTGAATTTCCGAGACTGTGCACGAAAAATCGATCGAAACTCGACTCTGCGCAAAGTTTATGACCGTCGCGTTTTTTCGTGAAACTATGCTCATACGACTTACCATGGGCTAATACAACGTGAACGGCCAGTATTTTGAATTTCCGAGACGGTGCACGAAAAACCGATCAAAACTCGACACAGCGCGCGACTTCGCGCAATGATTTTGACCGTCGTATTTTTTTGCGAAAGCGAGCTTGTACGACTTCCCATGGGCTAATAAGACGGGAAAGACCAGTATTTTGAATTTCCAAGACGGTGCACGAAAAACCGATCGAAACTCGACTCTCGCAAAGATTATGACGGTCGCGTTTTTTCGTGAAACCATGCTCATACGACTTACCATGGGCTAATACAACGTGAATGGCCAGTATTTTGAATTTCTGAGACGGTTCACGAAAAACCGATCGAAACTCGACTCTGCGCAAAATTTATGACTGTTGCGCAAAATTTATGACTTACCATGGGCTAATACAATGTAAATGGCCAGTATTTTGAATTTCCGAGACGGTGCACGAAAAACCAATCGAAACTCGACTCGCGCACGACTTCGCGCAAAGTTTATGACCGTCATATTTTTTTGTGAAAGCGTGCTTGTATGACTTACCATGGGCTAATAAGACGGGAAAGACCAGTATTTTGAATTTCCGAGACTGTGCACGAAAAATCGATCGAAACTCGACTCTGCGCAAAGTTTATGACCGTCGCATTTTTTCGTGAAACTATGCTCATACGACTTACCATGGGCTAATACATCGTGAATGGCCAGTATTTTCAATTTCCGAGATGGTGCACGTAAAACCAATCGAAACTCGACACAGCGCGCGACTTCGCGCAATGTTTTTGACCGTCGTATTTTTTTGCGAAAGCGAGCTTGTACGACTTCCCATGGGCTAGTAAGACGGGAAAGACCAGTATTATGAATTTCCGAGACTGTGCACGAAAAATCGATCGAAACTCGACTCACGCAAAGATTATGACGGTCGCGTTTTTTCGTGAAACCATGCTCATACGACTTACCATGGGCTAATACAACGTGAATGGTCAGTATTTTGAATTTCCGAGACGGCGCACGAAAAACCGATCGAAACTCGACTGGCGCACGACTTCGCGCAAAGTTTATAACCGTCGTATTTTTTTGCGAAAGCGTGCTTGTACGACTTCCCATGGGCTAATAAGACGGGAAAGACCAGTATTTTGAATTTCCGAGACGGTGAACGAAAAACCGATCGAAACTCGACTCTGCGCAAAGTTTAAGACCGTCGCGTTTTTTCGTGAAACCATGCTCAGACGACTTACCATGGGGTAATACATCGTGAATGACCAGTATTTTGAATTTCCGAGACTGTGCACGAAAAATCGATCGAAACTCGACTCTGCGCAAAGTTTATGACCGTCGCGTTTTATCGTTAAACTATGCTCATACGACTTACCATGGGCTAATACCACGTGAATGGCCAGTATTTTGAATTTCCGAGACGGTGCACGAAAAACCGATCAAAACTCGACACAGCGCGCGACTTCGCGCAATGTTTTTTACCATCGTATTTTTTTGCGAAAGCGTGCTTCTACGACTTCCCATGGGCTAATAATACGGGAAATACCAGTATTTTGAATTTCCAAGACGGTGCACGAAAAACCGATCGAAACTCGACTCTCGCAAAAATTATGACGGTCGCGTTTTTTCGTGAAACCATGCTAATACGACTTACATGGGCTAATACAACGTGAATGGCCAGTATTTTGAATTTCCGAGACGGTTCACGAAAAACCGATCGAAACTCGACTCTGCGCAAAGTTTATGACCGTTAGGAGGAGAGACGGTGCACGCATCGGCTTGGGAATGGGCCTGCGTTCCCTTGCGTGCGTGCGTGAGTGCTCTGCTCTGCTTGGGCTTGCGCTTGCGCTTGCGATCGACGCTGGGGACGGCAACCTCTTCCCTTGCGCTTGTGCTTGCGATTGCTCCCTTGGGCGATTTCTCCTCTACGATCACTCCACGGCGAGTGGAAGGCCGGCGGTCGCTCCTGCGATCAGCGATTCCAGGCCGGGAATCGGCGACTTCAGGCGTGGAAGGGCGGCGGCTCTTCTCCCCTAGGCGCGGGACGGACTCTAGGGCAAGAAACGGTGGAAGCTGCGCTGCGATTGGGGCTGGGTTCACTGCCGCTTCCTGCGGCAACTCCAGCGTGGAAAGGGCGACGGCTGCTTCTGCAATCGGCGTGGAAGGGGCGACGGCTGCGACATTAGTGTGGGCAGGGTGGTGGCTTCCTCTCCCCTAGGCGGCTGGCGGCTAGGGCGAGGACGCCATGGATGCGAGCGGCCGGACGCGGCACTCTGCTTCGCATCCTCTGTTCCAGCGGGATGCTCCTCCGCTGGCTTCTTCCCAGCGGCTGATTGCTTCACAGCAGAACGCCCCTCTCCAGCAGTCACAGCGGGAGAGGGTTGCTCCTCAGCCGCTGGTTACTTCACCGCGGGAGGGGGTTGCTCCTCTCCAACAGCCGCTGGTTCCTCCCCAGCAGCTTAGGCCGGTTTCACACCAGGATGTTCCACCGCTGATTTCTTCTTCTCGACGGGATGCTCCTTCAATGAACCAGGCCCGAGGTCGTTCACGATCTAGATCACGACCTCCAGCTCCTATTTCCCGAGATCCGAAGCCTTGGAGTAGCCTCTTCAAGGCTCCAGTGGGTAGTCCGGATCTTCGACTGGACTTTTTTGCTCCAGAAGTACAGGCTGACCAGAAGATTGCTGTGTATGAGGCTATTGATTCCGACGAACTAATTGAGACATGGTCAATGGCAATTGTGGGCTACGTTGTTGGACTAAGAACATCCTTTTTCCCACTATCCTCATACATCAGAACTCGATGGGGAATATCAACATTTGATCTTCATATGTTGGAGACCGGATTCTTTGTATGCAGGCTTTATTCGGAAGAAGATTTACAACGGGTCCTTGAAGGATTTTGGACTATCCGTGGTCATCCAATGATACTACGACGCTGGGCACCTGATGTGAGATTGGAGTTAGACAGTCTACAGTCTATCCCAATATGGGTTTCTTTTCATGGACTTCCACTACATCTCTGGGGTCGTCGTTTTATTGCAAAGCTTTGCAGCACCCTGGGACAACCATTGTATCTTGATAAGGCAACAGCTTCGCAAACGAGATTGACCTTTGCCAGAGCTTGTGTAATGGTTTCTTCTGATGAGGAACTGCCGAATGATGTTTCTTACCGTGATCTTGATGGGAGCACCCGAAAGGTGAAAGTCTCATATTCTTGGAAGCCACAACGATGCAAGGTTTGTCTATCTTTTGGACATGTAAATGGTGCCTGCCAACAGCCTTCACAAAAAATCACACAGGTCTACCGACCACGCCAAGAGCCACAGAATGGGGTCACTACCACTAATCCAAGCACTGATACTCCAGTGCCAACAGTTGTGATGGCGGAGAAGATGATTGAACACTCTGACTCGTTGGGGCAGCGACACGAACAAGAGAAAGACAAGTCCGGACTTCCATCTTTACCTATTATATCAGAGAATTTCACTGCAGGAGCTTCCCAAGGTTCTCACTCCCCAATAACAACCTCGCCTTCACGAATCACTCCTTCAGATAATCAGGAAATTTCATTTCAACAACCTCTTGGGAACCAAAACATTGCAACTCACCAAACTCATCGCTCTTCGACACATCCCGCTATTCAGGACTCCTTGCCTCAAGGTACGCAAAAATTTAAACATTTGCAAGCTGTGGATGAGGTGGATAAATATAGGAATAAAGGATTAAAGGGTAAAGATATTATGCGAGAGGACCATGCAAAATCAAAGGATAAGAAAAAGGATGGTAGTGTCCTCCCAAAATCGCATGCTCTTCCTTCTATCTAGTATTGATGAAAATAAGCTGTTGGAATGTTCGTGGACTTAATAAGACTGAGAAATGTCGGGAGCTCAATAGAATAATCCGATCTGCTGCATGTGACATTGTGATTCTTGTGGAAACAAAAATTAAACCTCATCGTGTTCAAGTTCAGAAGAATTTAATATGGCCTGAGGCAGAACTTTTTACTAATGATTCTCAGGATACTTATGGTCGAGTTTGGGTCTTATGGCATCCTAATCTTGTTACTGCTTGGTTTATTTCTGCTACTAATCAATTCATTCATCTTAAGGCAGAGGATAAACAGACTGGATGTCAATTCAATATTACCGGTATTTATGCATCTAACAGTATGTCTGACAGGAATGCTCTATGGCGTGATCTGGTTAGCATTTCAAATAGTTATCCTACAGTACCTTGGGTTGTTCTCGGTGACTTTAATACTGTCAGATACACAAATGAGAAAGTGGGGGGTAGAGTGCTTTCCGAATGTCAGCTTCAACATTTTAATGATTGTATAGATACTGCTGCATTGACTGACATGAAATCTGTAGGTGATTGGTTCTCATGGAACAATCAAAGTACTGCTGAAAGAAAAATTATGGCTCGACTTGACAGATGTTTGATAAATCAGGAATGGTTAGCAGTTTTTCCAGATTCACTTCTTGAGTACGGTGCTAAGTTATTTTCGGATCACTCTATTATGCATATACATGCAGATAAAGCACTACCAAGAGTCAAGAAACCTTTTAGATTTTTTAATATGTGGAGTTCTCACCCAAAGTTCCTCGAAGTTATTAAGTCAGCTTGGGACATTAATGTATTTGGTTCTCCCCCTTACATCCTATGTCAAAAACTAAAAGCATGCAAAGCAGCACTGAAGAAGTGGAATTCAACTACATTTGGAAATATCAACGACAGAGTTCAGTTATGCAAGAAAGAACTTATGGCTGTGCAAAGCGAGCTAAATCTTCAACCTCTGGATGCGAATCTTATATACAAAGAGGCTGCTGCTAGAAATAACTTTATGCAAGCTTTGAAGCAGGAGGAATGCTTTTTGAAACAGAAGTCACGACAGCATTGCCTTACTCTAGGGGATTCTAATACGAAGTTTTTCTATGCTGCTATTGCTACCAGAAGGGCTACTAATCGCATCAAAAAATGCAAAGGTATAGATGGTAATCTCATTGAGGATCTGGATGAGGTTAAAAATTACACCAAGCAATTTTTTTATTCCTTACTCAATCAGGAACAGCAGCCTAATAGTATTCATGTTGGGCCTACAAGACGACTTGATTCTGAAGCCCTCTCTCATCTTAATGCCCCAATAACGGATGATGAAATTGTGAAAGTTGTTTTTAAGTCCCCGAAGCACAAAAGCCCTGGTCCAGATGGATTTCCAGCTGAGTTTTATCAAATTGCATGGGCTATTGTAGGCAACGATGTCATAAAAGCTTGTCGACATTTTTTCTCCTCAGGTCACATTCTGAAAGAAATGAATTGCACTTTTATTTCTTTAGTGCCTAAAAATGATGGAGCCGATTCATTGGAGAACTACCGTCCTATTTCACTGTGCAACTTTATTTATAAGGTTATCTCTAAGTTGCTGGCAGATAGACTACAAAAGGTCATGAATAAGGTCATTAGTCCTAATCAGGCTGCTTTTCTTAAAGGGAGGAGTATCCATCATAATGTCCTGCTTGCTAATGATTTGGTTAAGGATCTACATTCTAAAACAAGAGGGAAAAAGATCTGTTTTAAAGCTGATTTACGAAAGGCCTTTGACTCAGTCAATAGGGATTTTATTTACATGATGCTCCATAATATGGGCTTCCCTCAGCACTGGGTTAAATGGATTCAATGTTGCTTGGAAACTCCAAAATTTTCAATTCTCTTTAATGGTTCACCTATTGGCTTCTTTGGGAGTAAGAATGGCATTCGGCAAGGTGATCCACTATCTCCTTATCTTTTTACCATTGCAATGGAAGGGCTCAGTTGTATGTTAGAAGAGGCTGTTTCCAATGGCAAAATTAAGGTACCACATTATGGTTCTGTTTATATCTCTCACATAACATTTGCCGACGACCTTATTATCTTCCTTCGAGATGATCCAGTTTCTGTGAGTAATCTGGCAGATATTCTTAATGAATTTGGTAAAGTTTCTGGTCTTAAGCTAAACCATGCAAAGAGCAAAGTATATGTGGGTGCTTGCATTGACAATAAGGATCATATTGCTCAAACATTGGGAGTTGCTGAAGGAAATTTACCGGTTCCTTACTTGGGTCTCCCACTTATATCCACTGGAATCAACAAAGCCTCCTGTCAGCCTATCATACAAAAAATTAAGAACAGAATTTTCTCTTGGAAAAATAGGCTTCTTTCTAAAGCTGGACGACTTGAACTTATTCGATCTGTGTTGACCTCTTATTCTATTTATTAGTCTCATGCATTCCTTCTACCAGCCGGGCTTCTCCATGATATTGATAAATTACTTATGAACTTCTTTTGGAATGGCACAGATGGTAAGGCAATGCACATGGTGAATTGGGACAGCATTTGCAAACCGAAGGATGAAGGGGGGCTGAATCTTCGACATATTAGAGATTGGAATAAAGCTTGTATGGTAAAGCAATTATGAGATATTTTACAAAACAAGTCTTCCTTATGGTCACAATGGGTTTTTGCTAGGTACCTAACCAAGGAATCAATCTGGGAAACATCTGCAAAAACATCTCATTCTGCTGCTTGGAAAGGAATTCTGAAGGCAAGGCGATGGCTACGTAACAATATTTCTTATGTGATTTCTTCTGGAACCAATATTAATATGTGGTATGATCCTTGGGTGAATGGGAAAAGCATATTTCAGATATTTGGTGATAGAGTACGACAGGATCTGGGGGCTCCCAAAGACTGGAAGGTTTCTGAATTCATTAACAATGGTACTTGGTGTCTTCCCAACCCTACCGCCCCTGATATGTTATTACTTTGGCCGACTATTAGGTCTATTACAATCAAGAACAACTCTTCAGATATGCTTATTTGGCTTCATGATAACGGTAAATTTAGTGCTACATCTGCATGGAACCAAATTAGACAACGAAACAACAAGTGGATCCAAAGTAGTTGGACATGGGATAGTCCATGCTCACAGCGACATTCCTTATGTACATGGCAGGCCCTTCTCGGCAAACTTCCTACGATGGACAATATGCAGCGAAGAGGTATTTATATTGTAAATCGGTGCTCTTTGTGTATGCAAAATGAAGAAAGTGTTGACCATCTCTACTTTGCTTGTGATTATTCATCTTGGATATGGAAGGAGATCTTGAAGCGATTTGATTTTCAAAGGTTACCACGGCCAAACTTGCATCATGAATTAGAAATGCTTATGCAAAGCTTCTCAAGAAAGGGGCCTCTTACATAACTAGCACGAATTATATTCAGATGTGCTATTTGGTGGATTTTAAAGGAGAGGTGTGGCAGAATTTTTGAGTGTCACAACATGAACAAAGCTCAAATTCTGATAGAGATTCTTCAGGACTCACGATCATGTATGGAGCAAGAATTGAATACAGAGCACCTAACAAGAAGAGAGAAAGATATTTTCACAAGATTCAATTTTTCCATTCGTCAAGAATCACTCGAATAATGATGAAGATTGTAATGTATTATATGGGGCAAAGCTTATATTTTGTGATGTATCCACAAGTAGTCCAGAACAGTCTAGCTATTGCATTTTATTATTTATTAACTTCCTTATGCTACTCTTGGAGATGAGTTTGATGAAGCGTGCCCATTTCACCTTCTTTAGGTGTGGTGCAATCTTCTCGACTACACTAAGAGACTTCAGGCTTTAGTCTATGGCTTGTGTAGACAAAGCTTCTTTGTACAAATCTTTTACATAATACAATATCTTTACTTACCAAAAAAAAAAAAAAAGTTTATGACCGTTGCGTTTTTTCGTGAAACCAAGTTCACACGACTTACCATGGGCTAATACAATGTGAATGGCCAGTATTTTGAATTTCCGAGACGGTGCACGAAAAACCGATCGAAACTCGACTCGTGCACGACTTCGCGCAAAGTTTATGACCGTCGTATTTTTTTGCGAAAGCGTGCTGATACGACTTGCCATGAGCTAATAAGACGGGAAAGACCAGTATTTTGAATTTCCGAGACGGTTCACGAAAAACCGATCGAAACTCGACTCTGCGCAAAGTTTATGACCGTCACATTTTTTCGTGAAACTATGCTCATACGACTTACCATGGGCTAATACAACGTGAATGGCCAGTATTTTCAATTTCCGAGATGTTGCACGTAAAACCAATCGAAACTCGACACAGCGCGTGACTTCGCGCAATGTTTTTGACCGTCGTATTTTTTTGCGAAAGCGAGCTTGTACGACTTCACATGGGCAAATAAGATGGGAAAGACCAGTATTTTGAATTTCCGAGACTGTGCACGAAAAATCGATCGAAACTCGACTCTGCGCAAAGTTTATGACCGTCGCGTTTTTTCGTGAAACTATGCTCATACGACTTACCATGGGCTAATACAACGTAAATGACCAGTATTTTGAATTTCCAAGACGGTGCACGAAAACCGATCGAAACTCGACTCTCGCAAAGATTATGACGGTCGCGTTTTTTCGTGAAACCATGCTCATACGACTTACCATGGGCTAATACAACGTGAATGGCCAGTATTTTGAATTTCTGAGATGGTTCATGAAAAACCGATCGAAACTCGACTCTGCGCAAAATTTATGACTGTTGCGTTTTTTCGTGAAACCAAGCTCACAGGACTTACCATGGGCTAATACAATGTAAATGGCCAGTATTTTGAATTTCCGAGACGGTGCACGAAAAACCGATCGAAACTCGACTCGCGCACGACTTCGCGCAAAGTTTATGACCGTCGTATTTTTTTGTGAAAGCGTGCTTGTATGACTTACCATGGGCTAATAAGACGGGAAAGACCAGTATTTTGAATTTCCGAGACTGTGCACGAAAAATCGATCGAAACTCGACTCTGCGCAAAGTTTATGACCGTCGCATTTTTTCGTGAAACTATGCTCATACGACTTACCATGGGCTAATACATCGTGAATGGCCAGTATTTTCAATTTCCGAGATGGTGCACGTAAAACCAATCGAAACTCGACACAGCGCGCGACTTCGCGCAATGTTTTTGACCGTCGTATTTTTTTGCGAAAGCGAGCTTGTACGACTTCCCATGGGCTAGTAAGACGGGAAAGACCAGTATTATGAATTTCCGAGACTGTGCACGAAAAATCGATCGAAACTCGACTCACGCAAAGATTATGACGGTCGCGTTTTTTCGTGAAACCATGCTCATACGACTTACCATGGGCTAATACAACGTGAATGGCCAGTATTTTCAATTTCCGAGACGGCGCACGAAAAACCGATCGAAACTCGACTGGCGCACAACTTCGCGCAAAGTTTTTGACCGTCGTATTTTTTTGCGAAAGCGTGCTTGTACGACTTCCCATGGGCTAATAAGACGGGAAAGACCAGTATTTTGAATTTCCGAGACGGTGAACGAAAAACCGATCGAAACTCGACTCTGCGCAAAGTTTAAGACCGTCGCGTTTTTTTGTGAAACCATGCTCAGACGACTTACCATGGGGTAATACATCGTGAATGACCAGTATTTTGAATTTCCGAGACTGTGCACGAAAAATCGATCGAAACTCGACTCTGCGCAAAGTTTATGACCGTGGCGTTTTATCGTGAAACTATGCTCATACGACTTACCATGGGCTAATACAATGTGAATGGCCAGTATTTTG
Source organism: Ensete ventricosum (assembly GCA_029747655.1). Lineage (NCBI taxonomy): Eukaryota > Viridiplantae > Streptophyta > Magnoliopsida > Zingiberales > Musaceae > Ensete > Ensete ventricosum. The sequence continues at coordinate 22,474,516 of JAQQAF010000007.1, read as the reverse complement.
AATTTCCAAGACGGTGCACGAAAAACCGATCAAAACTCGACACAGCGCGCGACTTCGCGCAATGTTTTTTACCGTCGTATTTTTTTGCTAAAGCGTGCTTCTACGAAACAAGTCTTCCTTATGGTCACAATGGGTTTTTGCTAGGTACCTTACCAAGGAATCAATCTGGGAAGTATCTGCAAAAACATCTCATTCTGCTGCTTGGAAAGGAATTCTAAAGGCAAGGAGATGGCTACGTAACATGAACGTAGCCATTGACAATAAGGATCATATTGCTCAAACATTGGGAGTTGCTGAAGGAAATTTACCGGTTCCTTACTTGGGTCTCCCACTTATATCCACTGGAATCAACAAAGCCTCCTGTCAGCCTATTATACAAAAAATTAAGAACAGAATTTCCTCTTGGAAAAATAGGCTTCTTTCTAAAGCTGGACGACTTGAACTTATTCGATCCGTGTTGATCTCTTATTCTATTTATTGGTCTCATGCATTCCTTCTACCTGCCGGGCTTCCCCATGATATTGATAAATTACTTATGAACTTCTTTTGGAATGGCACAGATGGTAAGGCAATGCATATGGTGAATTGGGACAGCATTTGCAAACCGAAGGATGAAGGGGGGCTGAATCTTCGACATATTAGAGATTGGAATAAAGCTTGTATGGTAAAGCAATTATGGGATATTTTACAAAACAAGTCTTCCTTATGGTCACAATGGGTTTTTGCTAGGTACCTAACTAAGGAATCAATCTGGGAAACATCTGCAAAAACATCTCATTCTTCTGCTTGGAAAGGAATTCTGAAGGCAAGGCGATGGCTACGTAACAATATTTCTTATGTGATTTCTTCTGGAACCAATATTAATATGTGGTATGATCCTTGGGTGAATGGGAAAAGTATATTTCAGATATTTGGTGATAGAGTACGACAGGATCTGGGGGCTCCCAAAGACTGGAAGGTTTCTGAATTCATTAACAATGGTACTTGGTGTCTTCCCAACCCTACCTCCCCTGACATGTTATTACTTTGGCCGACTATTAGGGCTATTCCAATCATGAACAACTCTTCAGATATGCTTATTTGGCTTCATGATAACGGTAAATTTAGTGCTACATCTGCATGGAACCAAATTAGACGACGAAACAACAAGTGGATCCAAAGTAGTTGGACATGGGATAGTCCATGCTCACAGCGACATTCCTTATGTACATGGCAGGCCCTTCTCGGCAAACTTCCTACGATGGACAATATGCAGCGAAGAGGTATTTATATTGTAAATCGGTGCTCTTTGTGTATGCAAAATGAAGAAAGTGTTGACCATCTCTACTTTGCTTGTGATTATTCATCTTGGATATGGAAGGAGATCTTGAAGCGATTTGATATTCAAAGGCTACCACGGCCAAACCTGCATCATGAATTAGAAATGCTTATGCAAAGCTTCTCAAGAAAGGGGCCTCTTACACAACTAGCAAGAATTATATTCAGATGTGCTATATGGTGGATTTGGAAGGAGAGGTGTGGCAGAATTTTTGAGTGTCACAACATGAACAAAGCTCAAATTCTGATAGAGATTCTTCAGGACTCACGATCATGTATGGAGCAAGAATTGAATACAGAGCACCTAACAAGAAGAGAGAAAGATATTTTCACAAGATTCAATTTTTCCATTCGTCAAGAATCACTCGAATAATGATGAAGATTGTAATGTATTATATGGGGCAAAGCTTATATTTTGTGATGTATCCACAAGTAGTCCAGAACAGTCTAGCTATTGCATTTTATTATTTATTAACTTCCTTATGCTACTCTTGGAGATGAGTTTGATGAAGCGTGCCCATTTCACCTTCTTTAGGTGGGGTGCAATCTTCTCGACTACACTAAGAGACTTCAGGCTTTAGTCTATGGCTTGTGTAGACAAAGCTTCTTTGTACAAATCTTTTACAAAATACATTATCTTTACTTACCAAAAAAAGAGATGGCTACGTAACAATATTTCTTATGTGATTTCTTCTGGAACCAATATTAATATGTGGTATGATCCTTGGGTGAATGGGAAAAGCATATTTCAGATATTTGGTGATAGAGTACGACAGGATCTGGGGGCTCCCAAAGACTGGAAGGTTTCTGAATTCATTAACAATGGTACTTGGTGTCTTCCCAACCCTACCTCCCCTGACATGTTATTACTTTGGCCGACTGTTAGGGCTATTACAATCAAGAACAACTCTTCAGATATGCTTATTTGGCTTCATGATAACGGTAAATTTAGTGCTATATCTGCATGGAACCAAATTAGACGACGAAACAACAAGTGGATCCAAAGTAGTTGGACATGGGATAGTCCATGCTCACAGCGACATTCCTTATGTACATGGCAGGCCCTTCTCGGCAAACTTCCTACGATGGACAATATGCAGCGAAGAGGTATTTATATTGTAAATCGGTGCTCTTTGTGTATGCAAAATGAAGAAAGTGTTGACCATCTCTACTTTGCTTGTGATTATTCATCTTGGATATGGAAGGAGATCTTGAAGCGATTTGATTTTCAAAGGCTACCACGGCCAAACTTGCATCATGAATTAGAAATGCTTTTGCAAAGCTTCTCAAGAAAGGGGCCTCTTACACAACTAGCACGAATTATATTCAGATGTGCTATTTGGTGGATTTGGAAGGAGAGGTGTGGCAGAATTTTTGAGTGTCACAACATGAAGAAAGCTTAAATTCTGATAAAGATTCTTCAGGACTCACGATCATGTATGGAGCAAGAATTGAATACAGAGCACCTAACAAGAAGAGAGAAAGATATTTTCACAAGATTCAATTTTTCCATTCGTCAAGAATCACTCGAATAATGATGAAGATTGTAATTATATGGGGCAAAGCTTATATTTTGTGATGTATCCACAAGTAGTCCAGAACAGTCTAGCTATTGCATTTTATTATTTATTAACTTCCTTATGCTACTCTTGGAGATGAGTTTGATGAAGCGTGCTCATTTCACCTTCTTTAGGTGGGGTGCAATCTTCTCGACTACACTAAGAGACTTCAGGCTTTAGTCTATGGCTTGTGTAGACAAAGCTTCTTTGTACAAATCTTTTACAAAATACAATATCTTTACTTACCAAAAAAAAAAAAAAAAAAAGACTTCCCATGGGCTAATAAGACAGGAAAGACCAGTATTTTGAATTTCCAAGACGGTGCACGAAAAACCGATCGAAACTCGACTCTCGCAAAACTTACGACGGTCGCGTTTTTTCGTGAAACCATGCTAATACGACTTACCATGGGCTAATACAACGTGAATGGCCAGTATTTTGAATTTCCGAGACGGTTCACGAAAAACCGATCGAAACTCGACTCTGCGCAAAGTTTATGACCGTTGCGTTTTTTCGTGAAACCAAGTTCACACGACTTACCATGGGCTAATACATTGTGAATAGCCAGTATTTTGAATTTCCGAGACGGTGCACGAAAAACCGATCGAAACTCGACTCGCGCACGACTTCGCGCAAAGTTTATGACCGTCGTATTTTTTTGCGAAAGCGTGCTGATACGACTTGCCATGAGCTAATAAGACGGGAAAGACCAGTATTTTGAATTTCCGAGACGGTTCACGAAAAACCGATCGAAACTCGACTCTGCGCAAAGTTTATGACCGTCACGTTTTTTCGTGAAACTATGCTCATACGACTTACCATGGGCTAATACAACGTGAATGGCCAGTATTTTCAATTTCCGAGATGTTGCACGTAAAACCAATCGAAACTCGACACAGCGCGCGACTTCGCGCAATGTTTTTGACCGTCGTATTTTTTTGCGAAAGCGAGCTTGTACGACTTCACATGGGCAAATAAGATGGGAAAGACCAGTATTTTGAATTTCCAAGACTGCACGAAAAATCGATCGAAACTCGACTCTGCGCAAAGTTTATGACCGTCACGTTTTTTCATGAAACTATGCTCAGACGACTTACCATGGGCTAATACAACGTGAACGGCCAGTATTTTGAATTTCCGAGACGGTGCACGAAAAACCGATCGAAACTCGACACAGCGCGCGACTTCGCGCAATGTTTTTGACCGTCGTATTTTTTTGCGAAAGCGAGCTTGTACGACTTCCCATGGGCTAATAAGACGGGAAAGACCAGTATTTTGAATTTCCAAGACGGTGCACGAAAAACCGATCGAAACTCGACTCTCGCAAAGTTTATGACGGTCGCGTTTTTTCATGAAACCATGCTCATACGACTTACCATGGGCTAATACAACGTGAATGGCCAGTATTTTGAATTTCTGAGACGGTTCACGAAAAACCGATCGAAACTCGACTCTGCTCAAAATTTATGACTGTTGCGTTTTTTCGTGAAACCAAGCTCACACGACTTACCATGGGCTAATACAATGTAAATGACCAGTATTTTGAATTTCCGAGACGGTGCACGAAAAACCGATCGAAACTCGACTCGCGCACGACTTCGCGCAAAGTTTATGACCGTCGTATTTTTTTGTGAAAGCGTGCTTGTATGACTTACCATGGGCTAATAAGACGGGAAAGACCAGTATTTTGAATTTCCGAGACTGTGCACGAAAAATCGATCGAAACTCGACTCTGCGCAAAGTTTATGACCGTCGCATTTTTTCGTGAAACTATGCTCATACGACTTACCATGGGCTAATACATCGTGAATGGCCAGTATTTTCAATTTCCGAGATGGTGCACGTAAAACCAATCGAAACTCGACACAGCGCGCGACTTCGCGCAATGTTTTTGACCGTCGTATTTCTTTGCGAAAGCGAGCTTGTACGACTTCCCATGGGCTAGTAAGACGGGAAAGACCAGTATTATTAATTTCCGAGACTGTGCACGAAAAATCGATCGAAACTCGACTCACGCAAAGATTATGACGGTTGCGTTTTTTCGTGAAACCATGCTCATACGATTTACCATGGGCTAATACAAAGTGAATGGCCAGTATTTTGAATTTCCGAGACGGTGCACGAAAAACCGATCGAAACTCGACACAGCGCGCGACTTCGCGCAATGTTTTTGACCGTCGTATTTTTTTGTGAAAGCGAGCTTGTCCAACTTCCCATGGGCTAATAAGACGGGAAAGACCAGTATTTTGAATTTCCAAGACGGTGCACGAAAAACCGATCGAAACTCGACTCTCGCAAAGATTATGACGGTCGCGTTTTTTCGTGAAACCATGCTCATACGACTTACCATGGGCTAATACAACGTGAATGGCCAGTATTTTGAATTTCTGAGACGGTTCACGAAAAACCGATAGAAACTCGACTCTGCGCAAAATTTATGACTGTTGCGTTTTTTCGTGAAACCAAGCTCACAGGACTTACCATGGGCTAATACAATGTAAATGGCCAGTATTTTGAATTTCCGAGACGGTGCACGAAAAACCGATCGAAACTCGACTCGCGCACGACTTCGCGCAAAGTTTATGACCGTCGTATTTTTTTGTGAAAGCGTGCTTGTATGACTTACCATGGGCTAATAAGACGGGAAAGACCAGTATTTTGAATTTCCGAGACTGTGCACGAAAAATCGATCGAAACTCGACTCTGCGCAAACTTTATGACTGTCACGTTTTTTCATGAAACCATGCTCAGACGACTTACCATGGGCTAATACATCGTGAATGACCAGTATTTTGAATTCCCGAGAGGGTGCACGAAAAATCGATCGAAACTCGACTCTGCGCAAAGTTTATGACCGTCGCGTTTTTTCATGAAACCATGCTCATACGACTTACCATGGGCTAATACATCGTGAATGGCCAGTATTTTGAATTTCTGAGACGGTGAACGAAAAACCGTTCGAAACTCGACTCGCGCGAGACTTCGCGCAAAGTTTATGACCGTTGTTTTTTTTTGCGAAAGCGTGCTTGTACGATTTACCATGGGCTAATAAGACGGGAAAGACCAGTATTTTGAATTTCCGAGACTATGCACGAAAAATCGATCGAAACTCGACTCTGCACAAAGTTTATGACTGTCGCGTTTTTTCGTGAAACTATGCTCATACGACTTACCATGGGCTAATACATCGTGAATGGCCAGTATTTTCAATTTCCGAGATGGTGCACGTAAAACCAATCGAAACTCGACACAGCGCGCGACTTCGCGCAATGTTTTTTACCGTCGTATTTTTTTGCGAAAGCGAGCTTGTACGACTTCCCATGGGCTAATAAGACGGGAAAGACCAGTATTTTGAATTTCCAAGACGGTGCACGAAAAACCGATCGAAACTCGACACAGCGCACGACTTCGCGCAAAGTTTATGACCGTCGTATTTTTTTGCGAAAGCATGCTTGTACGACTTTCCATGGGCTAATAAGACGGGAAAGACCAGTATTTTGAATTTCCGAGACGGTGCATGAAAATTCGATCGAAACTTGACTCTGCGCAAAGTTTAAGACCGTCGCGTTTTTTCGTGAAACCATGCTCAGACGACTTACCATGGGCTAAGACATCGTGAATGACCAGTATTTTGAATTTCTGTGACGGTGCACGAAAAACCGATCGAAACTCGACTTTGCGCAAAGTTCGCGCAAAGTTTTTAACCGTCGTATTTTATTGCGAAAGCGTGCTTCTAAGACTTCCCATGGGCTAATAAGACGGGAAAGACCAGTATTTTGAATTTCCGAGACGTTGCACGAAAAACCGATCGAAACTCGACTCTGCGCAAAGTTTATGACCGTTGCGTTTTTTCGTGAAACAAAGCTCATACGACTTACCATGGGCTAATACAACGTGAATGGCCAGTATTTTGAATTTCTTAGACGGCGCATGAAAAACCGATCGAAACTCGACTCGCGCACGACTTCGCGCAAAGTTTATGACCGTCGTATTTTTTTACGAAAGCGTGCTTGTACGACTTCCCATGGGCTAATAAGACGGGAAAGACCAGTATTTTGAATTTCCGAGACGGTGAACGAAAAACCGATCGAAACTCGTCTCTGCGCAAAGTTTAAGACCGTCGCGTTTTTTCATGAAACCATGCTCAGACGACTTACCATGGGCTAATACATCGTGAATGACCAGTATTTTGAATTTCTGGGACGGTGCACGAAAAACCGATCGAAACTCGACATTGCGCAAAGTTCGCGCAAAGTTTTTGACCGTCGTATTTTTTTGCGAAAGCGTGCTTGTACGACTTCCCATGGGCTAATAAGACGGGAAAGACCAGTATTTTGAATTTCCGAGACGGTGCACGAAAAACCGATCGAAACTCGACTCGGCGCAAAGTTTATGACCGTTGCGTTTTTTCGTGAAACTATGCTCATACGACTTACCATGAGCTAATACAATGTGAATGGCCAGTATTTTGAATTTCCAAGACGGTGCACGAAAAACCGATCCAAACTCGAATCGCGCGTGACTTCACGCAAAGTTTATGACCGTCGTATTTTTTTGCGAAAGCGTGCTTGTACGACTTCCCATGGGCTAATAAGACGGGAAAGACCAGTATTTTGAATTTCCGAGACGGTGTAAGAAAAATCGATCCAAACTCGACTCTGCGCAAAGTTTTTGAGCGTCGCGTTTTTTCGTGAAACTATGCTCATACGACTTACCATGGGAGAATACATCGTGAATGGCCAGTATTTTCAATTTCCGAGATGGTGCACGTAAAACCAATCGAAACTCGACACAGCGCGCGACTTCGCGCAATGTTTTTGACCGTCGTATTTTTTTGCGAAAGCTAGCTTGTACGACTTCACATGGGCTAATAAGACGGGAAAGACCAGTATTTTGAATTTCCAAGACGGGGCACGAAAAACCGATCGAAACTCGACTCACGCAAAGATTATGACGGTCGCGTTTTTTCGTGAAACCATGCTTATACGAATTACCATGGGCTAATACAACGTGAATGGCCAGTATTTTGAATTTCCGAGACGGTGCACGAAAAACCGATCGAAACTCGACACAGCGCGCGACTTCGCGCAATGTTTTTGACTGTCGTATTTTTTTGCGAAAGCGTGCTTCTACGACTTCCCATGAGCTAATAAGACGGGAAAGACCAGTATTTTGAATTTCCAACACGGTGCACGAAAAACCGATCGAAACTCGACTCTCGCAAAGATTATGACGGTCGCGTTTTTTCGTGAAACCATGCTCATACGACTTACCATGGGCTAATACAACAACGTGAATGGCCAGTATTTTGAATTTCCGAGACGGTTCACGAAAAACCGATCGAAACTCGACTCTGCGCAAAGTTTATGACCGTTGCGTTTTTTCGTGAAACCAAGCTCACACGACTTACCATGGGCTAATACAATGTGAATGGCCAGTATTTTGAATTTCCGAGACGGTGCACGAAAAACCAATCGAAACTCGACTCGCGCACGACTTCGCGCAAAGTTTATGACCGTCGTATTTTTTTGCGAAAGCGTGCTTGTACGACTTCCCATGTAAGACGGGAAAGACCAGTATTTTGAATTTCCGAGACTGTGCACGAAAAATCGATCGAAACTCGACTCTGCGCAAAGTTTATGACCGTCGCGTTTTTTCGTGAAACTATGCTCATACGACTTACCATGGGCTAATACAACGTGAATGGCCAGTATTTTCAATTTCCGAGACGGTGCACGAAAAACCGATCGAAACTCGACACAGCGCGCGACTTCGCGCAATGTTTTTGACCGTCGTATTTTTTTGCGAAAGCGAGCTTGTACGACTTCCCATGAGCTAATAAGACGGGAAAGACCAGTATTTTGAATTTCCAAGACGGTGCACGAAAAACGGATCGAAACTCGACTCTCGCAAAGATTATGACGGTCGCGTTTTTTCGTGAAACCATGCTCATACGACTTACCATGGGCTAATACAACGTGAATGGCCAGTATTTTGAATTTCTGAGACGGTTCACGAAAAACCGATCGAAACTCGACTCTGCGCAACGTTTATGACTTGCGTTTTTTCGTGAGTCCAAGCTCACACGACTTACCATGGGCTAATACAATGTGAATGGCCAGTATTTTGAATTTCCGAGACGGTGCACGAAAAACCGATCGAAACTCGACTCGCGCACGACTTCGCGCAAAGTTTATGACCGTCGTATTTTTTTGCGAAAGCGAGCTTGTACGACTTCACATGGGCTAAAAAGACGGGAAAGTCCAGTATTTTGAATTTCCATGACGGTGCACGAAAAAACCGATCGAAACTCGACTCTCGCAAAGATTATGACAGTCACGTTTTTTCGTGAAACCATGCTCATACGACTTACCATGGGCTAATACAACGTGAATGTCACAACATGAAGAAAGCTCAAATTCTGATAGAGATTTTTCAGGACTCACGATCATGTATGGAGCAAGAATTGAATACAGAGCACCTAACAAGAAGAGAGAAAGATATTTTCACAAGATTCAATTTTTCCATTCGTCAAGAATCACTCGAATAATGATGAAGATTGTAATTATATGGGGCAAAGCTTATATTTTGTGATGTATCCACAAGTAGTCCAGAACAGTCTAGCTATTGCATTTTATTATTTATTAACTTCCTTATGCTACTCTTGGAGATGAGTTTGATGAAGCGTGCTCATTTCACCTTCTTTAGGTGGGGTGCAATCTTCTCGACTACACTAAGAGACTTCAGGCTTTAGTCTATGGCTTGTGTAGACAAAGCTTCTTTGTACAAATCTTTTACAAAATACAATATCTTTACTTACCAAAAAAAAAAAGCTAATACAACGTGAATGGCCAGTATTTTGAATTTCCGAGACGGTGCATGAAAAACCGATCAAAACTCGACACAGCGCGCGACTTCGCGCAATGTTTTTTACCGTCGTATTTTTTTGCGAAAGCGAGTTTTTACGACTTCCCATGGGCTAATAAGACGGGAAAGACTAGTATTTTGAATTTCTAAGACGGTGCACGAAAAACCGATCGAAACTCGACTCTCGCAAAGATTATGACGGTCGCATTTTTTCGTGAAACCATGCTCATACGACTTACCATGGGTTAATATAACGTGAATGGCCAGTATTTTGAATTTCCGAGACGGTGCACGAAAAACCGATCGAAACTCGACACAGCGCGCGACTTCGCGCAATGTTTTTGACCGTCATATTTTTTTGCGAAAGCGAGCTTGTACGACTTCACATGGGCTAAAAAGACGGGAAAGACCAGTATTTTGAATTTCTAAGACGGTGCACGAAAAAACCGATCGAAACTCGACTCTTGCAAAGATTATGACGGTCACGTTTTTTCGTGAAACCATGCTCATACGACCTACCATGGGCTAATACAACGTGAATGGCCAGTATTTTGAATTTCCGAGACGGTGCACGAAAAACCGATCAAAACTCGACACCGCGCGCGACTTCGCGCAATGTTTTTTACCGTCGTATTGTTTTGCGAAAGCGTGCTTCTACGACTTCCCATGGGCTAATAAGACGGGAAAGACCTGTATTTTGAATTTCCAAGACGGTGAACGAAAAACCGATCGAAACTCGACTCTGCGCAAAGATTATGACCGTTGCGTTTTTTCGTGAAACAAAGCTCATACGACTTACCATGGGCTAATACAACGTGAATGGCCAGTATTTTGAATTTCCGAGACGGCGCACGAAAAACCGATCGAAACTCGACTCGCGCACGACTTCGCGCAAAGTTTATGACCGTCGTATTTTTTTGCGAAACCGTGCTTGTACGACTTCCCATGGGCTAATAAGACGGGAAAGACCAGTATTATGAATTTCCGAGACGGTGAACGAAAAACCGATCGAAACTCGACTCTGCGCAAAGTTTAAGACCGTCGCGTTTTCTCGTGAAACCATGCTCAGACGACTTACCATGGGCTAATACATCGTGAATGACCAGTATTTTGAATTTCTGTGACGGTGCACGAAAAACCGATCGAAACTCGACATTGCGCAAAGTTCGCGCAAATTTTTGACCGTCGTATTTTTTTGCGAAACCGTGCTTGTACGACTTCCCATGGGCTAATAAGACGGGAAAGACCTGTATTTTGAATTTCCAAGACGGTGAACGAAAAACCGATCGAAACTCGACTCTGCGCAAAATTTATGACCGTTGCGTTTTCTCGTGAAACCAAGCTCATACGACTTACCATGGGCTAATTCAATGTGAATGGCCAGTATTTTGAATTTCCGAGACGGTGCACGAAAAACCGATCCAAACTCGACTCGCTAATGACTTCTTGCAAAGTTTATGACCGTCGTATTTTTTTGCGAAAGCGTGCTTGTACGACTTCCCATCGGCTAATAAGACGGGAAAGACCAGTATTTTGAATTTCCGAGACGGTGCACGAAAAATCGATCCAAACTCGACTCTGCGCAAAGTTTATGACCGTCGCGTTTTTTCGTGAAACTATGCTCATACGACTTACCATGGGATAATACATCGTGAATGGACAGTATTCTCAATTTCCGAGATGGTGCACGTAAAACCAATCGAAACTCGACAGAGCGCGCGACTTCGCGCAATGTTTTTGACCGTCGTATTTTTTTACGAAAGCGAGCTTGTACGACTTCACATGGGCTAATAAGACGGGAAAGACCAGTATTTTGAATTTCCAAAACGGGGCACGAAAAACCGATCGAAACTCGACTCACGCAAAGATTATGACGGTCGCGTTTTTTCGTGAAACCATGCTCATACGACTTACCATGGGCTAATACAACGTGAATGGCCAGTATTTTGAATTTCCGAGACGGTGCACGAAAAACCGATCGAAACTCGACACAGCGCGCGACTTCGCGCAATGTTTTTGACCGTCGTATTTTTTTGCGAAAGCGAGCTTGTACGACTTCACATGGGCTAAAAAGACGGGAAAGTCCAGTATTTTGAATTTCCAAGACGGTGCACGAAAAACCGATCGAAACTCGACTCTCGCAAAGATTATGACGGTCACGTTTTTTCGTGAAACCATGCTCATACGACTTTCCATGGGCTAATACAACGTGAATGGCCAGTATTTTGAATTTCCGAAACGGTGCACGAAAAACCGATCAAAACTCGACACAGCGCGCGACTTCGCGCAATGTTTTTTACCGTCGTATTTTTTTCCGAAAGCGAGCTTGTACGACTTCCCATGGGCTAATAAGACGGGAAAGACTAGTATTTTGAATTTCCAAGACGGTGCACGAAAAACCGATCAAAACTCGACTCTCGCAAAGATTATGACGGTCGCGTTTTTTCGTGAAACCATGCTGATACGACTTACCATGGGCTAAGATAACGTTAATGGCCAGTGTTTTGAATTTCCGAGACGGTTCACGAAAAACCGATCGAAACTCGACTCGCGCACGACTTCGCGCAAAGTTTATGACCGTCGTATTTTTTTTGTGAAAGCGTGCTTGTACGACTTTCCATGGGCTAATAAGACGGGAAAGACCAGTATTTTGAATTTCCGAGACTGTGCACGAAAAATCGATCGAAACTCGACTCTGCGCAAAGTTTATGACCGTCGCGTTTTTTCGTGAAACTATGCTCATACGACTTACCATGGGCTAATATATCGTGAATGGCCAGTATTTTCAATTTCCGAGATGGTGCACGTAAAACCAATCGAAACTCGTCACAGCGCGTGACTTCGCGCAATGTTTTTGACCGTCGTATTTTTTTGTGAAAGCGAGCTTGTACGACTTCACATGGGCTAATAAGACGGGAAAGACCAGTATTTTGAATTTCCAAGACGGGGCACGAAAAACCGATCGAAACTCGACTCACGCAAAGATTATGACGGTCGCGTTTTTTCGTGAAACCATGCTCATACGACTTACCATGGGCTAATACATCGTGAATGGCCAGTATTTTGAATTTCTGAGACGGTGAACGAAAAACCGTTCGAAACTTGACTCGCGCGCGACTTCGCGCAAAGTTTATGACCGTTGTATTTTTTTGCGAAAGCGTGCTTGTACGACTTACCATGGGCTAATAAGACGGGAAAGACCAGTATTTTGAATTTCCGAGACTGTGCACGAAAAATCGATCGAGACAAGTCAGGACTTTCATCTTTTCCTATTATATCACCCATGGTTCTCACTCCCCAATAACAACCTCGCCGTCACGAATCATTCCTTCAGATAATCAGGAAATTTCATTTCAACAACCTCTTGTGAACAAAGACATTGCAACTCACCAAACTCATCGCTCTTCGACACATCCCACTATTCAGGACTCCTTGCCTCAAGGTACGCAAAAGTTTAAACATTTGCAAGCTGTGGATGAGGTGGATAAATATAGGAATAAAGGATTAAAGGGTAAAGAAATTATGCGGGAGGACCATGTAAAATCAAAGGATAAGAAAAATGATGGTAGTGTCCTCCCAAAATCGCATGCTCTTCCTTCTATCTAGTATTGATGAAAATAATTTGTTAGAATGTTCGTGGACTTAATAAGACTGAGAAATGTCGGGAGCTCAATAGAATAATCCGATCTGCTGCATGTGATATTGTGATTCTTGTGGAAACAAAAATTAAAACCCATCGTGTTCGTGTTTAGAAGAATTTAATATGGCCTGAGGCAGAACTTTTTACTAATGATCCTCAGGATACTTATGGTCGAGTTTGGGTCTTATGGCATCCTAACCTTGTTACTGCTTGGTTTATTTCTGCTACTAATCAATTCATTCATCTTAAGGCAGAGGATAAACAAACTGGATGTCAATTCAATATTACCGGTATCTATGCATCTAACAGTATGTCTGACAGGAATGCTCTGTGGCGTGATCTGGTTAGCATTGCAAATAGTTATCCTACAGTACCTTGGGTTGTTCTCGGTGACTTTAATACTGTCAGATACACAAATGAGAAAGTGGGGGGTAGAGTGCTTTCCGAATATCAGCTTCAACATTTTAATGATTGTATAGATACTGTTGCATTGACTGATATGAAATCTGTAGGTGCTTGGTTCTTATGGAACAATCAAAGTACTACTGAAAGAAAAATTATGGCTCGACTTGACAGATGTTTGATAAATCAGGAATGGTTAGCAGTTTTCCCAGATTCACTTCTTGAGTACGGTGCTAAGTTATTTTCGGATCACTCTATTATGCATATACATGCAGATAAAGCACTACCCAGAGTCAAGAAACCTTTTAGATTTTTTAATATGTGGAGTTCTCACCCTAAGTTCCTCGAAGTTATTAAGTCAGCTTGGGACATTAATGTATTTGGTTCTCCTCCTTACATCCTATGTCAAAAGCTAAAAGCATGCAAAGCAGCACTTAAGAAGTGGAATTCAACTACATTCGGAAATATCACCAACAGGGTTCAGTTATGCAAGAAAGAACTTATGACTGTGCAAAGCGAGCTAGATCTTCAACCTCTGGATGTGAATCTTATATACAAAGAGGCTGCTGCTAGAAATAACTTTATGCAAGCTTTGAAGCAGGAGGAATGCTTTTTGAAACAGAAGTCACGACAGCATTGGCTTACTCTAGGGGATTCTAATACGAAGTTTTTCTATGCTGCTATTGCTACCAGAAGGGCTACTAATCGTATCAAAAAATGCAAAGGTATAGATGGTAATCTCATTGAGGATTTGGATGAGGTTAAAAATTACACCGAGCAATTTTTTTATTCCTTACTCAATCAGGAGCACCAGCCTAATAGTATTCATGTTGGGCCTACAAGACGACTTGATTCTGAAGCCCTCTCTCATCTTAATGCCCCAATAACGGATGATGAAATTGTGAAAATTGTTTTTAAGTCCCCGAAGCACAAAAGCCCTGGTCCAGATGGATTTCCAGCTGAGTTTTATCAAATTGCATGGTCTATTGTGGGCAATGATGTCATAAAAGCTTGTCGACATTTTTTCTCCTCAGGTCATATTCTTAAAGAAATGAATTGCACTTTTATTTCTTTAGTGCCTAAAAATGATGGAGCCGATTCATTGGAGAACTACCGTCCTATTTCACTGTGCAACTTTATTTATAAGGTTATCTCGAAGTTACTGGCAGATAGACTACAAAAGGTCATGAATAAGGTCATTAGTCCTAATCAGGCTGCTTTTATTAAAGGGAGGAGTATCCATCATAATGTCCTGCTTGCTAATGATTTGGTTAAGGATCTACACTCAAAAACAAGAGGGAAAAAGATCTGTTTTAAAGCTGATTTACGAAAGGCCTTTGACTCAGTCAATAGGCAATTTATTTACATGATGCTCCATAATATGGGCTTCCCTCAGCACTGGGTTCAATGGATTCAATGTTGCTTGGAAACTCCAAAATTTTCGATTCTCTTTAATGGTTCACCTATTGGCTTCTTCGGGAGTAAGAATGCTATTCGGCAAGGCGATCCACTATCTCCTTATCTTTTTACGATTGCAATGGAAGGACTCAGTTGTATGTTAGAAGAGGCTGTTTCCAATGGCAAAATTAAGGTACCATATTATGGTTCTGTTTATATCTCTCACATAACATTTGCTGATGACCTTATTATCTTCCCTCGAGATGATCCAGTTTCTGTGAGTAATCTGGCAGATATTCTTAATGAATTTGGTATAGTTTCTGGTCTTAAGCTAAACCTTGCAAAGAGCAAAGTATACGTTGGTGCTTGCATTGAAAATAAGGATCATATTGCTCAAACATTGGGGGTTGCTGAAGGAAATTTACCGGTTCCTTACTTGGGTCTTCCACTTATATCCACTGGAATCAACAAAGTCTCCTGTCAGATTATTACGGTCGCGTTTTTTCGTGAAACCATGCTCATACGACTTACCAAGGGCTAATACAACGTGAATGGCCAGTATTTTGAATTTCCGAGACGGTGCACGAAAAACCGATCGAAACTCGACACAGCGCGCGACTTCGCGCAATGTTTTTGACCGTCGTATTTTTTTGCGAAAGCGAGCTTGTACAACTTCCCATGGGCTAATAAGACGGGAAAGACAAGTATTTTGAATTTCCAAGACGGTGCACGAAAAATCGATCGAAACTCGACTCTCGCAAAGATTATGACGGTCACGTTTTTTCGTGAAACCATGCTCATACGACTTACTAATACAACGTGAATGGCCAGTATTTTGAATTTCCGAGATGGTGCACGAAAAACCGATCGAAACTCGACACAGCGCGCGACTTCGCGCAATGTTTTTGACCGTCGTATTTTTTTGAGAAAGCGAGCTTGTACGACATCCCATGGGCTAATAAGACGGGAAAGACCAGTATTTTGAATATCCAAGACGGTATTAATATTGGTTCCAGAAGAAATCACATAAGAAATATTGTTACGTAGCCATCTCCTTGCCTTCAGAATTCCTTTCCAAGCAGCAGAATGAGATGTTTTTGCAGATACTTCCCAGATTGATTCCTTGGTAAGGTACCTAGCAAAAACCCATTGTGACCATAAAGAAGACTTATTTTGTAAAATATCCCATAATTGCTTTACCATACAAGCTTTATTCCAATCTCTAATATGTCGAAGATTCAAGCCCCCTTCATCCTTCGGTTTGCAAATGTTGTCCCAATTCACCATATGCATTGCCTTACCATCTGTGCCATTCCAAAAGAAGTTCATAAGTAATTTATCAATATCATTGAGAAGCCCGACTGGTAGAAGGAATGCATGAGACCAATAAATAGAATAAGAGATCAACACTGATCGAATAAGTTCAAGTCGTCCAGCTTTAGAAAGAAGCCTATTTTTCCAAGAGGAAATTCTGTTCTTAATTTTTTGTAGGATAGGCTGACAGGAGACTTTGTTGATTCCAGTGGATATAAGTGGAAGACCCAAGTAAGGAACCGGTAAATTTCCTTCAGCAACTCCCAATGTTTGAGCAATATGATCCTTATTTTCAATGCAAGCACCAACATATACTTTGCTCTTTGCATGGTTTAGCTTAAGACCAGAAACTATACCAAATTCATTAAGAATATCTGCCAGATTACTCACAGAAACTGGATCATCTCGAAGGAAGATAATAAGGTCATCAGCAAATGTTATGTGAGAGATATAAACAGAACCATAATATGGTACCTTAATTTTGCCATTGGAAACAGCCTCTTCTAACATACAACTGAGTCCTTTCATTGCAATCGTAAAAAGATAAGGAGATAGTGGATCGCCTTGCCGAATGCCATTCTTACTCCCGAAGAAGCCAATAGGTGAACCATTAAAGAGAATCGAAAATTTTGGAGTTTCCAAGCAACATTGAATCCATTGAACCCAGTGCTGAGGGAAGCCCATATTATGAAGCATCATGTAAATAAATTGCCTATTGACTGAGTCAAAGGCCTTTCGTAAATCAGCTTTAAAACATATCTTTTTTCCTCTTGTTTTTGAGTGTAGATCCTTAACCAAATCATTAGCAAGCAGGACATTATGATGGATACTCCTCCCTTTAATAAAAGCAGCCTGATTATGACTAATGACCTTATTCATGACCTTTTGTAGTCTATCTGCCAGTAACTTCGAGATAACCTTATAAATAAAGTTGCACAGTGAAATAGGACGGTAGTTCTCCAATGAATCGGCTCCATCATTTTTAGGCACTAAAGAAATAAAAGTGCAATTCATTTCTTTAAGAATATGACCTGAGGAGAAAAAATGTCGACAAGCTTTTATGACATCGTTGCCTACAATAGACCATGCAATTTGATAAAACTCAGCTGAAAATCCATCTGGACCAGGGCTTTTGTGCTTCGAGGACTTAAAAACAACTTTCACAATTTCATCATCCGTTATTGGGGCATTAAGATGAGAGAGGGCTTCAGAATCAAGTCGTCTTGTAGGCCCAACATGAATACTATTAGGCTGCTGCTCCTGATTGAGTAAGGAATAAAAAAATTGCTCGGTGTAATTTTTAACCTCATCCAGATCCTCAATGAGATTACCATCTATACCTTTGCATTTTTTTATACGATTAGTAGCCCTTCTGGTAGCAATAGCAGCATAGAAAAATTTCGTATTAGAATCCCCTAGAGTAAGCCAATGCTGTCGTGACTTCTGTTTCAAAAAGCATTCCTCCTGCTTCAAAGCTTGCATAAAGTTATATCTAGCAGCAGCCTCTTTGTATATAAGATTCGCATCCAGAGGTTGAAGATTTAGCTCGCTTTGCACAGTCATAAGTTCTTTCTTGCATAACTGAACCCTGTCGGTGATATTTCCGAATGTAGTTGAATTCCACTTCTTAAGTGCTGCTTTGCATGCTTTTAGCTTTTGACATAGGATGTAAGGAGGAGAACCAAATACATTAATGTCCCAAGCTGACTTAATAACTTCGAGGAACTTAGGGTGAGAACTCCACATATTAAAAAATCTAAAAGGTTTCTTGACTCTGGGTAGTGCTTTATCTGCATGTATATGCATAATAGAGTGATCCGAAAATAACTTAGCACCGTACTCAAGAAGTGAATCTGGGAAAACTGCTAACCATTCCTGATTTATCAAACATCTGTCAAGTCGAGCCATAATTTTTCTATCAGCAGTACTTTGATTGTTCCATGAGAACCAATCACCTACAGATTTCATGTCAGTCAATGCAGCAGTAGCTATACAATCATTAAAATGTTGAAGCTGACATTCTGAAAGCACTCTACCCCCCACTTTCTCATTTGTGTATCTTACAGTATTAAAGTCACCGAGAACAACCCAAGGTACTGTAGGATAACTATTTGCAATGCTAACCAGATCACTCCATAGAGCATTCCTATCAGACATACTGTTAGATGCATAGATATCGGTAATATTGAATTGACATCCAGTCTGTTTATCCTCTGCCTTAAGATGAATGAATTGATTAGTAGCAGAAATAAACCAAGCAGTAACAAGGTTAGGATGCCATAAGATCCAAACTCGACCATAAGTATCCTGAGGATCATTAGTAAAAAGTTTTGCCTTAGGCCATATTAAATTCTTCTGAACTCGAACACGATGGGTTTTAATTTTTGTTTCCACAAGAATCACAATATCACATGCAGCAGATCTGATTATTCTATTGAGCTCCCGACATTTCTCAGTCTTATTAAGTCCACGAACATTACAACAGATTATTTTCATCAATACTAGATAGAAGGAAGAGCATGCGATTTTGGGAGGACACTACCATCCTTTTTCTTATCCTTTGATTTTACATGGTCCTCCCGCATAATATCTTTACCCTTTAATCCTTTATTCCTATATTTATCCACCTCATCCACAGCTTGCAAATGTTTAAACTTTTGCGTACCTTGAGGCAAGGAGTCCTGAATAATGGGATGTGTCGAAGAGCGATGAGTTTGATGAGTTGCAATGTCTTTGTTCCCAAGAGGTTGTTGAAATGAAATTTCCTGATTATCTGAAGGAATGATTCGTGACGGCGAGGTTGTTATTGGGGAGTGAGAACCATGGGAAGCTCCTGCAGTGAAAGTCTCTGATATAATAGGAAAAGATAAAAGTCCTGACTTGTCTTTCTCCGGTTCGTGTCGCTGCCCCAACGAGTCAGAGTGCTCATTCATCTTCTCCGCCATCATCTCTGTTGACACTGGAGTATCAGTGCTTGGTTTAGTGGTAATGACCCCATTCTGTGGCTCTTGGCGTGGTCGGTAGACCTGTGTGATTTTTTGTGAAGGCTGTTGGCAAGCACCATTTACATGTCCAAAAGATAGACAAACCTTGCTTCGTTGTGGCTTCCAAGAATATGAGACTTTCACCTTTCGAGTGCTCCCATCAAGATCACGGTAAGAAACTTCATTCGGTAGTTCCTCATCGGAAGAAACCATTACACAAGCTCTGGCAAAGGTCAATCTCGTTTGCGAAGCTGTTGCCTTATCAATATACAATGGCTGTCCCAAGGTGCTGCAAAGCTTTGCAATAAAACGACGACCCCAGAGATGTAGTGGAAGTCCATGGAAAGAAACCCATATTGGGATAGATTGTAGACTGTCTAACTCCATTCTCACATCAGGTGCCCAGCGTCGTAGTATCATTGGATGACCACGGATAGTCCAAAATCCTTCAAGGACCCGTTGTAAATCTTCTTCAGAATAAAGCTTGCATACAAAGAATCCGGTCTCCAACATATGAAGATCAAATGTTGATATTCCCAATCGAGTTCTGATATATGAGGATAATGGAAAAAATGATGTTCTTAGTCCAACAACGTAGCCCACAATTGCCATGGACCATGTCTCAATTAGTTCGTCAGAATCGATAGTCTCATACACAGCAATCTTCTGATCAGCCTGTACTTCTGGAGCAAAAAAGTCCAGTCGAAGATCCGGACTACCCACTGGAGCCTTGAAGAGGCTACTCCAAGGCCGAGGATCTCGGGAAATAGGAGCAGGAGGTCGTGATCTAGATCGTGAACGACCTCGGGCCTGGTTCATTGAAGGAGCATCCCGTCGAGAAGAAGAATTCAGCGGTGGAACATCCTGGTGTGAAACCGGCCTAAGCTGCTGGGGAGGAACCAGCGGCTGTTGGAGAGGAGCAACCCCCTCCCGCTGTGAAGGAACCAGCGGTTGAGGAGCAACCCTCTCCCGTTGTTGCTGGAGAGGGGCGTTCCGCTGGGAAGCAACCAGCGCAGGCCGCTGGGATGAAGCCAGCGGAGGAGCATCCCGCTGGAACAGAGGATGCGAAGCAGAATCGCTCGCATCCATGGCGTCGCTCGCCCTAGAGACCGCCAGCCTCCTAGGGGAGAGGAAGCCACCACCCTTCCGCAGCCGTCGCCCTTGGAGTTGCCGCAGGAAGAGCGGCAGTGAACCCAGCCCCAATCGCAGCGCAGCCTCCACCGTTTCTCGCCCTAGAGTCCGTCCCGCTCCTAGAGGAGAAGAGCCGCCGCTCTTCCACGCCTGAAATCGCCGATTCCCCGCATGGAATCGCTGATCGCAAGAGCGACCGCCGGCCTTCCTTCGCCGCGGAGCGATCGTAGAAGAGAAATCGCCCAAGGGAGCAATCGCCCTCCGCTGCCCACTCTTCGGTAAGAGATGAGGTTGCCGTCCCCAGCGCCGATCGCAAGCGCAAGCCCAAGCAGAGCAGAGCACTCACGCACGCACGCAAGGGAAAGCAGGCCCATTCCACCCCATTCCCAAGCGCAGGCCCTAGCCGTTTCTCTCTCTCTCCGACCGTCGTAAAATCGATCGAAACTCGACTCTGCGCAAAGTTTATGACCGTCACGTTTTTTCGTGAAACTATGCTCATACGACTTACCATGGGCTAATACATCGTGAATGGCCAGTATTTTCAATTTCCGAGATGGTGCACGTCAAACCAATCGAAACTCGACACAGCGCGCGACTTCGCGCAATGTTTTTGACCGTCGTATTTTTTTGCGAAAGCGAGCTTGTACGACTTCCCATGGGCTAAAAAGACGGGAAAGACCAGTATTTTGAATTTCCAAGACGGTGCACGAAAAACCGATCGAAACTCGACCCTCGCAAAGATTATGACGGTCGCGTTTTTTCGTGAAACCATGCTCATACGACTTACCCTGGGCTAATACAACGTGAATGGCCAGTGTTTTGAATTTCCTTGACGGTGCATGAAAAACCGATCGAAACTCGACACAGCGCGCGACTTCGCGCAATGTTTTTTACCGTCGTATTTTTTTTCGAAAGCGAGCTTGTACGACTTCCCATGGGCTAATAAGACGGGAAAGACCAGTATTTTGAATTTCCAAGACGGTGCACGAAAAACCGATCGAAACTCGACTCTCGCAAAGATTATGACGGTCGCATTTTTTCGTGAAACCATGCTCATACGACTTACCATGGGCTAATACAATGTGAATGGCCAGTGTTTTGAATTTCCGAGACGGTTCACGAAAAACCGATCGAAACTCGACTCGCGCACGACTTCGCGCAAAGTTTATGACTGTCATATTTTTTTACGAAAGAGTGCTTGTACGACTTTCCATGGGCTAATAAGACGGGAAAGACCAGTATTTTGAATTTCCGAGACGGTGCACGAAAAACCGATCGAATCTCGACTCTGCGCAAAGTTTATGACCGTCGCGTTTTTTCGTGAAACTATGCTCATACGACTTACCATGGGCTAATACATCGTGAATGGCCAGTATTTTCAATTTCCGAGATGGTGCAGGTAAAACCAATCGAAACTCGACACAGTGCGCGACTTCGCGCAATGTTTTTGTCCGTCGTATTTTTTTGCGAAAGCGAGCTTGTATGACTTCACATGGGCTAATAAGACGGGAAAGACCAGTATTTTGAATTTCCAAGACGGCGCACGAAAAACCGATCGAAACTCGACTCTCGCAAAGATTATGACGGTCGCGTTTTTTCGTGAAACCATTCTCATACGACTTACCATGGGCTAATACAACGTGAATGGCCAGTATTTTGAATTTCCGAGACGGTGCACGAAAAACCGATCGAACCTCGACACAGCGCGCGACTTCGCGCAATGTTTTTGACCGTCGTATTTTTTTGCGAAAGCGAGCTTGTACGACTTCCCATGGCCTAATAAGATGGGAAAGACCAGTATTTTAAATTTCCGAGACGGTGCATGAAAAACCGATCGAAACTCGACTTTCGCAAAGATTATGACGGTCGCGTTTTTTCGTGAAACCATGCTCATACGACTTACCATGGGCTAATACAACGTGAATGGCCAGTATTTTGAATTTCCGAGACGGTTCACGAGAAACCGATCGAAACTCGACTCGCGCAAAGTTTATGACTGTTGCGTTTTTTCGTGAAACCAAGCTCACACGACTTACCATGGGCTAATACAATGTGAATGGCCAGTATTTTGAATTTCCGAGACGGTGCACGAAAAACCGATCGAAACTCGACTCTGCGCAAAGTTTATGACTGTTGCGTTTTTTCGTGAAACCAAGCTCACACGACTTACCATGGGCTAATACAATGTGAATGGCCAGTATTTTGAATTTCCGAGACGGTGCATGAAAAACCGATCGAAACTCGTCTCGCGCACGACTTCGCGCAAAGTTTATGACCGTCGTATTTTTTTGCGAAGGCGTGCTTGTACGACTTCACATGGACTAATAAGACGGGAAAGACCAGTATTTTGAATTTCCGAGACTGTGCACGAAAAATCGATCGAAACTCGACTCTGCGCAAAGTTTATGACCGTCGCGTTTTTTCGTGAAACTATGCTCATACGACTTACCAAGGGCTAATACATCGTGAATGGCTGGTATTTTCAATTTCCGAGATGTTGCACGTAAAACCAATCGAAACTCGACACAGCGCGCGACTTCACGCAATGTTTTTGACCGTCGTATTTTTTTGCGAAAGCGAGCTTGTACGACTTCACATGGGCTAATAAGACGGGAAAGACCAGTATTTTGAATTTCCAAGACGGTGCACGAAAAACCGATCGAAACTCGACTCTCGCAAAGATTATGACGGTCGCATTTTTTCTTGAAACCATGCTCATACGACTTACCATGGGCTAATACAACATGAATGGCCAGTATTTTGAATTTCCGAGCTGGTGCACGAAAAACCAATCGAAACTCGACACAGCGCGCGACTTCGCGCAATGTTTTTGACCGTCGTATTTTTTTGCGAAAGCGAGCTTGTACGACTTCACATGGGCTAATAAGACGGGAAAGACCAGTATTTTGAATTTCCAAGACGGTGCACGAAAAACCGATCGAAACTCGACTCTCGCAAAGATTATGACGGTCGCATTTTTTCTTGAAACCATGCTCATACGACTTACCATGGGCTAATACAACATGAATGGCCAGTATTTTGAATTTCCGAGCTGGTGCACGAAAAACCGATCGAAACTCGACTCAGCGCGCGACTTCGCGCAATGTTTTTGACCGTCGTATTTTTTTTGCGAAAGCGAGCTTGTACGACTTCCCATGGGCTAGTAAGACGGGAAAGACCAGTATTATGAATTTCCGAGACTGTGCACGAAAAATCGATCGAAACTCGACTCACGCAAAGATTATGACGGTCGCATTTTTTCGTGAAACCATGCTCATACGACTTACCATGGGCTAATACAACGTGAATGGCCAGTATTTTGAATTTCCGAGACGGTTCACGAAAAACCGATCGAAACTCGACTCTGCGCAAAGTTTATGACTGTTGCGTTTTTTCGTGAAACCAAGCTCACACGACTTACCATGGGCTAATACAATGTGAATGGTCAGTATTTTTGAATTTCCGAGACGGTGCACGAAAAACCGATCGAAACTCGACTCGCGCACGACTTCGCGCAAAGTTTATGACCGTCGTATTTTTTTGGGAAAGCGTGCTTGTACGACTTCCCATGGGCTAATAAGACGGGAAAGACCAGTATTTTGAATTTCCGAGACGGTGCACGAAAAATCGATCGAAACTCGACTCTGCGCAAAGTTTATGACCGTCGCGTTTTTTCGTGAAACTATGCTCATACGACTTACCATGGGCTAATACATCGTGAATGGCTAGTATTTTCAATTTCCGAGATGGTGCACGTAAAACCAATCGAAACTCGACACAGCGCGCGACTTCGCGCGATGTTTTTGACCGTCGTATTTTTTTGCGAAAGCGAGCTTGTACGACTTCACATGGGCTAATAAGACGGGAAAGACCAGTATTTTGAATTTCCAAGACGGTGCACGAAAAACCGATCGAAACTCGACTCTCGCAAAGATTATGACGGTCGCATTTTTTCTTGAAACCATGCTCATACGACTTACCATGATACAACGTGAATGGCCAGTATTTTCAATTTCCGAGATGGTGCACGAAAAACCGATCGAAACTCGACACTGCGCGCGACTTCGCGCAATGTTTTTGACCGTCGTATTTTTTTGCGAAAGCGAGCTTGTACGACTTCGTTCTTTTGGAATGGCACAGATGGTAAGGCAATGCATATGGTGAATTGTGACAACATTTGCAAACCGAAGGATGAAGGGGGCTTGAATCTTCGACATATTAGAGATTGGAATAAAGCTTGTATGGTAAAGCAATTATGGGATATTTTACAAAACAAGTCTTCTTTATGGTTACAATGGGTTTTTGCTAGGTACCTTACCAAGGAATCAATCTGGGAAGTATCTGCAAAAACATCTCATTCTGCTGCTTGGAAAGGAATTCTGAAGGCAAGGAGATGGCTACGTAACAATATTTCTTATGTGATTTCTTCTGGAACAAATATTAATATGTGGTATCATCCTTGGGTGAATGGGAAAAGTATATTTCAAATATTTGGTGATAGAGTACGACAGGATCTGGGGGCTCCCAAAGACTGGAAGGTTTCTGAATTCATTAACAATGGTACATGGTGTCTTCCTAACCCTACCTCCCCAGACATGTTATTACTTTGGACGACTATTAGGGCTATTCCAATCAAGAACAACTCTTCAGATATGCTTATTTGGCTTCATGATAATGGTAAATTTAGTGCTATATCTGCATGGAACCAAATTAGACGACGAAACAACAAGTGGATCCCAAGTAGTTGGACATGGGATAGTCCATGCTCACAGCGACATTCCTTATGTACATGACAGGCCCATCTCGGCAAACTTCCTACGATGGATAATATGCAGCGAAGAGGTATTTATATTGTAAATCGGTGCTCTTTGTGTATGCAAAAGGAAGAAAGCGTTGACCATCTATACTTTGCTTGTGATTATTCATCTTGGATATGGGAAGAGATCTTGAAGCGATTTGATCTTCAAAGGCTACCACGGCCAAACTTGCATCATGAACTAGAAAGGCTAATGCAAGGCTTCTCAAGAAAGGGTCCTCTTACACAACTAGCAAGAATTATATTCAGATGTGCTATTTGGTGGATTTGGAAGGAGAGGTGTGGCAGAATTTTTGAGTGTCACGACATGAACAAAGCTCAAATTCTGATAGAGATTCTTCAGGACTCACGATCATGCATGGAGCAAGAATTGAATATAGAGCACCTAACAAGAAGAGAGAAAGAGATTTTCACAAAATTCAATTTTTTCATTAGTCAATAATCACTCGAATAATGAAGAAGATTGTAATGTATTATGGGGCAAAACTTATATTTTGTGATGTATCCACAAGTACTCCAGAACAGTCTAGCTATTGCATTTTTTATTAACTTCCTTGTGCTACTCTTGGAGATGAGTTCGATGAAGCGTGCCCATTTCACCTTCTTTTGGTGGGGTGCAATCTTCTCGACTACACTAAGGGACTTCAGGCTTTAGTCTATGGCTTGTGTAGACAAAGCTTCTTTGTACAAATCTTTTACAAAATACATTATCTTTACTTACCAAAAAAAAAAAAAAAAAAGCTTGTACGACTTCACCTGGGCTAATAAGACGGGAAAGACCAGTATTTTGAATTTCCAAGACGGTGCACGAAAAACCGATCGAAACTCGACTCTCGCAAAGATTATGACGGTCGCGTTTTTTCTTGAAACCATGCTCATACGACTTACCATGGGCGAATACAACGTGAATGGCCAGTATTTTGAATTTCCGAGATGGTGCACGAAAAACCGATCGAAACTCGACACAGCGCGCGACTTCGCGCAATGTTTTTGACCGTCGTATTTTTTTGCGAAAGTGAGCTTGTACGACTTCCCATGGGCTAATAAGACGGGAAAGAACAGTATTTTGAATTTCCGAGACGGTGAACGAAAAACCGATCGAAACTCGACTCTCGCAAAGATTATGACGGTCGCATTTTTTCATGAAACCATGCTCATACGACTTACCATGGGCTAATATAACGTGAATGGCCAGTATTTTGAATTTCCGAGACGGTGCATGAAAAACCGATCGAAACTCGACACAGCGCGCGACTTCGCGCAATGTTTTTGACCGTCGTATTTTTTTGTGAAAGCGAGCTTGTACGACTTCCCATGGGCTAATAAGATGGGAAAGACCAGTATTTTGAATTTCCAAGACGGTGCACGAAAAACCGATCGAAACTCGACTCTGCGCAAAGTTTAAGACCGTCGCGTTTTTTCGTGAAACCATGCTCAGACGACTTACCATGGGCTAATACATCGTGAATGACCAGTATTTTGAATTTCTGTGACGGTGCACGAAAAACCGATCGAAACTCGACTTTGCGCAAAGTTCGCGCAAAGATTTTGACCGTCGTATTTTTTTGCGAAAGCGTGTTTCTACGACTTCCCATGTGCTAATAAGACGGGAAAGACCAGTATTTTGAATTTCCGAGACGGTGCACGAAAAACCGATCGAAACTCGACTCTGCGCAAAGTTTATGACCGTTGCGTTTTTTCGTGAAACAAAGCTCATACGACTTACCATAGGCTAATACAACGTGAATGGCCAGTATTTTGAATTTCCGAGACGGCGCACGAAAAACCGATCGAAACTCGACTCGCGGACGACTTCGCGCAAAGTTTATGACCGTCGTATTTTTTTGCGAAAGCGTGCTTGTACGACTACCCATGGGCTAATAAGACGGGAAAGACCAGTATTTTGAATTTCCGAGACGGTGAACGAAAAACCGATCGAAACTCGACTCTGCGCAAAGTTTAAGACCGTCGCGTTTTTTCGTGAAACCATGCTCAGACGACTTACCATGGGCTAATACATCGTGAATGACCAGTATTTTGAATTTCTGTGATGGTGCACGAAAAACCGATCGAAACTCGACATTGCGCAAAGTTCGCGCAAAGTTTTTGACCGTCGTATTTTTTTGCGAAAGCGTGCTTGTACGACTTCCCATGGGCTAAAAAGACGGGAAAGACCATTATTTTGAATTTCCGAGACGGTGCACGAAAAACCGATCGAAACTCGACTCTGCGCAAAGTTTATGACAGTTGCGTTTTCTCGTGAAACCAAGCTCATACGACTTACCATGGGCTAATACAATGTGAATGGCCAGTATTTTGAATTTCCGAGACGGTGCACGAAAAACCGATCGAAACTCGACTCGAGCACGACTTCGCGCAAAGTTTATGACCGTCGTATTTTTTTGTGAAAGCGTGCTTGTACGACTTCCCATGGGCTAATAAGATGGGAAAGACCAGTATTTTGAATTTCCGAGACAGTGCACGAAAACTCGATCCAAACTCGACTCTGCGCAAAGTTTATGATCGTCGTGTTTTTTCCTGAAACTATGCTCATACGACTTACCATGGGATAATACATCGTGAATGGCCAGTATTTTCAATTTCCGAGATGGTGCACGTAAAACCAATCGAAACTCGACACAGCGCGCGACTTTGCGCAATGTTTTTGTCCGTCGTATTTTTTTGCGAAAGCGAGCTTGTACGACTTCACATGGGCTAATAAGACGGGAAAGACCAGTATTTTGAATTTCCAAGACGGGGAACGAAAAACCGATCGAAACTCGACTCACGCAAAGATTATGACGGTCGCGTTTTTTCGTGAAACCATGCTCATACGACTTACCATGGGCTAATACAACGTGAATGGCCAGTATTTTGAATTTCCGAGACGGTGCACGAAAAACCGATCGAAACTCGACACAGCGAGCGACTTTGCGCAATGTTTTTGACCGTCGTATTTTTTTGCGAAAGCGAGCTTGTACGACTTCCCATGGGCTAATAAGACGGGAAAGACTAGTATTTTGAATTTCCAAGACGGTGCACGAAAAACCGATCGAAACTCGACTCTCGCAAAGATTATGACGGTCGCGTTTTTTCGTGAAACCATGCTCATACGACTTACCATGGGCTAATACAACGTGAATAGCCAGTATTTTGAATTTCCGAGACGGTCCACGAAAAACCGATCGAAACTCGACTCTGCGCAAAGTTTATGACCGTTGCGTTTTTTCTTGAAACCAAGCTCACACGACTTACCATGGGCTAATACAATGTGAATGGCCAGTATTTTGAATTTCCGAGACGGTGCACGAAAAGCCAATCGAAACTCGACTTGCGCACGACTTTGCGCAAAGTTTATGACCGTCGTATTTTTTTGCGAAAGCGTGCTTGTACGACTTCCCATGGGCTAATAAGACGGGAAAGACAGTATTTTGAATTTCCGAGACTGTGCACGAAAAATCGATCGAAACTCGACTCTGCGCAAAGTTTATGACCGTCGCGTTTTTTCGTGAAACTATGCTCATACGACTTACCATGGGCTAATACATCGTGAATGGCCAGTATTTTCAATTTCTGAGATGGTGCACGTATAACCAATCGAAACTCGACCCAGCGCGCGACTTCGCGCAATGTTTTTGAACGTCGTATTTTTTTGCAAAAGCGAGCTTGTACGACTTCACATGGGCTAAAAAGACGGGAAAGACCAGTATTTTGAATTTCGAAGACGGTGCACGAAAAACCGATCGAAACTCGACTCTCGCAAAGATTATGACGGTCGCGTTTTTTCGTGAAACCATGCTCATACGACTTACCATGGGCTAATACAACGTGAATGGCCAGTATTTTGAATTTCCGAGATGGTGCACGAAAAACCGATCGAAACTCGACACAGCGCGCGACTTCGCGCAATGTTTTTTACCGTCGTATTTTTTTGCGAAAGCGAGCTTGTACGACTTCCCATGGGCTAATAAGACGGGAAAGACCAGTATTTTGAATTTCCAAGACGGTGCACGAAAAACCGATCGAAACTCAACTCTCGCAAAGATTATGACGGTCGCGTTTTTTCATGAAACCATGCTCATACGACTTACCATGGGCTAATATAACGTGAATGGCCAGTATTTTGAATTTCCGAGACGGTGCACAAAAAACCGATCGAAAATCGACAGCGCGCGACTTCGCGCAAAGTTTATGACCTCGCGTTTTTTCATGAAACAATGCTCATACGACTTACCATGGGCTAATAAGACGGGAAAGACGAGTATTTTGAATTTCCAAGACGGTGCACGAAAAACCG
The DNA here is from genome assembly GCA_029747655.1 of Ensete ventricosum. Lineage (NCBI taxonomy): Eukaryota > Viridiplantae > Streptophyta > Magnoliopsida > Zingiberales > Musaceae > Ensete > Ensete ventricosum. The sequence goes on along the minus strand of JAQQAF010000007.1, from coordinate 22,444,791 downwards.
ATCGAAACTCGACTCTGCGCAAAGTTTATGACCGTCGTGTTTTTTCGTGAAACTATGCTCATACGAATTACCATGGGCTAATACATCGTGAATGGCCAGTATTTTCAATTTCCGAGATGGTGCACGTAAAACCGATCGAAACTCGACACAGCGCGCGACTTCGCGCAATGTTTTTTACCGTCGTATTTTTTTGCGAAAGTGAGCTTGTACGACTTCCCATGGGCTAATAAGACGGGAAAGACCAGTATGTTGAATTTCCAAGACGGGGCACGAAAAACCGATCGAAACTCGACTCACGCAAAGATTATGACGGTCGCGTTTTTTCGTGAAACCATGCTCATACGACTTACCATGGGCTAATACATCGTGAATGGCCAGTATTTTGAATTTCTGAGACGGTGAACGAAAAACCGTTCCATCTTTAGGTGGGGTACAATCTTCTCGACTACACTAAGAGACTTCAGGCTTTAGTCTCTGGCTTGTGTAGACAAAGCTTCTTTGTACAAATCTTTTACAAAATACATTATCTTTACTTACAAAAAAAAAAGAACGAAAAACCGTTCCAAACTAGACTCGCGCGCGACTTCGCGCAAAGTTTATGACCGTTGTATTTTTTTGCGAAAGCGTGCTTGTACGACTTACCATGGGCTAATAAGACGGGAAAGACCAGAATTTTGAATTTCCGAGACTGTGCACGAAAAATCGATCGAAACTCGACTCTGCGCAAAGTTTATGACCGTCGCGTTTTTTCGTGAAACTATGCTCATACGACTTACCATGGGCTAATACATCGTGAATGGCCAGTATTTTCAATTTCCGAGACGGTGCACGAAAAACCGATCGAAACTCGACACAGCGCGCGACTTCGCGCAATGTTTTTGACCGTCGTATTTATTTGCGAAAGCGAGCTTATACGACTTCCCATGGGCTAATAAGACGGGAAAGACCAGTATTTTGAATTTCCAAGACGGTGCACGAAAAACCGATCGAAACTCGACTCTCGCAAAGATTATGACGGTCACGTTTTTTCATGAAACCATGCTCATACGACTTACCATGGGCTAATATAACGTGAATGGCCAGTGTTTTGAATTTCCGAGACGGTTCACGAAAAACCGATCGAAACTCGACTCGCGCACGACTTCGCTAAAAGTTTATGACCGTCGTATTTTTTTGCGAAAGCGTGCTTGTACGACTTTCCATGGGCTAATAAGACGGGAAAGACCAGTATTTTGAATTTCCGAGACGGTGCACGAAAAACCGATCGAAACTCGACTCTGCGCAAAGTTTATGTCCGTTGCGTTTTTTCGTGAAACAAAGCTCATACGACTTACCATGGGCTAATACAACGTGAGTGGCCAGTATTTTGTATTTCCGAGACGGTGCACGAAAAACCGATCGAAACTCGACTCGCGCACGACTTCGCGCAAAGTTTATGACCGTCGTATTTTTTTACGAAAGCGTGCTTGTACGACTTCCCATGGGCTAATAAGATGGGAAAGACCAGTATTTTGAATTTCCGTGACGGTGCACGAAAAACCGATCGAAACTCGACTCTGCGCAAAGTTTAAGACCGTCACGTTTTTTCGTGAAACCATGCTCAGACGACTTACCATGGGCTAATACATCGTGAATGACCAGTATTTTGAATTTCTGGGATGGTGCACGAAAAACCGATCGAAACTCGACATTGCGCAAAGTTCGCGCAAAGTTTTTGACCGTCGTATTTTTTGGCGAAAGCGTGCTTGTACGACTTCCCATGGGCTAATAAGACTGGAAAGACCAGTATTTTGAATTTCCGAGACGGTGCACGAAAAACCGATCGAAACTCGACTCTGCGCAAAGTTTATGACCGTTGCGTTTTCTCGTGAAATCAAGCTCATACGACTTACCATGCGCTAATACAATGTGAATGGCCAGTATTTTGAATTTCCGAGACGGTGCACGAAAAACCGATCGAAACTCGACACAGCGCGCGACTTCGCGCAATGTTTTTGACCGTCGTATTTTTTTGCGAAAGCGAGCTTGTACGACTTCCCATGGGCTAATAAGACGGGAAAGACCAGTATTTTGAATTTCCAAGACGGTGCACGAAAAACCGATCGAAACTCGACTCTCGCAAAGATTATGACGGTCGCGTTTTTTCGTGAAACCATGCTCATACGACTTACCATGGGCTAATACAACGTGAATGGCCAGTATTTTGAATTTCCGAGACGGTGCACGAAAAACCGATCGAATCTCGACACAGCGCACGACTTCGCGCAATGTTTTTGACCGTCGTATTTTTTTGCGAAAGCGAGCTTGTACGACTTCCCATGGGCTAATAAGACGGGAAAGACCAGTATTTTGAATTTTCAAGACGGTGCACGAAAAACCGATCGAAACTCGACTCTCGCAAAGATTATGACGGTCGCGTTTTTTCGTGAAACCATGCTCATACGACTTACCATGGGCTAATACAACGTGAATGGCCAGTATTTTGAATTTCCGAGACGGTGCACGAAAAACCGATCGAAACTCGACACAGCGCGCGACTTCGCGCAATGTTTTTGACCGTCGTATTTATTTGCGAAAGCGAGCTTATACGACTTCCCATGGGCTAATAAGACGGGAAAGACCAGTATTTTGAATTTCCAAGACGGTGCACGAAAAACCGATCGAAACTCGACTCTCGCAAAGATTATGACGGTCGCGTTTTTTCGTGAAACCATGCTCATACGACTTACCATGGGCTAATACAACGTGAATGGCCAGTATTTTGAATTTCCGAGACGGTGCACGAAAAACCGATCGAAACTCGACACAGCGCGCGACTTCGCGCAATGTTTTTTACCGTCGTATTTTTTTGCGAAAGCGAGCTTGTACGACTTCCCATGGGCTAATAAGACGGGAAAGACCAGTATTTTGAATTTCCAAGACGGTGCACGAAAAACCGATCGAAACTCGACTCTCGCAAAGATTATGACGGTCGCATTTTTTCGTGAAACCATGCTTATACGACTTACCATGGCCTAATACAACGTGAATGGCCAGTATTTTGAATTTCCGAGACGGTGCACGAAAAACCGATCGAAACTCGACACAGCGCGCGACTTCGCGCAATGTTTTTTACCGTCGTATTTTTTTGCGAAAGCGAGCTTGTACGACTTCCCATGGGCTAATAAGACGGGAAAGACCAGTATTTTGAATTTTCAAGACGGTGCACGAAAAACCGATCGAAACTCGACTCTCGCAAAGATTATGACGGTCGCGTTTTTTCGTGAAACCATGCTCATACGACTTACCATGGGCTAATACAACGTGAATGGCCAGTATTTTGAATTTCCGAGACGGTGCACGAAAAACCGATCGAAACTCGACACAGCGCGCGACTTCGCGCAATGTTTTTGACCGTCGTATTTATTTGCGAAAGCGAGCTTATACGACTTCCCATGGGCTAATAAGACGGGAAAGACCAGTATTTTGAATTTCCAAGACGGTGCACGAAAAACTGATCGAAACTCGACTCTCGCAAAGATTATGACGGTCGCGTTTTTTCGTGAAACCATGCTTATACGACTTACCATGGGCTAATACAACATGAATTGCCAGTATTTTGAATTTCCGAGACGGTGCACGAAAAACCGATCGAAACTCGACACAGCGCGCGACTTCGCGCAATGTTTTTTACCGTCTTATTTTTTTGCGAAAGCGAGCTTGTACGACTTCCCATGGGCTAATAAGATGGGAAAGACCAGTTTTTTGAATTTCCAAGACGGTGCACGAAAAACCGATCGAAACTCTACTCTCGCAAAGATTATGACGGTCACGTTTCTTCATGAAACCATGCTCATACGACTTACCATGGGCTAATATAACGTGAATGGCCAGTGTTTTGAATTTCCGAGACGGTTCACGAAAAACCGATCGAAACTCGACTCGCGCACGACTTCGCTAAAAGTTTATGACCGTCGTATTTTTTTGCGAAAGCGTGCTTGTACGACTTTCCATGGGCTAATAAGACGGGAAAGACCAGTATTTTGAATTTCCGAGACGGTGCACAAAAAATCGATCGAAACTCGACTCTGCGCAAAGTTTATGACCATCGCGTTTTTTCATGAAACAATGCTCATACGACTTACCATGGGCTAATACATCATGAATGGCCAGTATTTTCACTTTCCGAGATGGTGCACGTAAAACCAATCTAAACTCGTCACAGCGCGCGACTTCGCGCAATGTTTTTGACCGTTGTATTTTTTTGCGAAAGCGAGCTTGTACGACTTCACATGGGCTAATAAGACGGGAAAGACCAGTATTTTGAATTTCAAGACGGGGCACGAAAAACCGATCGAAACTCGACTCACGCAAAGATTATGACGGTCGCATTTTTTCGTGAAACCATGCTCATACGACTTACCATGGGCTAATATATCGTGAATGGCCAGTGTTTTGAATTTCCGAGACGGTTCACGAAAAACCGATCGAAACTCGACTCGCGCACGACTTCGCTAAAAGTTTATGACCGTCGTATTTTTTTGCGAAAGCGTGCTTGTACGACTTTCCATGGGCTAATAAGACTGGAAAGACCAGTATTTTGAATTTCCGAGACGGTGCACAAAAAATCGATCGAAACTCGACTCTGCGCAAAGTTTATGACCATCGCGTTTTTTCATGAAACAATGCTCATACGACTTACCATGGGCTAATACATCATGAATGGCCAGTATTTTCACTTTCCGAGATGGTGCACGTAAAACCAATCTAAACTCGTCACAGCGCGCGACTTCGCGCAATGTTTTTGACCGTTGTATTTTTTTGCGAAAGCGAGCTTGTACGACTTCACATGGGCTAATAAGACGGGAAAGACCAGTATTTTGAATTTCAAGACGGGGCACGAAAAACCGATCGAAACTCGACTCACGCAAAGATTATGACGGTCGCATTTTTTCGTGAAACCATGCTCATACGACTTACCATGGGCTAATATATCGTGAATGGCCAGTGTTTTGAATTTCCGAGACGGTTCACGAAAAACCGATCGAAACTCGACTCGCGCACGACTTCGCTAAAAGTTTATGACCGTCGTATTTTTTTGCGAAAGCGTGCTTGTACGACTTTCCATGGGCTAATAAGACTGGAAAGACCAGTATTTTGAATTTCCGAGATGGTGCACGAAAAACCGATCGAAACTCGACTCTGCGCAAAGTTTATGACCGTTGCGTTTTTTTCGTGAAACAAAGCTCATACGACTTACCATGGGCTAATACAACGTGAGTGGCCAGTATTTTGAATTTCCGAGACGGTGCACGAAAAACCGATCGAAACTCGACTCGCGCACGACTTCGCGCAAAGTTTATGACCGTCGTATTTTTTTACGAAAGCGTGCTTGTACGACTTCCCATGGGCTAATAAGATGGGAAAGACCAAAGACCAGTATTTTGAATTTCCGTGACGGTGCACGAAAAACCGATCGAAACTCGACATTGCGCAAAGTTCGCGCAAAGTTTTTGACCGTCATATTTTTTTGCGAAAGCGTGCTTGTACGACTTCCCATGGGCTAATAAGACTGGAAAGACCATTGTTTTGAATTTCCGAGACGGTGCACGAAAAACCGATCGAAACTCGACTCTGCGCAAAGTTTATGACCGTTGCGTTTTCTCGTGAAATCAAGCTCATACGACTTACCATGCGCTAATACAATGTGAATGGCCAGTATTTTGAATTTCCGAGACGGTGCACGAAAAACCGATCGAAACTCGACACAGCGCGCGACTTCGCGCAATGTTTTTGACCGTCGTATTTTTTTGCGAAAGCGAGCTTGTACGACTTCCCATGGGCTAATAAGACGGGAAAGACCAGTATTTTGAATTTCCAAGACGGTGCACGAAAAACCGATCGAAACTCGACTCTCGCAAAGATTATGACGGTCGCATTTTTTCGTGAAACCTTATCAAGATACAATGGTTGTCCCAGGGTGCTGCAAAGCTTTGCAATAAAACGACGACCCCAGAGATGTAGTGGAAGTCCATGAAAAGAAACCCATATTGGGATAGACTGTAGACTGTCTAACTCCAATCTCACATCAGGTGCCCAGCGTCGTAGTATCATTGGATGACCACGGATAGTCCAAAATCCTTCAAGGACCCGTTGTAAATCTTCTTCCGAATAAAGCCTGCATACAAAGAATCCGGTCTCCAACATATGAAGATCAAATGTTGATATTCCCCATCGAGTTCTGATGTATGAGGATAGTGGGAAAAAGGATGTTCTTAGTCCAACAACGTAGCCCACAATTGCCATTGACCATGTCTCAATTAGTTCGTCGGAATCAATAGCCTCATACACAGCAATCTTCTGGTCAGCCTGTACTTCTGGAGCAAAAAAGTCCAGTCGAAGATCCGGACTACCCACTGGAGCCTTGAAGAGGCTACTCCAAGGTTTCGGATCTCGGGAAATAGGAGCTGGAGGTCGTGATCTAGATCGTGAACGACCTCGGGCCTGGTTCATTGAAGGAGCATCCCGTCGAGAAGAAGAAATCAGCGGTGGAACATCCTGGTGTGAAACCGGCCTAAGCTGCTGGGGAGGAACCAGCGGCTGTTGGAGAGGAGCAACCCCCTCCCGCGGTGAAGTAACCAGCGGCTGTGGAGCAACCCTCTCCCGCTGTGACTGCTGGAGAGGGGCGTTCTGCTGTGAAGCAATCAGCCGCTGGGAAGAAGCCAGCGGAGGAGCATCCCGCTGGAACAGAGGATGCGAAGCAGAGTGCCGCGTCCGGCCGCTCGCATCCATGGCGTCGCTCGCCCTAGCCGCCAGCCGCCTAGGGGAGAGGAAGCCACCACCCTGCCCACACTAATGTCGCAGCCGTCGCCCCTTCCACGCCGATTGCAGAAGCAGCCGTCGCCCTTTCCACGCTGGAGTTGCCGCAGGAAGCGGCAGTGAACCCAGCCCCAATCGCAGCGCAGCTTCCACCGTTTCTTGCCCTAGAGTCCGTCCCGCGCCTAGGGGAGAAGAGCCGCCGCCCTTCCACGCCTGAAGTCGCCGATTCCCGGCCTGGAATCGCTGATCGCAGGAGCGACCGCCGGCCTTCCACTCGCCGCGGAGTGATCGTAGAGGAGAAATCGCCCAAGGGAATCGCAAGCACAAGCGCAAGGGAAGAGGTTGCCGTCCCCAGCGTCGATCGCAAGCGCAAGCGCAAGCCCAAGCAGAGCAGAGCACTCACGCACGCACGCAAGGGAACGCAGGCCCATTCCCCCCCATTCCCAAGCCGATGCGTGCACCGTCTCTCTTCTGATGAGGAACTGCCGAATGATGTTTCTTACCGTGATCTTGATGGGAGCACCCGAAAGGTGAAAGTCTCATATTCTTGGAAGCCACAACGATGCAAGGTTTGTCTATCTTTTGGACATGTAAATGGTGCCTGCCAACAGCCTTCACAAAAAATCACACAGGTCTACCGACCACGCCAAGAGCCACAGAATGGGGTCACTACCACTAATCCAAGCACTGATACTCCAGTGCCAACAGTGGTGATGGCGGAGAAGATGATTGAACACTCTGACTCGTTGGGGCAGCGACACGAACAAGAGAAAGACAAGTCAGGACTTCCATCTTTACCTATTATATCAGAGAATTTCACTGCAGGAGCTTCCCAAGGTTCTCACTCCCCAATAACAACCTCGCCTTCACGAATCACTCCTTCAGATAATCAGGAAATTTCATTTCAACAACCTCTTGGGAACCAAGACATTGCAACTCACCAAACTCATCGCTCTTCGACACATTCCGCTATTCAGGACTCCTTGCCTCAAGGTACGCAAAAATTTAAACATTTGCAAGCTGTGGATGAGGTGGATAAATATAGGAATAAAGGATTAAAGGGTAAAGATATTATGCGAGAGGACCATGCAAAATCAAAGGATAAGAAAAAGGATGGTAGTGTCCTCCCAAAATCGCATGCTCTTCCTTCTATCTAGTATTGATGAAAATAAGCTGTTGGAATGTTCGTGGACTTAATAAGACTGAGAAATGTCGGGAGCTCAATAGAATAATCCGATCTGCTGCATGTGACATTGTCATTCTTGTGGAAACAAAAATTAAACCTCATCGTGTTCAAGTTCAGAAGAATTTAATATGGCCTGAGGCAGAACTTTTTACTAATGATTCTCAGGATACTTATGGTCGAGTTTGGGTCTTATGGCATCCTAATCTTGTTACTGCTTGGTTTATTTCTGCTACTAATCAATTCATTCATCTTAAGGCAGAGGATAAACAGACTGGATGTCAATTCAATATTACCGGTATTTATGCATCTAACAGTATGTCTGACAGGAATGCTCTATGGCGTGATCTGGTTAGCATTTCAAATAGTTATCCTACAGTACCTTGGGTTGTTCTCGGTGACTTTAATACTGTCAGATACACAAATGAGAAAGTGGGGGGTAGAGTGCTTTCCGAATGTCAGCTTCAACATTTTAATGATTGTATAGATACTGCTGCATTGACTGACATGAAATCTGTAGGTGATTGGTTCTCATGGAACAATCAAAGTACTGCTGAAAGAAAAATTATGGCTCGACTTGACAGATGTTTGATAAATCAGGAATGGTTAGCAGTTTTTCCAGATTCACTTCTTGAGTACGGTGCTAAGTTATTTTCGGATCACTCTATTATGCATATACATGCAGATAAAGCACTACCAAGAGTCAAGAAACCTTTTAGATTTTTTAATATGTGGAGTTCTCACCCAAAGTTCCTCGAAGATATTAAGTCAGCTTGGGACATTAATGTATTTGGTTCTCCCCCTTACATTCTATGTCAAAAACTAAAAGCATGCAAAGCAGCACTGAAGAAGTGGAATTCAACTACATTTGGAAATATCAACGACAGAGTTCAGTTATGCAAGAAAGAACTTATGGCTGTGCAAAGCGAGCTAAATCTTCAACCTCTGGATGCGAATCTTATATACAAAGAGGCTGCTGCTAGAAATAACTTTATGCAAGCTTTGAAGCAGGAGGAATGCTTTTTGAAACAGAAGTCACGACAGCATTGGCTTACTCTAGGGGATTCTAATACGAAGTTTTCTATGCTGCTATTGCTACCAGAAGGGCTACTAATCGCATCAAAAAATGCAAAGGTATAGATGGTAATCTCATTGAGGATCTGGATGAGGTTAAAAATTACACCGAGCAATTTTTTTATTCCTTACTCAATCAGGAACAGCAGCCTAATAGTATTCATGTTGGGCCTACAAGACGACTTGATTCTGAAGCCCTCTCTCATCTTAATGCCCCAATAACGGATGATGAAATTGTGAAAGTTGTTTTTAAGTCCCCGAAGCACAAAAGCCCTGGTCCAGATGGATTTCCAGCTGAGTTTTATCAAATTGCATGGGCTATTGTAGGCAACGATGTCATAAAAGCTTGTCGACATTTTTTCTCCTCAGGTCACATTCTGAAAGAAATGAATTGCACTTTTATTTCTTTAGTGCCTAAAAATGATGGAGCCGATTCATTGGAGAACTACCGTCCTATTTCACTGTGCAACTTTATTTATAAGGTTATCTCTAAGTTGCTGGCAGATAGACTACAAAAGGTCATGAATAAGGTCATTAGTCCTAATCAGGCTGCTTTTATTAAAGGGAGGAGTATCCATCATAATGTCCTGCTTACTAATGATTTGGTTAAGGATCTACACTCAAAAACAAGAGGGAAAAAGATCTGTTTTAAAGCTGATTTACGGAAGGCCTTTGACTCAGTCAATAGGCAATTTATTTACATGATGCTCCATAATATGGGCTTCCCTCAGCGCTGGGTTCAATGGATTCAATGTTGCTTGGAAACTCCAAAATTTTCGATTCTCTTTAATGGTTCACCTATTGGCTTCTTCGGGAGTAAGAATGGCATTCGGCAAGGCGATCCACTATCTCCTTATCTTTTTACGATTGCAATGGAAGGACTCAGTTGTATGTTAGAAGAGGCTGTTTCCAATGGCAAAATTAAGGTACCATATTATGGTTCTATTTATATCTCTCACATAACATTTGCTGATGACCTTATTATCTTCCTTCGAGATGATCCAGTTTCTGTGAGTAATCTGGCAGATATTCTTAATGAATTTGGTATAGTTTCTGGTCTTAAGCTAAACCATGCAAAGAGCAAAGTATATGTGGGTGCTTGCATTGACAATAAGGATCATATTGCTCAAACATTGGGAGTTGCTGAAGGAAATTTACCGGTTCCTTACTTGGGTCTCCCACTTATATCCACTGGAATCAACAAAGCCTCCTGTCAGCCTATCATACAAAAAATTAAGAACAGAATTTCCTCTTGGAAAAATAGGCTTCTTTCTAAAGCTGGACGACTTGAACTTATTCGATCTGTGTTGACCTCTTATTCTATTTATTGGTCTCATGCATTCCTTCTACCAGCCGGGCTTCTCCATGATATTGATAAATTACTTATGAACTTCTTTTGGAATGGCACAGATGGTAAGGCAATGCACATGGTGAATTGGGACAGCATTTGCAAACCGAAGGATGAAGGGGGGCTGAATCTTCGACATATCAGAGATTGGAATAAAGCTTGTATGGTAAAGCAATTATGGGATATTTTACAAAACAAGTCTTCCTTATGGTCACAATGGGTTTTTGCTAGGTACCTTACCAAGGAATCAATCTGGGAAGTATCTGCAAAAACATCTCATTCTGCTGCTTGGAAAGGAATTCTAAAGGCAAGGAGATGGCTACGTAACAATATTTCTTATGTGATTTCTTCTGGAACCAATATTAATATGTGGTATGATCCTTGGGTGAATGGGAAAAGCATATTTCAGATATTTGGTGATAGAGTACGACAGGATCTGGGGGCTCCCAAAGACTGGAAGGTTTCTGAATTCATTAACAATGGTACTTGGTGTCTTCCCAACCCTACCTCCCCTGACATGTTATTACTTTGGCCGACTATTAGGGCTATTACAATCAAGAACAACTCTTCAGATATGCTTATTTGGCTTCATGATAACGGTAAATTTAGTGCTACATCTGCATGGAACCAAATTAGACGACGAAACAACAAGTGGATCCAAAGTAGTTGGACATGGGATAGTCCATGCTCACAGCGACATTCCTTATGTACATGGCAGGCCCTTCTCGGCAAACTTCCTACAATGGACAATATGCAGCGAAGAGGTATTTATATTGTAAATCGGTGCTCTTTGTGTATGCAAAATGAAGAAAGTGTTGACCATCTATACTTTGCTTGTGATTATTCATCTTGGATATGGAAGGAGATCTTGAAGCGATTTGATTTTCAAAGGCTACCACGGCCAAACTTGCATCATGAATTAGAAATGCTTATGCAAAGCTTCTCAAGAAAGGGGCCTCTTACACAACTAGCACGAATTATATTCAGATGTGCTATTTGGTGGATTTGGAAGGAGAGGTGTGGCAGAATTTTTGAGTGTCACAACATGAAGAAAGCTCAAATTCTGATAGAGATTCTTCAGGACTCACGATCATGTATGGAGCAAGAATTGAATACAGAGCACCTAACAAGAAGAGAGAAAGATATTTTCACAAGATTCAATTTTTCCATTCGTCAAGAATCACTCGAATAATGATGAAGATTGTAATTATATGGGGCAAAGCTTATATTTTGTGATGTATCCACAAGTAGTCCAGAACAGTCTAGCTATTGCATTTTATTATTTATTAACTTCCTTATGCTACTCTTGGAGATGAGTTTGATGAAGCGTGCTCATTTCACCTTCTTTAGGTGGGGTGCAATCTTCTCGACTACACTAAGAGACTTCAGGCTTTAGTCTATGGCTTGTGTAGACAAAGCTCTTTGTACAAATCTTTTACAAAATACAATATCTTTACTTACCAAAAAAACATTTTTTCGTGAAACCATGCTCATACGACTTACCATGGGCTAATACAACGTGAATAGCCAGTATTTTGAATTTCCGAGACAGTGCACGAAAAACCGATCGAAACTCGACACAGCGCGCGACTTCGCGCAATTTTTTTGACCGTCGTATTTATTTGCGAAAGCGAGCTTATACGACTTCCCATGGGCTAAAAAGATGGGAAAGACCAGTATTTTGAATTTCCGAGACGGTGCACGAAAAACCGATCGAAACTCGACTCTGCGCAAAGTTTATGACCGTTGCGTTTTCTCGTGAAATCAAGCTCATACGACTTACCATGCGCTAATACAATGTGAATGGCCAGTATTTTGAATTTCCGAGACGGTGCACGAAAAACCGATCGAAACTCGACTCGCGCACGACTTCGCGCAAAGTTTATGACCGTCGTATTTTTTTGCGAAAGCGTGCTTGTACGACATCCCAAGGGCTAATAAGACGGGAAAGACCAGTATTTTGAATTTCCGAGACTGTGCACGAAAAATCGATCGAAACTCGACTCTGCGCAAAGTTTATGACCGTCGTGTTTTTTCGTGAAACTATGCTCATACGACTTACCATGGGCTAATACATCGTGAATGGCCAGTATTTTCAATTTCCGAGATGGTGCACGTAAAACCAATCGAAACTCGACACAGCGCGCGACTTCGCGCAATGTTTTTTACCGTCGTATTTTTTTGCGAAATCGAGCTTGTACGACTTCCCAAGGGCTAATAAGACGGGAAAGACCAGTATTTTGAATTTCTAATACAACTCATACGACTTACCATGGGCTAATACAACGTGAGTGGCCAGTATTTTGAATTTCCGAGACGGTGCACGAAAAACCGATCGAAACTCGACTCGCGCACGACTTCGCGCAAAGTTTATGACCGTCGTATTTTTTTACGAAAGCGTGCTTGTACGACTTCCCATGGGCTAATAAGTTGGGAAAGACCAGTATTTTGAATTTCCGTGACGGCGCACGAACAACCGATCGAAACTCGACTCTGCGCAAAGTTTAAGACCGTTACGTTTTTTCGTGAAACCATGCTCAGACGACTTACCATGGGCTAATACATCGTGAATGACCAGTATTTTGAATTTCCGAGACGGTGCACGAAAAACCGATCGAAACTCGACTCTGCGCAAAGTTTATGACCGTTGCGTTTTCTCGTGAAATCAAGCTCATACGACTTACCATGCGCTAATACAACAATGTGAATGGCCAGTATTTTGAATTTCCGAGACGGTGCACGAAAAACCGATCGAAACTCGACTCGCGCACGACTTCGCGCAAAGTTTATGACCGTCGTATTTTTTTGCGAAAGCGTGCTTGTACGACTTCCCAAGGGCTAATAAGACGGGAAAGACCAGTATTTTAAATTTCTGTGACGGTGCACGAAAAACCGATCGAAACTCGACATTGCGCAAAGTTCGCGCAAAGTTTTTGACCGTCGTATTTTTTTGCGAAAGCGTGCTTGTACGACTTCCCATGGGCTAATAAGACTGGAAAGACCAGTGTTTTGAATTTCCGAGACGGTGCACGAAAAACCGATCGAAACTCGACTCTGCGCAAAGTTTATGACCGTTGCGTTTTCTCGTGAAATCAAGCTCATACGACTTACCATGCGCTAATACAATGTGAATGGCCAGTATTTTGAATTTCCGAGACGGTGCACGAAAAACCGATCGAAACTCGACACAGCGCGCGACTTCGCGCAATGTTTTTGACCGTCGTATTTTTTTGCGAAAGCGAGCTTGTACGACTTCCCATGGGCTAATAAGACGGGAAAGACCAGTATTTTGAATTTCCAAGACGGTGCACGAAAAACCGATCGAAACTCGACTCTCGCAAAGATTATGACGGTCGCGTTTTTTCGTGAAACCATGCTCATACGACTTACCATGGGCTAATACAACGTGAATAGCCAGTATTTTGAATTTCCGAGACGGTGCACCGAAAAACCGATCGAAACTCGACACAGCGCGCGACTTCGCGCAATGTTTTTGACCGTCGTATTTATTTGCGAAAGCGAGCTTATACGACTTCCCATGGGCTAATAAGACGGGATAGACCAGTATTTTGAATTTCCGAGACGGTGCACGAAAAACCGATCGAAACTCGACTCTCGCAAAGATTATGACGGTCGCGTTTTTTCGTGAAACCATGCTTATACGACTTACCATGGGCTAATACAACGTGAATGGCCAGTATTTTGAATTTCCGAGACGGTGCACGAAAAACCGATCGAAACTCGACACAGCGCGCGACTTCGCGCAATGTTTTTTACCGTCGTATTTTTTTGCGAAAGCGAGCTTGTACGACTTTTTTTTTTTGGTAAGTAAAGATATTGTATTTTGTAAAAGATTTGTCGAGCTTGTACGACTTCCCATAGGCTAATAAGACGGGAAAGACCAGTATTTTGAATTTCCAAGACGGTGCACGAAAAACCGATCGAAACTCGACTCTCGCAAAGATTATGACGGTCACGTTTTTTCATGAAACCAAGCTCATACGACTTACCATGGGCTAATATAACGTGAATGGCCAGTGTTTTGAATTTCCGAGACGGTTCACGAAAAACCGATCGAAACTCGACTCGCGCACGACTTCGCTAAAAGTTTATGACCGTCGTATTTTTTTGCGAAAGCGTGCTTGCACGACTTTCCATGGGCTAATAAGACGGGAAAGACCAGTATTTTGAATTTCCGAGACGGTGCACGAAAAACCGATCGAAACTCGACTCTGCGCAAAGTTTATGACCGTTGCGTTTTTTCGTGAAACAAAGCTCATACGACTTACCATGGGCTAATACAACGTGAGTGGCCAGTATTTTTAATTTCCGAGACGGTGCACGAAAAACCGATCGAAACTCGACTCGCGCACGACTTCGCGCAAAGTTTATGACCGTCGTATTTTTTTACGAAAGCATGCTTGTACGACTTCCCATGGGCTAATAAGATGGGAAAGACCAGTATTTTGAATTTCCGTGACGGTGCACGAAAAACCGATCGAAACTCGACTCTGCGCAAAGTTTAAGACCGTCACGTTTTTTCGTGAAACCATGCTCAGACGACTTACCATGGGCTAATACATCGTGAATGACCAGTATTTTGAATTTCTGTGACGGTGCACGAAAAACCGATCGAAACTCGACATTGCGCAAAGTTCGCGCAAAGTTTTTGACCGTCGTATTTTTTTGCGAAAGCGTGCTTGTACGACTTCCCATGGGCTAATAAGACTGGAAAGACCAGTATTTTGAATTTCCGAGATGGTGCACGAAAAACCGATCGAAACTCGACTCCGCGCAAAGTTTATGACCGTTGCGTTTTCTCGTGAAATCAAGCTCATACGACTTACCATGCGCTAATACAATGTGAATGGCCAGTATTTTGAATTTCCGAGACGGTGCACGAAAAACCGATCGAAACTCGACTCGCGCACGACTTCGCGCAAAGTTTATGACCGTCGTATTTTTTTGCGAAAGCGTGCTTGTACGACTTCCCATGAGCTAATAAGACTGGAAAGACCATTATTTTGAATTTCTGAGACGGTGCACGAAAAACCGATCGAAACTCGACTCTGCGCAAAGTTTATGACCGTTGCGTTTTCTCGTGAAATCAAGCTCATACGACTTACCATGCGCTAATACAATGTGAATGGCCAGTATTTTGAATTTCCAAGACGGTGCACGAAAAACCGATCGAAACTCGACACACGCAAAGATTATGACGGTCGCGTTTTTTCGTGAAACCATGCTCATACGACTTACCATGGGCTAATACAACGTGAATGGCCAGTATTTTGAATTTCCGAGACGGTGCACGAAAAACCGATCGAATCTCGACACAGCGCGCGACTTCGCGCAATGTTTTTGACCGTCGTATTTATTTGCGAAAGCGAGCTTATACGACTTCCCATGTGCTAATAAGACGGGAAAGACCAGTATTTTGAATTTCCAAGACGGTGCACGAAAAACCGATCGAAACTCGACTCTCGCAAAGATAATGACGGTCGCATTTTTTCGTGAAACCATGCTCATACGACTTACCATGGGCTAATACAACGTGAATAGCCAGTATTTTGAATTTCCGAGACGGTGCACGAAAAACCGATCGAAACTCGACACAGCGCGCGACTTCGCGCAATGTTTTTGACCGTCGTATTTATTTGCGAAAGCGAGCTTATACGACTTCCCATGGGCTAATAAGACGGGATAGACCAGTATTTTGAATTTCCGAGATGGTGCACGAAAAACCGATCGAAACTCGACTCTCGCAAAGATTATGACGGTCGCGTTTTTTCGTGAAACCATGCTTATACGACTTACCATGGGCTAATACAACGTGAATGGCCAGTATTTTGAATTTCCGAGACGGTGCACGAAAAACCGATCGAAACTCGACACAGCGCGCGACTTCGCGCAATGTTTTTTACCGTCGTATTTTTTTGCGAAAGCGAGCTTGTACGACTTCCCATGGGCTAATAAGACGGGAAAGACCAGTATTTTGAATTTCCAAGACGGTGCACGAAAAACCGATCGAAACTCGACTCTCGCAAAGATTATGACGGTCACGTTTTTTCATGAAACCAAGCTCATACGACTTACCATGGGCTAATATAACGTGAATGGCCAGTGTTTTGAATTTCCGAGACGGTTCACGAAAAACCGATCGAAACTCGACTCGCGCACGACTTCGCTAAAAGTTTATGACCGTCGTATTTTTTTGCGAAAGCGTGCTTGCACGACTTTCCATGGGCTAATAAGACGGGAAAGACCAGTATTTTGAATTTCCGAGACGGTGCACGAAAAACCGATCGAAACTCGACTCTGCTCAAAGTTTATGACCGTTGCGTTTTTTCGTGAAACAAAGCTCATACGACTTGCCATGGGCTAATACAACGTGAGTGGCCAGTATTTTGAATTTCCGAGACGGTGCACGAAAAACCGATCGAAACTCGACTCGCGCACGACTTCGCGCAAAGTTTATGACCGTCGTATTTTTTTACGAAAGCGTGCTTGTACGACTTCCCATGAGCTAATAAGATGGGAAAGACCAGTATTTTGAATTTCCGTGACGGTGCACGAAAAACCGATCGAAACTCGACTCTGCGCAAAGTTTAAGACCGTCACGTTTTTTCGTGAAACCATGCTCAGACGACTTACCATGGGCTAATACATCGTGAATGACCAGTATTTTGAATTTCTGTGACGGTGCACGAAAAACCGATCGAAACTCGACATTGCGCAAAGTTCGCGCAAAGTTTTTGACCGTCGTATTTTTTTGCGAAAGCGTGCTTGTACGACTTCCCATGGGCTAATAAGACTGGAAAGACCAGTATTTTGAATTTCCGAGACGGTGCACGAAAAACCGATCGAAACTCGACTCCGCGCAAAGTTTATGACCGTTGCGTTTTCTCGTGAAATCAAGCTCATACGACTTACCATGCGCTAATACAATGTGAATGGCCAGTATTTTGAATTTCCGAGACGGTGCACGAAAAACCGATCGAAACTCGACTCGCGCACGACTTCGCGCAAAGTTTATGACCGTCGTATTTTTTTGCGAAAGCGTGCTTGTACGACTTCCCATGAGCTAATAAGACTGGAAAGACCATTATTTTGAATTTCCGAGACGGTGCACGAAAAACCGATCGAAACTCGACTCTGCGCAAAGTTTATGACCGTTGCGTTTTCTCGTGAAATCAAGCTCATACGACTTACCATGCGCTAATACAATGTGAATGGCCAGTATTTTGAATTTCCGAGACGGTGCACGAAAAACCGATCGAAACTCGACTCGCGCACGACTTCGCGCAAAGTTTATGACCGTCGTATTTTTTTGCGAAAGCGTGCTTGTACGACTTCCCAAGGGCTAATAAGACGGGAAAGACCAGTATTTTGAATTTCCGAGACTGTGCACGAAAAATCGATCGAAACTCGACTCTGCGCAAATTTTATGACCGTCGTGTTTTTTCGTGAAACTATGCTCATACGACTTACCATTGGCTAATACATCGTGAATGGCCAGTATTTTCAATTTCCGAGATGGTGCACGTAAAACCGATCGAATCTCGACACAGCGCGCGACTTCGCGCAATGTTTTTTACCGTCGTATTTTTTTGCGAAAGCGAGCTTATACGACTTCCCATGTGCTAATAAGACGGGAAAGACCAGTATTTTGAATTTCCAAGACGGTGCACGAAAAACCGATCGAAACTCGACTCTCGCAAAGATTATGACGGTCGCGTTTTTTCGTGAAACCATGCTTATACGACTTACCATGGGCTAATACAACGTGAATGGCCAGTATTTTGAATTTCCGAGACGGTGCACGAAAAACCGATCGAAACTCGACACAGCGCGCGACTTCGCGCAATGTTTTTTACCGTCGTATTTTTTTGCGAAAGCGAGCTTGTACGACTTCCCATGGGCTAATAAGATGGGAAAGACCAGTATTTTGAATTTCCAAGACGGTGCACGAAAAACCGATCGAAACTCGACTCTAGCAAAGATTATGACGGTCACGTTTTTTCGTGAAACCATGCTTATACGACTTACCATGGGCTAATACAACGTGAATGACCAGTATTTTGAATTTCCGAGACGGTGCACGAAAAACCGATCGAAACTCGACACAGCGCGCGACTTCGCGCAATGTTTTTTACCGTCGTATTTTTTTGCGAAAGCGAGCTTGTACGACTTCCCATGAGCTAATAAGACGGGAAGGACCAGTATTTTGAATTTCCAAGACGGTGCACGAAAAACCGATCGAAACTCGACTCTCGCAAAGATTATGACGGTCACGTTTTTTCATGAAACCATGCTCATACGACTTACCATGGGCTGCTAATATAACGTGAATGGCCAGTGTTTTGAATTTCCGAGACGGTTCACGAAAAACCGATCGAAACTCGACTCGCGCACGACTTCGCTAAAAGATTATGACCGTCGTATTTTTTTGCGAAAGCGTGCTTGTACGACTTTCCATGGGCTAATAAGACGGGAAACACCAGTATTTTGAATTTCGGAGACGGTCCACGAAAAACCGATCGAAACTCGACTCTGCGCAAAGTTTATGACCGTTGCGTTTTTTTTGTGAAACAAAGCTCATACGACTTACCATGGGCTAATACAACGTGAGTGGCCAGTATTTTGAATTTCCGAGACGGTGCACGAAAAACCGATCGAAACTCGACTCGCGCACGACTTCGCGCAAAGTTTATGACCGTCGTATTTTTTTATGAAAGCGTGCTTGTACGACTTCCCATGGGCTAATAAGATGGGAAAGACCAGTATTTTGAATTTCCGTGACGGTGCACGAAAAACCGATCGAAACTCGACTCTGCGCAAAGTTTAAGACCGTCACGTTTTTTCGTGAAACAATGCTCAGACGACTTACCATGGGCTAATACATCGTGAATGACCAGTATTTTGAATTTCTGTGACGTTGCACGAAAAACCGATCGAAACTCGACATTGCGCAAAGTTCGCGCAAAGTTTTTGACCGTCGTATTTTTTTGCGAAAGCGTGCTTGTACGACTTCCCATGGGCTAATAAGACTGGAAAGACCAGTATTTTGAATTTCCGAGACGGTGCACGAAAAACCGATCGAAACTCGACTCTGCGCAAAGTTTATGACCCTAGTTTTCTCGTGAAATCAAGCTCATACGACTTACCATGCGCTAATACAATGTGAATGGCCAGTATTTTGAATTTCCGAGACGGTGCACGAAAAACCGATCGAAACTCGACTCGCGCACGACTTCGCGCAAAGTTTATGACCGTCGTATTTTTTTGCGAAAGCGTGCTTGTACGACTTTCCATGGGCTAATAAGACGGGAAAGACCAGTATTTTGAATTTCTGAGACGGTGCACGAAAAACCGATCGAAACTCGACTCTGAGCAAAGTTTATGACCGTTGCGTTTTTTCGTGAAACAAGGCTCATACGACTTACCATGGGCTAATACAACGTGAGTGGCCAGTATTTTGAATTTCCGAGACGGTGAACGAAAAACCGATCGAAACTCGACTCGCGCACGACTTCGCGCAAAGTTTATGACCGTCGTATTTTTTTACGAAAGCGTGCTTGTACGACTTCCCATGGGCTAATAAGATGGGAAGGACCAGTATTTTGAATTTCCGTGACGGTGCACGAAAAACCGATCGAAACTCGACTCTGCGCAAAGTTTAAGACCGTTACGTTTTTTCGTGAAACCATGCTCAGACGACTTACCATGGGCTAATACATCGTGAATGACCAGTATTTTGAATTTCTATGACGGTGCACGAAAAACCGATCGAAACTCGACATTGCGCAAAGTTCGCGCAAAGTTTTTGACCGTCGTATTTTTTTGCGAAAGCGTGCTTGTACGACTTCCCATGGGCTAATAAGACTGGAAAGACCCGTATTTTGAATTTCCGAGACGGTGCACGAAAAACCGATCGAAACTCGACTCTGCGCAAAGTTTATGACCGTTGCGTTTTCTCGTGAAATCAAGCTCATACGACTTACCATGCGCTAATACAATGTGAATGGCCAGTATTTTGAATTTCCGAGACGGTGCACGAAAAACCGATCGAAACTCGACACAGCGCGCGACTTCGCGCAATGTTTTTGACCGTCGTATTTTTTTGCGAAAGCGAGCTTGTACGACTTCCCATGGGCTAATAAGACGGGAAAGACCAGTATTTTGAATTTCCAAGACGGTGCACGAAAAACCGATCGAAACTCGATTCTCGCAAAGATTATGACGGTCGCGTTTTTTCGTGAAACCATGCTCATACGACTTACCATGGGCTAATACAACGTGAATGGCCAGTATTTTGAATTTCCGAGACGGTGCACGAAAAACCGATCGAAACTCGACACAGCGCGCGACTTCGCGCAATGGTTTTGACCGTCATATTTATTTGCGAAAGCGAGCTTATACGACTTCCCATGGGCTAATAAGACGGGAAAGACCAGTATTTTGAATTTCCAAGACGGTGCACGAAAAACCGATCGAAACTCGACTCTCGCAAAGATTATGACGGTCGCGTTTTTTCGTGAAACCATGCTTATACGACTTACCATGGGCTAATACAACGTGAATGGCCAGTATTTTGAATTTCCGAGACGGTGCACGAAAAACCGATCGAAACTCGACACAGCGCGCGACTTCGCGCAATGTTTTTACCGTCGTATTTTTTTGCGAAAGCGAGCTTGTACGACTTCCCATGGGCTAATAAGATGGGAAAGACCAGTATTTTGAATTTCCAAGACGGTGCACGAAAAACCGATCGAAACTCTACTCTCGCAAAGATTATGACGGTCACGTTTTTTAATGAAACCATGCTCATACGACTTACCATGGGCTAATATAACGTGAATGGCCAGTGTTTTCAATTTCCGAGACGGTTCACGAAAAACCGATCGAAACTCGACTCGCGCACGACTTCGCTAAAAGTTTATGACCGTCGTATTTTTTTGCGAAAGCGTGCTTGTACGACTTTCCATGGGCTAATAAGACGGGAAAGACCAGTATTTTGAATTTCCGAGACGGTGCACAAAAAATCGATCGAAACTCGACTCTGCGCAAAGTTTATGACGGTCGCGTTTTTTCGTGAAACTATGCTCATACGACTTACCATGGGCAAATACATCGTGAAAGGCCAGTATTTTCAATTTCTGAGATGGTGCACGTAAAACCAATCGAAACTCGACACAGCGCGCGACTTCGCGCAATGTTTTTGACCGTCGTATTTTTTTGCGAAAGCGAGCTTGTACGACTTCACATGGGCTAAAAAGACGGGAAAGACCAGTATTTTGAATTTCCAAGACGGTGCACGAAAAACCGATCGAAACTCGACTCTCGCAAAGATTATGACGGTCGCGTTTTTTCGTGAAACCATGCTCATACGACTTACCATGGGCTAATACAACTTGAATGGCCAGTATTTTGAATTTCCGAGATGGTGCACGAAAAACCGATAGAAACTCGACACAGTGCGCGACTTCGCGCAATGTTTTTTGACCGTCGTATTTTTTTCCGAAAGCGAGCTTGTACGACTTCCCATGGGCTAATAAGACGGGAAAGACCAGTATTTTGAATTTCCAAGACGGCGCACGAAAAACCAATCGAAACTCGACTCTCACAAAGATTATGACGGTCGCGTTTTTTAGTGAAACCATGCTCATACGACTTACCATGGGCTAATACAACGTGAATGGCCAGTATTTTGAATTTCCGAGACGGTTCACGAAAAACCGATCGAAACTCGACTCTGCGCAAAGTTTATGACCGTTGCGTTTTTTCGTGAAACAAAGCTCACACGACTTACCATGGGCTAATACAATGTGAATGGCTAGTAGTTTGAATTTCCGAGACGGTGCACGAAAAACCGATCGAAACTCGACTCGCGCACAACTTCGCGCAAAGTTTATGACCGTCGTATTTTTTTGCGAAAGCGGGCTTGTACGACTTCCCATGGACTAATAAGACGGGAAAGACCAGTATTTTGAATTTCCGAGACTGTGCACGAAAAATCGATCGAAACTCGACTCTGCGCAAAGTTTATGACCGTCGCGTTTTTTCGTGAAACTTTGCTCATACGACTTACCATGGGCTAATACATCGTGAATGGCTAGTATTTTCAATTTCCAAGATGGTGCACGTAAAACCAATCGAAACTCGACGCAGCGCGCGACTTCGCGCAATGTTTTTGACCGTCGTATTTTTTTGCGAAAGCGAGCTTGTACGACTTCCTCATGGGCTAATAAGACGGGAAAGGGAAAGCGTGAGGAGGAGAGAGAGAGGAGGAGAGACGGTGCACGCATCGGCTTGGGAATGGGGGGGAATGGGCCTGCGTTCCCTTGCGTGCGTGCGTGAGTGCTCTGCTCTGCTTGGGCTTGCGCTTGCGCTTGCGATCGACGCTGGGGACGGCAACCTCTTCCCTTGCGCTTGTGCTTGCGATTGCTCCCTTGGGCGATTTCTCCTCTACGATCACTCCGCGGCGAGTGGAAGGCCGGCGGTCGCTCCTGCGATCAGCGATTCCAGGCCGGGAATCGGCGACTTCAGGCGTGGAAGGGCGGCGGCTCTTCTCCCCTAGGCGCGGGACGGACTCTAGGGCAAGAAACGGTGGAAGCTGCGCTGCGATTGGGGCTGGGTTCACTGCCGCTTCCTGCGGCAACTCCAGAGTGGAAAGGGCGACGGCTGCTTCTGCAATCGGCGTGGAAGGGGCGACGGCTGGTGTGGGCAGGGTGGTGGCTTCCTCTCCCCTAGGCGGCTGGCGGCTAGGGCGAGCGACGCCATGGATGCGAGCGGCCGGACGCGGCACTCTGCTTCGCATCCTCTGTTCCAGCGGGATGCTCCTCCGCTGGCTTCTTCCCAGCGGCTGATTGCTTCACAGCAGAACGCCCCTCTCCAGCAGTCACAGCGGGAGAGGGTTGCTCCTCAGCCGCTGGTTACTTCACCGCGGGAGGGGGTTGCTCCTCTCCAACAGCCGCTGGTTCCTCCCCAGCAGCTTAGGCCGGTTTCACACCAGGATGTTCCACCGCTGATTTCTTCTTCTCGACGGGATGCTCCTTCAATGAACCAGGCCCGAGGTCGTTCACGATCTAGATCACGACCTCCAGCTCCTATTTCCCGAGATCCGAAGCCTTGGAGTAGCCTCTTCAAGGCTCCAGTGGGTAGTCCGGATCTTCGACTGGACTTTTTTGCTCCAGAAGTACAGGCTGACCAGAAGATTGCTGTGTATGAGGCTATTGATTCCGACGAACTAATTGAGACATGGTCAATGGCAATTGTGGGCTACGTTGTTGGACTAAGAACATCCTTTTTCCCACTATCCTCATACATCAGAACTCGATGGGGAATATCAACATTTGATCTTCATATGTTGGAGACCGGATTCTTTGTATGCAGGCTTTATTCGGAAGAAGATTTACAACGGGTCCTTGAAGGATTTTGGACTATCCGTGGTCATCCAATGATACTACGACGCTGGGCACCTGATGTGAGATTGGAGTTAGACAGTCTACAGTCTATCCCAATATGGGTTTCTTTTCATGGACTTCCACTACATCTCTGGGGTCGTCGTTTTATTGCAAAGCTTTGCAGCACCCTGGGACAACCATTGTATCTTGATAAGGCAACAGCTTCGCAAACGAGATTGACCTTTGCCAGAGCTTGTGTAATGGTTTCTTCTGATGAGGAACTGCCGAATGATGTTTCTTACCGTGATCTTGATGGGAGCACCCGAAAGGTGAAAGTCTCATATTCTTGGAAGCCACAACGATGCAAGGTTTGTCTATCTTTTGGACATGTAAATGGTGCCTGCCAACAGCCTTCACAAAAAATCACACAGGTCTACCGACCACGCCAAGAGCCACAGAATGGGATCCAAGCACTGATACTCCAGTGCCAACAGTGGTGATGGCGGAGAAGATGATTGAACACTCTGACTCGTTGGGGCAGCGACACGAACAAGAGAAAGACAAGTCAGGACTTCCATCTTTACCTATTATATCAGAGAATTTCACTGCAGGAGCTTCCCAAGGTTCTCACTCCCTAATAACAACCTCGCCTTCACGAATCACTCCTTCAGATAATCAGGAAATTTCATTTCAACAACCTCTTGGGAACCAAGACATTGCAACTCACCAAACTCATCGCTCTTCGACACATCCCGCTATTCAGGACTCCTTGCCTCAAGGTACGCAAAAATTTAAACATTTGCAAGCTGTGGATGAGGTGGATAAATATAGGAATAAAGGATTAAAGGGTAAAGATATTATGCGAGAGGACCATGCAAAATCAAAGGATAAGAAAAAGGATGGTAGTGTCCTCCCAAAATCGCATGCTCTTCCTTCTATCTAGTATTGATGAAAATAAGCTGTTGGAATGTTCGTGGACTTAATAAGACTGAGAAATGTCGGGAGCTCAATAGAATAATCCGATCTGCTGCATGTGACATTGTCATTCTTGTGGAAACAAAAATTAAACCTCATCGTGTTCAAGTTCAGAAGAATTTAATATGGCCTGAGGCAGAACTTTTTACTAATGATTCTCAGGATACTTATGGTCGAGTTTGGGTCTTATGGCATCCTAATCTTGTTACTGCTTGGTTTATTTCTGCTACTAATCAATTCATTCATCTTAAGGCAGAGGATAAACAGACTGGATGTCAATTCAATATTACCGGTATTTATGCATCTAACAGTATGTCTGACAGGAATGCTCTATGGCGTGATCTGGTTAGCATTGCAAATAGTTATCCTACAGTACCTTGGGTTGTTCTCGGTGACTTTAATACTGTCAGATACACAAATGAGAAAGTGGGGGGTAGAGTGCTTTCCGAATGTCAGCTTCAACATTTTAATGATTGTATAGATACTGCTGCATTGACTGACATGAAATCTGTAGGTGATTGGTTCTCATGGAACAATCAAAGTACTGCTGAAAGAAAAATTATGGCTCGACTTGACAGATGTTTGATTAATCAGGAATGGTTAGCAGTTTTCCCAGATTCACTTCTTGAGTACGGTGCTAAGTTATTTTCGGATCACTCTATTATGCATATACATGCAGATAAAGCACTACCAAGAGTCAAGAAACCTTTTAGATTTTTTAATATGTGGTGGGTTTTTGCTAGGTACCTTACCAAGGAATCAATCTGGGAAGTATCTGCAAAAACATCTCATTCTGCTGCTTGGAAAGGAATTCTAAAGGCAAGGAGATGGCTACGTAACAATATTTCTTATGTGATTTCTTCTGGAACCAATATTAATATGTGGTATGATCCTTGGGTGAATGGGAAAAGCATATTTCAGATATTTGGTGATAGAGTACGACAGGATCTGGGGGCTCCCAAAGACTGGAAGGTTTCTGAATTCATTAACAATGGTACTTGGTGTCTTCCCAACCCTACCTCCCCTGACATGTTATTACTTTGGCCGACTATTAGGGCTATTACAATCAAGAACAACTCTTCAGATATGCTTATTTGGCTTCATGATAACGGTAAATTTAGTGCTACATCTGCATGGAACCAAATTAGACGACGAAACAACAAGTGGATCCAAAGTAGTTGGACATGGGATAGTCCATGCTCACAGCGACATTCCTTATGTACATGGCAGGCCCTTCTCGGCAAACTTCCTACGATGGACAATATGCAGCGAAGAGGTATTTATATTGTAAATCGGTGCTCTTTGTGTATGCAAAATGAAGAAAGTGTTGACCATCTCTACTTTGCTTGTGATTATTCATCTTGGATATGGAAGGAGATCTTGAAGCGATTTGATTTTCAAAGGCTACCACGGCCAAACTTGCATCATGAATTAGAAATGCTTATGCAAAGCTTCTCAAGAAAGGGGCCTCTTACACAACTAGCACGAATTATATTCAGATGTGCTATTTGGTGGATTTGGAAGGAGAGGTGTGGCAGAATTTTTGAGTGTCACAACATGAAGAAAGCTCAAATTCTGATAGAGATTCTTCAGGACTCACGATCATGTATGGAGCAAGAATTGAATACAGAGCACCTAACAAGAAGAGAGAAAGATATTTTCACAAGATTCAATTTTTCCATTCGTCAAGAATCACTCGAATAATGATGAAGATTGTAATTATATGGGGCAAAGCTTATATTTTGTGATGTATCCACAAGTAGTCCAGAACAGTCTAGCTATTGCATTTTATTATTTATTAACTTCCTTATGCTACTCTTGGAGATGAGTTTGATGAAGCGTGCTCATTTCACCTTCTTTAGGTGGGGTGCAATCTTCTCGACTACACTAAGAGACTTCAGGCTTTAGTCTATGGCTTGTGTAGACAAAGCTTCTTTGTACAAATCTTTTACAAAATACAATATCTTTACTTACCAAAAAAAAAAGAGCTTGTACGACTTCACATGGGCTAATAAGACGGGAAAGACCAGTATTTTGAATTTCCAAGACGGTGCACGGAAAACCGATCGAAACTCGACTCTCGCAAAGATTATGACGGTCGCGTTTTTTCTTGAAACCATGCTCATACGACTTACCATCGGCTAATACAACGTGAATGGCCAGTATTTTGAATTTCCGAGACGGTGCACGAAAAACCGATCGAAACTCGACTCGCGTACGATTTCGCGCAAAGTTTATGACCGTCGTATTTTTTTGCGAAAGCGTGCTTGTACGACTTCCCATGGGCTAATAAGACGGGAAAGACCAGTATTTTGAATTTCTGAGACGGTGCACGAAAAATCGATCGAAACTCGACTCTGCGCAATGTTTATGACCGTCGCGTTTTTTCGTTAAACTATTCTCATACGACTTACCATGGGCTAATACATCGTGAATGGCTAGTATTTTCAATTTCCGAGATGGTGCACGTAAAACCAATCGAAACTCGACACAGCGCGCGACTTCGCGCAATGTTTTTGACCGTCGTATTTTTTTGCGAAAGCGAGCTTGTACGACTTCACATGGGCTAATAAGACGGGAAAGACCAGTATTTTGAATTTCCAAGACGGTGCACGAAAAACCGATCGAAACTCGACTCTCGCAAAGATTATGACGGTCGCGTTTTTTCTTGAAACCATGCTCATACGACTCACCATGGGCTAATACAACGTGAATGGCCAGTATTTTGAATTTCCGAGACGGTGCACGAAAAACCGATCGAAACTCGACACAGCGCGGGACTTCGCGCAATGTTTTTGACCGTCGTATTTTTTTGCGAAAGCGTGCTTGTAGTACTTCCCATGGGCTAATAAGATGGGAAAGACCAGTATTTTGAATTTCCAAGATGGTGCACGAAAAACCGATCGAAACTCGACTCTCGCAAAGATTATGACGGTCGCGTTTTTTCGTGAAACCATGCTCATACGACTTACCATGGGCTAATACAACGTGAATGGCCAGTGTTTTGAATTTCCGAGACGGTTCACGAAAAACCGATCGAAACTCGACTCGCGCACGACTTCGCGCAAAGTTTATGACCGTCGAATTTTTTTGCGAAAGCGTGCTTGTACGACTTTCCATGGGCTAATAAGACGGGAAAGACCAGTATTTTGAATTTCCGAGACGGTTGACGAAAAATCGATCGAAACTCGACTCTGCACAAAGTTTATGACCGTCACGTTTTTTCATGAAACCATGCTCATACGACTTACCATAGGCTAATACATCGTGAATGGCCAGTATTTTGAATTTCTGAGACGGTGAACGAAAAACCGTTCGAAACTCGACTCGCGCGCGACTTCGCGCAAAGTTTATGACCGTTGTATTTTTTTGCGAAAGCGTGCTTATACGACTTACCATGGGCTAATAAGATGGGACAGAACAGTATTTTAAATTTCCGAGACGGTGAACGAAAAACCGATCGAAACTCGACTCTCGCAAAGATTATGACGGTCGCATTTTTTCGTGAAACCATGCTCATACGACTTACCATGGGCTAATACAACGTGAATGGCCAGTATTTTGAATTTCCGAGACGGTTCACGAAAAACCGATCGAAACTCGACTCTGCGCAAAGTTTATGACTGTTGCGTTTTTTCGTGAAACCAAGCTCACACGACTTACCATGGGCTAATACAATGTGAATGGCCAGTATTTTTGAATTTCCGAGACGGTGCACGAAAAACCGATCGAAACTCGACTCGCGCACGACTTCGCGCAAAGTTTATGACCGTCGTATTTTTTGGGAAAGCGTGCTTGTACGACTTCCCATGGGCTAATAAGACGGGAAAGACCAGTATTTTGAATTTCCGAGACGGTGCACGAAAAATCGATCGAAACTCGACTCTGCGCAAAGTTTATGACCGTCGCGTTTTTTCGTTAAACTATGCTCATACGACTTACCATGGGCTAATACATCGTGAATGGCTATTATTTTCAATTTCCGAGATGGTGCACGTAAAACCAATCGAAACTCGACACAGCGCGCGACTTCGCGCAATGTTTTTGACCGTCGTATTTTTTTGCGAAAGCGAGCTTGTATGACTTCACATGGGCTAATAAGACGGGAAAGACGAGTATTTTGAATTTCCAAGACGGTGCACGAAAAACCGATCGAAACTCGACTCTCGCAAAGATTATGACCGTCGCGTTTTTTCTTGAAACCATGCTCATACGACTCACCATGGGCTAATACAACGTGAATGGCCAGTATTTTGAATTTCCGAGACGGTGCACGAAAAACCGATCGAAACTCGACACAGCGCGCGACTTCGCGCAATGTTTTTGACCGTCGTATTTTTTTGCGAAAGCGAGCTTGTACTACTTCCCATGGGCTAATAAGATGGGAAAGACCAGTATTTTGAATTTCCAAGATGGTGCACGAAAAACCGATCGAAACTCGACTCTCGCAAAGATTATGACGGTCGCGTTTTTTCGTGAAACCATGCTCATACGACTTACCATGGGCTAATACAACGTGAATGGCCAGTGTTTTGAATTTCCGAGACGGTTCACGAAAAACCGATCGAAACTCGACTCGCGCACGACTTCGCGCAAAGTTTATGACCGTCGAATTTTTTTGCGAAAGCGTGCTTGTACGACTTTCCATGGGCTAATAAGACGGGAAAGACCAGTATTTTGAATTTCCGAGACGGTTGACGAAAAATCGATCGAAACTCGACTCTGCACAAAGTTTATGACCGTCACGTTTTTTCATGAAACCATGCTCATACGACTTACCATAGGCTAATACATCGTGAATGGCCAGTATTTTGAATTTCTGAGACGGTGAACGAAAAACCGTTCGAAACTCGACTCGCGCGCGACTTCGCGCAAAGTTTATGACCGTTGTATTTTTTTGCGAAAGCGTGCTTATACGACTTACCATGGGCTAATAAGATGGGACAGAACAGTATTTTAAATTTCCGAGACGGTGAACGAAAAACCGATCGAAACTCGACTCTCGCAAAGATTATGACGGTCGCATTTTTTCGTGAAACCATGCTCATACGACTTACCATGGGCTAATACAACGTGAATGGCCAGTATTTTGAATTTCCGAGACGGTTCACGAAAAACCGATCGAAACTCGACTCTGCGCAAAGTTTATGACTGTTGCGTTTTTTCGTGAAACCAAGCTCACACGACTTACCATGGGCTAATACAATGTGAATGGCCAGTATTTTTGAATTTCCGAGACGGTGCACGAAAAACCGATCGAAACTCGACTCGCGCACGACTTCGCGCAAAGTTTATGACCGTCGTATTTTTTGGGAAAGCGTGCTTGTACGACTTCCCATGGGCTAATAAGACGGGAAAGACCAGTATTTTGAATTTCCGAGACGGTGCACGAAAAATCGATCGAAACTCGACTCTGCGCAAAGTTTATGACCGTCGCGTTTTTTCATTAAACTATGCTCATACGACTTACCATGGGCTAATACATCGTGAATGGCTATTATTTTCAATTTCCGAGATGGTGCACGTAAAACCAATCGAAACTCGACACAGCGCGCGACTTCGCGCAATGTTTTTGACCGTCGTATTTTTTTGCGAAAGCGAGCTTGTATGACTTCACATGGGCTAATAAGACGGGAAAGACGAGTATTTTGAATTTCCAAGACGGTGCACGAAAAACCGATCGAAACTCGACTCTCGCAAAGATTATGACCGTCGCGTTTTTTCTTGAAACCATGCTCATACGACTCACCATGGGCTAATACAACGTGAATGGCCAGTATTTTGAATTTCCGAGACGGTGCACGAAAAACCGATCGAAACTCGACACAGCGCGCGACTTCGCGCAATGTTTTTGACCGTCGTATTTTTTTGCGAAAGCGAGCTTGTACTACTTCCCATGGGCTAATAAGATGGGAAAGACCAGTATTTTGAATTTCCAAGATGGTGCACGAAAAACCGATCGAAACTCGACTCTCGCAAAGATTATGACGGTCGCGTTTTTTCGTGAAACCATGCTCATACGACTTACCATGGGCTAATACAACGTGAATGGCCAGTGTTTTGAATTTCCGAGACGGTTCACGAAAAACCGATCGAAACTCGACTCGCGCACGACTTCGCGCAAAGTTTATGACCGTCGAATTTTTTTGCGAAAGCGTGCTTGTACGACTTTCCATGGGCTAATAAGACGGGAAAGACCAGTATTTTGAATTTCCGAGACGGTGCACGAAAAATCGATCGAAACTCGACTCTGCACAAAGTTTATGACCGTCACGTTTTTTCATGAAACCATGCTCATACGACTTACCATAGGCTAATACATCGTGAATGGCCAGTATTTTGAATTTCTGAGACGGTGAACGAAAAACCGTTCGAAACTCGACTCGCGCGCGACTTCGCGCAAAGTTTATGACCGTTGTATTTTTTTGCGAAAGCGTGCTTATACGACTTACCATGGGCTAATAAGATGGGACAGAACAGTATTTTGAATTTCCGAGACGGTGAACGAAAAACCGATCGAAACTCGACTCTCGCAAAGATTATGACGGTCGCATTTTTTCGTGAAACCATGCTCATACGACTTACCATGGGCTAATACAACGTGAATGGCCAGTATTTTGAATTTCCGAGACGGTTCACGAAAAACCGATCGAAACTCGACTCTGCGCAAAGTTTATGACTGTTGCGTTTTTTCGTGAAACCAAGCTCACACGACTTACCATTGGCTAATATAACGTGAATGGCCAGTGTTTTGAATTTCCGAGATGGTTCACGAAAAACCGATCGAAACTCGACTCGCGCACGACTTCGCGCAAAGTTTATGACCGTCGTATTTTTTTGGGAAAGCGTGCTTGTACGACTTCCCATGGGCTAATAAGACGGGAAAGACCAGTATTTTGAATTTCCGAGACGGTGCACGAAAAATCGATCGAAACTCGACTCTGCGCAAAGTTTATGACCATCGCGTTTTTTCGTTAAACTATGCTCATACGACTTACCATGGGCTAATACATCGTGAATGGCTATTATTTTCAATTTCCGAGATGGTGCACGTAAAACCAATCGAAACTCGACACAGCGCGCGACTTCGCGCAATGTTTTTGACCGTCGTATTTTTTTGCGAAAGCGAGCTTGTATGACTTCACATGGGCTAATAAGACGGGAAAGACGAGTATTTTGAATTTCCAAGACGGTGCACGAAAAACCGATCGAAACTCGACTCTCGCAAAGATTATGACCGTCGCGTTTTTTCTTGAAACCATGCTCATACGACTCACCATGGGCTAATACAACGTGAATAGCCAGTATTTTGAATTTCCGAGACGGTGCGAGAAAAACCGATCGAAACTCGACACAGCGCGCGACTTCGCGCAATGTTTTTGACCGTCGTATTTTTTTGCGAAAGCGAGCTTGTACTACTTCCCATGGGCTAATAAGATGGGAAAGACCAGTATTTTGAATTTCCAAGATGGTGCACGAAAAACCGATCGAAACTCGACTTTCGCAAAGATTATGACGGTCGCGTTTTTTCGTGAAACCATGCTCATACGACTTACCATGGGCTAATACAACGTGAATGGCCAGTGTTTTGAATTTCCGAGACGGTTCACGAAAAACCGATCGAAACTCGACTCGCGCACGACTTCGCGCAAAGTTTATGACCGTCGAATTTTTTTGCGAAAGCGTGCTTGTACGACTTTCCATGGGCTAATAAGACGGGAAAGACCAGTATTTTGAATTTCCGAGACGGTGCACGAAAAATCGATCGAAACTCGACTCTGCACAAAGTTTATGACCGTCACGTTTTTTCATGAAACCATGCTCATACGACTTACCATAGGCTAATACATCGTGAATGGCCAGTATTTTGAATTTCTGAGACGGTGAACGAAAAACCGTTCGAAACTCGACTCGCGCGCGACTTCGCGCAAAGTTTATGACCGTTGTATTTTTTTGCGAAAGCGTGCTTATACGACTTACCATGGGCTAATAAGATGGGACAGAACAGTATTTTGAATTTCCGAGACGGTGAACGAAAAACCGATCGAAACTCGACTCTCGCAAAGATTATGACGGTCGCATTTTTTCGTGAAACCATGCTCATACGACTTACCATGGGCTAATACAACGTGAATGGCCAGTATTTTGAATTTCCGAGACGGTTCACGAAAAACCGATCGAAACTCGACTCTGCACAAAGTTTTTGACTGTTGCGTTTTTTCGTGAAACCAAGCTCACACGACTTACCATTGGCTAATATAACGTGAATGGCCAGTGTTTTGAATTTCCGAGATGGTTCACGAAAAACCGATCGAAACTCGACTCGCGCACGACTTCGCGCAAAGTTTATGACCGTCGTATTTTTTTGGGAAAGCGTGCTTGTACGACTTCCCATGGGCTAATAAGACGGGAAAGACCAGTATTTTGAATTTCCGAGACGGTGCACGAAAAATCGATCGAAACTCGACTCTGCGCAAAGTTTATGACCGTCGCGTTTTTTCGTTAAACTATGCTCATACGACTTACCATGGGCTAATACATCGTGAATGGCTATTATTTTCAATTTCCGAGATGGTGCACGTAAAACCAATCGAAACTCGACACAGCGCGCGACTTCGCGCAATGTTTTTGACCGTCGTATTTTTTTGCGAAAGCGAGCTTGTATGACTTCACATGGGCTAATAAGACGGGAAAGACGAGTATTTTGAATTTCCAAGACGGTGCACGAAAAACCGATCGAAACTCGACTCTCGCAAAGATTATGACCGTCGCGTTTTTTCTTGAAACCATGCTCATACGACTCACCATGGGCTAATACAACGTGAATGGCCAGTATTTTGAATTTCCGAGACGGTGCACGAAAAACCGATCGAAACTCGACACAGCGCGCGACTTCGCGCAATGTTTTTCACCGTCGTATTTTTTTGCGAAAGCGAGCTTGTACTACTTCCCATGGGCTAATAAGATGGGAAAGACCAGTATTTTGAATTTCCAAGACGGTGCACGAAAAACCGATCGAAACTCGTCTCTCGCAAAGATTATGAGGGTCGCGTTTTTTCGTGAAACCATGCTCATACGACTTACCATGGGCTAATATAACGTTAATGGCCTGTGTTTTTTTTTTTTTGGTAAGTGAATGGCCAGTGTTTTGAATTTCCGAGACGGTTCACGAAAAACCGATCGAAACTCGACTCGCGCACGACTTCGCGCAAAGTTTATGACCGTCATATTTTTTTGCGAAAGCGTGCTTGTACGACTTTCCATGGGCTAATAAGACGGGAAAGACCAGTATTTTGAATTTCCAAGACGGTGCACGAAAAACCGATCGAAACTCGACTCTGCGCAAAGTTTATGACCGTTGCGTTTTTTCATGAAACCATGCTCATACGACTTACCATGGGCTAATACTTCGTGAATGGCCCGTATTTTGAATTTCTGAGACGGTGAACGAAAAACCGTTCGAAACTCGACTCGCGCGCGACTTCGCGCAAAGTTTATGACCGTTGTATTTTTTTTGCGAAAGCGTGCTTGTACGACTTTCCATGGGCTAATAAGACGGGAAAGACCAGTATTTTGAATTTCCAAGACGGTGCACGAAAAACCGATCGAAACTCGACTCTGCGCAAAGTTTATGACCGTCGCGTTTTTTCATGAAACCATGCTCATACGACTTACCATGGGCTAATACATCGTGAATGGCCAGTATTTTGAATTTCTGAGACGGTGAACGAAAAACCGTTCGAAACTCGACTCGCGCGCGACTTCGCGCAAAGTTTATGACCGTCATATTTTTTTTGCGAAAGCGTGCTTTTACGACTTTCCATGGGCTAATAAGACGGGAAAGACCAGTATTTTGAATTTCCGAGACTGTGCACGAAAATTCGATCGAAACTCGACTCTGCGCAAAGTTTATGACCGTCGCGTTTTTTCGTGAAACTATACTCATACGACTTACCATGGGCTAATACATCGTGAATGGCCAGTATTTTCAATTTCCGAGATGGTGCACGTAAAACCAATCGAAACTCGACAGAGCGCGCGACTTCGCGCAATGTTTTTGACCGTCGTATTTTTTTGCGAAAGCGAGCTTGTACGACTTCCCATGGGCTAATAAGATGGGAAAGACCAGTATTTTGAATTTCCAAGATGGTGCACGAAAAACCATGCTCATACGACTTACCATGGGCTAATACAACGTGAATGGCCAGTGTTTTGAATTTCCGAGACGGTGCACGAAAAACCGATCGAAACTCGACACAGCGTGCGACTTCGCGCAATGTTTTTTACCGTCGTATTTTTTTGCGAAAGCCTTGTATGACTTCCCATGGGCTAATAAGATGGGAAAGACCAGTATTTCGAATTTCCGAGACGGTGCACGAAAAACCGATCGAATCTCAACTCTGCGCAAAGTTTATGACCATCGCATTTTTTCGTGAAACCTTGCTCATACGACTTACCATGGGCTAATACATCGTGAATGGCCAGTATTTTGAATTTCCTAGATGGTGCACGAAAATTCGATCAAAAATCGACTCAGCGCTCGACTTCGAGCAAAGTTTATGACCGTCAAATTTTTTTGCGAAAGCGTGCTTGTACGACTTCCCATGGTCTAATAAGACATGAAAGGCCAGTATTTTGAATTTCCAAGACGGTGCACGAAAAACCGATCGAAACTCGACTCTCCTCAAAGTTTATGACTGTCACGTTTTTTCGTGAAACTATGCTCATACGACTTTCCATTACATCATGAATGGCCAGTATTTTGAATTTCCGAGACAGTGCATGAAAAACCGATCAAAACTCGACTCAGCGCGCGACTTCGAGCAAAATTTATGACCGTCATATTTTTTTGCGAAAGCGTGCTTATACGACTTCCCATGGTCTAATAAGACAGGAAAGGCCAGTATTTTGAATTTCGGCAAAAAAAATACGACGGACAAAAACATTGCGCGAAGTCGCGTGCTGTGTCGAGTTTCGATTGGTTTTGGAGAGAGAGAGGAGGAGAGACGGTGCACGCATCGGCTTGGGAATGGGGGGGAATGGGCCTGCGTTCCCTTGCGTGCGTGCGTGAGTGCTCTGCTCTGCTTGGGCTTGCGCTTGCGCTTGCGCGCTGGGGACGGCACTCTTCCCTTGCGCTTGTGCTTGCGATTGCTCCCTTGGGCGATTTCTCCTCTACGATCACTCCGCGGCGAGTGGAAGGCCGGCGGTCGCTCCTGCGATCAGCGATTCCAGGCCGGGAATCGGCGACTTCAGGCGTGGAAGGGCGGCGGCTCTTCTCCCCTAGGCGCGGGACGGACTCTAGGGCAAGAAACGTTGGAAGCAGCGCTGCGATTGGGGCTGGGTTCACTGCCGCTTCCTGCGGCAACTCCAGCGTGGAAAGGGCGACGGCTGCTTCTGCAATCGGCGTGGAAGGGGCGACGGCTGCGACATTAGTGTGGGCAGGGTGGTGGCTTCCTCTCCCCTAGGCGGCTGGCGGCTAGGGCGAGCGACGCCATGGATGCGAGCGGCCGGACGCGGCACTCTGCTTCGCATCCTCTGTTCCAGCGGGATGCTCCTCCGCTGGCTTCTTCCCAGCGGCTGATTGCTTCACAGCAGAACGCCCCTCTCCAGCAGTCACAGCGGGAGAGGGTTGCTCCTCAGCCGCTGGTTACTTCACCGCGGGAGGGGGTTGCTCCTCTCCAACAGCCGCTGGTTCCTCCCCAGCAGCTTAGGCCGGTTTCACACCAGGATGTTCCACCGCTGATTTCTTCTTCTCGACGGGATGCTCCTTCAATGAACCAGGCCCGAGGTCGTTCACGATCTAGATCACGACCTCCAGCTCCTATTTCCCGAGATCCGAAGCCTTGGAGTAGCCTCTTCAAGGCTCCAGTGGGTAGTCCGGATCTTCGACTGGACTTTTTTGCTCCAGAAGTACCGGCTGACCAGAAGATTGCTGTGTATGAGGCTATTGATTCCGACGAACTAATTGAGAAATGGTTAATGGCAATTGTGGGCTACGTTGTTGGACTAAGAACATCCTTTTTCCCACTATCCTCATACATCAGAACTCGATGGGGAATATCAACATTTGATCTTCATATGTTGGAGACCGGATTCTTTGTATGCAGGCTTTATTCGGAAGAAGATTTACAACGGGTCCTTGAAGGATTTTGGACTATCCGTGGTCATCCAATGATACTACGACGCTGGGCACCTGATGTGAGATTGGAGTTAGACAGTCTACAGTCTATCCCAATATGGGTTTCTTTCCATGGACTTCCACTACATCTCTGGGGTCGTCGTTTTATTGCAAAGCTTTGCAGCACCCTGGGACAACCATTGTATCTTGATAAGGCAACAGCTTCGCAAACGAGATTGACCTTTGCCAGAGCTTGTGTAATGGTTTCTTCTGATGAGGAACTGCCGAATGATGTTTCTTACCGTGATCTTGATGGGAGCACCCGAAAGGTGAAAGTCTCATATTCTTGGAAGCCACAACGATGCA
The DNA here is from genome assembly GCA_029747655.1 of Ensete ventricosum. Classification (NCBI taxonomy): domain Eukaryota; kingdom Viridiplantae; phylum Streptophyta; class Magnoliopsida; order Zingiberales; family Musaceae; genus Ensete; species Ensete ventricosum. The sequence goes on along the minus strand of JAQQAF010000007.1, from coordinate 22,407,523 downwards.
AGGTTTGTCTATCTTTTGGACATGTAAATGGTGCCTGCCAACAGCCTTCACAAAAAATCACACAGGTCTACCGACCACGCCAAGAGCCACAGAATGGGGTCACTACCACTAATCCAAGCACTGATACTCCAGTGCCAACAGTGGTGATGGCAGAGAAGATGATTGAACACTCTGACTCGTTGGGGCAGCGACACGAACAAGAGAAAGACAAGTCAGGACTTCCATCTTTACCTATTATATCAGAGAATTTCACTGCAGGAGCTTCCCAAGGTTCTCACTCCCCAATAACAACCTCGCCTTCACGAATCACTCCTTCAGATAATCAGGAAATTTCATTTCAACAACCTCTTGGGAACCAAGACATTGCAACTCACCAAACTCATCGCTCTTCGACACATCCCGCTATTCAGGACTCCTTGCCTCAAGGTACGCAAAAATTTAAACATTTGCAAGCTGTGGATGAGGTGGATAAATATAGGAATAAAGGATTAAAGGGTAAAGATATTATGCGAGAGGACCATGCAAAATCAAAGGATAAGAAAAAGGATGGTAGTGTCCTCCCAAAATCGCATGCTCTTCCTTCTATCTAGTATTGATGAAAATAAGCTGTTGGAATGTTCGTGGACTTAATAAGACTGAGAAATGTCGGGAGCTCAATAGAATAATCCGATCTGCTGCATGTGACATTGTGATTCTTGTGGAAACAAAAATTAAACCTCATCGTGTTCAAGTTCAGAAGAATTTAATATGGCCTGAGGCAGAACTTTTTACTAATGATTCTCAGGATACTTATGGTCGAGTTTGGGTCTTATGGCATCCTAATCTTGTTACTGCTTGGTTTATTTCTGCTACTAATCAATTCATTCATCTTAAGGCAGAGGATAAACAGACTGGATGTCAATTCAATATTACCGGTATTTATGCATCTAACAGTATGTCTGACAGGAATGCTCTATGGCGTGATCTGGTTAGCATTGCAAATAGTTATCCTACAGTACCTTGGGTTGTTCTCGGTGACTTTAATACTGTCAGATACACAAATGAGAAAGTGGGGGGTAGAGTGCTTTCCGAATGTCAGCTTCAGCATTTTAATGATTGTATAGATACTGCTGCATTGACTGACATGAAATCTGTAGGTAATTGGTTCTCATGGAACAATCAAAGTACTGCTGAAAGAAAAATTATGGCTCGACTTGACAGATGTTTGATTAATCAGGAATGGTTAGCAGTTTTCCCAGATTCACTTCTTGAGTACGGTGCTAAGTTATTTTCGGATCACTCTATTATGCATATACATGCAGATAAAGCACTACCAAGAGTCAAGAAACCTTTTAGATTTTTTAATATGTGGAGTTCTCACCCAAAGTTCCTCGAAGTTATTAAGTCAGCTTGGGACATTAATGTATTTGGTTCTCCCCCTTACATCCTTTGTCAAAAACTAAAAGCATGCAAAGCAGCACTGAAGAAGTGGAATTCAACTACATTTGGAAATATCAACGACAGAGTTCAGTTATGCAAGAAAGAACTTATGGCTGTGCAAAGCGAGCTAAATCTTCAACCTCTGGATGCGAATCTTATATACAAAGAGGCTGCTGCTAGAAATAACTTTATGCAAGCTTTGAAGCAAGAGGAATGCTTTTTGAAACAGAAGTCACGACAGCATTGGCTTACTCTAGGGGATTCTAATACGAAGTTTTTCTATGCTGCTATTGCTACCAGAAGGGCTACTAATCGCATCAAAAAATGCAAAGGTATAGATGGTAATCTCATTGAGGATCTGGATGAGGTTAAAAATTACACCAAACAATTTTTTTATTCCTTACTCAATCAGGAACAGCAGCCTAATAGTATTCATGTTGGGCCTACAAGACGACTTGATTCTGAAGCCCTCTCTCATCTTAATGCCCCAATAACGGATGATGAAATTGTGAAAGTTGTTTTTAAGTCCCCGAAGCACAAAAGCCCTGGTCCAGATGGATTTCCAGCTGAGTTTTATCAAATTGCATGGGCTATTGTAGGCAACGATGTCATTAAAGCTTGTCGACATTTTTTCTCCTCAGGTCACATTCTGAAAGAAATGAATTGCACTTTTATTTCTTTAGTGCCTAAAAATGATGGAGCCGATTCATTGGAGAACTACCGTCCTATTTCACTGTGCAACTTTATTTATAAGGTTATCTCTAAGTTGCTGGCAGATAGACTACAAAAGGTCATGAATAAGGTCATTAGTCCTAATCAGGCTGCTTTTCTTAAAGGGAGGAGTATCCATCATAATGTCCTGCTTGCTAATGATTTGGTTAAGGATCTACATTCTAAAACAAGAGGGAAAAAGATCTGTTTTAAAGCTGATTTACGAAAGGCCTTTGACTCAGTCAATAGGGATTTTATTTACATGATGCTCCATAATATGGGCTTCCCTCAGCACTGGGTTAAATGGATTCAATGTTGCTTGGAAACTCCAAAATTTTCAATTCTCTTTAATGGTTCACCTATTGGCTTCTTTGGGAGTAAGAATGGCATTCGGCAAGGTGATCCACTATCTCCTTATCTTTTTACCATTGCAATGGAAGGGCTCAGTTGTATGTTAGAAGAGGCTGTTTCCAATGGCAAAATTAAGGTACCACATTATGGTTCTGTTTATATCTCTCACATAACATTTGCCGACGACCTTATTATCTTCCTTCGAGATGATTCAGTTTCTGTGAGTAATCTGGCAGATATTCTTAATGAATTTGGTAAAGTTTCTGGTCTTAAGCTAAACCATGCAAAGAGCAAAGTATATGTGGGTGCTTGCATTGACAATAAGGATCATATTGCTCAAACATTGGGAGTTGCTGAAGGAAATTTACCGGTTCCTTACTTGGGTCTCCCACTTATATCCACTGGAATCAACAAAGCCTCCTGTCAGCCTATCATACAAAAAATTAAGAACAGAATTTCCTCTTGGAAAAATAGGCTTCTTTCTAAAGCTGGACGACTTGAACTTATTCGATCTGTGTTGACCTCTTATTCTATTTATTGGTCTCATGCATTCCTTCTACCCGCCGGGCTTCTCCATGATATTGATAAATTACTTATGAACTTCTTTTGGAATGGCACAGATGGTAAGGCAATGCACATGGTGAATTGGGACAGCATTTGCAAACCGAAGGATGAAGGGGGGCTGAATCTTCGACATATTAGAGATTGGAATAAAGCTTGTATGGTAAAGCAATTATGGGATATTTTACAAAACAAGTCTTCCTTATGGTCACAATGGGTTTTTGCTAGGTACCTTACCAAGGAATCAATCTGGGAAGTATCTGCAAAAACATCTCATTCTGCTGCTTGGAAAGGAATTCTGAAGGCAAGGAGATGGCTACGTAACAATATTTCTTATGTGATTTCTTCTGGAACCAATATTAATATGTGGTATGATCCTTGGGTGAATGGGAAAAGCATATTTCAGATATTTGGTGATAGAGTACGACAGGATCTGGGGGCTCCCAAAGACTGGAAGGTTTCTGAATTCATTAACAATGGTACTTGGTGTCTTCCCAACCCTACCTCCCCTGACATGTTATTACTTTGGCCGACTATTAGGGCTATTACAATCAAGAACAACTCTTCAGATATGCTTATTTGGCTTCATGATAACGGTAAATTTAGTGCTACATCTGCATGGAACCAAATTAGACGACGAAACAACAAGTGGATCCAAAGTAGTTGGACATGGGATAGTCCATGCTCACAGCGACATTCCTTATGTACATGGCAGGCCCTTCTCGGCAAACTTCCTACGATGGACAATATGCAGCGAAGAGGTATTTATATTGTAAATCGGTGCTCTTTGTGTATGCAAAATGAAGAAAGTGTTGACCATCTCTACTTTGCTTGTGATTATTCATCTTGGATATGGAAGGAGATCTTGAAGCGATTTGATTTTCAAAGGCTACCACGGCCAAACTTGCATCATGAATTAGAAATGCTTATGCAAAGCTTCTCAAGAAAGGGGCCTCTTACACAACTAGCACGAATTATATTCAGATGTGCTATTTGGTGGATTTGGAAGGAGAGGTGTGGCAGAATTTTTGAGTGTCACAACATGAACAAAGCTCAAATTCTGATAGAGATTCTTCAGGACTCACGATCATGTATGGAGCAAGAATTGAATACAGAGCACCTAACAAGAAGAGAGAAAGATATTTTCACAAGATTCAATTTTTCCATTCGTCAAGAATCACTCGAATAATGATGAAGATTGTAATGTATTATATGGGGCAAAGCTTATATTTTGTGATGTATCCACAAGTAGTCCAGAACAGTCTAGCTATTGCATTTTATTATTTATTAACTTCCTTATGCTACTCTTGGAGATGAGTTTGATGAAGCGTGCCCATTTCACCTTCTTTAGGTGGGGTGCAATCTTCTCGACTACACTAAGAGACTTCAGGCTTTAGTCTATGGCTTGTGTAGACAAAGCTTCTTTGTACAAATCTTTTACAAAATACAATATCTTTACTTACCAAAAAAAAAAAAGTATTTTGAATTTCCTAGACGGTGCACGTAAAACCAATCAAAATTTGACTCTGGGCACAACTTCGCGTAATGTTTATGACCGTCATATTTTTTCGCAAAAGCGTGCTTGTACGACTTCCCATGGGCTAATACGTCTGGAATTGCCAGTATTTTGAATTTCCGAGACGGTCCATGAAAAACCAATCGAAACTCGACTCTCCGCAAAGTTTATGACCGTCGTCTTTTTTCGTGAAACCATGTTCATAAGACTTACCATGGGCTTATACATCATGAATGGTCAGTATTTTGAATTTCCGAGACGGTGCATAAAAAACCGATCGAAACTTGACTCAGCGCGTAACTTCGAGCAAAGTTTATGACCGTCGTATTTTTTGCGAAAGCCTTGTATGACTTCCCATGGGCTAATAAGATGGGAAAGACCAGTATTTCGAATTTCCGAGACGGTGCACGAAAAACCGATCGAATCTCAACTCTGCGCAAAGTTTATGACCATCGCATTTTTTCGTGAAACCTTGCTCATACGACGTGAGCAAAGGTGCACGAAAATTCGATCAAAAATCGACTCAGCGCGCGACTTCGAGCAAAGTTTATGACCGTCATATTTTTTTGCGAAAGCGTGCTTGTACGACTTCCCATGGTCTAATAAGACAGGAAAGGCCAGTATTTTGAATTTCCGAGACGGTGCACGTAAAACCAATCAAAATTAGACTCTGGGCACGACTTCGCGTAATGTTTATGACCGTCGTATTTTTTTGCGAAAGCGTGCTTGTACGACTTCCCATTGGCTAATAAGACGGTAATGACCAGTATTTTGATTTTCCGAGATGGTGCACGAAAAACCGATCGAAACTCGACTCTGTGCAAAGTCTATGACCGTCGCATTTTTTCGTGAAATCATGCTCATACGACTTACCATGGGCTAATACATCGTGAATGGCCAGTATTTTGAATTTCCGAGACGGTGCACGAAAAACCGATCGAAACTCGACACAGCGCACGACTTCGCGCAAAGTTTATGACCGTCATATTTTTTTGCGAAAGCGAGCTTGTACGACTTACCATGGGCTAATAAGACGGGAAAGACCAGTATTTTGAATTTCCAAGACGGTGCACGAAAAACCGATCGAAACTCGACTCTCGCAAAGATTATGACGGTCGCGTTTTTTCGTGAAACCATGCTCATACGACTTACCATGGGCTAATATAACGTGAATGGCCAGTGTTTTAAATTTCTGAGACGGTTCACGACAAACCGATCGAAACTCGACTCGCGCACGACTTCGCGCAAAGTTTATGACCGTCGTATTTTTTTGCGAAAGCGTGCTTGTACGACTTTCCATGGGCTAATAAGACGGGAAAGACCAGTATTTTGAATTTCCGAGACGGTGAACGAAAAACATATCGAAACTCGACTCTCGCAAAGATTATGACGGTCGCGTTTTTTCGTGAAACCATGCTCATACGACATACCATGGGCTAATACAACGTGAATGGCCAGTATTTTGAATTTCCGAGACGGTTCACGAAAAACCGATCGAAACTCGACTCTGCGCAAAGTTTATGACTGTTGCGTTTTTTCGTGAAACCAAGCTCACACAACTTACCATGGGCTAATACAATGTGAATGGCCAGTATTTTGAATTTCCGAGACAGTGCACGAAAAAACGATCGAAACTCGACTCGCGCACGACTTCGCGCAAAGTTTATGACCGTCGTATTTTTTTGCGAAAGCGTGCTTGTACGACTTCCCATGGGCTAATAACACGGGAAAGACCAGTATTTTGAATTTCCGAGACGGTGCACGAAAAATCGATCGAAACTCGACTCTGCGCAAAGTTTATGACCGTCGCGTTTTTTCGTTAAACTATGCTCATACGACTTACCATGGGCTAATACATCGTGAATGGCTAGTATTTTCAATTTCCGAGATGGTGCACGTAAAACCGATCGAAACTCGACACAGCGCGCGACTTCGCGCAATGTTTTTGACCGTCGTATTTTTTTGCGAAAGCGAGCTTGTACGACTTATTTTACAAAATACATTATCTTTACTTACCAAAAAAAAAGAGCTTGTACGACTTCCCATGGGCTAATAAGATGGGAAAGACCAGTATTTTGAATTTCCAAGATGGTGCACGAAAAACCTATCGAAACTCGACTCTCGCAAAGATTATGACGGTCACGTTTTTTCGTGAAACCATGCTCATACGACTTACCATGGGCTAATACAACGTGAATGGCCAGTGTTTTGAATTTCCGAGACGGTTCACGAAAAATCGATCGAAACTCGACTCGCGCACGACTTCGCGCAAAGTTTATGACCGTCGTATTTTTTTGTGAAAGCGTGCTTGTACGACTTTCCATGGGCTAACAAGACGGGAAAGACCAGTATTTTGAATTTCCGAGACGGTGCACGAAAAATCGATCGAAACTCGACTCTGCACAAAGTTTATGACCGTCACGTTTTTTCATGAAACCATGCTCATACGACTTACCATAGGCTAATACATCGTGAATGGCCAGTATTTTGAATTTCTGAGACGGTGAACGAAAAACCGTTCGAAACTCGACTCGCGCGCGACTTCGCGCAAAGTTTATGACCGTTGTATTTTTTTGCGAAAGCGTGCTTATACGACTTACCATGGGCTAATAAGACGGGAAAGAACAGTATTTTCAATTTCCGAGACGGTGAACAAAAAACCGATCGAAACTCGACTCTCGCAAAGATTATGACGGTCGCATTTTTTCGTGAAACCATGCTCATACGACTTACCATGGGCTAATACAACGTGAATGGCCAGTATTTTGAATTTCCGAGACGGTTCACGAAAAACCGATCGAAACTCGACTCGCGCACGACTTCGCGCAAAGTTTATGACCGTCGTATTTTTTTGCGAAAGCGTGCTTGTACGACTTTCCATGGGCTAATAAGACGGGAAAGACCAGTATTTTGAATTTCCGAGACGGTGCACGAAAAATCGATCGAAACTCGACTCTGCGCAAAGTTTATGACCGTCGGGTTTTTTCGTGAAACCATGCTCAAACGAATTACCATGGGCTAATACATCGTGAATGGCTAGTATTTTCAATTTCCGAGATGGTGCACGTAAAACCAATCGAAACTCGACACAGCGCGCGACTTCGCGCAATGTTTTTGACCGTCGTATTTTTTTGCGAAAGCGAGCTTGTACGACTTCACATGGGCTAATAAGACGGGAAAGACCAGTATTTTGAATTTCCAAGACGGTGCACGAAAAACCGATCGAAACTCGACTCTCGCAAAGATTATGACGGTCTCGTTTTTTCGTGAAACCATGCTCATACGACTTACAATGGGCTAATACAACGTGAATGGCCAGTATTTTGAATTTCCGAGACGGTTCACGAAAAACCGATCGAAACTCGACTCTGCGCAAAGTTTATGACTGTTGCGTTTTTTCGTGAAACCAAGCTCACACGACTTACCATGGGCTAATACAATGTGAATGGCCAGTATTTTGAATTTCCGAGACGGTGCACGAAAAACCGATCGAAACTCGACTCGCGCACGACTTCGCGCAAAGTTTTTGACCGTCGTATTTTTTTGCGAAAGCGTGCTTGTACGACTTCCCATGGGCTAATAAAACGGGAAAAACTAGTATTTTGAATTTCCGAGACGGTGCACGAAAAATCGATCGAAACTCGACTCTGCGCAAAGTTTATGACCGTCGCGTTTTTTCATTAAACTATGCTCATACGACTTACCATGGGCTAATACATCGTGAATGGCTAGTATTTTCAATTTCCGAGATGGTGCACGTAAAACCAATCGAAACTCGACACAGCGCGCGACTTCGCGCAATGTTTTTGACCGTCGTATTTTTTTGCGAAAGCGAGCTTGTACGACTTCACATGGGCTAATAAGACGGGAAAGACCAGTATTTTGAATTTCCAAGACGGTGCACGAAAAACCGATCGAAACTCGACTCTCGCAAAGATTATGACGGTCGCGTTTTTTCTTGAAACCATGCTCATACGACTTACCATGGGCTAATACGCGACTTCGAGCAAAGTTTATGACCGTCGTATTTTTTTTCGAAAGCGTGAGGAGGAGAGAGAGAGGAGGAGAGACGGTGCACGCATCGGCTTGGGAATGGGGGGGAATGGGCCTGCGTTCCCTTGCGTGCGTGCGTGAGTGCTCTGCTCTGCTTGGGCTTGCGCTTGCGCTTGCGATCGACGCTGGGGACGGCAACCTCTTCCCTTTCGCTTGTGCTTGCGATTGCTCCCTTGGGCGATTTCTCCTCTACGATCACTCCGCGGCGAGTGGAAGGCCGGCGGTCGCTCCTGCGATCAGCGATTCCAGGCCGGGAATCGGCGACTTCAGGCGTGGAAGGGCGGCGGCTCTTCTCCCCTAGGCGCGGGACGGACTCTAGGGCAAGAAACGGTGGAAGCTGCGCTGCGATTGGGGCTGGGTTCACTGCCGCTTCCTGCGGCAACTCCAGCGTGGAAAGGGCGACGGCTGCTTCTGCAATCGGCGTGGAAGGGGCGACGGCTGCGACATTAGTGTGGGCAGGGTGGTGGCTTCCTCTCCCCTAGGCGGCTGGCGGCTAGGGCGAGCGACGCCATGGATGCGAGCGGCCGGACGCGGCACTCTGCTTCGCATCCTCTGTTCCAGCGGGATGCTCCTCCGCTGGCTTCTTCCCAGCGGCTGATTGCTTCACAGCAGAACGCCCCTCTCCAGCAGTCACAGCGGGAGAGGGTTGCTCCTCAGCCGCTGGTTACTTCACCGCGGGAGGGGGTTGCTCCTCTCCAACAGCCGCTGGTTCCTCCCCAGCAGCTTAGGCCGGTTTCACACCAGGATGTTCCACCGCTGATTTCTTCTTCTCGACGGGATGCTCCTTCAATGAACCAGGCCCGAGGTCGTTCACGATCTAGATCACGACCTCCAGCTCCTATTTCCCGAGATCCGAAGCCTTGGAGTAGCCTCTTCAAGGCTCCAGTGGGTAGTCCGGATCTTCGACTGGACTTTTTTGCTCCAGAAGTACAGGCTGACCAGAAGATTGCTGTGTATGAGGCTATTGATTCCGACGAACTAATTGAGACATGGTCAATGGCAATTGTGGGCTACGTTGTTGGACTAAGAACATCCTTTTTCCCACTATCCTCATACATCAGAACTCGATGGGGAATATCAACATTTGATCTTCATATGTTGGAGACCGGATTCTTTGTATGCAGGCTTTATTCGGAAGAAGATTTACAACGGGTCCTTGAAGGATTTTGGACTATCCGTGGTCATCCAATGATACTACGACGCTGGGCACCTGATGTGAGATTGGAGTTAGACAGTCTACAGTCTATCCCAATATGGGTTTCTTTTCATGGACTTCCACTACATCTCTGGGGTCGTCGTTTTATTGCAAAGCTTTGCAGCACCCTGGGACAACCATTGTATCTTGATAAGGCAACAGCTTCGCAAACGAGATTGACCTTTGCCAGAGCTTGTGTAATGGTTTCTTCTGATGAGGAACTGCCGAATGATGTTTCTTACCGTGATCTTGATGGGAGCACCCGAAAGGTGAAAGTCTCATATTCTTGGAAGCCACAACGATGCAAGGTTTGTCTATCTTTTGGACATGTAAATGGTGCCTGCCAACAGCCTTCACAAAAAATCACACAGGTCTACCGACCACGCCAAGAGCCACAGAATGGGGTCACTACCACTAATCCAAGCACTGATACTCCAGTGCCAACAGTGGTGATGGCGGAGAAGATGATTGAACACTCTGACTCGTTGGGGCAGCGACACGAACAAGAGAAAGACAAGTCAGGACTTCCATCTTTACCTATTATATCAGAGAATTTCACTGCAGGAGCTTCCCAAGGTTCTCACTCCCCAATAACAACCTCGCCTTCACGAATCACTCCTTCAGATAATCAGGAAATTTCATTTCAACAACCTCTTGGGAACCAAGACATTGCAACTCACCAAACTCATCGCTCTTCGACACATCCCGCTATTCAGGACTCCTTGCCTCAAAGTACACAAAAATTTAAACATTTGCAAGCTGTGGATGAGGTGGATAAATATAGGAATAAAGGATTAAAAGGTAAAGATATTATGCGAGAGGACCATGCAAAATCAAACGATAACAAAAAGGATGGTAGTGTCCTCCCAAAATCGCATGCTCTTCCTTCTATCTAGTATTGATGAAAATAAGCTGTTGGAATGTTCGTGGACTTAATAAGACTGAGAAATGTCGGGAGCTCAATAGAATAATCCGATCTGCTGCATGTGACATTGTCATTCTTGTGGAAACAAAAATTAAACCTCATCGTGTTCAAGTTCAGAAGAATTTAATATGGCCTGAGGCAGAACTTTTTACTAATGATTCTCAGGATACTTATGGTCGAGTTTGGGTCTTATGGCATCCTAATCTTGTTACTGCTTGGTTTATTTCTGCTACTAATCAATTCATTCATCTTAAGGCAGAGGATAAACAGACTGGATGTCAATTCAATATTACCGGTATTTATGCATCTAACAGTATGTCTGACAGGAATGCTCTATGGCGTGATCTGGTTAGCATTTCAAATAGTTATCCTACAGTACCTTGGGTTGTTCTCGGTGACTTTAATATTGTCAGATACACAAATGAGAAAGTGGGGGGTAGAGTGCTTTCCGAATGTCAGCTTCAACATTTTAATGATTGTATAGATACTGCTGCATTGACTGACATGAAATCTGTAGGTGATTGGTTCTCATGGAACAATCAAAGTACTGCTGAAAGAAAAATTATGGCTCGACTTGACAGATGTTTGATAAATCAGGAATGGTTAGCAGTTTTTCCAGATTCACTTCTTGAGTACGGTGCTAAGTTATTTTCGGATCACTCTATTATGCATATACATGCAGATAAAGCACTACCAAGAGTCAAGAAACCTTTTAGATTTTTTAATATGTGGAGTTCTCACCCAAAGTTCCTCGAAGTTATTAAGTCAGCTTGGGACATTAATGTATTTGTTTCTCCCCCTTACATCCTATGTCAAAAACTAAAAGCATGCAAAGCAGCACTGAAGAAGTGGAATTCAACTACATTTGGAAATATCAACGACAGAGTTCAGTTATGCAAGAAAGAACTTATGGCTGTGCAAAGCGAGCTAAATCTTCAACCTCTGGATGCGAATCTTATATACAAAGAGGCTGCTGCTAGAAATAACTTTATGCAAGCTTTGAAGCAGGAGGAATGCTTTTTGAAACAGAAGTCACGACAGCATTGGCTTACTCTAGGGGATTCTAATACGAAGTTTTTCTATGCTGCTATTGCTACCAGAAGGGCTACTAATCGCATCAAAAAATGCAAAGGTATAGATGGTAATCTCATTGAGGATCTGGATGAGGTTAAAAATTACACCGAGCAATTTTTTTATTCCTTACTCAATCAGGAACAGCAGCCTAATAGTATTCATGTTGGGCCTACAAGACGACTTGATTCTGAAGCCCTCTCTCATCTTAATGCCCCAATAACGGATGATGAAATTGTGAAAGTTGTTTTTAAGTCCCCGAAGCACAAAAGCCCTGGTCCAGATGGATTTCCAGCTGAGTTTTATCAAATTGCATGGGCTATTGTAGGCAACGATGTCATAAAAGCTTGTCGACATTTTTTCTCCTCAGGTCACATTCTGAAAGAAATGAATTGCACTTTTATTTCTTTAGTGCCTAAAAATGATGGAGCCGATTCATTGGAGAACTACCGTCCTATTTCACTGTGCAACTTTATTTATAAGGTTATCTCTAAGTTGCTGGCAGATAGACTACAAAAGGTCATGAATAAGGTCATTAGTCCTAATCAGGCTGCTTTTATTAAAGGGAGGAGTATCCATCATAATGTCCTGCTTGCTAATGATTTGGTTAAGGATCTACACTCAAAAACAAGAGGGAAAAAGATCTGTTTTAAAGCTGATTTACGGAAGGCCTTTGACTCAGTCAATAGGCAATTTATTTACATGATGCTCCATAATATGGGCTTCCCTCAGCGCTGGGTTCAATGGATTCAATGTTGCTTGGAAACTCCAAAATTTTCGATTCTCTTTAATGGTTCACCTATTGGCTTCTTCGGGAGTAAGAATGGCATTCGGCAAGGCGATCCACTATCTCCTTATCTTTTTACGATTGCAATGGAAGGACTCAGTTGTATGTTAGAAGAGGCTGTTTCCAATGGCAAAATTAAGGTACCATATTATGGTTCTATTTATATCTCTCACATAACATTTGCTGATGACAAATAGTTATCCTACAGTACCTTGGGTTGTTCTCGGTGACTTTAATACTGTCAGATACACAAATGAGAAAGTGGGGGGTAGAGTGCTTTCCGAATGTCAGCTTCAACATTTTAATGATTGTATAGATACTGCTGCATTGACTGACATGAAATCTGTAGGTGATTGGTTCTCATGGAACAATCAAAGTACTGCTGAAAGAAAAATTATGGCTCGACTTGACAGATGTTTGATTAATCAGGAATGGTTAGCAGTTTTCCCAGATTCACTTCTTGAGTACGGTGCTAAGTTATTTTCGGATCACTCTATTATGCATATACATGCAGATAAAGCACTACCAAGAGTCAAGAAACCTTTTAGATTTTTTAATATGTGGAGTTCTCACCCAAAGTTCCTCGAAGTTATTAAGTCAGCTTGGGACATTAATGTATTTGGTTCTCCCCCTTACATCCTATGTCAAAAACTAAAAGCATGCAAAGCAGCACTGAAGAAGTGGAATTCAACTACATTTGGAAATATCAACGACAGAGTTCAGTTATGCAAGAAAGAACTTATGGCTGTGCAAAGCGAGCTAAATCTTCAACCTCTGGATGCGAATCTTATATACAAAGAGGCTGCTGCTAGAAATAACTTTATGCAAGCTTTGAAGCAGGAGGAATGCTTTTTGAAACAGAAGTCACGACAGCATTGGCTTACTCTAGGGGATTCTAATACGAAGTTTTTCTATGCTGCTATTGCTACCAGAAGGGCTACTAATCGCATCAAAAAATGCAAAGGTATAGATGGTAATCTCATTGAGGATCTGGATGAGGTTAAAAATTACACCGAGCAATTTTTTTATTCCTTACTCAATCAGGAACAGCAGCCTAATAGTATTCATGTTGGGCCTACAAGACGACTTGATTCTGAAGCCCTCTCTCATCTTAATGCCCCAATAACGGATGATGAAATTGTGAAAGTTGTTTTTAAGTCCCCGAAGCACAAAAGCCCTGGTCCAGATGGATTTCCAGCTGAGTTTTATCAAATTGCATGGGCTATTGTAGGCAACGATGTCATAAAAGCTTGTCGACATTTTTTCTCCTCAGGTCACATTCTGAAAGAAATGAATTGCACTTTTATTTCTTTAGTGCCTAAAAATGATGGAGCCGATTCATTGGAGAACTATCGTCCTATTTCACTGTGCAACTTTATTTATAAGGTTATCTCTAAATTGCTGGCAGATAGACTACAAAAGGTCATGAATAAGGTCATTAGTCCTAATCAGGCTGCTTTTCTTAAAGGGAGGAGTATCCATCATAATGTCCTGCTTGCTAATGATTTGGTTAAGGATCTACATTCTAAAACAAGAGGGAAAAAGATCTGTTTTAAAGCTGATTTACGAAAGGCCTTTGACTCAGTCAATAGGGATTTTATTTACATGATGCTCCATAATATGGGCTTCCCTCAGCACTGGGTTAAATGGATTCAATGTTGCTTGGAAACTCCAAAATTTTCAATTCTCTTTAATGGTTCACCTATTGGCTTCTTTGGGAGTAAGAATGGCATTCGGCAAGGTGATCCACTATCTCCTTATCTTTTTACCATTGCAATGGAAGGGCTCAGTTGTATGTTAGAAGAGGTTGTTTCCAATGGCAAAATTAAGGTACCACATTATGGTTCTGTTTATATCTCTCACATAACATTTGCCGACGACCTTATTATCTTCCTTCGAGATGATCCAGTTTCTGTGAGTAATCTGGCAGATATTCTTAATGAATTTGGTAAAGTTTCTGGTCTTAAGCTAAACCATGCAAAGAGCAAAGTATATGTGGGTGCTTGCATTGACAATAAGGATCATATTGCTCAAACATTGGGAGTTGCTGAAGGAAATTTACCGGTTCCTTACTTGGGTCTCCCACTTATATCCACTGGAATCAACAAAGCCTCCTGTCAGCCTATCATACAAAAAATTAAGAACAGAATTTCCTCTTGGAAAAATAGGCTTCTTTCTAAAGCTGGACGACTTGAACTTATTCGATCTGTGTTGACCTCTTATTCTATTTATTGGTCTCATGCATTCCTTCTACCAGCCGGGCTTCTCCATGATATTGATAAATTACTTATGAACTTCTTTTGGAATGGCACAGATGGTAAGGCAATGCACATGGTGAATTGGGACAGCATTTGCAAACCGAAGGATGAAGGGGGGCTGAATCTTCGACATATTAGAGATTGGAATAAAGCTTGTATGGTAAAGCAATTATGGGATATTTTACAAAACAAGTCTTCCTTATGGTCACAATGGGTTTTTGCTAGGTACCTTACCAAGGAATCAATCTGGGAAGTATCTGCAAAAACATCTCATTCTGCTGCTTGGAAAGGAATTCTAAAGGCAAGGAGATGGCTACGTAACAATATTTCTTATGTGATTTCTTCTGGAACCAATATTAATATGTGGTATGATCCTTGGGTGAATGGGAAAAGCATATTTCAGATATTTGGTGATAGAGTACGACAGGATCTGGGGGCTCCCAAAGACTGGAAGGTTTCTGAATTCATTAACAATGGTACTTGGTGTCTTCCCAACCCTACCTCCCCTGACATGTTATTACTTTGGCCGACTATTAGGGCTATTACAATCAAGAACAACTCTTCAGATATGCTTATTTGGCTTCATGATAACGGTAAATTTAGTGCTACATCTGCATGGAACCAAATTAGACGACGAAACAACAAGTGGATCCAAAGTAGTTGGACATGGGATAGTCCATGCTCACAGCGACATTCCTTATGTACTTGGCAGGCCCTTCTCGGCAAACTTCCTACGATGGACAATATGCAGCGAAGAGGTATTTATATTGTAAATCGGTGCTCTTTGTGTATGCAAAATGAAGAAAGTGTTGACCATCTCTACTTTGCTTGTGATTATTCATCTTGGATATGGAAGGAGATCTTGAAGCGATTTGATTTTCAAAGGCTACCACGGCCAAACTTGCATCATGAATTAGAAATGCTTATGCAAAGCTTCTCAAGAAAGGGGCCTCTTACACAACTAGCACGAATTATATTCAGATGTGCTATTTGGTGGATTTGGAAGGAGAGGTGTGGCAGAATTTTTGAGTGTCACAACATGAACAAAGCTCAAATTCTGATAGAGATTCTTCAGGACTCACGATCATGTATGGAGCAAGAATTGAATACAGAGCACCTAACAAGAAGAGAGAAAGATATTTTCACAAGATTCAATTTTTCCATTCGTCAAGAATCACTCGAATAATGATGAAGATTGTAATGTATTATATGGGGCAAAGCTTATATTTTGTGATGTATCCACAAGTAGTCCAGAACAGTCTAGCTATTGCATTTTATTATTTATTAACTTCCTTATGCTACTCTTGGAGATGAGTTTGATGAAGCGTGCTCATTTCACCTTCTTTAGGTGGGGTGCAATCTTCTCGACTACACTAAGAGATTTCAAGCATTAGTCTATGGCTTGTGTAGACAAAGCTTCTTTGTACAAATCTTTTACAAAATACAATATCTTTACTTACCAAAAAAAAAAAAAAAACATTTGCTGATGACCTTATTATCTTCCTTCGAGATGATCCAGTTTCTGTGAGTAATCTGGCAGATATTCTTAATGAATTTGGTATAGTTTCTGGTCTTAAGCTAAACCATGCAAAGAGCAAAGTATATGTGGGTGCTTGCATTGACAATAAGGATCATATTGCTCAAACATTGGGAGTTGCTGAAGGAAATTTACCGGTTCCTTACTTGGGTCTCCCACTTATATCCACTGGAATCAACAAAGCCTCCTGTCAGCCTATCATACAAAAAATTAAGAACAGAATTTCCTCTTGGAAAAATAGGCTTCTTTCTAAAGCTGGACGACTTGAACTTATTCGATCTGTGTTGACCTCTTATTCTATTTATTGGTCTCATGCATTCCTTCTACCAGCCGGGCTTCTCCATGATATTGATAAATTACTTATGAACTTCTTTTGGAATGGCACAGATGGTAAGGCAATGCACATGGTGAATTGGGACAGCATTTGCAAACCGAAGGATGAAGGGGGGCTGAATCTTCGACATATTAGAGATTGGAATAAAGCTTGTATGGTAAAGCAATTATGAGATATTTTACAAAACAAGTCTTCCTTATGGTCACAATGGGTTTTTGCTAGGTACCTTACCAAGGAATCAATCTGGGAAGTATCTGCAAAAACATCTCATTCTGCTGCTTGGAAAGGAATTCTAAAGGCAAGGAGATGGCTACGTAACAATATTTCTTATGTGATTTCTTCTGGAACCAATATTAATATGTGGTATGATCCTTGGGTGAATGGGAAAAGCATATTTCAGATATTTGGTGATAGAGTACGACAGGATCTGGGGGCTCCCAAAGACTGGAAGGTTTCTGAATTCATTAACAATGGTACTTGGTGTCTTCCCAACCCTACCTCCCCTGACATGTTATTAATTTGGCCGACTATTAGGGCTATTACAATCAAGAACAACTCTTCAGATATGCTTATTTGGCTTCATGATAACGGTAAATTTAGTGCTACATCTGCATGGAACCAAATTAGACGACGAAACAACAAGTGGATCCAAAGTAGTTGGACATGGGATAGTCCATGCTCACAGCGACATTCCTTATGTACTTGGCAGGCCCTTCTCGGCAAACTTCCTACGATGGACAATATGCAGCGAAGAGGTATTTATATTGTAAATCGGTGCTCTTTGTGTATGCAAAATGAAGAAAGTGTTGACCATCTCTACTTTGCTTGTGATTATTCATCTTGGATATGGAAGGAGATCTTGAAGCGATTTGATTTTCAAAGGCTACCACGGCCAAACTTGCATCATGAATTAGAAATGCTTATGCAAAGCTTCTCAAGAAAGGGGCCTCTTACACAACTAGCACGAATTATATTCAGATGTGCTATTTGGTGGATTTGGAAGGAGAGGTGTGGCAGAATTTTTGAGTGTCACAACATGAAGAAAGCTCAAATTCTGATAGAGATTCTTCAGGACTCACGATCATGTATGGAGCAAGAATTGAATACAGAGCACCTAACAAGAAGAGAGAAAGATATTTTCACAAGATTCAATTTTTCCATTCGTCAAGAATCACTCGAATAATGATGAAGATTGTAATTATATGGGGCAAAGCTTATATTTTGTGATGTATCCACAAGTAGTCCAGAACAGTCTAGCTATTGCATTTTATTATTTATTAACTTCCTTATGCTACTCTTGGAGATGAGTTTGATGAAGCGTGCTCATTTCACCTTCTTTAGGTAGGGTGCAATCTTCTCGACTACACTAAGAGACTTCAGGCTTTAGTCTATGGCTTGTGTAGACAAAGCTTCTTTGTACAAATCTTTTACAAAATACAATATCTTTACGTACCAAAAAAAATACCATGGGCTAATACAACGTGAATGGCCAGTATTTTGAATTTCCGAAACGGTGCACGAAAAACCGATCGAAACTCGACACAGCGCGCGACTTCGCGCAATGTTTTTGACCGTCGTATTTTTTTGCGAAAGCGAGCTTGTACGACTTACCAAAAAAAAAGAGCTTGTACGACTTCCCATGGGCTAATAAGATGGGAAAGACCAGTATTTTGAATTTCCAAGATGGTGCACGAAAAACCTATCGAAACTCGACTCTCGCAAAGATTATGATGGTCACGTTTTTTCGTGAAACCATGCTCATACGACTTACCATGGGCTAATACAACGTGAATGGCCAGTGTTTTGAATTTCCGAGACGGTTCACGAAAAACCGATCGAAACTCGACTTGCGCACGACTTCGCGCAAAGTTTATGACCGTCGTATTTTTTTGCGAAAGCGTGCTTGTACGACTTTCCATGGGCTAATAAGACGGGAAAGACCAGTATTTTGAATTTCCGAGACGGTGCACGAAAAATCGATCGAAACTCGACTCTGCACAAAGTTTATGACCGTCACGTTTTTTCATGAAACCATGCTCATACGACTTACCATAGGCTAATAAATCGTGAATGGCCAGTATTTTGAATTTCTGAGACGGTGAACGAAAAACCGTTCGAAACTCGACTCGCGCGCGACTTCGCGCAAAGTTTATGACCGTTGTATTTTTTTGCGAAAGCGTGCTTGTACGACTTACCATGGGCTAATAAGACGGGAAAGAACAGTATTTTGAATTTCCGAGACGGTGAACGAAAAACCGATC
This sequence comes from Ensete ventricosum, assembly GCA_029747655.1. Taxonomy (NCBI): domain Eukaryota; kingdom Viridiplantae; phylum Streptophyta; class Magnoliopsida; order Zingiberales; family Musaceae; genus Ensete; species Ensete ventricosum. The sequence goes on along the minus strand of JAQQAF010000007.1, from coordinate 22,388,544 downwards.
GAAACTCGACTCTGCGCAAAGTTTAAGACCGTCGCGTTTTTTTGTGAAACCAAGCTCAGCCGACTTACCATGGGCTAATACATCGTGAATGATCAGTATTTTGAATTTCTGTGACGGTGCACGAAAAACCGATCGAAACTCGACTTTGCGCAAAGTTCGCGCAAAGTTTTTGACCGTCGTATATTTTTGCGAAAGCGTGCTTCTACGACTTCCTATGGGCTAATAAGACGGGAAAGACCAGTATTTTGAATTTCTGAGACGGTGCACGAAAAACCGATCGAAACTCGACTCTGCGCAAAGTTTATGACCGTTGCGTTTTTTCGTGAAACAAAGCTTATACGACTTACCATGAGCTAATACAACGTGAATGGCCAGTATTTTGAATTTCCGAGACGGTGCACGAAAAACCGATCGAAACTTGACTCGCGCACGACTTTGCGCAAAGTTTCTGACCGTCGTATTTTTTTACGAAAGCATGCTTGTACGACTTCCAATGGGCTAATAAGATGGGAAAGACCTGTATTTTGAATTTCCGAGACGGTGCTCGAAAAACCGATCGAAACTCGACTCTGCGCAAAGTTTAAGACCGTCGCGTTTTTTCGTGAAACCATGCTCAGACGACTTACGATGGACAATATGCAGCGAATAGGTATTTATATTGTAAATCGGTGCTCTTTGTGTATGCAAAATGAAGAAAGTGTTGACCATCTCTACTTTGCTTGTGATTATTCATCTTGGATATGGAAGGAGATCTTGAAGCGATTTGATTTTCAAAGGCTACACGGCCAAACCTGCTTCATGAACTAGAAATGCTTATGCAAAGCTTCTCAAGAAAGGGGCCTCTTACACAACTAGCAAGAATTATATTCAGATGTGCTATATGGTGGATTTGGAAGGAGAGGTGTGGCAGAATTTTTGAGTGTCACAACATGAACAAAGCTCAAATTCTGATAGAGATTCTTCAGGACTCACGATCATGTATGGAGCAAGAATTGAATACAGAGCACCTAACAAGAAGAGAGAAAGATATTTTCACAAGATTCAATTTTTCCATTCGTCAAGAATCACTCGAATAATGATGAAGATTGTAATGTATTATATGGGGCAAAGCTTATATTTTGTAATGTATCCACAAGTAGTCCAGAACAGTCTAGCTATTGCATGTATTATTTATTAACTTCCTTATGCTACTCTTGGAGATGAGTTTGATGAAGCGTGCCCATTTCAACTTCTTTAGGTGGGGTGCAATCTTCTCGACTACACTAAGAGACTTCAGGCTTTAGTCTATGGCTTGTGTAGACAAAGCTTTTTTGTACAAATCTTTTACAAAATACATTATCTTTACTTACCAAAAAAAAAATGCTCAGACGACTTACCATGGGCTAATACATCGTGAATGACCAGTATTTTGAATTTCTGTGACGGTGCACGAAAAACCGATCGAAACTCGACATTGCGCAAAGTTCGCGCAAAGTTTTTGACCGTCGAATTTTTTTGCGAAAGCGTGCTTGTACGACTTCCCATGGGCTAATAAGACTGGAAAGACCAGTATTTTGAATTTCCGAGACGGTGCACGAAAAATCGATCGAAACTCGACTCTCCGCAAAGTTTATGACCGTTGCGTTTTCTCGTGAAATCAAGCTCATACGACTTACCATGGGCTAATACAATGTGAATGGCCAGTATTTTGAATTTCCGAGACGGTGCACGAAAAACCGATCGAAACTCGACTCGCGCACGACTTCGCGCAAAGTTTATGACCGTCTTATTTTTTTGCGAAAGCTTGCTTGTACGACTTCCTAAGGGCTAATAAGATGGGAAAGACCAGTATTTTGAATTTCCGAGACGGTGCACGAAAAATCGATCCAAACTCGACTCTGCGCAAAGTTTATGACCGTCGTGTTTTTTCGTGAAACTATGCTCATACGACTTACATTGGGCTAATACATCGTGAATGGACAGTATTTTTAATTTCCGAGATGGTGCACGGAAAACCAATCGAAACTCGACACAGCGCGCGACTTCGCGCAATGTTTTTGACCGTCGTATTTTTTTGCGAAAGCGAGCTTGTACGACTTCACATGGGCTAATAAGACTGGAAAGACCAGTATTTTGAATTTCCAAGACGGGGCATGAAAAACCGATCGAAACTCGACTCACGCAAATATTATGACGGTCGCATTTTTTCGTGAAACCATGCTCATACGACTTACCATGGGCTAATACAACGTGAATGGCCAGTATTTTGAATTTCCGAGACGGTGCACGAAAAACCGATCGAAACTCGACACAGCGCGCGACTTCGCGCAATGTATTTGACCGTCGTATTTTTTTGCGAAAGCGAGCTTGTACGACTTCCCATGGGCTAATAAGACGGGAAAGACCAGTATTTTGAATTTCCAAGACGGTGCACGAAAAACCGAACGAAACTCGACTCTCGCAAAGATTATGACGGTCGCATTTTTTCGTGAAACCATGCTCATACGACTTACCATGGGCTAATACAATGTGAATGGCCAGTATTTTGAATTTCCGAGACGGTTCACGAAAAACCGATCGAAACTCGACTCTGCGCAAAGTTTATGATCGTTGCGTTTTTTCGTGAAACCAAGCTCACACGACTTACCATGGGCTAATACAATGTGAATGGCTAGTATTTTGAATTTCCGAGACGGTGCACGAAAAACCAATCGAAAGTCGACACAGTGCGCGACTTCGCGCAATGTTTTTTACCGTCGTATTTTTTTGCGAAAGCGAGCTTGTACGACTTCCCATGGGCTAATATTTTTTTTTTTGGTAAGTACTTCCCATGGGCTAATAAGACGGGAAAGACCAGTATTTTGAATTTCCAAGTCGGTGCACGAAAAACCGATCGAAACTCGACTCTCGCAAAGATTACGACGGTCGCGTTTTTTCGTGAAACCATGCTCATACGATTTACCATGGGCTAATATAACGTGAATGGCCAGTATTTTGAATTTCCGAGACGGTGCACGAAAAACCGATCGAAACTCGACACAGCGCGCGACTTCGCGCAATGTTTTTGACCGTCGTATTTTTTTGCGAAAGCGAGCTTGTAAGACTTCACATGGGCTAATAAGACGGGAAAGACCAGTATTTTGAATTTCCAAGACGGTGCACGAAAAACCGATCGAAACTCGACTGTCGCAAAGATTATGACGGTCGCGTTTTTTCTTGAAACCATGCTCATACGACTTACCATGGGCTAATACAACGTGAATGGCCAGTATTTTGAATTTCCGAGACGGTGCACGAAAAACCGATCGAAACTCGACACAGCGCGAGACTTCGCGCAATGTTTTTGACCGTCGTATTTTTTTGCGAAAGTGAGCTTGTACGACTTCCCATGGGCATTACATGGGAAAGACCAGTATTTTGAATTTCCAAGATGGTGCACGAAAAACCGATCGAAACTCGACTCTCGCAAAGAATATGACGGTCGCATTTTTTCGTGAAACCATGCTCATACGACTTACCATGGGCTAATACAACGTGAATGGCCAGTGTTTTGAATTTCCGAGACGGTTCACGAAAAACCGATCGAAACTCGACTCGCGCACGACTTCGCGCAAAGTTTATGACCGTCGTATTTTTTTGCGAAAGCGTGCTTGTACGACTTTCCATGGGCTAATAAGATGGGAAAGAACAGTATTTTGAATTTCCGAGACGGTGAACGAAAAACCGATCGAAACTCGACTCTGCGCAAAGTTTAAGACCGTCGCGTTTTTTTCGTGAAACCAAGCTCAGCCGACTTACCATAGGCTAATACATCGTGAATGATCAGTATTTTGAATTTCTGTGATGGTGCACGAAAAACCGATCGAAACTCGACTTTGCGCAAAGTTCGCGCAAAGTTTTTGACCGTCGTATATTTTTGCGAAAGCGTGCTTCTACGACTTCCTATGGGCTAATAAGACGGGAAAGACCAGTATTTTGAATTTCTGAGACGGTGCACGAAAAACCGATCGAAACTCGACTCTGCGCAAAGTTTATGACCGTTGCGTTTTTTTCGTGAAACAAAGCTCATACGACTTACCATGAGCTAATACAACGTGAATGGCCAGTATTTTGAATTTCCGAGACGGTGCACGAAAAACCGATCGAAACTTGACTCGCGCACGACTTCGCGCAAAGTTTCTGACCGTCGTATTTTTTTACGAAAGCATGCTTGTACGACTTCCCATGGGCTAATAAGATGGGAAAGACCAGTATTTTGAATTTCCGAGACGGTGCTCGAAAAACCGATCGAAACTCGACTCTGCGCAAAGTTTAAGACCGTCGCGTTTTTTCGTGAAACCATACTCAGACGACTTACCATGGGCTAATACATCGTGAATGACCAGTATTTTGAATTTCTGTGACGGTGCACGAAAAACCGATCGAAACTCGACATTGCGCAAAGTTCGCGCAAAGTTTTTGACCGTCGAATTTTTTTGCGAAAGCGTGCTTGTACGACTTCCCATGGGCTAATATGACTGGAAAGACCAGTATTTTGAATTTCCGAGACGGTGCACGAAAAACCGATCGAAACTCGACTCTCCGCAAAGTTTATGACCGTTGCGTTTTCTCGTGAAATCAAGCTCATACGACTTACCATGGGCTAATACAATGTGAATGGCCAGTATTTTGAATTTCCGAGACGGTGCACGAAAAACCGATCGAAACTCGACTCGCGCACGACTTCGCGCAAAGTTTATGACCGTCTTATTTTTTTGCGAAAGCGTGCTTGTACGACTTCCCAAGGGCTAATAAGACGGGAAAGACCAGTATTTTGAATTTCCGAGACGGTGCACGAAAAATCGATCCAAACTCGACTCTGCGCAAAGTTTATGACTGTCGTGTTTTTTCGTGAAACTATGCGCATACGACATACATTGGGCTAATACATCGTGAATGGCCAGTATTTTCAATTTCCGAGATGGTGCACGGAAAACCAATCGAAACTCGACACAGCGCGCGACTTCGCGCAATGTTTTTGACCGTCGTATTTTTTTGCGAAAGCGAGCTTGTACGACTTCACATGGGCTAATAAGACGGGTAAGACCAGTATTTTGAATTTCCAAGACGGGGCATGAAAAACCGATCGAAACTCGACTCACGGAAAGATTTTGACGGTCGCGTTTTTTCGTGAAACCATGCTCATACGACTTACCATGGGCTAATACAACGTGAATGGCCAGTATTTTGAATTTCCGAGACGGTGCACGAAAAACCGATCGAAACTCGACACAGCGCGCGACTTCGCGCAATGTTTTTGACCGTCGTATTTTTTTGCGAAAGCGAGCTTGTACGACTTCCCATGGGCTAATAAGATGGGAAAGACCTGTATTTTGAATTTCCGAGACGGTGCTCGAAAAACCGATCGAAACTCGACTCTGCGCAAAGTTTAAGACCGTCGCGTTTTTTCGTGAAACCATGCTCATACGACTTACCATGGGCTAATACAACGTGAATGGCCAGTATTTTGAATTTCCGAGACGGTTCACGAAAAACCGATCGAAACTCCACTCTGCGCAAAGTTTATGATCGTTGCGTTTTTTCGTGAAACCAAGCTCACACGACTTACCATGGGCTAATACAATGTGAATGGCCAGTATTTTGAATTTCCGAGATGGTGCACGAAAAACCAATCGAAACTCGACACAGTGCGCGACTTCGCGCAATGTTTTTTACCGTCGTATTTTTTTGCGAAAGCGAGCTTGTACGACTTCCCATGGGCTAATATTTTTTTTTTTTGGTAAGTACTTCCCATGGGCTAATAAGACGAGAAAGACCAGTATTTTGAATTTCCGAGACGGTGCACGAAAAACCAATCGAAACTCGACACAGTGCGCGACTTCGCGCAATGTTTTTTACCGTCGTATTTTTTTGCGAAAGCGAGCTTGTACGACTTCCCATGGGCTAATATTTTTTTTTTTTTGGTAAGTACTTCCCATGGGCTAATAAGACGGGAAACACCAGTATTTTGAATTTCCGAGACTGTGCACAAAAAATCGATCGAAACTCGACTCTGCGCAAAGTTTATGACCGTCGCGTTTTTTCGTTAAACTATGCTCATACGACTTACCATGGGCTAATACATCGTGAATGTCTAGTATTTTCAATTTCCGAGATGGTGCACGTAAAACCAATCGAAACTCGACACAGCGCGCGACTTCGCGCAATGTTTTTGACCGTCGTATTTTTTTGCGAAAGCGAGCTTGTAAGACTTCACATGGGCTAATAAGACGGGAAAGACCAGTATTTTGAATTTCCAAGACGGTGCACGAAAAACCGATCGAAACTCGACTGTCGCAAAGATTATGACGGTCGCCTTTTTTCTTGAAACCATGCTCATACGACTTACCATGGGCTAATACAACGTGAATGGCCAGTATTTTGAATTTCCGAGACGGTGCACGAAAAACCGATCGAAACTCGACACAGCGCGTGACTTCGCGCAATGTTTTTTACCGTCGTATTTTTTTGCGAAAGTGAGCTTGTACGACTTCCCATGGTCATTACATGGGAAAGACCAGTATTTTGAATTTCCAAGATGGTGCACGAAAAACCGATCGAAACTCGACTCTCGCAAAGAATATGACGGTCGCATTTTTTTGTGAAACCATGCTCATACGACTTACCATGGGCTAATACAACGTGAATGGCCAGTGTTTTGAATTTCCGAGACGGTTCACGAAAAACCGATCGAAACTCGACTCGCGCACGACTTCGCGCAAAGTTTATGACCGTCGTATTTTTTTGCGAAAGCGTGCTTGTACGACTTTCCATGGGCTAATAAGACGGGAAAGACCAGTATTTTGAATTTCCGAGACGGTGCACGAAAAACCAATCGAAACTCGACACAGTGCGCGACTTCGCGCAATGTTTTTTACCGTCGTATTTTTTTGCGAAAGCGAGCTTGTACGACTTCCCATGGGCTAATATTTTTTTTTTTTTGGTAAGTACTTCCCATGGGCTAATAAGACGGGAAACACCAGTATTTTGAATTTCCGAGACTGTGCACAAAAAATCGATCGAAACTCGACTCTGCGCAAAGTTTATGACCGTCGCGTTTTTTCGTTAAACTATGCTCATACGACTTACCATGGGCTAATATAACGTGAATGGCCAGTATTTTGAATTTCCGAGACGGTGCACGAAAAACCGATCGAAACTCGACACAGCGCGCGACTTCGCGCAATGTTTTTGACCGTCGTATTTTTTTGCGAAAGCGAGCTTGTACGACTTCCCATGGGCTAATAAGACGGGAAAGACCTGTATTTTGAATTTCCAAGACGGTGCACGAAAAACCGATCGAAACTCGACTCTCGCAAAGATTATGACGGTCGCGTTTTTTCGTGAAACCATGCTCATACGACTTACCATGCACGAATATAACGTGAATGGCCAGTGTTTTGAATTTCCGAGATGGTTCACGAAAAACCGATCGAAACTCGACTCGCGCACGACTTCGCGCAAAGTTTATGACCGTCGTATTTTTTTGCGAAAGCGTGCTTGTACGACTTTCATGGGCTAATAAGACGGGAAAGACCAGTATTTTGAATTTTCGAGACGGTGCACAAAAAATCGATCGAAACTCGACTCTGCGCAAAGTTTATGACTGTCGCGTTTTTTCATGAAACCATGCTCATACGACTTACCGTTGGCTAATACAATGTGAATGGCCAGTATTTTGAATTTCCGAGACGGTGCACGAAAAACCGATCGAAACTCGACTCGCGCACGACTTCGCGCAAAGTTTATGACCGTTGTATTTTTTTGCGAAAGCGTGCTTGTACGACTTACCATGGGCTAATAAGACGGGAAAGACCAGTATTTTGAATTTCCGAGACTGTGCACGAAAAATCGATCGAAACTCGACTCTGCGCAAAGTTTATGACCGTCGTGTTTTTTCGTTAAACTATGCTCATACGACTTACCATGGGCTAATACATCGTGAATGGCTAGTATTTTCAATTTCCGAGATGGTGCACGTAAAACCAATCGAAACTCGACACACGCAATGTTTTTGACCGTCGTATTTTTTTGGAAAGCGAGCTTGTACGACTTCACATGGGCTAATAAGACGGGAAAGACCAGTATTTTGAATTTCCAAGACGGTGCACGAAAAACCGATCGAAACCCGACTCTCGCAAAGATTATGACGGTCGCGTTTTTTCTTGAAACCATGCTCATACGACTTACCATGGGCTAATACAATGTGAATGGCCAGTATTTTGAATTTCCGAGACGGAGCACGAAAAACCGATCGAAACTCGACACAGCGCGCGACTTCGAGCAATGTTTTTGACCGTCGTATTTTTTTGCGAAAGCGAGCTTGTACGACTTCCCATGGGCTAATAAGACGGGAAAGACCAGTATTTTGAATTTCCGAGACTGTGCACGAAAAATCGATCGAAACTCGACTCTGCGCAAAGTTTATGACCGTCGTGTTTTTTCGTTAAACTATGCTCATACGACTTACCATGGGCTAATACATCGTGAATGGCTAGTATTTTCAATTTCCGAGATGGTGCACGTAAAACCAATCGAAACTCGACACACGCAATGTTTTTGACCGTCGTATTTTTTTGGAAAGCGAGCTTGTACGACTTCACATGGGCTAATAAGACGGGAAAGACCAGTATTTTGAATTTCCAAGACGGTGCACGAAAAACCGATCGAAACCCGACTCTCGCAAAGATTATGACGGTCGCGTTTTTTCTTGAAACCATGCTCATACGACTTACCATGGGCTAATACAACGTGAATGGCCAGTATTTTGAATTTCCGAGACGGAGCACGAAAAACCGATCGAAACTCGACACAGCGCGCGACTTCGAGCAATGTTTTTGACCGTCGTATTTTTTTGCGAAAGCGAGCTTGTACGACTTCCCATGGGCATTAGATGGGAAAGACCAGTATTTTGAATTTCCAAGATGGTGCACGAAAAACCGATCGAAACTCGACAATCGCAAAGAATATGACGGTCGCGTTTTTTCGTGAAACCATGCTTATACGACTTACCATGGGCTAATACAACGTGAATGGCCAGTGTTTTGAATTTCCGAGACTGTTCACGAAAAACCGATCGAAACTCGACTCGCGCACGACTTCGCGCAAAGTTTATGACCGTCGTATTTTTTTGCGAAAGCGTGCTTGTACGACTTTCCATGGGCTAATAAGACGGGAAAGACCAGTATTTTGAATTTCCGAGACGGTGCACGAAAAATCGATCGAAACTCGACTCTGCACAAAGTTTATGACCGTCACGTTTTTTCATGAAACCATGCTCATACGACTTACCATAGGCTAATACATCGTGAATGGCCAGTATTTTGAATTTCTGAGACGGTGAACGAAAAACCGTTCGAAACTCGACTCGCGCGCGACTTCGCGCAAAGTTTATGACCGTTGTATTTTTTTGTGAAAGCGTGCTTGTACGACTTACCATGGGCTAATAAGACGGGAAAGAACAGTATTTTGAATTTCCAAGACGGTGAACGAAAAACCGATCGAAACTCGACTCTGCGCAAAGTTTAAGACCGTCGCGTTTTTTCGTGAAACCAAGCTCAGCCGACTTACCATGGGCTAATACATCGTGAATGACCAGTATTTTGAATTTCTGTGACGGTGCACGAAAAACGGATCGAAACTCGACTTTGCGCAAAGTTCGCGCAAAGTTTTTGACCGTCGTATTTTTTTGCGAAAGCGTGCTTCTACGACTTCCCATGGGCTAATAAGACGGGAAAGACCAGTATTTTGAAATTCTGAGACGGTGCACGAAAAACCGATCGAAACTCGACTCTGCGCAAAGTTTATGACCGTTGCGTTTTTTCGTGAAACAAAGCTCATACGACTTACCATGGGCTAATACAACGTGAATGGCCAGTATTTTGAATTTCCGAGACGGTGCACGAAAAACCGATCGAAACTCGACTCGCGCACGACTTCGCGCAAAGTTTATGACCGTCGTATTTTTTTACGAAAGCGTGCTTGTACGACTTCCCATGGGCTAATAAGATGGGAAAGACCAGTATTTTGAATTTCCGTGACGGTGCACGAAAAACCGATCGAAACTCGACTCTGCGCAAAGTTTAAGACCGTCACGTTTTTTCGTGAAACCATGCTCAGACGACTTACCATGGGCTAATACATCGTGAATGACCAGTATTTTGAATTTCTGTGACGGTGCACGAAAAACCGATCGAAACTCGACATTGCGCAAAGTTCGCGCAAAGTTTTTGACCGTCGTATTTTTTTGCGAAAGCGTGCTTGTACGACTTCCCATGGGCTAATAAGACTGGAAAGACCAGTATTTTGAATTTCCGAGACGGTGCACGAAAAACCGATCGAAACTCGACTCTGCGCAAAGTTTATGACCGTTGATTTTTCTCGTGAAATCAAGCTCATCCGACTTACCATGGGCTAATACAATGTGAATGGCCAGTATTTTGAATTTCCGAAACGGTGCACGAAAAACCGATCGAAACTCGACTCGCGCACGACTTCGCGCAAAGTTTATGACCGTCGTATTTTTTTGCGAAAGCTTGCTTGTACGACTTCCCAAGGGCTAATAAGACGGGAAAGACCAGTATTTTGAATTTCCGAGACTGCACGAAAAATCGATCGAAACTCGACTCTGCGCAAAGTTTATGACCGTCGTGTTTTTTCGTGAAACTATGCTCATACGACTTACCATGGGCTAATACATCGTGAATGGCCAGTATTTTCAATTTCCGAGATGGTGCACGTAAAACCAATCGAAACTCGACACAGTGCGCGACTTAGCGCAATGTTTTTGACCGTCGTATTTTTTTGCGAAAGCGAGCTTGTAGGACTTCACATGGGTTAATAAGACGGGAAAGACCAGTATTTTGAATTTCCAACACGGGGCACGAAAAACCGATCGAAACTCGACTCACGCAAAGATTATGACGGTCGCGTTTTTTCGTGAAACCATGCTCATACGACTTACCATGGGCTAATACAACGTGAATGGCCAGTATTTTGAATTTCCGAGACGGTGCACGAAAAACCGATCGAAACTCGACTCAGCGCGCGACTTCGCGCAATGTTTTTGACCGTCGTATTTTTTTGCGAAAGCGAGCTTGTACGACTTCCCATGGGCTAATAAGACGGGAAAGACCAGTATTTTGAATTTCCAAGACGGTGCACGAAAAACCGATCGAAACTCGACTCTCGCAAAGATTATGACGGTCGCGTTTTTTCGTGAAACCATGCTCATACGACTTACCATGGGCTAATACAACGTGAATGGCCAGTATTTTGAATTTCCGAGACGGTTCACGAAAAACCGATCGAAACTCGACTCGGCGCAAAGTTTATGATCGTTGCGTTTTTTCGTGAAACCAAGCTCACACGACTTACCATGGGCTAATACAATGTGAATGGCCAGTATTTTGAATTTCCGAGACGGTGCACGAAAAACCAATCGAAACTCGATCGAAACTCGACTCTCGCAAAGATTACGACGGTCGCGTTTTTTCGTGAAACCATGCTCATACGACTTACCATGGGCTAATATAACGTGAATGGCCAGTATTTTGAATTTCCGAGACGGTGCACGAAAAACCGATCGAAACTCGACACAGCGCGCGACTTCGCGCAATGTTTTTGACCGTCGTATTTTTTTGCGAAAGCGAGCTTGTACGACTTCCCATGGGCTAATAAGACGGGAAAGACCTGTATTTTGAATTTCCAAGACGGTGCACGAAAAACCGATCGAAACTCGACTCTCGCAAAGATTATGACGGTCGCGTTTTTTCGTGAAACCATGCTCATACGACTTACCATGCACTAATATAACGTGAATGGCCAGTGTTTTGAATTTCCGAGATGGTTCACGAAAAACCGATCGAAACTCGACTCGCGCACGACTTCGCGCAAAGTTTATGACCGTCGTATTTTTTTGCGAAAGCGTGCTTGTACGACTTTCATGGGCTAATAAGACGGGAAAGACCAGTATTTTGAATTTCCGAGACGGTGTACGAAAAACCAATCGAAACTCGACACAGCGCGCGACTTCGCGCAATGTTTTTTACCGTCGTATTTATTTGCGAAAGCGAGCTTATACGACTTCCCATGGGCTAATAAGACGGGAAAGACCAGTATTTTGAATTTCCAAGTCGGTGCACGAAAAACCGATCGAAACTCGACTCTCGCAAAGATTACGACGGTCGCGTTTTTTCGTGAAACCATGCTCATACGACTTACCATGGGCTAATATAACGTGAATGGCCAGTATTTTGAATTTCCGAGACGGTGCACGAAAAACCGATCGAAACTCGACACAGCGCGACTTCGCGCATTGTTTTTGACCGTCGTATTTTTTTGCGAAAGCGAGCTTGTACGACTTCCCATGGGCTAATAAGATGGGAAATCCTGTATTTTGAATTTCCAAGACGGTGCACGAAAAACCGATCGAAACTCGACTCTCGCAAAGATTATGACGGTCGCGTTTTTTCGTGAAACCATGCTCATACGACTTACCATGGGCTAATATAACGTGAATGGCCAGTGTTTTGAATTTCCGAGATGGTTCACGAAAAACCGATCGAAACTCGACTCGCGCACGACTTCACGCAATGTTTATGACCGTCGTATTTTTTTGCGAAAGCGTGCTTGTACGACTTTCCATGGGCTAATAAGACGGGAAAGACTACAAAAGGTTATCTCTAAGTTGCTGGCAGATAGACTACAAAAGGTCATGAATAAGGTCATTAGTCCTAATCAGGCTGCTTTTCTTAAAGGGAGGGGTATCCATCATAATGTCCTGCTTGCTAATGATTTGGTTAAGGATCTACATTCTAAAACAAGAGGGAAAAAGATCTGTTTTAAAGCTGATTTACGAAAGGCCTTTGACTCAGTCAATAGGAATTTTATTTACATGATGCTCCATGTAAATAAAATGGATTCCAATAAGGCCTTTGACTCAGTCAATAGGAAGCCAATATGGGCTTCCCTCAGCACTGGGTTAAATGGATTCAATGTTGCTTGGAAACTCCAAAATTTTCGATTCTCTTTAATGGTTCACCTATTGGCTTCTTTGGGAGTAAGAATGGCATTCGGCAAGGCGATCCACTATCTCCTTATCTTTTTACCATTGCAATGGAAGGGCTCAGTTGTATGTTAGAAGTGGCTGTTTCCAATGGCAAAATTAAGGTACCACATTATGGTTCTGTTTATATCTCTCACATAACATTTGCTGATGACCTTATTATCTTCCTTCGAGATGATCCAGTTTCTGTGGGTAATCTGGCAGATATTCTTAATGAATTTGGTAAAGTTTCTGGTCTTAAGCTAAACCATGCAAAAAGCAAAGTATATGTGGGTGCTTGCATTGACAATAAGGATCATATTGCTCAAACATTGGGAGTTGCTGAAGGAAATTTACCGGTTCCTTACTTGGGTCTCCCACTTATATCCACTGGAATCAACAAAGTCTCCTGTCAGCCTATCCTACAAAAAATTAAGAACAGAATTTCCTCTTGGAAAAATAGGCTTCTTTCTAAAGCTGGACGACTTGAACTTATTCGATCAGTGTTGATAGAGTATTCTATTTATTGGTCTCATGCATTCCTTCTACCTGCCGGGCTTCTCCATGATATTGATAAATTACTTATGAACTTCTTTTGGAATGGCACAGATGGTAAGGCAATGCACATGATGAATTGGGACAACATTTACAAACCGAAGGATGAAGGGGGGCTGAATCTTCGACATATTAGAGATTGGAATAAAGCTTGTATGGTAAAGCAATTATGGGATATTTTACAAAACAAGTCTTCCTTATGGTCACAATGGGTTTTTGCTAGGTACCTAACCAAGGAATCAATCTGGGAAACATCTGCAAAAACATTTTTTTTTTTTTGGTAAGTAAAGATAATGTATTTTGTAAAAGATTTGTACAAAGAAGCTTTGTCTACACAAGCCATAGACTAAAGCCTGAAGTCTCTTAGTGTAGTCGAGAAGATTGCACCCCACCTAAAGAAGGTGAAATGGGCACGCTTCATCAAACTCATCTCCAAGAGTAGCATAAGGAAGTTAATAAATAATAAAATGCAATGGCTAGACTGTTCTGGACTACTTGTGGATACATCACAAAATATAAGCTTTGCCCCATATAATACATTACAATCTTCATCATTATTCGAGTGATTCTTGACGAATGGAAAAATTGAATCTTGTGAAAATATCTTTCTCTCTTCTTGTTAGGTGCTCTGTATTCAATTCTTGCTCCATACATGATCGTGAGTCCTGAAGAATCTCTATCAGAATTTGAGCTTTGTTCATGTTGTGACACTCAAAAATTCTGCCACACCTCTCCTTCCAAATCCACCATATAGCACATCTGAATATAATTCATCCCATAATTGCTTTACCATACAAGCTTTATTCCAATCTCTAATATGTCGAAGATTCAAGCCCCATTCATCCTTCGGTTTGCAAATGTTGTCCCAATTCACCATATGCATTGCCTTACCATCTGTGTCATTCCAAAATAAGTTCATAAGTAATTTATCAATATCATTGAGAAGCCCGGCTGGTAGAAGGAATGCATGAGACCAATAAATAGAATAAGAGATCAACACTGATCGAATAAGTTCAAGTCGTCCAGCTTTAGAAAGAAGCCTATTTTTCCAAGAGGAAATTCTGTTCTTAATTTTTTGTATAATAGGCTGACAGGAGGCTTTGTTGATTCCAGTGGATATAAGTGGGAGACCCAAGTAAGGAACCGGTAAATTTCCTTCAGCAACTCCCAATGTTTGAGCAATATGATCCTTATTGTCAATGCAAGCACCCACATATACTTTGCTCTTTGCATGGTTTAGCTTAAGACCAGAAACTTTACCAAATTCATTAAGAATATCTGCCAGATTACTCACAGAAACTGGATCATCTCGAAGGAAGATAATAAGGTCGTCGGCAAATGTTATGTGAGAGATATAAACAGAACCATAATGTGGTACCTTAATTTTCCCATTGGAAACAGCCTCTTCTAACATACAACTGAGCCCTTCCATTGCAATGGTAAAAAGATAAGGAGATAGTGGATCGCCTTGCCGAATGCCATTCTTACTCCCAAAGAAGCCAATAGGTGAACCATTAAAGAGAATTGAAAATTTTGGAGTTTCCAAGCAACATTGAATCCATTTAACCCAGTGCTGAGGGAAGCCCATATTATGGAGCATCATGTAAATAAAATTCCTATTGACTGAGTCAAAGGCCTTTCGTAAATCAGCTTTAAAACAGATCTTTTTTCCTCTTGTTTTAGAATGTAGATCCTTAACCAAATCATTCGCAAGCAGGACATTATGATGGATACTCCTCCCTTTAAGAAAAGCAGCCTGATTAGGACTAATGACCTTATTCATGACCTTTTGTAGTCTATCTGCCAGCAACTTAGAGATAACCTTATAAATAAAGTTGCACAGTGAAATAGGACGGTAGTTCTCCAATGAATCGGCTCCATCATTTTTAGGCACTAAAGAAATAAAAGTGCAATTCATTTCTTTAAGAATGTGACCTGAGGAGAAAAAATGTCGACAAGCTTTTATGACATCGTTGCCTACAATAGCCCATGCAATTTGATAAAACTCAGCTGGAAATCCATCTGGACCAGGGCTTTTGTGCTTCGGGGACTTAAAAACAACTTTCACAATTTCATCATCCGTTATTGGGGCATTAAGATGAGAGAGGGCTTCAGAATCAAGTCGTCTTGTAGGCCCAACATGAATACTATTAGGCTACTGTTCCTGATTGAGTAAGGAATAAAAAAATTGCTTGGTGTAATTTTTAACCTCATCCAGATCCTCAATGAGATTACCATCTATACCTTTGCATTTTTTGATGCGATTAGTAGCCCTTCTGGTAGCAATAGCAGCATAGAAAAACTTCGTATTAGAGTCCCCTAAAGTAAGCCAATGCTGTCGTGACTTCTGTTTCAAAAAGCATTCCTCCTGCTTCAAAGCTTGCATAAAGTTATTTCTAGCAGCAGCCTCTTTGTATATAAGATTCGCATCCAGAGGTTGAAGATTTAGCTCGCTTTGCACAGCCATAAGTTCTTTCTTGCATAACTGAACCCTATCGTTGATATTTCCAAATGTAGTTGATAAATTACTTATGAACTTCTTTTGGAATGGCACAGATGGTAAGGCAATGCATATGGTGAATTGGGACAGCATTTGCAAACCGAAGGATGAAGGGGGGCTGAATCTTCGACATATTAGAGATTGGAATAAAGCTTGTATGGTAAAGCAATTATGGGATATTTTACAAAACAAGTCTTCCTTATGGTCACAATGGGTTTTTGCTAGGTACCTAACTAAGGAATCAATCTGGGAAACATCTGCAAAAACATCTCATTCTTCTGCTTGGAAAGGAATTCTGAAGGCAAGGCGATGGCTACGTAACAATATTTCTTATGTGATTTCTTCTGGAACCAATATTAATATGTGGTATGATCCTTGGGTGAATGGGAAAAGTATATTTCAGATATTTGGTGATAGAGTACGACAGGATCTGGGGGCTCCCAAAGACTGGAAGGTTTCTGAATTCATTAACAATGGTACTTGGTGTCTTCCCAACCCTACCTCCCCTGACATGTTATTACTTTGGCCGACTATTAGGGCTATTCCAATCATGAACAACTCTTCAGATATGCTTATTTGGCTTCATGATAACGGTAAATTTAGTGTTACATCTGCATGGAACCAAATTAGACGACGAAACAACAAGTGGATCCAAAGTAGTTGGACATGGGATAGTCCATGCTCACAGCGACATTCCTTATGTACATGGCAGGCCCTTCTCGGCAAACTTCCTACGATGGACAATATGCAGCGAAGAGGTATTTATATTGTAAATCGGTGCTCTTTGTGTATGCAAAATGAAGAAAGTGTTGACCATCTCTACTTTGCTTGTGATTATTCATCTTGGATATGGAAGGAGATCTTGAAGCGATTTGATTTTCAAAGGCTACCACGGCCAAACCTGCATCATGAATTAGAAATGCTTATGCAAAGCTTCTCAAGAAAGGGGCCTCTTACACAACTAGCAAGAATTATATTCAGATGTGCTATATGGTGGATTTGGAAGGAGAGGTGTGGCAGAATTTTTGAGTGTCACAACATGAACAAAGCTCAAATTCTGATAGAGATTCTTCAGGACTCACGATCATGTATGGAGCAAGAATTGAATACAGAGCACCTAACAAGAAGAGAGAAAGATATTTTCACAAGATTCAATTTTTCCATTCGTCAAGAATCACTCGAATAATGATGAAGATTGTAATGTATTATATGGGGCAAAGCTTATATTTTGTGATGTATCCACAAGTAGTCCAGAACAGTCTAGCTATTGCATTTTATTATTTATTAACTTCCTTATGCTACTCTTGGAGATGAGTTTGATGAAGCGTGCCCATTTCACCTTCTTTAGGTGGGGTGCAATCTTCTCGACTACACTAAGAGACTTCAGGCTTTAGTCTATGGCTTGTGTAGACAAAGCTTCTTTGTACAAATCTTTTACAAAATACATTATCTTTACTTACAAAAAAAAAAGCTTATATTTTGTGATGTATCCACAAGTACTCCAGAACAGTCTAGCTTTTGCTTTTTTTATTAACCTCCTTGTGCTACTCTTGGAAATGAGTTTGATGAAGTGTGCCCATTTCACCTTCTTTAGGTGGGGTACAATCTTCTCGACTACACTAAGAGACTTCAGGCTTTAGTCTATGGCTTGTGTAGACAAAACTTCTTTGTGCGAAACTCGACAGCGCGCGACTTCGCGCAAAGTTTATGACCGTCGTATTTTTTGCGAAAGCGAGCTTGTACGGCTTCCCATGGGCTAATAAGACGGGAAAGACCAGTATTTTGAATTTCCGAGACGGTGCACAAAAAATCGATCGAAACTCGACTCTGCGCAAAGTTTATGACCGTCGGGTTTTTTCGTGAAACCATGCTTATACGACTTACCATGGGTTAATACAATGTGAATGGCCAGTATTTTGAATTTTCGAGACGGTGCACGAAAAACCGATCGAAACTCGACTCGCGCACGACTTCGCGCAAAGTTTATGACCGTCGTATTTTTTTGCGAAAGCGTGCTTGTACGACTTCCCATGGGCTAATAAGATGGGAAAGACCAGTATTTTGAATTTCCGAGATGGAGCACGAAAAATCGATCGAAACTCGACTCTGCGCAAAGTTTATGACCGTCGCGCTTTTTCGTGAAACCATGCTCATACGAATTACCATGGGCTAATACAACGTGAATAGTCAGTATTTTGAATTTCCGAGACGGTCCACGAAAAACCGATCGAAACTCGACTCGCGCACGACTTCCCGCAAAGTTTATGACCGTTGTATTTTTTTGTGAAAAAGTGCTTGTATGACTTCCCATGGGCAAATAAGACGGGAAAGGCCAGTATTTTGAATTTCCGAGTAGTTGCATGAAAAACCGATCGAAATTCGACTCTGCGCAAAGTTTATGACCGTCACGTTTTTTCGTGAAACCATGCTCATACGACTTACCATGGGCTAATACAACGTGAATGGCCAGTATTTTGAATTTCTGAGACGGTGCACGAAAAACCGATCGAAACTCGACTCGCGCACGACTTCGCGCAAAGTTTATGACCGTCGTATTTTTTTGCGAAAGCATGCTTGTACGACTTCCCATGGGCTAATAAGATGGAAAAGACCAGTATTTTGAATTTCCGAAACGGTGCACGAAAAATCGATCGAAACTCGACTCTGCGCAAAGTTTATGACCGTCGCATTTTTTCGTAAAACCATGCTCATATGAATTACCATGGGCAAATACAACGTGAATAGCCAGTATTTTGAATTTCCGAGACGGTGCACGAAAAAACCGATCGAAACTCGACTCGCGCATGACTTCGCGCAAAGTTTATGACCGTCGTATTTTTTTGTGAAAAAGTGCTTGTACGATTTCCCATGGGCTAATAAGACGGGAAAGGCCAGTATTTTGAATTTCCGAGAAGTTGCACGAAAAACCGATCGAAACTCGACTCTCGCAAAGATTATGACCGTCGCGTTATTTCGTGAAACCATGCTCATACGACTTACCATGGGCTAATACAACGTGAATGGCCAATATTTTGAATTTAGTGCTACATCTGCATGGAACCAAATTAGACGACGAAACAACAAGTGGATCCCAAGTAGTTGGACATGGGATAGTCCATGCTCACAGCGACATTCCTTATGTACATGGCAGGCCCTTCTCGGCAAACTTCCTACGATGGACAATATGCAGCGAAGAGGTATTTATATTGTAAATCGGTGCTCTTTGTGTATGCAAAAGGAAGAAAGTGTTGACCATCTATACTTTGCATGTGATTATTCATCTTGGATATGGGAAGAGATCTTGAAGCGATTTGATCTTCAAAGGCTACCACGGCCAAACTTGCATCATGAACTAGAAAGGCTAATGCAAGGCTTCTCAAGAAAGGGTCCTCTTACACAACTAGCAAGAATTATATTCAGATGTGCTATTTGGTGGATTTGGAAGGAGAGGTGTGGCAGAATTTTTGAGTGTCACAACATGAACAAAGCTCAAATTCTGATAGAGATTCTTCAGGACTCACGATCATGCATGGAGCAAGAATTGAATATAGAGCACCTAACAAGAAGAAAGAAAGAGATTTTCACAAGATTCAATTTTTTCATTAGTCAATAATCACTCGAATAATGATGAAGATTGTAATGTATTATGGGGCAAAGCTTATATTTTGTGATGTATCCACAAGTACTCAAGAACAGTCTAGCTATTGCATTTTTTATTAACTTCCTTGTGCTACTCTTGGAAATTAGTTTGATGAAGTGTGCCCATTTCACCTTCTTTAGGTGGGGTACAATCTTCTCCACTACACTAAGAGACTTCAGGCTTTAGTTTATGGCTTGTGTAGACAAAGCTTCTTTGTACAAATCTTTTACAAAATACATTATCTTTACTTACCAAAAAAGCTAATAAGACGGGAAAGACCAGTATTTTGAATTTCCGAGAAGTTGCACGAAAAACCGATCGAAACTCGACTCTGCGCAAAGTTTATGGCCGTCGCGTTTTTTCGTGAAACCATGCTCATACGACTTACCATGGGCTAATACAACGTGAATGGCCAGTATTTTGAATTTCTGAGACGGTGCACGAAAAACCGATCGAAACTCGACTAGCGCACGACTTCGCGCAAATTTTATGACCGTCGTATTTTTTGCGAAAGCGAGCTTGTACGGCTTCCCATTGGCTAATAAGACGGGAAAGACCAGTATTTTGAATTTCTGAGACGGTGCACGAAAAATCGATCGAAACTCGACTCTGCGCAAAGTTTATGAGCGTCGGGTTTTTTCATGAAACCATGCTAATACGACTTACCATTGGCTAATACAATGTGAATGGCCAGTATTTTGAATTTCCGAGACGGTGCACGAAAAACCGATCGAAACTCGACTCGCGTACGACTTCGCGCAAAGTTTATGACCGTCGTATTTTTTTGTGAAAAAGTGCTTGTACGACTTCCCATGGGCTAATAAGACGGGAAAGACCAGTATTTTGAATTTCCGAGAAGTTGCACGAAAAACCGATCGAAACTTGACTCTGCGCAAAGTTTATGACCGTCGCATTTTTTCGTGAAACCTTGCTCATACGACTTACCATGGGCTAATACAATGTGAATGGCCAGTGTTTTGAATTTCCGAGACGGTGCACGAAAAATCGATCGAAACTCGACTCGCGCACGACTTCGCGCAAAGTTTATGACCGTCGTATTTTTTTAGGAAAAAGTGCTTGTACGACATCCCATGGGTAATAGGACGGGAAAGACCAGTATTTTGAATTTCCGAGAAGTTGCACGAAAAACCGATCGAAACTCGACTCTGCGCAAAGTTTATAACCGTCGCATTTTTTCGTGAAACCATGCTCATACGACTTACCATGGGCTAATAAAACATGAATAGCCAGTATTTTGAATTTCCAAGATGGTGCACGAAAAACCGATCGAAACTCGACTCGCGCACGACTTCGCGCAAAGTTTACGACCGTCGTATTTTTTTGCGAAAGCGTGCTTGTACGACTTCCCATGGGCTAATAAGACGGGAAAGACCAGTATTTTGAATTTCCGAGAAGTTGCACGAATAACCGATCGAAACTCGACTCTGCGCAAAGTTTATGACCGTCGTATTTTTTCGTGAAACCATGCTCATACGACTTACCATGGGCTAATACATCGTGAATGGCCAGTATTTTGAATTTCTGAGACGGTGAACGAAAAACCGTTCGAAACTCGACAGCGCGCGACTTCGCGCAAAGTTTATGACCGTCGTATTTTTTGCGAAAGCGAGCTTGTACGGCTTCCCATGGGCTAATAAGACGGGAAAGACCAGTATTTTGAATTTCCAAGACGGTGCACGAAAAACCGATCGAAACTCGACTCTCGCAAAGATTATGACCGTCGCGTTATTTCGTGAAACCATGCTCATACGACTTACCATGGGCTAATACAACGTGAATGGCCAATATTTTGAATTTCCGAGCAGGTGCACGAAAAACCGATCGAAACTCGACTAGCGCACGACTTCGCTCAAAGTTTATGACCGTTATATTTTTTTGCGAAAGCGTGCTTGTACGACTTCCCATGGGCTAATAAGACGGGAAAGACCAGTATTTTGAATTTCCGAGACGGTGCACGAAAAATCGATCGAAACTCGACTCTGCGCAAAGTTTATGACCGTCGGGTTTTTTCGTGAAACCATGCTCAAACGAATTACCATGGGCTAATACAACGTGAATGGCCAGTATTTTGAATTTCCGAGACGTTGCACGAAAAACCGATCGAAACTTGACTAGCGCACGACTTCTCGCAAAGTTTATGACCGTCGTATTTTTTTGTGAAAAAGTACTTGCACGACTTCCCATGGGCTAATAAGACGGGAAAGACCAGTATTTTGAATTTCCGAGAAGTTACACGAAAAACCGATCGAAACTCGACTCTGCGCAAAGTTTATGACCGTCGCGTTTTTTCGTGAAACCATGCTCATACGACTTACCATTGGCTAATACAATGTGAAAGGCCAGTGTTTTGAATTTCCGAGACGGTGCACGAAAAACCGATCGAAACTCGACTCGCGTACGACTTCGCACAAAGTTTATGACCGTCGTATTTTTTTGTGAAAAAGTGCTTGTACGACTTCCCATGGGCTAATAAGACGGGAAAGACCAGTATTTTGAATTTCCGAGAAGTTGCACGAAAAACCGATCGAAACTTGACTCTGCGCAAAGTTTTTGACCGTCGCATTTTTTCGTGAAACCATGCTAATACGACTTACCATTGGCTAATACAATGTGAAAGGCCAGTGTTTTGAATTTCCGAGACGGTGCACGAAAAATCGATCGAAACTCGACTCGCGCACGACTTCGCGCAAAGTTTATGACCGTCGTATTTTTTTATGAAAAAGTGCTTGTACGACATCCCATGGGTAATAGGACGGGAAAGACCAGTATTTTGAATTTCCGAGAAGTTGCACGAAAAACCGATCGAAACTCGACTCTGCGCAAAGTTTATGACCGTCGCATTTTTTCGTGAAACCATGCTCATACGACTTACCATGGGCTAATAAAACATGAATAGCCAGTATTTTGAATTTCCAAGATGGTGCACGAAAAACCGATCGAAACTCGACTCGCGCACGACTTCGCGCAAAGTTTACGACCGTCGTATTTTTTTGCGAAAGCGTGCTTGTACGACTTCCCATGGGCTAATAAGACGGGAAAGACCAGTATTTTGAATTTCCGAGAAGTTGCACGAAAAACCGATCGAAACTCGACTCTGCGCAAAGTTTATGACCGTCGCATTTTTTCGTGAAACCATGCTCATACGACTTACCATGGGCTAATACATCGTGAATGGGCAGTATTTTGAATTTCTGAGACGGTGAACGAAAAACCGTTCGAAACTCGACAGCACGCGACTTTGCGCAAAGTTTATGACCGTCGTATTTTTTGCGAAAGCGAGCTTGTACGGCTTCCCATGGGCTAATAAGACGGGAAAGACCAGTATTTTGAATTTCCAAGACGGTGCACGAAAAACCGATCGAAACTCGACTAGCGCACGACTTCGCTCAAAGTTTATGACCGTTATATTTTTTTGCGAAAGCGTGCTTGTACGACCCATGGGCTAATAAGACGGGAAAGACCAGTATTTTGAATTTCCGAGACGGTGCACGAAATATCGATCGAAACTCAACTCTGCGCAAAGTTTATGACCGTCGGGTTTTTTCGTGAAACCATGCTCAAACGAATTACCATGGGCTAATACAACGTGAATGGCCAGTATTTTGAATTTCAGAGACGTTGCACGAAAAACCGATCGAAACTCGACTAGCGCACGACTTCTCGCAAAGTTTATGACCGTCGTATTTTTTTGTGAAAAAGTACTTGTACGACTTCCCATGGGCTAATAAGACGGGAAAGACCAGTATTTTGAATTTCCGAGAAGTTGCACGAAAAACCGATCGAAACTCGACTCTGCGCAAAGTTTATGACCGTCGCGTTTTTTCGTGAAACCTTGCTCATACGACTTACCATGGGCTAATACAACGTGAATGACCAGTATTTTGAATTTCCGAGATGGTGCACGAAAAACCGATCGAAACTCGACTCGCGCACGACTTCGCGCAAAGTTTATGACCGTCGTATTTTTTTGCGAAAGCATGCTTGTACGACTTCCCATGGGCTAATAAGATGGGAAAGACCAGTATTTTGAATTTCCGAGAAGTTGCACGAAAAACCGATCGAAACTCGACTCTGCGCAAAGTTTATGACCGTCGCATTTTTTCGTGAAACCATGCTCATACGACTTACCATGGGCTAATAAAACATGAATAGCCAGTATTTTGAATTTCCAAGATGGTGCACGAAAAACCGATCGAAACTCGACTCGCGCACGACTTCGCGCAAAGTTTACGACCGTCGTATTTTTTTGCGAAAGCGTGCTTGTACGACTTCCCATGGGCTAATAAGATGGGAAAGACCAGTATTTTGAATTTCCGAGAAGTTGCACGAAAAACCGATCGAAACTCGACTCTGCGCAAAGTTTATGACCGTCGCATTTTTTCGTGAAACCATGCTCATACGACTTACCATGGGCTAATACATCGTGAATGGGCAGTATTTTGAATTTCTGAGACGGTGAACGAAAAACCGTTCGAAACTCGACAGCGCGCGACTTTGCGCAAAGTTTATGACCGTCGTATTTTTTGCGAAAGCGAGCTTGTACGGCTTCCCATGGGCTAATAAGACGGGAAAGACCAGTATTTTGAATTTCCAAGACGGTGCACGAAAAACCGATCGAAACTCGACTAGCGCACGACTTCGCTCAAAGTTTATGACCGTTATATTTTTTTGCGAAAGCGTGCTTGTACGACCCATGGGCTAATAAGACGGGAAAGACCAGTATTTTGAATTTCCGAGACGGTGCACGAAAAATCGATCGAAACTCAACTCTGCGCAAAGTTTATGACCGTCGGGTTTTTTCGTGAAACCATGCTCAAACGAATTACCATGGGCTAATACAACGTGAATGGCCAGTATTTTGAATTTCAGAGACGTTGCACGAAAAACCGATCGAAACTCGACTAGCGCACGACTTCTCGCAAAGTTTATGACCGTCGTATTTTTTTGTGGAAAAGTACTTGTACGACTTCCCATGGGCTAATAAGACGGGAAAGACCAGTATTTTGAATTTCCGAGAAGTTGCACGAAAAACCGATCGAAACTCGACTCTGCGCAAAGTTTATGACCGTCGCGTTTTTTCGTGAAACCTTGCTCATACGACTTACCATGGGCTAATACAACGTGAATGACCAGTATTTTGAATTTCCGAGACGGTGCACGAAAAAACCGATCGAAACTCGACTCGCGCACGACTTCGCGCAAAGTTTATGACCGTCGTATTTTTTTGCGAAAGCATGCTTGTACGACTTCCCATGGGCTAATAAGATGGGAAAGACCAGTATTTTGAATTTCCGAGAAGTTGCACGAAAAACCGATCGAAACTCGACTCTGCGCAAAGTTTATGACCGTCGCATTTTTTCGTGAAACCATGCTCATACGACTTACCATGGGCTAATAAAACATGAATAGCCAGTATTTTGAATTTCCAAGATGGTGCACGAAAAACCGATCGAAACTCGACTCGCGCACGACTTCGCGCAAAGTTTACGACCGTCGTATTTTTTTGCGAAAGCGTGCTTGTACGACTTCCCATGGGCTAATAAGACGGGAAAGACCAGTATTTTGAATTTCCGAGAAATTGCACGAAAAACCGATCGAAACTCGACTCTGCGCAAAGTTTATGACCGTCGCATTTTTTCGTGAAACCATGCTCATACGACTTACCATGGGCTAATACATCGTGAATGGCCAGTATTTTGAATTTCTGAGACGGTGAACGAAAAACCGTTCGAAACTCGACAGCGCGCGACTTCGCGCAAAGTTTATGACCGTCGTATTTTTTGCGAAAGCGAGCTTGTACGGCTTCCCATGGGCTAATAAGACGGGAAAGACCAGTATTTTGAATTTCCAAGACGGTGCACGAAAAACCGATCGAAACTCGACTCTCGCAAAGATTATGACCGTCGCGTTATTTCGTGAAACCATGCTCATACGACTTACCATAGGCTAATACAACGTGAATGGCCAATATTTTGAATTTCCGAGCAGGTGCACGAAAAACCGATCGAAACTCGACTAGCGCACGACTTCGCTCAAAGTTTATGACCGTTATATTTTTTTGCGAAAGCGTGCTTGTACGACTTCCCATGGGCTAATAAGACGGGAAAGACCAGTATTTTGAATTTCCGAGACGGTGCACGAAAAATCGATCGAAACTCGACTCTGCGCAAAGTTTATGACCGTCGGGTTTTTTCGTGAAACCATGCTCAAACGAATTACCATGGGCTAATACAACGTGAATGGCCAGTATTTTGAATTTCGGAGACGGTGCACGAAAAACCGATCGAAACTCGACTAGCGCACGACTTCTCGCAAAGTTTATGACCGTCGTATTTTTTTGTGAAAAAGTACTTGTACGACTTCCCATGGGCTAATAAGACGGGAAAGACCAGTATTTTGAATTTCCGAGAAGTTGCACGAAAAACCGATCGAAACTCGACTCTGCGCAAAGTTTATGACCGTCGCGTTTTTTCGTGAAACCTTGCTCATACGACTTACCATGGGCTAATACAACGTGAATGGCTAGTATTTTGAATTTCCGAGACGGTGCACGAAAAACCGATCGAAACTCGACTCGCGCACGACTTCGCGCAAAGTTTATGACCGTCGTATTTTTTTGCGAAAGCATGCTTGTACGACTTCCCATGGGCTAATAAGATGGGAAAGACCAGTATTTTGAATTTCCGAAACGGTGCACGAAAAATCGATCGAAACTCGACTCTGCGGAAAGTTTATGACCGTCGCATTTTTTCGTAAAACCATGCTCATACGAATTACCATGGGCAAATACAACGTGAATAGCCAGTATTTTGAATTTCCGAGACGGTGCACGAAAAACCGATCGAAACTCGACTCGCGCATGACTTCGCGCAAAGTTATAGATGGTAATCTCATTGAGGATCTGGATGAGGTTAAGAATTACACCAAGCAATTTTTTTATTCCTTACTCAATCAGGAACAGCAGCCTAATAGTATTCATGTTGGGCCTACAAGACGACTTGATTCTGAAGCCCTCTCTCATCTTAATGCTCCAATAACGGATGATGAAATTGTGAAAGTTGTTTTTAAGTCCCTGAAGCACAAAAGCCCTGGTCTAGATGGATTTCCAGCTGAGTTTTATCAAATTGCATGGGCTATTGTAGGCAACGATATCATAAAAGCTTGTCGACATTTTTTCTCCTCAGGTCACATTCTTAAAGAAATGAATTGCACTTTTATTTCTTTAGTGCCTAAAAATGATGGAGCCGATTCATTGGAGAACTACCGTCCTATTTCACTGTGCAACTTTATTTATAAGGTTATCTCTAAGTTGCTGGCAGATAGACTACAAAAGGTCATGAATAAGGTCATTAGTCCTAATCAGGCTGCTTTTCTTAAAGGGAGGAGTATCCATCATAATGTCCTGCTTGCTAATGATTTGGTTAAGGATCTACATTCTAAAACAAGAGGAAAAAAGATCTGTTTTAAAGCTGATTTACGAAAGGCCTTTGACTCAGTCAATAGGAATTTTATTTACATGATGCTCCATAATATGGGCTTCCCTCAGCACTGGGTTAAATGGATTCAATGTTGCTTGGAAACTCCAAAATTTTCAATTCTCTTTAATGGTTCACCTATTGGCTTCTTTGGGAGTAAGAATGACATTCGGCAAGGCGATCCACTATCTCCTTATCTTTTTACCATTGCAATGGAAGGGCTCAGTTGTATGTTAGAAGAGGCTGTTTCCAATGGCAAAATTAAGGTACCACATTATGGTTCTGTTTATATCTCTCACATAACATTTGCCGACGACCTTATTATCTTCCTTCGAGATGATCCAGTTTCTGTGAGTAATCTGGCAGATATTCTTAATGAATTTGGTAAAGTTTCTGGTCTTAAGCTAAACCATGCAAAGAGCAAAGTATATGTGGGTGCTTGCATTGACAATAAGGATCATATTGCTCAAACATTGGGAGTTGCTGAAGGAAATTTACCGGTTCCTTACTTGGGTCTCCCACTTATATCCATTGGAATCAACAAAGCCTCCTGTCAGCCTATTATACAAAAAATTAAGAACAGAATTTCCTCTTGGAAAAATAGGCTTCTTTCTAAAGCTGGACGACTTGAACTTATTCGATCCGTGTTGATCTCTTATTCTATTTATTGGTCTCATGCATTCCTTCTACCTGCCGGGCTTCTCCATGATATTGATAAATTACTTATGAACTTCTTTTGGAATGGCACAGATGGTAAGGCAATGCACATGGTGAATTGGGACAGCATTTGCAAACCGAAGGATGAAGGGGGGCTGAATCTTCGACATATTAGAGATTGGAATAAAGCTTGTATGGTAAAGCAATTATGGGATATTTTACAAAACAAGTCTTCCTTATGGTCACAATGGGTTTTTGCTAGGTACCTAACTAAGGAATCAATCTGGGAAACATCTACAAAAACATCTCATTCTTCTGCTTGGAAAGGAATTCTGAAGGCAAGGCGATGGCTACGTAACAATATTTCTTATGTGATTTCTTCTGGAACCAATATTAATATGTGGTATGATCCTTGGGTGAATGGGAAAAGTATATTTCAGATATTTGGTGATAGAGTACGACAGGATCTGGGGGCTCCCAAAGACTGGAAGGTTTCTGAATTCATTAACAATGGTACTTGGTGTCTTCCCAACCCTACCTCCCCTGACATGTTATTTATTACTTTGGCCGACTATTAGGGCTATTTCAATCATGAACAACTCTTCAGATATGCTTATTTGGCTTCATGATAACGGTAAATTTAGTGCTACATCTGCATGGAACCAAATTAGACGACGAAACAACAAGTGGATCCAAAGTAGTTGGACATGGGATAGTCCATGCTCACAGCGACATTCCTTATGTACATGGCAGGCCCTTCTCGGCAAACTTCCTACAATGGACAATATGCAGCGAAGAGGTATTTATATTGTAAATCGGTGCTCTTTGTGTATGCAAAATGAAGAAAGTGTTGACCATCTCTACTTTGCTTGTGATTATTCATCTTGGATATGGAAGGAGATCTTGAAGCGATTTGATTTTCAAAGGCCACCACGGCCAAACCTGCATCATGAATTAGAAATGCTTATGCAAAGCTTCTCAAGAAAGGGGCCTCTTACACAACTAGCAAGAATTATATTCAGATTTGCTATATGGTGGATTTGGAAGGAGAGGTGTGGCAGAATTTTTGAGTGTCACAACATGAACAAAGCTCAAATTCTGATAGAGATTCTTCAGGACTCACGATCATGTATGGAGCAAGAATTGAATACAGAGCACCTAACAAGAAGAGAGAAAGATATTTTCACAAGATTCAATTTTTCCATTCGTCAAGAATCACTCGAATAATGATGAAGATTGTAATGTATTTTATGTGGCAAAGCTTATATTTTGTGATGTATCCACAAGTAGTCCAGAACAGTCTAGCTATTGCATTTATTATTTATTAACTTCCTTATGCTACTCTTGGAGATGAGTTTGATAAAGCGTGCCCATTTCACCTTCTTTAGGTGGGGTGCAATCTTCTCGACTACACTAAGAGACTTCAGGCTTTAGTCTATGGCTTGTGTAGACAAAGCTTCTTTGTACAAATCTTTTACAAAATAAATTATCTTTACTTACAAAAAAAAAAAGACTTCGCGCAAAGTTCATGACCGTCGTATTTTTTTGTGAAAAAGTGCTTTTACGACTTCCCATGGGCTAATAAGACGGGGAAGGCCAGTATTTTGAATTTCCGAGAAGTTGCACGAAAAACCGATCGAAACTTGACTCTGCGCAAAGTTTATGATCGTCGCGTTTTTTCGTGAAACCATGCTAATACGACTTACCATTGGCTAATACAATGTGAATGGCCAGTATTTTGAATTTCCGAGACGGTGCACGAAAAATCGATCGAAACTCGACTCGCGCACGACTTCGCGCAAAGTTTATGACCGTCGTATTTTTTTGTGAAAAAGTGCTTGTACGACATCCCATGGGTAATAGGACGGGAAAGACCAGTATTTTGAATTTCCAAGAAGTTGCACGAAAAACCTATCGAAACTCGACTCTGCGCAAAGTTTATGACCGTCGCGTTTTTTCGTGAAACCATGCTCATACGACTTACCATGGGCTAATACAACATGAATAGCCAGTATTTTGAATTTCCGAGATCGTGCACGAAAAACCGATCGAAACTCGACTCGCGCACGACTTCTTGCAAAGTTTATGACCGTCGTATTTTTTTGCGAAAGCGTGCTTGTACGACTTCCCATGGGCTAATAAGACGGGAAAGACCAGTATTTTGAATTTCCGAGAAGTTGCACGAAAAACCGATCGAAACTCGACTCTGCGCAAAGTTTATGACCGTCGCGTTTTTTCGTGAAACCATGCTCATACGACTTACCATGGGCTAATACAACGTGAATGGCCAGTATTTTGAATTTCTGAGACGGTGCACGAAAAACCGATCGAAACTCGACTAGCGCACGACTTCGCGCAAAGTTTATGACCATCGTATTTTTTGCGAAAGCGAGCTTGTACGGCTTCCCATGGGCTAATAAGACGGGAAAGACCAGTATTTTGAATTTCCGAGACGGTGCACGAAAAATCGATCGAAACTCGACTCTGCGCAAAGTTTATGACCGTCGGGTTTTTTCGTGAAACCATGCTAATACGACTTACCATTGGCTAATACAATGTGAATGGCCAGTATTTTGAATTTCCGAGACGGTGCACGAAAAACCGATCGAAACTCGACTCGCGCACGACTTACCGCAAAGTTTATGACCGTCGTATTTTTTTGTGAAAAAGTGCTTGTACGACTTCCCATGGGCTAATAAGACGGGAAAGACCAGTATTTTGAATTTCCGAGAAGTTGCATGAAAAACCGATCGAAACTTGACTCTGCGCAAAGTTTATGACCGTCGCATTTTTTCGTGAAACCATGCTAATACGATTTACCATTGGCTAATACAATGTGAATGGCCAGTGTTTTGAATTTCCGAGACGGTGCACGAAAAATCGATCGAAACTCGACTCGCGCACGACTTCGCGCAAAGTTTATGACCGTCGTATTTTTTTGTGAAAAAGTGCTTGTACGACATCCCATGGGTAATAGGACGGGAAAGACCAGTATTTTGAATTTCCGAGAAGTTGCACGAAAAACCGATCGAAACTCGACTCTGCGCAAAGTTTATGACCGTCGCATTTTTTCGTGAAACCATGCTCATACGACTTACCATGGGCTAATACAACATGAATAGCCAGTATTTTGAATTTCCAAGATGGTGCACGAAAAACCGATCGAAACTCGACTCGCGCACGACTTCGCGCAAAGTTTACGACCGTCGTATTTTTTTGCGAAAGCGTGCTTCTACGACTTCCCATGGGCTAATAAGACGGGAAAGACCAGTATTTTGAATTTTCGAGAAGTTGCACGAAAAACCGATCGAAACTCGACTCTGCGCAAACTTTATGACCGTCGCATTTTTTCGTGAAACCATGCTCATACGACTTACCATGGGCTAATACAACGTGAATGGCCAGTATTTTGAATTTCTGAGACGGTGCACGAAAAACCGATCGAAACTCGACTAGCGCACGACTTCGCGCAAAGTTTATGACCGTCGTATTTTTTGCGAAAGCGAGCTTGTACGGCTTCCCATGGGCTAATAAGACGGGAAAGACCAGTATTTTGAATTTCCGAGACGGTGCACGAAAAATCGATCGAAACTCGACCCTGCGCAAAGTTTATGACCGTCGGGTTTTTTCGTGAAACCATGCTAATACGACTTACCATTGGCTAATACAATGTGAATGGCCAGTATTTTGAATTTCCGAGACGGTTCACGAAAAACCGATCGAAACTCGATTCGCGCACGACTTTGCGCAAAGTTTATGACCGTCGTATTTTTTTTTGAAAAAGTGCTTGTACGACTTCCCATGGGCTAATAAGACGGGAAAGACCAGTATTTTGAATTTCCGAGAAGTTGCACGAAAAACCGATCGAAACTTGACTCTGCGCAAAGTTTATGACCGTCGCATTTTTTCGTGAAACCATGCTTTTTTTTTTTTTTTTTGGTAAGTCTTCGTGAAACCATGCTAATACAACGTGAATGGCCAGTATTTTAAATTTCTGAGACGGTGCACGAAAAACCGATCGAAACTCGACTAGCGCACGACTTCTCGCAAAGTTTATGACCGTCGTATTTTTTTGTGAAAAAGTGCTTGTACGACTTCCCATGGGCTAATAAGACGGGAAAGACCTGTATTTTGAATTTCCCAGAAGTTGCACGAAAAACCGATCGAAACTCGACTCTGCGCAAAGTTTATGACCGTCGCGTTTTTTCGTGAAACCATGCTCATACGACTTACCATGGGCTAATACAACGTGAATGGCCAGTATTTTGAATTTCCGAGACGGTGCACGAAAAACCGATCGAAACTCGACTCGCGCACGACTTCGCGCAAAGTTTATGACCGTCGTATTTTTTTGCGAAAGCGTGCTTGTACGACTTCCCATGGGCTAATAAGATGGGAAAGACCAGTATTTTGAATTTCCGAGACGGTGCACGAAAAACCGTTCGAAACTCGACTCGCGCGCGACTTCGCGCAAAGTTTATGACCGTCGTATATTTTTGCGAAAGCGTGCTTGTACGACTTCCCATGGGCTAATAAGATGGGAAAGACCAGTATTTTGAATTTCCGAGACGGTGCACGAAAAATCGATCGAAACTCGACTCTGCGCAAAGTTTATGACCGTCGCGTTTTTTCATGAAACCATGCTCATACGACTTACCATGGGCTAATACAACGTGAATGGCCAGTATTTTGAATTTCCGAGCAGGTGCACGAAAAACCGATCGAAACTCGACTAGCGCACGACTTCGCTCAAAGTTTATGACCGTTATATTTTTTTGCGAAAGCGTGCTTGTACGACTTCCCATGGGCTAATAAGACGGGAAAGACCAGTATTGTGAATTTTCGAGACGGTGCACGAAAAATCGATCGAAACTCGACTCTGCGCAAAGTTTATGACCGTCGGGTTTTTTCGTGAAACCATGCTCAAACGAATTACCATGGGCTAATACAACGTGAATGGCCAGTATTTTAAATTTCTGAGACGGTGCACGAAAAACCGATCGAAACTCGACTAGCGCACGACTTCTCGCAATGTTTATGACCGTCGTATTTTTTTGTGAAAAAGTGCTTGTACGACTTCCCATGGGCTAATAAGACGGGAAAGACCTGTATTTTGAATTTCCCAGAAGTTGCACGAAAAACCGATCGAAACTCGACTCTGCGCAAAGTTTATGACCGTCGCGTTTTTTCGTGAAACCATGCTCATACGACTTACCATGGGCTAATACAACGTGAATGGCCAGTATTTTGAATTTCCGAGACGGTGCACGAAAAACCGATCGAAACTCGACTCGCGCACGACTTCGCGCAAAGTTTATGACCGTCGTATTTTTTGCGAAAGCGAGCTTGTACGGCTTCCCATGGGCTAATAAGACGGGAAAGACCAGTATTTTGAATTTCCGAGACGGTGCACGAAAAATCGATCGAAACTCGACCCTGCGCAAAGTTTATGACCGTCGGGTTTTTTCGTGAAACCATGCTAATACGACTTACCATTGGCTAATACAATGTGAATGGCCAGTATTTTGAATTTCCGAGACGGTTCACGAAAAACCGATCGAAACTCGATTCGCGCACGACTTTGCGCAAAGTTTATGACCGTCGTATTTTTTTTTGAAAAAGTGCTTGTACGACTTCCCATGGGCTAATAAGACGGGAAAGACCAGTATTTTGAATTTCCGAGAAGTTGCACGAAAAACCGATCGAAACTTGACTCTGCGCAAAGTTTATGACCGTCGCATTTTTTCGTGAAACCATGCTTTTTTTTTTTTTTTTTGGTAAGTCTTCGTGAAACCATGCTAATACGACTTACCATTGGCTAATACAATGTGAATGGCCAGTGTTTTGAATTTCCGAGACAGTGCACGAAAAATCTATCGAAACTCGACTCGCGCACGACTTCGCGCAAAGTTTATGACCGTCGTATTTTTTTGTGAAAAAGTGCTTGTACGACATCCCATGGGTAATAGGACGGGAAAGACCAGTATTTTGAATTTCCGAGAAGTTGCACGAAAAACCGATCGAAACTTGACTCTGCGCAAAGTTTATGACCGTCGCATTTTTTCGTGAAACCATGCTCATACGACTTACCATGGGCTAATACAACATTAATAGCCAGTATTTTGAATTTCCAA
This sequence comes from Ensete ventricosum, assembly GCA_029747655.1. NCBI lineage: Eukaryota > Viridiplantae > Streptophyta > Magnoliopsida > Zingiberales > Musaceae > Ensete > Ensete ventricosum. The sequence goes on along the minus strand of JAQQAF010000007.1, from coordinate 22,354,499 downwards.
GATGGTGCACGAAAAACCGATCGAAACTCGACTCTCGCAAAGATTATGACCGTCGCGTTATTTCGTGAAACCATGCTCATACGACTTACCATGGGCTAATACAACGTGAATGGCCAATATTTTGAATTTCCGAGCAGGTGCACGAAAAACCGATCGAAACTCGACTAGCGCACGACTTCGCTCAAAGTTTATGACCGTTATATTTTTTTGCGAAAGCGTGCTTGTACGACTTCCCATGGGCTAATAAGACGGGAAAGACCAGTATTTTGAATTTCCGAGACGGTGCACGAAAAATCGATCGAAACTCGACTCTGCGCAAAGTTTATGACCGTCGGGTTTTTTCGTGAAACCATGCTCAAACGAATTACCATGGGCTAATACAACGTGAATGGCCAGTATTTTGAATTTCCGAGACGGTGGACGAAAAACCGATCGAAACTCGACTAGCGCACGACTTCTCGCAAAGTTTATGACCGTCGTATTTTTTTGTGAAAAAGTGCTTGTACGACTTCCCATGGGCTAATAAGACGGGAAAGACCAGTATTTTGAATTTCCGAGAAGTTGCACGAAAAACCGATCGAAACTCGACTCTGCGCAAAGTTTATGACCGTCGCGTTTTTTCGTGAAACCATGCTCATACGACTTACCATGGGCTAATACAACGTGAATGGCCAGTATTTTGAATTTCCGAGACGGTGCACGAAAAACCGATCGAAACTCGACTCGCGCACGACTTCGCGCAAAGTTTATGACCGTCGTATTTTTTTGCGAAAGCGTGCTTGAACGACTTCCCATGGGCTAATAAGACGGGAAAGACCAGTATTTTAAATTTCCGAGACGGTGCACGAAAAATCGATCGAAACTCGACTCTGCGTAAAGTTTTTGACCGTCGCATTTTTTCATGAAACCATACTCATACGACTTACCATGGGCTAATACATCGTGAATGGCCAGTATTTTGAATTTCTGATACGGTGCACGAAAAACCGTTCGAAACTCGACTCGCGCGCGACTTCGCGCAAAGTTTATGACCGTCGTATATTTTTGCGAAAGCGTGCTTGTACGACTTCCCATGGGCTAATAAGATGGGAAAGACCAGTATTTTGAATTTCCGAGACGGTGCACGAAAAATCGATCGAAACTCGACTCTGCGCAAAGTTTATGACCGTCGCGTTTTTTCATGAAACCATGCTCATACGACTTACCATGGGCTAATACAACGTGAATGGCCAGTATTTTGAATTTCCGAGCAGGTGAATGGCCAGTATGCTACTCTTGGAGATGAGTTTGATGAAGCGTGCTCATTTCACCTTCTTTAGGTGGGGTGCAATCTTCTCGACTACACTAAGAGACTTCAGGCTTTAGTCTATGGCTTGTGTAGACAAAGCTTCTTTGTACAAATCTTTTACAAAATACAATATCTTTACTTACCAAAAAAATAATAAGACCGGAAAGAACAGTATTTTGAATTTCCGAGACGGTGAACGAAAAACCGATCGAAACTCGACTCTGCGCAAAGTTTAAGACCGTCGTGTTTTTTCGTGAAACCATGCTCAGACAACTTACCATGGGCTAATACATCGTGAATGACCAGTATTTTGAATTTCTGTGACGGTGCACGAAAAACCGATCGAAACTCGACTTTGCGCAAAGTTCGCGCAAAGTTTTTGACCGTCGTATTTTTTTGCGATTGCGTGCTTGTACGACTTCCTATGGGCTAATAAGACGGGAAAGACCCGTATTTTGAATTTCCGAGACGGTGCACGAAAAATCGATCGAAACTCGACCCTGCACAAAGTTTATGACCGTCACATTTTTTCGTGAAACCATGCTCATACGACTTACCATGGGCTAATACAACGTGAATGGCCAGTATTTTGAATTTCCGAGACGGTGAACGAAAAACCGTTCGGAACTCGACACAGCGCGCGACTTCGCGCAAAGTTTATGACCGTCGTATTTTTTTGCGAAAGCGAGCTTGTACGACATCCCATGGGCTAATAAGACGGGAAAGACCAGTATTTCGAATTTCCGAGAAGTTGCACGAAAAACCGATCGAAACTCGACTCTGCGCAAAGTTTATGTCCGTCGCGTTTTTTCATGAAACCATGCTCATACGACTTACCATGGGCTAATACAACGTGAATGGCCAGTATTTTGAATTTCCGAGAAGGTGCACGAAAAATCGATCGAAACTCGACTATGCGCAAAGTTTATGACCGTCGCATTTTTTCGTGAAACTATGCTCATACGACTTACCATGGGCTAATACATCGTGAATGGCCAGTATTTTGAATTTCCGAGATGGTGCACATAAAACCAATCGAAACTCGACACAGCGCGCGACTTCGCGCAATATTTTTGTCCGTCGTATTTTTTTGCGAATGCGAGCTTGTACGACTTCCCATGGGCTAATAAGACGGGAAAGACCAGTATTTTGAATTTCCGAGACGGTGAACGAAAAACCGATCGAAACTCGACTCTGCGCAAAGTTTAAGACCGTCGCGTTTTTTCGTGAAACCATGCTCAGACGACTTACCATGCCATACATCGTGAATGACCAGTATTTTGAATTTCTGTGACGGTGCACGAAAAACCGATCGAAACTCGACTTTGCGCAAAGTTCTTGCAAAGTTTATGACCGTCGTATTTTTTTGCGAAAGCATGCTTGTACGACTTCTCATGTGCTAATAAGACGGGAAAGACCAGTATTTTGAATTTCCGAGACGGTGCACGAAAAACCGATCGAAACTCGACTCTGCGCAAAGTTTATGACCATTGCGTTTTTTCGTGAAACCAAGCTCATACGACTTACCTTGGGCTAATACATCGTGAATGGCCAGTATTTTGAATTTCCGAGATGGTGCACGTAAAACCAATCGAAACTCGACTCGCGCACGACTTCGCGCAAAGTTTATGACCGTCGTATTTTTTTGCGAAAGCATGCTTGTACGATATTCCATGGGCTAATAAGACGGGAAAGACCAGAATTTTGAATTTTCGAGACGGTGCACGAAAAATCGATCGAAACTCGTCTCTGCGCATAGTTTATGAACGTCGCATTTTTTCATGAAACCATTCTCATATGACTTACCATGGGCTAATACATCGTGAATGGCCAGTATTTTGAATTTCTGAGACGGTGACCGAAAAACCGTTCGAAACTCGACTCGCGCGCGACTTCGCGCAAAGTTTATGACCGTTGTATTTTTTTGCGAAAGCGTGGTTGTAGGACTTCCCATGGGCTAATAAGACGGGAAAGAACAGTATTTTGAATTTCCGAGACGGTGAACGAAAAACCGATCGAAACTCGACTCTGCGCAAAGTTTAAGACCGTCGTGTTTTTTCGTGAAACCATGCTCAGACGACTTACCATGGGCTAATACATCGTGAATGACCAGTATTTTGAATTTCTGTGACGGTGCACGAAAAACCGATCGAATCTCGACTTTGCGCAAAGTTCGCGCAAAGTTTTTGACCGTCGTGTTTTTTTGCGAAAGCCTGCTTCTACGACTTCCCATGGGCTAATAAGACGGGAAATACCAGTATTTTGAATTTCCGAGATGGTGCACGAAAAACCGATCGAAACTCGACTCTGCGCAAAGTTTATGACCGTTGCGTTTTTTCGTGAAACCAAGCTCATACGACTTACCATGGGCTAATACAACGTGAATGGCCAGTATTTTGAATTTCCGAGACGGTGCACGAAAAACCGATCGAAACTCGACTCGCGCATGACTTCGCGCAAAGTTTATGACCGTCGTATTTTTTTGCGAAAGCGTGCTTGTACGACTTCCAATGGGCTAATAAGACGGGAAAGACCAGTATTTTGAATTTACGAGACGGTGAACGAAAAACCGATCGAAACTCGACTCTGCGCAAAGTTTAAGACCGTCGCGTTTTTTCGTGAAACCATGCTCAGACAGACGACTTACCATGGGCTAATACATCGTGAATGACCAGTATTTTGAATTTCTGTGACGGTGCACGAAAAACCAATCGAAACTCGACACAGCACGCGACTTCGCGCAATGTTTTTGTCCGTCGTATTTTTTTGCGAAAGCGAGCTTGTACGACTTCTGTGACGGTGCACGAGACGGTGCACGCATCGGCTTGGGAATGGGGGGGAATGGGCCTGCGTTCCCTTGCGTGCGTGCGTGAGTGCTCTGCTCTGCTTGGGCTTGCGCTTGCGCTTGCGATCGACGCTGGGGACGGCAACCTCTTCCCTTGCGCTTGTGCTTGCGATTGCTCCCTTGGGCGATTTCTCCTCTACGATCACTCCGCGGCGAGTGGAAGGCCGGCGGTCGCTCCTGCGATCAGCGATTCCAGGCCGGGAATCGGCGACTTCAGGCGTGGAAGGGCGGCGGCTCTTCTCCCCTAGGCGCGGGACGGACTCTAGGGCAAGAAACGGTGGAAGCTGCGCTGCGATTGGGGCTGGGTTCACTGCCGCTTCCTGCGGCAACTCCAGCGTGGAAAGGGCGACGGCTGCTTCTGCAATCGGCGTGGAAGGGGCGACGGCTGCGACATTAGTGTGGGCAGGGTGGTGGCTTCCTCTCCCCTAGGCGGCTGGCGGCTAGGGCGAGCGACGCCATGGATGCGAGCGGCCGGACGCGGCACTCTGCTTCGCATCCTCTGTTCCAGCGGGATGCTCCTCCGCTGGCTTCTTCCCAGCGGCTGATTGCTTCACAGCAGAACGCCCCTCTCCAGCAGTCACAGCGGGAGAGGGTTGCTCCTCAGCCGCTGGTTACTTCACCGCGGGAGGGGGTTGCTCCTCTCCAACAGCCGCTGGTTCCTCCCCAGCAGCTTAGGCCGGTTTCACACCAGGATGTTCCACCGCTGATTTCTTCTTCTCGACGGGATGCTCCTTCAATGAACCAGGCCCGAGGTCGTTCACGATCTAGATCACGACCTCCAGCTCCTATTTCCCGAGATCCGAAGCCTTGGAGTAGCCTCTTCAAGGCTCCAGTGGGTAGTCCGGATCTTCGACTGGACTTTTTTGCTCCAGAAGTACAGGCTGACCAGAAGATTGCTGTGTATGAGGCTATTGATTCCGACGAACTAATTGAGACATGGTCAATGGCAATTGTGGGCTACGTTGTTGGACTAAGAACATCCTTTTTCCCACTATCCTCATATATCAGAACTCGATGGGGAATATCAACATTTGATCTTCATATGTTGGAGACCGGATTCTTTGTATGCAGGCTTTATTCGGAAGAAGATTTACAACGGGTCCTTGAAGGATTTTGGACTATCCGTGGTCATCCAATGATACTACGACGCTGGGCACCTGATGTGAGATTGGAGTTAGACAGTCTACAGTCTATCCCAATATGGGTTTCTTTTCATGGACTTCCACTACATCTCTGGGGTCTTCGTTTTATTGCAAAGCTTTGCAGCACCCTGGGACAACCATTGTATCTTGATAAGGCAACAGCTTCGCAAACGAGATTGACCTTTGCCAGAGCTTGTGTAATGGTTTCTTCTGATGAGGAACTGCCGAATGATGTTTCTTACCGTGATCTTGATGGGAGCACCCGAAAGGTGAAAGTCTCATATTCTTGGAAGCCACAACGATGCAAGGTTTGTCTATCTTTTGGACATGTAAATGGTGCCTGCCAACAGCCTTCACAAAAAATCACACAGGTCTACCGACCACGCCAAGAGCCACAGAATGGGGTCACTACCACTAATCCAAGCACTGATACTCCAGTGCCAACAGTGGTGATGGCGGAGAAGATGATTGAACACTCTGACTCGTTGGGGCAGCGACACGAACAAGAGAAAGACAAGTCAGGACTTCCATCTTTACCTATTATATCAGAGAATTTCACTGCAGGAGCTTCCCAAGGTTCTCACTCCCCAATAACAACCTCGCCTTCACGAATCACTCCTTCAGATAATCAGGAAATTTCATTTCAACAACCTCTTGGGAACCAAGACATTGCAACTCACCAAACTCATCGCTCTTCGACACATCCTGCTATTCAGGACTCCTTGCCTCAAGGTACGCAAAAATTTAAACATTTGCAAGCTGTGGATGAGGTGGATAAATATAGGAATAAAGGATTAAAGGGTAAAGATATTATGCGAGAGGACCATGCAAAATCAAAGGATAAGAAAAAGGATGGTAGTGTCCTCCCAAAATCGCATGCTCTTCCTTCTATCTAGTATTGATGAAAATAAGCTGTTGGAATGTTCGTGGACTTAATAAGACTGAGAAATGTCGGGAGCTCAATAGAATAATCCGATCTGCTGCATGTGACATTGTCATTCTTGTGGAAACAAAAATTAAACCTCATCGTGTTCAAGTTCAGAAGAATTTAATATGGCCTGAGGCAGAACTTTTTACTAATGATTCTCAGGATACTTATGGTCGAGTTTGGGTCTTATGGCATCCTAATCTTGTTACTGCTTGGTTTATTTCTGCTACTAATCAATTCATTCATCTTAAGGCAGAGGATAAACAGACTGGATGTCAATTCAATATTACCGGTATTTATGCATCTAACTGTATGTCTGACAGGAATGCTCTATGGCGTGATCTGGTTAGCATTGCAAATAGTTATCCTACAGTACCTTGGGTTGTTCTCGGTGACTTTAATACTGTCAGATACACAAATGAGAAAGTGGGGGGTAGAGTGCTTTCCGAATGTCAGCTTCAACATTTTAATGATTGTATAGATACTGCTGCATTGACTGACATGAAATCTGTAGGTGATTGGTTCTCATGGAACAATCAAAGTACTGCTGAAAGAAAAATTATGGCTCGACTTGACAGATGTTTGATTAATCAGGAATGGTTAGCAGTTTTCCCAGATTCACTTCTTGAGTACGGTGCTAAGTTATTTTCGGATCACTCTATTATGCATATACATGCAGATAAAGCACTACCAAGAGTCAAGAAACCTTTTAGATTTTTTAATATGTGGAGTTCTCACCCAAAGTTCCTCGAAGTTATTAAGTCAGCTTGGGACATTAATGTATTTGGTTCTCCCCCTTACATCTTATGTCAAAAACTAAAAGCATGCAAAGCAGCACTGAAGAAGTGGAATTCAACTACATTTGGAAATATCAACGACAGAGTTCAGTTATGCAAGAAAGAACTTATGGCTGTGCAAAGCGAGCTAAATCTTCAACCTCTGGATGCGAATGTTATATACAAAGAGGCTGCTGCTAGAAATAACTTTATGCAAGCTTTGAAGCAGGAGGAATGCTTTTTGAAACAGAAGTCACGACAGCATTGGCTTACTCTAGGGGATTCTAATACGAAGTTTTTCTATGCTGCTATTGCTACCAGAAGGGCTACTAATCGCATCAAAAAATGCAAAGGTATAGATGGTAATCTCATTGAGGATCTGGATGAGGTTAAAAATTACACCGAGCAATTTTTCTATTCCTTACTCAATCAGGAACAGCAGCCTAATAGTATTCATGTTGGGCCTACAAGACGACTTGATTCTGAAGCCCTCTCTCATCTTAATGCCCCAATAACGGATGATGAAATTGTGAAAGTTGTTTTTAAGTCCCCGAAGCACAAAAGCCCTGGTCCAGATGGATTTCCAGCTGAGTTTTATCAAATTGCATGGGCTATTGTAGGCAACGATGTCATAAAAGCTTGTCGACATTTTTTCTCCTCAGGTCACATTCTGAAAGAAATGAATTGCACTTTTATTTCTTTGGTGCCTAAAAATGATGGAGCCGATTCATTGGAGAACTATCGTCCTATTTCACTGTGCAACTTTATTTATAAGGTTATCTCTAAATTGCTGGCAGATAGACTACAAAAGGTCATGAATAAGGTCATTAGTCCTAATCAGGCTGCTTTTCTTAAAGGGAGGAGTATCCATCATAATGTCCTGCTTGCTAATGATTTGGTTAAGGATCTACATTCTAAAACAAGAGGGAAAAAGATCTGTTTTAAAGCTGATTTACGAAAGGCCTTTGACTCAGTCAATAGGGATTTTATTTACATGATGCTCCATAATATGGGCTTCCCTCAGCACTGGGTTAAATGGATTCAATGTTGCTTGGAAACTCCAAAATTTTCAATTCTCTTTAATGGTTCACCTATTGGCTTCTTTGGGAGTAAGAATGGCATTCGGCAAGGTGATCCACTATCTCCTTATCTTTTTACCATTGCAATGGAAGGGCTCAGTTGTATGTTAGAAGAGGCTGTTTCCAATGGCAAAATTAAGGTACCACATTATGGTTCTGTTTATATCTCTCACATAACATTTGCCGACGACCTTATTATCTTCCTTCGAGATGATCCAGTTTCTGTGAGTAATCTGGCAGATATTCTTAATGAATTTGGTAAAGTTTCTGGTCTTAAGCTAAACCATGCAAAGAGCAAAGTATATGTGGGTGCTTGCATTGACAATAAGGATCATATTGCTCAAACATTGGGAGTTGCTGAAGGAAATTTACCGGTTCCTTACTTGGGTCTCCCACTTATATCCACTGGAATCAACAAAGCCTCCTGTCAGCCTATCATACAAAAAATTAAGAACAGAATTTCCTCTTGGAAAAATAGGCTTCTTTCTAAAGCTGGACGACTTGAACTTATTCGATCTGTGTTGACCTCTTATTCTATTTATTGGTCTCATGCATTCCTTCTACCAGCCGGGCTTCTCCATGATATTGATAAATTACTTATGAACTTCTTTTGGAATGGCACAGATGGTAAGGCAATGCACATGGTGAATTGGGACAGCATTTGCAAACCGAAGGATGAAGGGGGGCTGAATCTTCGACATATTAGAGATTGGAATAAAGCTTGTATGGTAAAGCAATTATGGGATATTTTACAAAACAAGTCTTCCTTATGGTCACAATGGGTTTTTGCTAGGTACCTTACCAAGGAATCAATCTGGGAAGTATCTGCAAAAACATCTCATTCTGCTGCTTGGAAAGGAATTCTAAAGGCAAGGAGATGGCTACGTAACAATATTTCTTATGTGATTTCTTCTGGAACCAATATTAATATGTGGTATGATCCTTGGGTGAATGGGAAAAGCATATTTCAGATATTTGGTGATAGAGTACGACAGGATCTGGGGGCTCCCAAAGACTGGAAGGTTTCTGAATTCATTAACAATGGTACTTGGTGTCTTCCCAACCCTACCTCCCCTGACATGTTATTACTTTGGCCGACTATTAGGGCTATTACAATCAAGAACAACTCTTCAGATATGCTTATTTGGCTTCATGATAACGGTAAATTTAGTGCTACATCTGCATGGAACCAAATTAGACGACGAAACAACAAGTGGATCCAAAGTAGTTGGACATGGGATAGTCCATGCTCACAGCGACATTCCTTATGTACATGGCAGGCCCTTCTCGGCAAACTTCCTACGATGGACAATATGCAGCGAAGAGGTATTTATATTGTAAATCGGTGCTCTTTGTGTATGCAAAATGAAGAAAGTGTTGACCATCTCTACTTTGCTTGTGATTATTCATCTTGGATATGGAAGGAGATCTTGAAGCGATTTGATTTTCAAAGGCTACCACGGCCAAACTTGCATCATGAATTAGAAATGCTTATGCAAAGCTTCTCAAGAAAGGGGCCTCTTACACAACTAGCAAGAATTATATTCAGATGTGCTATTTGGTGGATTTGGAAGGAGAGGTGTGGCAGAATTTTTGAGTGTCACAACATGAACAAAGCTCAAATTCTGATAGAGATTCTTCAGGACTCACGATCATGTATGGAGCAAGAATTGAATACAGAGCACCTAACAAGAAGAGAGAAAGATATTTTCACAAGATTCAATTTTTCCATTCGTCAAGAATCACTCGAATAATGATGAAGATTGTAATGTATTATATGGGGCAAAGCTTATATTTTGTGATGTATCCACAAGTAGTCCAGAACAGTCTAGCTATTGCATTTTATTATTTATTAACTTCCTTATGCTACTCTTGGAGATGAGTTTGATGAAGCGTGCTCATTTCACCTTCTTTAGGTGGGGTGCAATCTTCTCGACTACACTAAGAGACTTCAGGCTTTAGTCTATGGCTTGTGTAGACAAAGCTTCTTTGTACAAATCTTTTACAAAATACAATATCTTTACTTACCAAAAAAAAAAAAAGCTTGTACGACTTCCCATGGGCTAATAAGACGGGAAAGACCAGTATTTTGAATTTATGAGACGGTGAACGAAAAACCGATCGAAACTCGACTTTGCGCAAAGTTAAAGACCGTCGCGTTTTTTCGTGAAACCATGCTCAGACGACTTACCATGGGCTAATACATCGTGAATGACCAGTATTTTGAATTTCTGTGATGGTGCACGAAAAACCGATCGAAACTCGACTTTGCGCAAAGTTCGCGCAAAGTTTTTGACCGTCGTATTTTTTTGCGATTGCGTGCTTGTACGACTTCCTATGGGCTAATAAGATGGGAAAGACCCGTATTTTGAATTTCCGAGACGGTGCACGAAAAATCGATCGAAACTCGACCCTGCGCAAAGTTTATGACCGTTGCGTTTTTTCGTGAAACCAAGCTCATACGACTTACCATGGGCTAATACATCGTGAATGGCCAGTATTTTGAATTTCCGAGATGGTGCACGTAAATCCAATCGAAACTCGACTCGCGCACGACTTCGCGCAAAGTTTATGACCGTCGTATTTTTTTGCGAAAGCATGCTTGTACGACATTCCATGGGCTAATAAGACGGGAAAGACCAGAATTTTGAATTTTCGAGACGGTGCACGAAAAATCGATCGAAACTCGTCTCTGCGCATAGTTTATGAACGTCGCATTTTTTCATGAAACCATTCTCATATGACTTACCATGGGCTAATACATCGTGAATGGCCAGTATTTTGAATTTCTGAGACGGTGACCGAAAAACCGTTCGAAACTCGACTCGCGCGCGACTTCGCGCAAAGTTTATGACCGTTGTATTTTTTTGTGAAAGCGTGGTTGTAGGACTTCCCATGGGCTAATAAGACGGGAAAGAACAGTATTTTGAATTTCCGAGACGGTGAACGAAAAACCGATCGAAACTCGACTCTGCGCAAAGTTTAAGACCGTCGTGTTTTTTCGTGAAACCATGCTCAGACGACTTACCATGGGCTAATACATCGTGAATGACCAGTATTTTGAATTTCTGTGACGGTGCACGAAAAACCGATCGAATCTCGACTATGCGCAAAGTTCGCGCAAAGTTTTTGACCGTCGTGTTTTTTTGCAAAAGCGTGCTTCTACGACTTCCCATGGGCTAATAAGACGGGAAATACCAGTATTTTGAATTTCCGAGATGGTGCACGAAAAACCGATCGAAACTCGACTCTGCGCAAAGTTTATGACCGTTGCGTTTTTTCGTGAAACCAAGCTCATACGACTTACCATGGGCTAATACAACGTGAATGGCCAGTATTTTGAATTTCCGAGACGGTGCACGAAAAACCGATCGAAACTCGACTCGCGCATGACTTCGCGCAAAGTTTATGACCGTCGTATTTTTTTGCGAAAGCGTGCTTGTACGACTTCCAATGGGCTAATAAGACGGGAAAGACCAGTATTTTGAATTTACGAGACGGTGAACGAAAAACCGATCGAAACTCGACTCTGCGCAAAGTTTAAGACCGTCGCGTTTTTTCGTGAAACCATGCTCAGACAGACGACTTACCATGGGCTAATACATCGTGAATGACCAGTATTTTGAATTTCTGTGACGGTGCACGAAAAACCAATCGAAACTCGACACAGCACGCGACTTCGCGCAATGTTTTTGTCCGTCGTATTTTTTTGCGAAAGCGAGCTTGTACGACTTCCCATGGGCTAATAAGACGGGAAAGACCAGTATTTTGAATTTATGAGACGGTGAACGAAAAACCGATCGAAACTCGACTCTGCGCAAAGTTTAAGACCGTCGCGTTTTTTCGTGAAACCATGCTCAGACAGACGACTTACCATGGGCTAATACATCGTGAATGACCAGTATTTTGAATTTCTGTGACGGTGCACGAAAAACCAATCGAAACTCGACACAGCACGCGAGTTCGCGCAATGTTTTTGTCCGTCGTATTTTTTTGCGAAAGCGAGCTTGTACGACTTCCCATGGGCTAATAAGACGGGAAAGACCAGTATTTTGAATTTACGAGACGGTGAACGAAAAACCGATCGAAACTCGACTTTGCGCAAAGTTAAAGACCGTCGCGTTTTTTCGTGAAACCATGCTCAGACGACTTACCATGGGCTAATACATCGTGAATGACCAGTATTTTGAATTTCTGTGATGGTGCACGAAAAACCGATCGAAACTCGACTTTGCGCAAAGTTCGCGCAATGTTTACGACCGTCGTATTTTTTTGCGAAAGCATGCTTGTACGACTTCCCATGGGCTAATAAGACGGGAAAGACCAGTATTATGAATTTCCGAGACGGTGCACGAAAAACCGATCGAAATTCGACTCTGCGCAAAGTTTATGACCATTGCCTTTTTTCGTGAAACCAAGCTCATACGACTTACCATGGGCTAATACAACGTGAATGGCCTGTATTTTGAATTTCCGAGACGGTGCACGAAAAACCGATCGAAACTCGACTCGCGCACGACTTCGCGCAAAGTTTATGACCGTCGTATTTTTTTGCGAAAGCGTGCTTGTACGACTTCCCATGGGCTAATAAGACGGGAAAGACCAGTATTTTGAATTTCCGAGATGGTGCACGAAAAATCGATCGAAACTCGACTCTGCGCAAAGTTTATGACCGTCGCATTTTTTCGTGAAACTATGCTCATACGACTTACCATGGGCTAATACATCGTGAATGGCCAGTATTTTGAATTTCCGAGATGGTGCACGTAAAACCAATCGAAACTCGACACAGCGCGCGACTTCGCGCAATGTTTTTGACCGTCGTATTTTTTTGCGAAAGCGAGCTTGTACGACTTCCCATGGGCTAATAAGACGGGAAAGACCAGTATTTTGAATTTCCAAGACGGTGCACGAAAAACCGATCGAAACTCGACTCTGCGCAAAGTTTAGACCGTCGTGTTTTTTCGTGAAACCATGCTCAGACGACTTACCATGGGCTAATACATCGTGAATGACCAGTATTTTGAATTTCTGTGACGGTGCACGAAAAACCGATCGAAACTCGACTTTGTGCAAAGTTCGCGCAAAGTTTTTGACCGTCGTATTTTTTTGCGATTGCGTGCTTGTACGACTTCCTATGGGCTAATAAGACGGGAAAGACCCGTATTTTGAATTTCCGAGACGGTGCACGAAAAATCGATCGAAACTCGACCCTGCGCAAAGTTTATGACCGTCACATTTTTTCGTGAAACCATGCTCATACGACTTACCATGGGCTAATACAACGTGAATGGCCAGTATTTTGAATTTCCGAGACGGTGAACGAAAAACCGTTCGGAACTCGACACAGCGCGCGACTTCGCGCAAAGTTTATGACCGTCGTATTTTTTTGCGAAAGCGAGCTTGTACGACATCCCATGGGCTAATAAGACCGGAAAGACCAGTATTTCGAATTTCCGAGAAGTTGCACGAAAAACCGATCGAAACTAGACTCTGCGCAAAGTTTATGTCCGTCGCATTTTTTCGTGAAACAATGCTCATACGACTTACCATGGGCTAATACAACGTGAATGGCCAGTATTTTGAATTTCCGAGACACTACACGAAAAACTAATCGAAACTCGACTCGCGCACGACTTCGCGCAAAGTTTATGACCGTCGTATTTTTTTGCGAAAGCGTGCTTGTACGACTTCCCATGGGCTAATAAGACGGGAAAGAACAGTATTTTGAATTTCCGAGACGGTGCACGAAAAACCGATCGAAACTCGACTCTGCGCAAAGTTTATGACCGTTGCGTTTTTTCGTGAAACCAAGCTCATACGACTTACCATGGGCTAATACATCGAGAATGGCCAGTATTTTGAATTTCCGAGATGGTGCACGTAAAACCAATTGAAACTCGACTCGCGCACGACTTCGCGCAAAGTTTATGACCGTCGTATTTTTTTGCGAAAGCATGCTTGTACGACATTCCATGGGCTAATAAGACGGGAAAGACCAGAATTTTGAATTTTCGATATGGTGCACGAAAAATCGATCGAAACTCGTCTCTGCGCATAGTTTATGAACGTCGCATTTTTTCATGAAACCATTCTCATACGACTTACCATGGGCTAATACATCGTGAATGGCCAGTATTTTGAATTTCTGAGACGGTGACCGAAAAACCGTTCGAAACTCGACTCGCGCGTGACTTCGCGCAAAGTTTATGACCGTTGTATTTTTTTGCGAAAGCGTGCTTGTAGGACTTCCCATGGGCTAATAAGACGGGAAAGAACAGTATTTTGAATTTCCGAGACGGTGAACGAAAAACCGATCGAAACTCGACTCTGCGCAAAGTTTAAGACCGTCGTGTTTTTTCGTGAAACCATGCTCAGACGACTTACCATGGGCTAATACATCGTGAATGACCAGTATTTTGAATTTCTGTGACGGTGCACGAAAAACCGATCGAAACTCGACTTTGCGCAAAGTTCGCACAAAGTTTTTGACCGTCGTGATTTTTTGCGAAAGCGTGCTTCTACGACTTCCCATGGGCTAATAAGACGGGAAATACCAGTATTTTGAATTTCCGAGATGGTGCACGAAAAACCGATCGAAACTCGACTCTGCGCAAAGTTTATGACCGTTGCGTTTTTTCGTGAAACCAAGCTCATACGACTTACCATGGGCTAATACAACGTGAATGGCCAGTATTTTGAATTTCCGAGACGGTGCACGAAAAACCGATCGAAACTCGACTCGCGCATGACTTCGCGCAAAGTTTATGACCGTCGTATTTTTTTACGAAAGCGTGCTTGTACGACTTCCAATGGGCTAATAAGACGGGAAAGACCAGTATTTTGAATTTACGAGATGGTGAACGAAAAACCGATCAAAACTCGACTCTGCGCAAAGTTTAAGACCGTCACGTTTTTTCGTGAAACCATGCTCAGACAGACGACTTACCATGGGCTAATACATCGTGAATAACCAGTATTTTGAATTTCTATGATGGTGCACGCAAAACCAATCGAAACTCGACACAGCGCGCGACTTCGCGCAATGTTTTTGTCCGTCGTATTTTTTTGCGAAAGCGATCTTGTACGACTTCCCATGGGCTAATAAGATGGGAAAGACCAGTATTTTGAATTTATTACCAAAAAAAGTATTTTGAATTTCGAGACGGTGAACGAAAAACCGATCGAAACTCGACTCTGCGCAAAGTTAAAGACCGTCGCGTTTTTTCGTGAAACCATGCTCAGACGACTTACCATGGGCTTATACATCGTGAATGACCAGTATTTTGAATTTCTGTGATGGTGCACGAAAAACCGATCGAAACTCGACTTTGCGCAAAGTTCGCGCAATGTTTACGACCGTCGTATTTTTTTGCGAAAGCATGCTTGTACGACTTCCCATGGGCTAATAAGACGGGAAAGACCAGTATTATGAATTTCCGAGACGGTGCACGAAAAACCGATCGAAATTCGACTCTGCGCAAAGTTTATGACCATTGCCTTTTTTCGTGAAACCAAGCTCATACGACTTACCATGGGCTAATACAACGTGAATGGCCTGTATTTTGAATTTCCGAGACGGTGCACGAAAAACCGATCGAAACTCGACTCGCGCACGACTTCGCGCAAAGTTTATGACCGTCGTATTTTTTTGCGAAAGCGTGCTTGTACGACTTCCCATGGGCTAATAAGACGGGAAAGACCAGTATTTTGAATTTCCGAGATGGTGCACGAAAAATCGATCGAAACTCGACTCTGCGCAAAATTTATGACCGTCGCATTTTTTCGTGAAACTATGCTCATACGACTTACCATGGGCTAATACATCGTGAATGGCCAGTATTTTGAATTTCCGAGATGGTGCACGTAAAACCAATCGAAACTCGACACAGCGCGCGACTTCGCGCAATGTTTTTGACCGTCGTATTTTTTTGCGAAAGCGAGCTTGTACGACTTCCCATGGGCTAATAAGACGGGAAAGACCAGTATTTTGAATTTCCAAGACGGTGCACGAAAAACCGATCGAAACTCGACTCTGCGCAAAGTTTAAGACCGTCGTGTTTTTTCGTGAAACCATGCTCAGACGACTTACCATGGGCTAATACATCGTGAATGACCAGTATTTTGAATTTCTGTGACGGTGCACGAAAAACCGATCGAAACTCGACTTTGCGCAAAGTTCGCGCAAAGTTTTTGACCGTCGTATTTTTTTGCGAATGCGTGCTTGTACGACTTCCTATGGGCTAATAAGACGGGAAAGACCAGTATTTTGAATTTCCGAGACGGTGCACGAAAAATCGATCGAACCTCGACCCTGCGCAAAATTTATGACCGTCACGTTTTTTCGTGAAACCATGCTCATACGACTTACCATGGGCTAATACAACGTGAATGGCCAGTATTTTGAATTTTCGAGACGGTGAACGAAAAACCGTTCGGAACTCGACACAGCGCGCGACTTCGCGCAAAGTTTATGACCGTCGTATTTTTTTGCGAAAGCGAGCTTGTACGACATCCCATGGGCTAATAAGACGGGAAAGACCAGTATTTCGAATTTCCGAGAAGTTGCAAGAAAAACCGATCGAAACTCGACTCTGCGCAAAGTTTATGTCCGTCGCGTTTTTTCGTGAAACAATGCTCATACGACTTACCATGGGCTAATACAACGTGAATGGCCAGTATTTTGAATTTCCGAGACGCTGCACGAAAAAACCGATCGAAACTGGACTCGCGCACGACTTCGCGCAAAGTTTATGACCGTCGTATTTTTTTGCGAAAGCGTGCTTGTACGACTTCCCATGGGCTAATAAGACGGGAAAGACCAGTATTTTGAATTTCCGAGACGGTGCACGAAAAATCGATCGAAACTCGACTCTGCGTAAAGTTTATGACCGTCGCGTTTTTTCATGAAACCATGCTCATACGACTTACCATGGGCTAATACATCGTGAATGGCCAGTATTTTGATTTTCTGAGACGGTGAACGAAAAACCGTTCGGAACTCGACACAGCGCGCGACTTCGCGCAAAGTTTATGACCGTCTTATTTTTTTGCGAAAGCGAGCTTGTACGACATCCCATGGGCTAATAAGACGGGAAAGACCAGTATTTCGAATTTCTGAGAAGTTGCACGAAAAACAGATCGAAACTCGACTCTGCGCAAAGTTTATGTCCGTCGCGTTTTTTCGTGAAACCATGCTCATACGACTTACCATGGGCTAATACAACGTGAATGGCCAGTATTTTGAATTTCCGAGAAGGTGCACGAAAAATCGATCGAAACTCGACTCTGCGCAAAGTTTATGACCGTCGCATTTTTTCGTGAAACTATGCTCATACGACTTACCATGGGCTAATACATCGTGAATGGCCAGTATTTTGAATTTGCGAGATGGTGCACGTAAAACCAATCGAAACTCGACACAGCGCGCGACTTCGCGCAATGTTTTTGTCCGTCGTATTTTTTTGCGAATGCGAGCTTGTACGACTTCCCATGGGCTAATAAGACGGGAAAGACCAGTATTTTGAATTTCCGAGACGGTGAACGAAAAACCGATCGAAACTCGACTCTGCGCAAAGTTTAAGACCGTCGCGTTTTTTCGTGAAACCATGCTCAGACGACTTACCATGGGCTAATACATCGTGAATGACCAGTATTTTTAATTTCTGTGACGGTGCACGAAAAACCGATCGAAACTCGACTTTGCGCAAAGTTCGCGCAAAGTTTTTGACCGTCGTATTTTTTTGCGAATGCGTGCTTCGTGAAGGCGAGGTTGTTTAAATGAAATTTCCTGATTATCTGAAGGAGTGATTCGTGAAGGCGAGGTTGTTATTGGGGAGTGAGAACCTTGGGAAGCTCCTGCAGTGAAATTCTCTGATATAATAGGTAAAGATGGAAGTCCGGACTTGTCTTTCTCTTGTTCGTGTCGCTGCCCCAACGAGTCAGAGTGTTCAATCATCTTCTCCGCCATCACAACTGTTGGCACTGGAGTATCAGTGCTTGGATTAGTGGTAGTGACCCCATTCTGTGGCTCTTGGCGTGGTCGGTAGACCTGTGTGATTTTTTGTGAAGGCTGTTGGCAGGCACCATTTACATGTCCAAAAGATAGACAAACCTTGCATCGTTGTGGCTTCCAAGAATATGAGACTTTCACCTTTCGGGTGCTCCCATCAAGATCACGGTAAGAAACATCATTCGGCAGTTCCTCATCAGAAGAAACCATTACACAAGCTCTGGCAAAGGTCAATCTCGTTTGCGAAGCTGTTGCCTTATCAAGATACAATGGTTGTCCCAGGGTGCTGCAAAGCTTTGCAATAAAACGACGACCCCAGAGATGTAGTGGAAGTCCATGAAAAGAAACCTATATTGGGATAGACTGTAGACTGTCTAACTCCAATCTCACATCAGGTGTCCAGCGTCGTAGTATCATTGGATGACCACGGATAGTCCAAAATCCTTCAAGGACCCGTTGTAAATCTTCTTCAGAATAAAGCTTGCATACAAAGAATCCGGTCTCCAACATATGAAGATCAAATGTTGATATTCCCCATCGAGTTCTGATATATGAGGATAATGGAAAAAATGATGTTCTTAGTCCAACAACGTAGCCCACAATTGCCATGGACCATGTCTCAATTAGTTCGTCAGAATCAATAGCCTCATACACAGCAATCTTCTGATCAGCCTGTACTTCTGGAGCAAAAAAGTCCAGTCGAAGATCCGGACTACCCACTGGAGCCATGAAGAGGCTACTCCAAGGCCGAGGATCTCGGGAAATAGGAGCAGGAGGTCGTGATCTAGATCGTGAACGACCTCGGGCCTGGTTCATTGAAGGAGCATCCCGTCGAGAAGAAGAATTCAGCGGTGGAACATCCTGGTGTGAAACCGACCTAAGCTGCTGGGGAGGAACCAGCGGCTGTTGGAGAGGAGCAACCCCCTCCCGCTGTGAAGTAACCAGCGGCTGAGGAGCAACCCTCTCCCGCTGTGACTGCTGGAGAGGGGCGTTCCGCTGGGAAGCAACCAGCGCAGGCCGCTGGGAAGAAGCCAGCGGAGGAGCATCCCGCTGGAACAGAGGATGCGAAGCAGAGTCGCTCGCATCCATGGTGTCGCTCGCCCTAGAGACCGCCAGCCGCCTAGGGGAGAGGAAGCCACCACCCTTCCAACACTAAGGTCGCAGCCGTCGCCCTTTCCACGCCGATTGCAGAAGCAGCCGTCGCCCTTGGAGTTGCCGCAGGAAGAGCGGCAGTGACGCAGCGCAGCCTCCACCGTTTCTCGCCCTAGAGTCCGTCCCGCTCCTAGGGGAGAAGAGCCGCCGCCCTTCCACGCCTGAAATCACCGATTCCCCGCCTGGAATCGCTGATCGCAGGAGCGACCGCCGGCCTTCCTTCGCCGCGGAGCGATCGTAGAGGAGAAATCGCCCAAGGGAGCAATCGCCCTCCGCTGCCCACTCTTCGGTAAGAGATGAGGTTGCCGTCCCCAGCGCCGATCGCAAGCGCAAGCACAAGCAGAGCAGAGCACTCACGCACGCACGAAACTCGAATGGCCAGTATTTTGATTTTCTGAGACGGTGAACGAAAAATAGTTTGAAACTCGACACAACGCACGACTTCGCGCAAAGTTTATGACCGTCGTGTTTTTTTACGAAAGCGAGCTTGTACGTCATCCCATGGGCTAATAAGACGGGAAAGACCAGTATTTTGAATTTTCGAGAAGTTGCACGAAAAACCGATCGAAACTCGACTCTGCGCAAAGTTTATGACCGTCGCATTTTTTCGTGAAACCATGCTCATACGACTTACCATGGGCTAATACAACGTGAATGGCCAGTATTTTGAATTTCCGAGACGGTGCACGAAAAACCGATCGAAACTCGACTCGCGCATGACTTCGCACAAAGTTTATGACCGTCGTATTTTTTGTGAAAGTGTGCTTGTACGACTTCCCATGGGCTAATAAGACGGGAAAGACCAGTATTTTGAATTTCCGAGACGGTGCACGAAAAATCGATCGAAACTCGACTCTGCGCAAAGTTTATGACCGTCGCGTTTTTTCATGAAACCATGCTCATACGACTTACCATGGGCTAATACATCGTGAATGACCAGTATTTTGAATTTCAGAGACGGTGCACGAAAAACCGTTCGAAATTCGACTCGCGCGTGACTTCGCGCAAAGTTTACGACCGTTGTATTTTTTGCGAAAGCGTGCTTGTACAACTACCCATGGGCTAATAAGACGGGAAAGAACAGTATTTTGAATTTCCGAGACGGTGAACGAAAAACCGATCGAAACTCGACTCTACGCAAAGTTTATGACCGTCGCATTTTTTCGTGAAACCATGCTCAGACGACTTACCATGGGCTAATACATCGTGAATGGCCAGTATTTTGAATTTCTGTGACGGTGCACGAAAAACCGATCGAAACTCGACTTTGCGCAAAGTTCGCGCAAAGTTTATTACCGTCGTATTTTTTTGCGAAAGCGTGCTTGTACGACTTCCCATGGGCTAATAAGACGGGAAAGACCAGTATTTTGAGAAGTTGCACGAAAAACCGATCGAAACTCGACTCTGCGCAAAGTTTATGACCGTCGCGTTTTTTCGTGAAACCATGCTCATACGACTTACCATGGGCTAATACAACGTGAATGGCCAGTATTTTGAATTTCCGAGACGGTGCACGAAAAAGAAGCTTATTTTTCCAAGAGGAAATTCTGTTCTTAATTTTTTGTATGATAGGCTGACAGGAGGCTTTGTTGATTCCAGTGGATATAAGTGGGAGACCCAAGTAAGGAACCGGTAAATTTCCTTCAGCAACTCCCAATGTTTGAGCAATATGATCCTTATTGTCAATGCAAGCACCCACATATACTTTGCTCTTTGCATGGTTTAGCTTAAAACCTGAAACTTTACCAAATTCATTAAGAATATCTGCCAGATTACTCACAGAAACTGGATCATCTCGAAGGAAGATAATAAGGTCGTCGGCAAATGTTATGTGAGAGATACAAACAGAACCATAATGTGGTACCTTAATTTTGCCATTGGAAACAGCCTCTTCTAACATACAACTGAGCCCTTCCATTGCAATGGTAAAAAGATAAGGAGATAGTGGATCACCTTGCCGAATGCCATTCTTACTCCCAAAGAAGCCAATAGGTGAACCATTAAAGAGAATTGAAAATTTTGGAGTTTCCAAGCAACATTGAATCCATTTAACCCAGTGCTGAGGGAAGCCCATATTATGGAGCATCATGTAAATAAAATCCCTATTGACTGAGTCAAAGGCCTTTCGTAAATCAGCTTTAAAACAGATCTTTTTCCCTCTTGACTGAGTCAAAGTTTATGACCATCACGTTTTTTCATGAAACCAAGCTCATACGACTTACCATGGGCTAATAAATCGTGAATAGCCAGTATTTTGAATTTCTGAGACGGTGCACGAAAAACCGTTCGAAACTCGACTCACGTGCGACTTCGTGCAAAGTTTACGACCGTTGTATTTTTTTGCGAAAGCGTGCTTGTACGACTTCCCATGGGCTAATAAAACGGGAAAGACCAATATTTTGAATTTCCAAGACGGTGACCGAAAAACCGATCGAAACTCGACTCTGCGCAAAGTTTATGACCGTCGCATTGTTTCGTGAAACCATGCTCATACGACTTACCATGGGCTAATACAACGTGAATGGCCAATATTTTGAATTTCCGAAACGGTGCACGAAAAACCGATCGAAACTCGACTCGCGCACGACTTCACGCAAAGTTTATGACCGTCGTATTTTTTTGCGAAAGCGTGCTTGTACGACTTCCCATGGCCTAATAAGACGGGAAAGACCAGTATTTTGAATTTCCGAGACGGTGCACGAAAAATCGATCGAAACTCGACTCTGCGCAAAGTTTTTGACCGTCGCATTTTTTCATGAAACCATGCTCATACGACTTACCATGGGCTAATAAATTGTGAATGGCCAGTATTTTGAATTTCTGAGACGGTGCACGAAAAACCGTTCGAAACTCGACTCGCGCGCGACTTCGCGCAAAGTTTATGACCGTTGTATTTTTTTGCGAAAGCGTGCTTGTACGACTTCCCATGGGCTAATACATCGTGAATGGCTAGTATTTTGAATTTCTGAGACGGTGAACGAAAAATCGTTCGAAACTCGATACTGCGCGACTTCGCGCAAAGTTTATGACCGTCGTATTTTTTTGCGAAAGTGTGCTTGTACGATTTCCCATGGGCTAATAAGACGGGAAACAACAGTATTTTGAATTTCTGAGACGGTGAACGAAAAACCGATCGAAACTCGACTCTGCGCAAAGTTTATGACCGTCGCGTTTTTTCATGAAACCATGCTCAGACAACTTACCATGGGCTAATACATCGTGAATGACCAGTATTTTGAATTTCTGTGACGGTGCACGAAAAACCGATGGAAACTCGACTTTGCGCAAAGTTCGCGTAAAGTTTTTTACCGTTGTATTTTTTTGCGAAAGCGTGCTTCTACGACTTCCCATGGGCTAGTAAGACAGGAAAGACCAGTATTTTGAATTTCCGAGACGGTGCACGAAAAACCGATCGAAACTCTTTTTTTTTTTGGTAAGTAAAGATAATGTATTTTGTAAAAGATTTGTACAAAGAAGCTTTGTCTACACAAGCCATAGACTAAAGCCTGAAGTCTCTTAGTGTAGTCGAGAAGATTGCACCCCACCTAAAGAAGGTGAAATGGAAAAACCGATCGAAACTCGACTCTGCGCAAATTTTATGACCGTTGCATTTTTTCGTGAAACCATGATCATACGACTTACCATGGGCTAATACAACGTGAATAGCCAGTATTTTGAATTTCCGAGACGGTGCACGAAAAATCGATCGAAACTCGACTCGCGCACGACTTCGCGCAAAGTTTATAACCGTCGTATTTTTTTGCGAAAGCTTGCTTGTACGACTTCCCATGGGCTAATAAGACGGGAAAGACCGGTATTTTAAATTTTCGAGACGGTGCACGAAAAATCGATCGAAACTCGACTCTGCGCAAAGTTTATGACCGTCGTGTTTTTTCATGAAACCATGCTCATACGACTTACCATGGGCTAATACATCGTGAATGGCCAGTATTTTGAATTTCTGAGACGGTGCACGAAAAACCGTTCGAAACTCGACTCGCGCGCGACATCGCGTAAAGTTTACGACCGTTGTATTTTTTTGCGAAAGTGTGCTTGTACGACTTCCCATGGGCTAATAAGACGGGAAAGAACAGTATTTTGAATTTTCGAGACGGTGAACGAAAAACCGATCGAAACTCGACTCTGCGCAAAATTTATGATCGTCATGCTTTTTCGTGAAACCATGCTCAGACAACTTACCATGGGCTAATACATCGTGAATGGCCAGTATTTTGAATTTCTGTGACGGTGCACGAAATACCGATCGAAACTGGACTTTGCGCAAATTTCGCGCAAAGTTTATGACCGTCGTATTTTTTTGCAAAAGCGTGCTTGTGCGACATCCCATGGGCTAATAAGACGGGAAAGACCAGTATTTTGAATTTCGGAGAAGTTGCACGAAAAACCGATCGAAACCCGACTCTGCGCAAAGTTTATGACCGTCGCGTTTTTTCGTGAAACCATGCTCATACGACTTACCATGAGCTAATACAACGTGAATGGCCAGTATTTTGAATTTCTGAGACGGTGAACGAAAAACCGTTCGAAACCCAACTCGCGCATGACTTCGCGCAAAGTTTATAACCGTCGTATTTTTTTGCGAAAGCGTGCTTGTACGACTTCCCATGGGCTAATAAGACGGGAAAGACCAGTATTTTGAATTTCCGAGACGGTGCACGAAAAATCGATCGAAACTCGACTCTGCGCAAAGTTTATGACCGTCGCGTCTTTTCATGAAACCATGCTTATACGACTTACCATGGGCTAATACATCGTGAATGGCCAGTATTTTGAATTTCTGAGACGGTGAACGAAAAACCGTTCAAAACTCGACACAGCGCGGGACTTCGCGCAAAGTTTATGTCCGTCATATTTTTTTGCGAAAGCGTGCTTGTACGACTTCCCATGGGCTAATAAGACCGGAAAGAACAGTATTTTGAATTTCCGAGACGGTGAACGAAAAACCGATCGAAACTCGACTCTGCGCAAAGTTTATGACCGTCGCGTTTTTTCGTGAAACCATGCTCAGACAACTTACCATGGGCTAATACATCGTGAATGACCAATATTTTGAATTTCTGTGATGGTGAACGAAAAACCGATCGAAACTCGACTCTGCGCAAAGTTTATGATCGTCACGTTTTTTCATGAAACCATGCTTATACGACTTACCATGGGCTAATACATCGTGAATGGCCAGTTTTTTGAATTTCTGTGACGGTGCACGAAAAACCGATCGAAACTGGACGTTGCGCATATTTCGCGCAAAGTTTATGACCGTCGTATTTTTTTGCGAAAGCGTGCTTATACAACATCCCATGGGCTAATAAGACGAGAAAGACCAGTATTTTGAATTTCGGAGAAGTTGCACGAAAAACCGATTGAAACTCGACTCTGCGCAAAGTTTATGACCGTCGCGTTTTTTCGTGAAACCATGCTCATACGACTTACCATGTGCTAATACAACGTGAATGGCCAGTATTTTGAATTTCCGAGATGGTGCACGAAAAACCGATCGAAACTCGACTCGCGCACGACTTCGCGCAAAGTTTATGACCGTCGTATTTTTTTGCGAAAGCGTGCTTGTACGACTTCCGATGGGCTAATAAAATGGGAAAGACCAGTATTTTGAATTTCCGAGACGGTGCATGAAAAATCGATCGAAACTCGACTCTGCGCAAAGTTTATGACCGTCGCGTTTTTTTGTGAAACCATGCTCATACGAATTACCATGGGCTAATATAACGTGAATGCCCAGTATTTTGAATTTCTGAGATGGTGCACGAAAAATCGATCGAAACTCGACTCGCGCACGACTTCGCGCAAAGTTTATGACCTTCATATTTTTTTGCGAAAGCGTGCTTGTACGACTTCCCATGGGCTAATAAGACGGGAAAGACCCGTATATTGAATTTCCGAGACGGTGCACAAAAAATCGATCGAAACTCGACTCTGCGCAAAGTTTATGACCGTCGCGTTTTTTCGTGAAACCATGCTCATACGACTTACCATGGGCTAATACAACGTGAATGGCCAGTATGTGGAATTTCCGAGACGGTGCACGAAAAACCGATCGAAACTCGACTCGCGCACGACTTCGCGCAAAGTTTATGACCGTCGTATTTTTTTGTGAAAGCGTGCTTGTACGACTTCACATGGGCTAATAAGACAGGAAAGACCAGTATTTTGAATTTTCGAGACGGTGCACGAAAAATCGATCGAAACTCGACTCTGCGCAAAGTTTATGACCATCACGTTTTTTCATGAAACCAAGCTCATACGACTTACCATGGGCTAATAAATAGTGAATGGCCAGTATTTTGAATTTCTGAGACGGTGCACGAAAAACCGTTCGAAACTCGACTCACGTGCGACTTCGTGCAAAGTTTACGACCGTTGTATTTTTTTGCGAAAGCGTGCTTGTACGACTTCCCATGGGCTAATAAAACGGGAAAGACAAATATTTTGAATTTCCAAGACGGTGACCGAAAAACCGATCGAAACTTTTTTTTTTTTTTTTGGTAAGTAAAGATATTGTATTTTGTAAAAGATTTGTACAAAGAAGCTTTGTCTACACAAGCCATAGACTAAAGCCTGAAGTCTCTTAGTGTAGTCGAGAAGATTGCACCCCACCTAAAGAAGGTGAAATGAGCACGCTTCATCAAACTCATCTCCAAGAGTAGCATAAGGAAGTTAATAAATAATAAAATGCAATAGCTAGACTGTTCTGGACTACTTGTGGATACATCACAAAATATAAGCTTTGCCCCATATAATTACAATCTTCATCATTATTCGAGTGATTCTTGACGAATGGAAAACCGATCGAAACTTGACTCTGCGCAAAGTTTATGACCGTCGCGTTGTTTCGTGAAACCATGCTCATACGACTTACCATGGGCTAATACAACGTGAATGGCCAATATTTTGAATTTCCGAAACGGTGCACGAAAAACCGATCGAAACTCGACTCGCGCACGACTTCACGCAAAGTTTATGACCGTCGTATTTTTTTGCGAAAGCGTGCTTGTACGACTTCCCATAGCCTAATAAGACGGGAAAGACCAGTATTTTGAATTTCCGAGACGGTGCACGAAAAATCGATCGAAACTCGACTCTGCGCAAAGTTTTTGACCGTCGCATTTTTTCATGAAACCATGCTCATACGACTTACCATGGGCTAATACATCGTGAATGGCCAGTATTTTGAATTTCTGAGACGGTGCACGAAAAACCGTTCGAAACTCGACTCGCGCGCGACTTCGCGCAAAGTTTATGACCGTTGTATTTTTTTGCGAAAGCGTGCTTGTACGACTTCCCATGGGCTAATACATCGTGAATGGCTAGTATTTTGAATTTCTGAGACGGTGAACGAAAAACCGTTCGAAACTCGACACTGCGCGACTTCGCGCAAAGTTTATGACCGTCGTATTTTTTTGCGAAAGCGTGCTTGTACGATTTCCCATGGGCTAATAAGACGGGAAAGAACAGTATTTTGAATTTCTGAGACGGTGAACGAAAAACCGATCGAAACTCGACTCTGCGCAAAGTTTATGACCGTCGCGTTTTTTCATGAAACCATGCTCAGACAACTTACCATGGGCTAATACATCGTGAATGACCAGTATTTTGAATTTCTGTGACGGTGCACGAAAAACCGATTGAAACTCGACTTTGCGCAAAGTTTTTGACCGTCGTATTTTTTTGCGAATGCGTGCTTCTACGACTTCCCATGGGCTAATAAGACGGGAAACACCAGTATTTTGAATTTCCGAGACGGTGCACGAAAAAACCGATCGAAACTCGACTCTGCGCAAAGTTTATGACCGTCGCATTTTTTCGTGAAACCATGCTCATACGACTTACCATGAGCTAATACATCGTGAATGGCCAGTATTTTGAATTTTCGACACGTTGCACGAAAAAACCGATCGAAACTCGACTCGCGCACGACTTCGCGCAAAGTTTATGACCGTCGTATTTTTTTGCGAAAGCGTGCTTGAACGACTTCCCATGGGCTATAAGATGGGAAAGACCAGTATTTTGAATTTCCGAGACGGTGCACGAAAAATCGATCGAAACGCGACTCTGCGCAAAGTTTATGACCGTCGCGTTTTTTCATGAAACCATGCTCAGACGACTTACCATGGGCAAATACATCGTGAATGGCCAGTATTTTGAATTTCTGAGATGGTGAACGAAAAACCGTTCGAAACTCGACTCGCGCGCAACTTCGCGCAAAGTTTATGACCGTTGTATTTTTTTCGAAAGCGTGCTTGTACGACTTCCCATGAGCTAATAAGACGGGAAAGAACAGTATTTTGAATTTCCGAGATGGTGAACGAAAAACCGATCGAAACTCGACTCTGCGCACAGTTTAAGACCGTCGCGTTTTTTCATGAAACCATGCTCAGACGACTTACCATGGGCTAATACTTCGTGAATGACCAGTATTTTGAATTTCTGTTACGGTGCACGAAAAACCGATCGAAACTCGACTTTGTGCAAAGTTCGCGCAAAGTTTTTGACCGTCGTATTTTTTTTGCGAAAGCATGCTTGTACTACTTCCCATGGGCTAATAAGACGGGTAAGACCTGTATTTTGAATTTCCGAGATGGTGCACGAAAAACCGATCGAAACTCGACTCTGCGCAAAGTTTATGACCGTTTCATTTTTTCATGAAACCAAGCTCATACGACTTACCATGGGCGAATACAACGTGAATGGCCAGTATTTTGAATTTCCGAGATGGTGCACGAAAAAACCGATCGAAACATGACTCGCGCACGACTTCGCACAAAGTTTATAACCGTCGTATTTTTTTGCGAAAGCGTGCATGTACGACTTCCCATGGGCTAATAAGACGGGTAAGACCTGTATTTTGAATTTCCGAGACGGTGCACGAAAAACCGATCGAAACTCTACTTTGCGTAAAGTTTATCGCCGTCGCATTTTTTGTGAAACCATGCTCATACGACTTACCATGGGCTAATACATCGTGCATGGCCAGTATTTTGAATTTCTGAGACGGTGCATGAAAAACCGATCGACACTCGACTCAGCGCGCGACTACGCGCAATGTTTATGACCGTCGTATTTTTTTGTGAAAGAGTGCTTGTACGACTTCCAATGGGCTAATAAGACGGGAAAGACCAGTATTTTGAATTTCTGAGACGGTGCACGAAAAACCGATCGAAACTCTACTTTGCGCAAAGTTTATCACCGTCACATTTTTTCGTGAAACCATGCTCATACGACTTACCATGGGCTAATACATCGTGAATGGCCAGTATTTTTAATTTCCGAGACGGCGCACGAAAAATCGATCAAACTCGACTCAGCGCTCGACTTCGCGCAATGTTTATGACCGTCGTATTTTTTTGCGAAAGCGTGCTTGTACGACTTCCCATGGGCTAATAAGACGGGAAAGACCAGTATTTTGAATTTCCGAGACGGTGCACGAAAAACCGATCGAAACTCTACTCTGCGCAAAGTTTATCACCGTCGCATTTTTTCGTGAAACCATGCTCATACGACTTACCATGGGCTAATACATCGTGAATGGCCAGTATTTTGAATTTCCGAGATGGTGCACGAAAAACCGATCGAAACTCGACTCAGCGCGCGACTTCGCACAAAGTTTATGACCGTCGTATTTTTTTGCGAAAGCGTGCTTGTACGACTTCCCATGGGTTAATAAGACGGGAAAGACCGGTATTTGGAATTTTCGAGACGGTGCACGAAAAACCGATCGAAACTCTACTCTGCGCAAAGTTTATCACCGTCGCATTTTTTCGTGAAACCATGCTCATACGACTTACCATGGGCTAATACATCGTGAATGGCCAGTATTTTGAATTTCCGAGACTGTGCACGAAAAACCGATCGAAACCTGACTTACCGCGCGACTTCGCGCAATGTTTATGACCGTCGTATTTTTTTGCCAAAGTGTGCTTGTACGACTTCCCATGGACTAATAAGACGGGAAAGACCAGTATTTTGAATTTCCGAGACGGTGCACGAAAAATCGATCGAAACTCGACTCTGCGCAAAGTTTATCACCGTCGTATTTTTTTGTGAAACCATGCTCATACGACTTACCATGGGCTAATACATCGTGAATGGCCAGTATTTTGAATTTTCAAGATGGTGCACGAAAAACCGATCGAAACCTGACTTAGCGCGCGACTTCGCGCAATGTTTATGACCGTCGTATTTTTTTGCCAAAGTGTGCTTGTACGACTTCCCATGGACTAATAAGACGGGAAAGACCAGTATTTTGATTTTCAAAGGCTACCACGGCCAAACTTGCATCATGAATTAGAAATGCTTATGCAAAGCTTCTCAAGAAAGGGGCCTCTTACACAACTAGCAAGAATTATATTCAGATGTGCTATATGGTGGATTTGGAAGGAGAGGTGTGGCATAATTGTTGAGTGTCACAACATGAACAAAGCTCACATTCTGATATAGATTCTTCACGACTCACGATCATGTATGGAGCAAGAATTGAATACAGAGCACCTAACAAGAAGAGAGAGATATTTTCACAAGATTCAATTTTTCCATTCGTCAAGAATCACTCGAATAATGATGAAAATTGTAATATATTATATGGGGCAAAACTTATATTTTGTGATGTATCCACAAGTAGTCCAGAACAGTCTAGCTATTGCATTTTATTATTTATTAACTTCCTTATGCTACTCTTGGAGATGAGTTCGATGAAGCGTGCCCATTTCACCTTCTTTTGGTGGGGTGCAATCTGCTCGACTACACTAAGAGACTTCAGGCTTTAGTCTATGGCTTTTGTAGACAAAGCTTTTTGTATAAATCTTTTACAAAATATATTATCTTTACTTACAAAAAAAAAAGTATTTTGAATTTCCGAGACGATGCACGAAAAACCGATCGAAACTCTACTTTGCGCAAAGTTTATCACCGTCGCATTTTTTCGTGAAACCATGCTCATACGACTTACCATGGGCTAATACATCGTGAATGGCCAGTATTTTGAATTTCCGAGACGGTGCACAAAAAACCGATCGAAACTTGTCTCAACGCGCGACTACGCACAATGTTTATCACCGTCGTATTTTTTTGTGAAAGCGTGCTTGTACGACTTCCAATGGGCTGATAAGACGGGAAAGACCAGTATTTTGAATTTCCGAGACGGTGCACGAAAAACCGATCGAAACTCTACTTTGCGCAAAGTTTTATCACCGTCACATTTTTCCGTGAAACCATGCTCATACGACTTACCATGGGCTAATAAATCGTGAATGGCCAGTATTTTGAATTTCCGAGACGGCGCACGAAAAACCGATCGAAACTCAACTAAGCGCTCGACTTCGCGCAATGTTTATGACCGTCATATTTTTTTGCAAAAGCGTGCTTGTACGACTTCCCATGGGCTAATAAGACGGGAAAGACCAGTATTTTGAATTTTCGAGACGGTGCACGAAAAACCGATCGAAACTCTACTCTGCGCAAAGTTTATCACCGTCGCATTTTTTCGTGAAACCAAGCTCATACGACTTACCATGGGCTAATACATCGTGAATGGCCAGTATTTTGAATTTCCGAGACGGTGCACGAAAAACCGATCGAAACTCGACTCAGCGCGCGACTTCGCACAAAGTTTATGACCGTCGTATTTTTTTGCGAAAGCGTGCTTGTACGACTTCCCATGGGCTAATAAGACGGGAAAGATCGGTATTTTGAATTTTCGAGACGGTGCACGAAAAACCGATCGAAACTCTACTCTGCGCAAAGTTTATCACCGTCGTATTTTTTCGTGAAACCATGCTCATATGACTTACCATGGGCTAATACATCGTGAATGACCAGTATTTTGAATTTCCGAGACGGTGCACGAAAAACCGATCGAAACTCGACTCAGCGCGCGACTTCGCGTAATGTTTATGACCGTCGTATTTTTTTGCGAAAGCGTGCTTGTACGACTCCCATAAGACGGGAAAGACCAGTATTTTGAATTTCCGAGACAGTGCATGAAAAATCGATCGAAACT